>JAMWET010007094.1:877500-1495000 GCA_024036415.1 Prochilodus magdalenae
ATATTTGGCATAAATAAATGGTTGATGTAATTAACAGAGGGGTTTGGTGTGGTGTGCTCCATTCTAAAGACCCTTACTGAGTCAGAATTGTTCCCAATGGAGGTGATGGGGACCAGATGTCCACCTCTAAAAGCTTCATAATATAAAGTTATTACATGTTATTACATACATCGGACACGATTTTATGATAGTGTAGTGATAAAGGTTTTGCCTCAAATCCGTTCATGTTGGAGGGATACAAATTACATAATAAGAAGTTCTAATAATTCTCATGATCTAAGTAATCACAGTTAGCCTAACCTTACTCCATAGCTCAGGTGTCTAGTCTCAACCTGTTTTTCACTTTAGTTTTGCAAACTGTCTCATCTCTATGTATATACTGTATACTATTTTTAATTTCATGCAAAACTTTGCATGTTCATCTTTTGTTATTTTTTTTTAGTGCTTAGCCATCAGAAATGATTATTTCTCTACCTCAGGCCATCAAATCATACTCTATATGAGCTGTGTTCACCATAAATGACTAGGTAACAGGCTGGAAGCAAAGAGATCATATTCACTCATTAAGCTGATATTATTGCAACTTCAAAAATATTAATTTCAGATGATATTTATTAATCCAGTGCAGTTATAAGAATATATGTATATCGTTGCTATCCAATGAAAAACATGTATCTCCACTTTTGTCCATTTTTACTTTTATGCATTATTTGAACACATCAGCTGCGATTGACACTGAGTGAGAATCTCATGATGAATGAACTAACAGAAGTGGTTCAAAACTATTTGGCAAGATGTCTGGTTCCATTGACATACATTAAAGTTCAATGAGCTTTTTGGCCTCTCCTATAAAGTTCCTATTTTGGAGATTTTTCTTTGGACAGTAAGGATATATAAATAGTGTATAGTATGCTCATAAGTGTACTCTGGTTATACTATAGTAATATAATAGTCTGTGGTGGCTGCAGATTTAAACACCCAGTCAGTACAATGAAAGAAGCTTGTAGCACCGACTCTGCTGCTTCCCGCCACACATGCACTGCTCTCACTGTCGCGTTGACTCGTTTCAGCAGCTGCCGCTATGTGGGCTTCATGAAGAGAGAGATGTGGTCACTCTTACCGAGAGGCAGGGGTGTGGTGTTGAAAGCCTCCTTGATGTGCGTGTAGAATGGAGCACACATTAATAATAAAAATACAATGTACATATTTTCTAATATAATATAAAGATGTAGTTAATGAAAGTAGCGAGGCCGAGTTTTGCCATCTGTTCGTGGCGGGTGTGGGAGGAGCGTAGCTATGCAGAGGATATAACTACGAGTGAAATATGGGTTTAGTGAGACAACGAAACTTAGCTGTTCAGTTGCATTGGTGTTTCTGAACTGTAATGCTCACATGATTCCGCCATGCACTTGTTTCATGACTTGAGCTCGATAAACCTAACGCCGAAAACCTACCCGCAGTGAGGCTTTGTATCTCCGCCAGTATTCCGCCCGCCCGCGCATGCGCAGATGTGCTGCAACATCATATTACAGTCACTATTTAAACCACGAAAATATTAATTGGCTTGAAGATATGCATTTTTTATAATTTTTTTTGTGGGGGAACAGGTTTAAATGAACAAGTTTTACTTCTCAAAAATAATAAACAGTCATATTTTAGCTTTTAAAAACCTAATGGGACATGAATCATTTTAAGGGATACTTGCTTAATACCCTATACTACTTTAGTAGCTGGTCATCTGAGAAATAAAGCAAAAGAACTCATAATCTACTCTACACATTGTCCCTGATCTCAAAAGCCAAGGCCAAAATGGAATTTTTTGTGAAAGCGGAAGAGATATCAGACTCCAAACCACATCAGCAATATCATAGTGGCATTGAACATGGCATTGAAGCATTGTCTTTTCAGTAACCTGATGAAAAGAGAATGTATGCAGAAATATACACACATAGGCAGACTGTCTCAAGCTGCTTCCATTCAGGCCTATTCAACCTAAAGCATAAGCTGAGCACCGGATACACAAAATAGTACAGCGTTTGAATATGAACCAGGGACACAAACACTATTCTCCATAATGCCTTAAACAGCCTTGCAGGCATTCAAATGGTTCCACTTGCTATATAATGAATATGCATTTCATTTGAAACACACTTTTATCCAATGCCTCTTAGAGGTATGCAGCTATAACAAGAGCCAATGTTCATGCTCTATTAAAGTGCTACACAGCTATGTCACCACTGAAAGTATATATAATATACAGTATAATGTAGAGTACACCATTGTAGGAAATCTGGGGCACATTTTAGTGCAGGGCCAGTTCTTACATAAACAGTATCTATTAAAGAGTGGGGTGGTATCGAGTAAAGGGTGTCATTCTACTGAGCACCATTTGAATGCTCAGCCCTCAGAGTATGCTTTTCCCATATATCACTACCCTTCTGACTAATGGCAGTCACCACTCCCCAACAAAGTATTCACCCAAATAGCACTTAGACTGCTAGTTACCTTAGGCCCACTACTGCTTTGACGCTTTCACCTCTGTGCATTACAGAACTGGTTGCACTTTTTTACAGGCTTTCTGAGAGTCACAGGGTTTTTTCAAGAGTCAGTTTGATATTCAGTTAATTCATTTTATACTAATTTATTCAGGGGTGGTGTGACAAAAACACCTGAAACTGTCAACGCACAAACATATCGTGGCTGTCCAAAGAAAAACAGGTATCTCCAAAATGGCAACTTTACAGGAGAGGCCAAAAACCTCATTTCATTTGAATGGGAGTCAATGGAGCCAGACGTCCTTCCAAGTGATTCTGGGCCATTTCTGTTGGTTCATTCTTCATGGAATCTCCACACAGTGTAAACAGCCACTCATGTGATCAAATGAGGCATAAAAGTAAAAATCAACAAAAATGGAGATACATGTTTTTTATTGGACAGCGACGATATATGCATATAAATCCATTCTCTGTTTGTTGCTATGACAGTTTCAGTTTGTAAGTTTGCTTTACCACACTTACGTTATGTACACCTCTCAGCTGTTCAGTTTTAACTGGTGTCATCTTTTTTGGGGTAAACGTGCATGTGAAGATGAACACATGCTGTATGCTGTAAGTGAGCACCGTACTGTTTGCCAGGTTTGTGTTAACCTGTGTTCTTTTTAAAGCATGTGTAATCTTGTTATGGTATTGTTTGCAAAATGATGACTGTACAATAGCAATAAGATACAACATTATATGCTGCAATAGCAGGTTGCATTGTGTTTGGGAAATGTATTGTTTCTGTCTTTATCTAATCAGTAGAGGTCAACCAAGTGACCTTTCTTCCAAACGATGGCACATAAATGACCGTGCCTAACATTATATATTCATTTCAGGAGAGTTGTTTCTAAAACATAATGATAAACACGATGTTGAATATGATGATAACTGATTATACAAGAGCAAGAAAGGACAATAAATGAAAACTGTTTAAATTAAAAGCTGACAATATAAGTCAATAAAAATTCATTATAGTACAGTAAAAAAGTCTTGAAATTATTCCAGAACAGGTTAGTGTTTGTGTAACTAAACAAAACAACTATATCTAATTATATTCCAGTTATTGTATTTGACTTTTAAACTCTAATGGTCAACTACACAGTAATTAATATCTGACAGCACTTTAATTTTCTAACAACATCATTTCAAACATTGGAGAAGACATGCCTCCAGGGTGTCCTCAACCCCAATCATTCTGAATTGACACCAGTACCAAAACGGAAAAATGATCATAGGTGCTCAGGAATTTAGTGGAAGACAGGAAACTCTCTCATGAAACCTTATGGAATATTCATAATTAGGGCCACTTTCAGTACAGCATATAACTCCATTACTGCCTCCAGCTGTTTAATGTGATGGCCACCACACATGTGCACGTCTGTACTAACAGCATTCATCAGAAAATCACTTCTTAATTACCGACTGGAGCTGCTCATCAGTCTGGTAACATTACACGGCTCTGTTTTCTGGTCATTTGTGCAGATTCTCTGAGGGTGCTGTTGAACTGAGCAGCGCTGAGGGTTCAGCCTGATTAAAGAGATTTCTGATTCTCGCCACAGCCTGATGAACCAGCACAGGCAAGTGGCCCGGCTGCACAACCAGATTTTCTTGGGATTGGTGGGAATTATTCTGAGTATTAATTCGGGTCTCTGTGGCAATCTGTGAGCGGCGGCTGTCCGGTCATTGCGCTGATGCTGAGGATAAGGAGCAGCTGCTGATGCTCAGTTCAGCAGGCGGATTAATCCGACGAGACTGTGTATTAAAAATATAAGGGACAGAGCAAGTTTGATTGAGACTTAGGGCTGCAGAAAATGAGGTGTGTTGTTGGAAGAGAAGACAAAACGGCTTGATCTGCATGTCGTTGAGATGAGATGAGTTCACATTCCTCATGGGCATATATGTGCTTTCATTACTAAAGGAGCTTCTAATCTATATCTGGGATGTACTATATCCTTTTCTCCAAGTGATCATCCTTTCCTAGATATAGAGCACAATTTAACAAATGCCAGCGGAATAAAGGTTTGGTTATACTGAGCTGCAGAAATCCCTCTTTCAAACAGTTATGAATGGCTGTGAGCAGTGAACACTGCTTTATAGGGCAAACCCGAACCTGACTTCTGACAGTGTACATCTTTATAAAAATAAATTAGGTGCCAAAGCCAGGGACAGTAAATAAGATTCTCCAGAGGTTTTGACTTTTATTATTTATAAAGTTTATATTGTTATATATTGTTTGTACTGAGTACCTTGCTATCCCTTTGCTGCTGTAACACTGTAAATTTCCCCACTGTGGGACTAATAAAGGATTATCTTATCTTATCTTAGTATTGAAGACACTCCCCAAGGACAACCAGACAACGTGCACATGTTATGTATACGATGTCTAAGTGTGGAGTAATACATAAGACTCCATATACATGGTACTTACACTCAACTACATAACATACAATAAAAACACTAATAGTTTGTCTGATTTGTTGAAAGACAATTGCTAATAGTCTTTTAAGAACACAGATTTTGTCAGATTTTATCATCAGAAACAATATATATAGTTGCTGTCCAAAGAAAAACAAACTTGGGAAGATGACTCTCCAAAATGGTAAATTTACAGGAGAGTTCAAAAACATAGTTTAATTTTAATGTCGATGGAACCAGACTTTTTATCAAGCAGTTTTGGGCAATTTCTGTTGGTTTATTCATCACAGTGGAATTCCCGCACAGTGTAAACAGCAGCTGCTGTGTTCAAGTGATGCATCAAAGCCATTTTTTTTTCATTGGACAGCAATGAAATATAAACTCAGAAGACATGTGCAGATTTGCTGGTGGTCTTGGATAGTAAAACAAAATGGTTGTATTTGTGTTGTAGACATCGGGAGCCCATCATCATTGTAAAGAGTCTGTAGGTTTCTCTGTAAATGAGCTGTTTCACATCAAACTCCTCTGAGGGATTGCTTCTGATTGATCATAAGGACTGAATTATTCAGATTCATGTGGAAAAATGAGGTTTCTTCCTTCCTAACTAAGGGAGTTTTTCCTTGCCACTGTCGCCCTCGGCTTGCTCATTGGGGGCTCGAACACCAGATTCTTTGTAAAGCTGCTTTGTGACAACATCTGTTGTAAAAAGCGCTATAAAAATAAATGTTGATTGATTGATTGATTGATTGATTGATTGATTGATTGAAAAATATGAAAGTCTCCTTTAAGCTCAAACAGATCAGATAACAATGCATTGTTTGTTTCAGTGTATTTATTGTCTTTTTTGTATTTCTGTATTGTCTTATAGCTTCTTTCTGCCGATAAATGCTTATTGCTGAGATTAATTGCTTTAGGCTTTTCACTGAACAATAAACATGCAAACTGAACATGTAACCATGTATGTGTAACAGGAATTTCCAATTCACTTTCCCCCCAAAAAAATCCTAGTAAAAAGAGGAACAACAAGCATTTTCCAAAGACGTTGTAGGTAATCTCTACTTACCTCTGTTTTTCTTACACAGTCAGGCCATTTTTGTCCCAACACGCCACTCCTGCCTCTGTTCCTTTGCAGTCATGAATATTTACAAGGGCCAATAATAATAACATGTTTGCATTGTTGCGACTGCTTGGCCTGAATTATTTACTGGTGGCCTCTCTTAATGCGGTGCTGGACTGCATGGCCTCGTTCTCCTGCTCTCTACCAGTCAGCTACACTCTGACGCGCCACGTCGCCCATGTCACTGTAACTTAGTCCCAGGCGAGGGTCAGAGTTCGCTCTGCCAGGCCGTGTGCGTTTGTGGGATGGTGGCGGCCAATCAAGCATGAGACAGCTTTTCACTTCCAGTGTCCGTTTCTGTGCACCAGCCGGCACACAGGCCCTCCATGCTTCACACATTAATCCACTCAGCAGCCTTAATGCTGCAGATAAAACTTTTATGCACTTCTCTTTGCTGTAGCTGTTCTGACTCAAGTAAGGCTTAGGTCAGCAAGGCACCTCTCTGGTTTGGACTCTTTGTTCATCCATTATATAAAACTCTGCTGATAAATACTGCATCTGTCAAGTGAGTCTTTAACAAGCCTTAGATTTGTACTTATGGCTGATGCAGATCAGAATGCATCACTTGGGCTACACATGTGTGTACTTCACATATATACTCACACTCATAGGTCACTCTTGGGTCACTGGAGATCTGGCCTCTCACATATAGAAACAAATGGCAGGAAAAGGAGACTGCATGAGTTTAGGTCACACTGGCCTGACATACTATTAACTAAGATTTGACAATGTTGCCCTCTAGTGTGGGAAATGTAAATTATCATCTTAAACAGTTCCATGTCCACTACTGGACACCAATCCGACATGGATACTGCTACTATTGGAACAAAACCAGGTATTTCCATTTGTGTTGTTTTGACATTGAGTTTGAAAATGCCAGTTGCCCTTTACATTGTTCTAAAATCTAATTATGGATAAACCAATGTAAAGACTAAAAAATCACTTTGAGAAAAATTGTTTAATTAACTTCCATTTAAAGTTAGTTGTTATGACAGCAGCGATATGAAGTTTTCCGGTTCTGCTCCTGAAGCAACTCCACACTTTTAGTGATTTCTGCGTATCCAATAAAGCAAGAAACAAAATATACAGCTTCTATCACAGTGAAATGTTGATGATACCTAATGTGGATGATACCTTTGAAGGTGAAAATAACATTCTTTAATTTGAATGTTCAGTTGTGTTTAAATAACATCCCCGGACGGCAGTATGTTAACTCATTTTCCCATCGGAAACCTTTTGACCGGGGTGCCCAAACCTTTGCATACGTTTGTATATTAAATGTAACACACTATTTCAAGTAACTGTGGGTCCTTTCTTTCTTTCACTGGTTATGAGATGGTGCAAAAGAAATCTTATCAGTGATGATATTCAACCCATAGTTCAGCCTTACCCTGGTACGAACTTTATCATAAAGCAGCTTCTTTCTGAAGCACTGTTTGTGACCATGGAAATCAACTCAGATATCCTAACTATGAATCTGGGAAACAATAACATGTATTGCTTTATAATAAAAGCTAACAACTATAATAGTATAAATGTTTACCTGACTTCTAGAGCCCATCTCCAATAAAATTTGTTTTTGTTTTTGTAAATTACATTTTCATCAAAATGCAACACATACTGAAGAAAGTAAAGCATCGTTCAAATCAGAGGCCATTTTGGCATTTTATGGCTATTGTGAAATGTAACTAACTAACTAACTAACTAACTAACTAACTAACTAACTAACTAATATTGTTAAGTTCAAGTATTTTAAGTTAAAGTATTTAATGAAAGTCAAAGATTAAATTCCATCTTACAGACACTTGAGGCTTCAATAATGGATATGTGACTTAATATTCAGGACACTGAATATGCTTGCTAAATATGGTTGCTGTACAGATTCTGTAATATAACACACGATAGTGGTTATTATGTTTTGGGTAAACCCCAGGTACAAGTGTAGCAGTTGTTAATCGGAAGGTTCGAATTAGAAATAATAGCCTTCAGCAGCAGGGGGCAGCATGCTTCCACAAACTATTGCAAGGCCTTCTGACTCTTCACCTGAGTGTGACATTCATTACCGTCACACAAGTAATCAAAGTGTCAAAAAATGTTCAGGTTGAAGTTTATATAGCCACATTAGCGAGCAGCTCTCTAAGCCTCTCTTCAGAGTCAGACTGGGTACTTAGCTATTCCTGTGTGTATTTATTCACTTTATGCCACACACCGTGCACTGTGTTTTTCAGAGTGCTGCAGAGCAGGACACATCCAGGGGTGTGGCGGTGTCCTCGATGGGGGTGTTGGGGCACCTCCCTCGGTTGCTTTAATGAAAGGCTTCCTGGCTGTGGCTAGGCCAGCAGGGCATTCTGCAGCTCAGAATACCCAGCCTGTGACCCAGCTCTGTGGCACTGAGGACAGGGAGGAAAACACCACTGGCTTTAGAGATCAGTCTTTACTAAGAACTGTGTGTGTAAACTATAAACGGGGAGAGCAGACTCAAAGTGCACCAGCACAAGTTAGACACCAATATTTAGCATTTAGATTATAATGCTGGGACACTTCCTGGGTGTCTAGTGTGACAGTGGCTTACTAAATGTTCGCATTCTTTGAGTTACCTTTGCCAAGAATACTGTTACCTCGTAACTATTTAACTCTATTCATCATCATCTTAAAGCCCTTCTACAGGCATTTCCCCGTTCAGCTTGACAGAGGAGCACCTCAGTTGACCTTCAGGTCACAATATCTGAGAAGAAAGAAGGAAAGAAAAGCCTGAAAGTCTGGCTAAAAATGAAATCTCCACAGAGGAGACGCCTCTGACGATAATAACCCAGAGTGGCGAGCATGGTTCTGTAGCCGGCAAGCGGCGCAAACCGACCCAAACCAGTATGCTGTGCAAGGCAGAGGCCTGGGTGCTGCAGCAGATGGAAGCTGGGGTTAAATTCAGCTCTGGGTGTAACCGTACATAAACAAGCACAGCAGACCTCAAACAGGGCTTCTGGATGCACTGCTGCCTGCTTCTTGGGAAGATGACTCTGGGTATAAATTGTCCTTTCACTCTGATTTACAACCAGCTCTCCCCTATCTGAATCTAATATAGCTCCAACCATTATAAAGAGACTGGGAGATTTGGAGGAACAGCAGTGGAAGCTGATGTCAGGGTCTCAGAAGACAACAGGACCTTTTGGTACTGCCCATGTCGTTTCAATGTTCTCTAATTGTTCACTATGTTTATGAGCCATTAAGGGTGTTTGGTCTGCCTTGCATCTCATTTTGTGTACCCCAAAGGAACAGACAGTCAGAGGTGACCAGTCTCTAATGATTCAGGTGTGATTTAAGATGCTTTAGTTCTTAAAACAATTGTTATATTTCTTTTATGGGAAGTATAATGTTCTTAGATTTAGTAAAGAGAAGTTTGTAAAATCTTCACACCGTGAATAACGAATTATACGACAATGCATGGAAAAGGAAAAGGATGCACTTTATTAATGCTAACCACTATTGGTGAAATTACAATATTGCAACTGTATCTCCAGTTTTTAAACCTGTTTATGGAATAAAACTATTCCCCATAAACAGAAGCCCCATTATGTAGTTTGTTTGTAAATGAAACTATAGACAGCCACTACTTAACCTTGAACTGGTGTTAATAAAACAAGATCTGTTTACAGCTATTTTGGGAGCATTTCTGTTGGTGCACTCTTCAAAGCACTTTAAAATAATGCTAAAGGCAGCTGTAATTTTCATATTCATAAGAAAATATTTATTCTGAGAATAAATTGTAATCACATCTATCTAGTAATTATGACTAAGCTGGTGTTAACAATCATTGAAAAAAATTATCATTTTTCTTCTTTGAATAATTTTATTCCACATACCGTATATTTCTATCACAGTTTTATAATAAGATTAGCTCTATAAATAACACGTTTTAACTGCTAATTTTTTTTACTAAGGTGCTAATAATTCTAGTCCTCTAACCTGTGTAAACTCTCTTCTCTCTATCACTGCAGTCACGAGTCTAGCAGTGGACACATTCTTCAGATGACAAAGAAAACAAGTTCACTACAGCATGTCACACTCAAACAACTGCTTCTACACGCACACCATCACACATCACACTTAGAATGTGCTGTGAGGGCCTAACTGCTCAGCAGGGTAATGCTGTGGACGTTGCAGTGTTGTGGACATGCACCTGTGTGCGTGTGTGTGCTTCTGCTTTGCAGGGAAAGGCAGAGTGAAAGTGTGTTGAACATTAGCATTCGTCACAACAAGGGGGGAAAAAAATCCCTTCCTTTGTGGGATGCCCTCTATACCAAGTGGTCGCCTTGGAAACTTTCTGTGGACATCACAAAGAAGCCAGTGTGCAGTGCTGCACAGACAGCTTGGCAGCCACGCTGGCCATAGTAGCGATGTTCCCTCTCTGAGCAATGATGTAATGTTTTGGAATGATCAGAGCACCTCAGCGAGAAGCGCAGCGTGTAATGGATGAGTGGTTGCTGTGGATGAAGTTTTGTTTGAGAGTTTTCTTGTTTTGGAGGGGGGCGGTTTCAATATGGCTGTCTATGGACCGTGCCAGGTCTATGGCTTGCACTTTCCCCTCCTCTTTCTTCTCACAGTGTAATTTAAAACACCAAATTGAGGGTTTGCAGCCAATCCCTGCATCCTCTGTGATTTGTGTTCTGTCACGTTCTGCTCTGCGATGAAACTATTTATTTGACTATCCACACATTTGCCTTTGTTTGTCCCCCGCCCCTGCACAAGAACTAATCCCAGGCTTATGAGAGGACTTGGACCGTACAACACAAGACACCCCTTGTATCTGATGCAATCCATTACATAACCCTAGAGCCCAATCATCGTACATATTCCATGCCAGTGCGGTCAGCAGCAGTAACACAAACTGCCAATTTATGGCGATGGGAATTTCACTAAATTGTAACATAGGCTAAATTTAAATAGCCTCTATGCTTGCAAGCCGCAAATAGAGCCTGCACTGGGCAGCTCTCGTTTGACTTATGCTATAAACACACTGTTTACATTCACGACATTTCGCTCCTACCCTGCATGGCTGGCTACCAGCGATGCTGTGACCAGGGTGGGCAGTAAAGGTGAACATTATTTCAAGCATCTGTAGACTTGATTGTTTCAGGTTTTGGAGGCCTCAAGCTTGCTAACTAACCTCATTGGACCCTCCACTGTGTTTATGCAACACATTGAAACTTTTGGGGTGTGTTATTTAAGAGGAGGGAGTGATCTGCAAGAGACCACCAAAAACCTAACTTTCCCTTCTGATACATTTATGGTACCATTTGGCTGCCTGTACAAACCTGAGCTACAAAGACTTTCAATCAGTTTCATGAAGTTGTGATTCGAGATGCAGCTTGCATGCATTTGCATTAGGTGGCGCTGTTCGTCTATATTGCTCTGTCCATTCATGCAAGACAGCACTCGGTCCATACAGCATAACGGTATACAGCAGAATGCAGGAAGCATATGAGGGAGAGAGCAGCGCCGCTGCAAGCATGTGGATTACGAAGCTGCACAACAATGGCAAAACAAAGTGGGACTGAAGGTGCCGGACTCTTTTACGCACAGGAAACCTCTTTATAGTAAAGAGAAATCAGATCCCGAGCAGCTCAGATTTGTTTGTCCGTGGGTGACTGACTGACATGGCAGGGCTGTAAACCCGGGGCTGCTGTGATGACGTAGGCAAAAGGGGGATGGGTTTACGGAACCAGAGGGAGTTTCACAGCGCGCTGCAAGAACTTTGCAGGCTCCGCCCTCTCAGCAGCTGCAAAGCATTTATACACATGTGCAAAGCTCACCAATGCACGACACTCCCCACAGCCGAGGCTCACCTTTCCACTAAACAGCTACAAAAACAGAGGAGCAGAACGGCGAAGTCGTCCCGGGGCGCCCGAAGAAACGCCAAACTCGAAAACAGAAGAGCAGCCGTGGATATTCCGTGACGCACAAGGATCCTATTCGATCCATCAACAGTTTTTGAGCTGGAAACCCAACGGAGAAAATGTCTGCTTCAGTACTGTCTTCCATTTACGATTTCGACCTGTTGTACAGGGTAAGGGACTCTCTTTGAATAACAAGGGACAGAAAAGCGAGACTGTGTCTGAAAAAAACTTCCTTTTGCTTCATATGTTTCAGTCTTTCATGTAGAAGCTAGCTTAGCGTGAGTGGAGCATGTTTGTAAATGAGTTTAGAGGAGTGAGCCGTGTGGCGCAGATCCTCAAGTGCAACTGTTGGTACAGGAGTGAAGTAATGAGTAAACTGTGTGGAACTTGCTTCTAAAACTTTGTAATGACTTCTGAAACTTTACTTAAGTTAAAAGCTATCAGCATCAAAACAGTTCCTCAGATACTGAGTTCTCTGCAGAACTATAGAACTGCAGAGGAACCTCTTAGAATCTATCAGCAGAGGACTTGACCAGTTCTAGATAGCGTTTCTCTTTTTTGGTGATCCTTGTGATCCTTTTTGGCATATACTACCAAAACTTAAAAGTCAGAGGCGTGAGTTGCTGCAAAGCCTTGCTGTCACTAACAGAACAGAATGAGAAAGAAAACCCAGAATTCAAAACAAAATATGCTACAAGCCAAACTATTCTAATTCGAGGCGGCTTAAAAGTTGCAACCCATTAAGAGTTTATGTAAGCGCACATAACTGTGTACATGCCCCTAGTTACCACCCATCTCTGGGTCTGGCAGCAGTGTACATAATCATGTAAACACTAGCAGGCCTGTGAGCTAACTAAACTTGCTTTTTCTTCCAGCAGGAGAAAACCCAAAGCTCCAACGCTGTGCACCTGAACAGCATGCTGGACAGGAGGACGGTAGTGGGGCTCCCACTGGCCACCTCCAACGCAAACAGCAACAGGTCCAACTACTTCAGGAGCAACTCGATGGGCCACGTGGACTCGATCTGTGGGAAGGAGAGCCCCACGGCAACGTGCACCAACAAGGAGAACCGCTTCCGTGACCGCGCCTACAGCGAGAGCGGCCAGCAGCAGCTCCAGGAGGCACTCATCCAGCCCAGAGCTGGCTCTCAGATCAACTCCACCCGCTACAAGACAGAGCTGTGCAGGCCCTTTGAGGAGAACGGCTCTTGCAAGTATGGTGAGAAGTGCCAGTTTGCTCATGGCTACCACGAATTGAGGAACCTATCGCGCCACCCCAAGTACAAGACAGAGCCTTGCCGCACGTTTCACACCATCGGCTTCTGCCCCTATGGACCACGCTGCCACTTCATCCACAACGTGGATGAGCGGCGACCTGTAGGGCCTATGAAGCTCAAACGGGAGCTCAGTGAGCGGGAGCTGGAGAGGGACGAGTCGGTTCAGTTTCTGGTGCATAGGGACAACAGGCCTAAGCTGCACCACAGCTTGAGCTTCTCTGGCTTCTCTAGCCCACGTGGGGTGGAGAACACCCCCTCACGCACACCACCACCCCCTATCGCCTCAACCTCGTGCCTCAGTGCCTTTTCGTGCCCTGAGCAGGATCTCAAGGCTTTTCTCGCCCCCCTCATTCCACAAGCCCTTGGGGTCTTCAACAGTGCCTCTTCATATGGTAGCAGCGTCCAGGCTGGTCCGGGCTGCCCACCACCTTCGCCACCTTACAGACTGGGCCAAGCACTGACCATGAGGCCCCTGTCCCAGTCACCCGTGTTTGATTCACCCCCAAGCCCGCTGGAGTCTCTCTCTGACCCGGAGAGCTTCCTGAGCGGCTCCTGCTGCTCATCCGGCACTATCAGCGGCTCCGAGTCACCAAGTCTGGACTCAAACAGGCGCTTACCCATCTTCAGCAGACTGTCGATCTCAGACGATTAAGTTATAACTATTATTATTATTATTATTATTATTATTATTATTATTATTTGCCTATAATTATTGTTATCAGCCTTATTATTATAATTATTACTATTACTGTTATTATTCCGAATGGTGTTTGGTCGAGCAGGTCACATTAAGCTTTCTTATTTTTTGTTTAAAACCAACAAATGAACAAGAAGGTGCCTTTCTACAGTCCTAATCAAGGGCGTTTGTGTTGTTGTTTTCGTGTCAGATAAAGTAGCCAAGCTATCTCGGGAAAACTTGTATTCCAACTTCTGTAACTGTTTTACAGCGCCACCGTGTGGTGTGGTGTGGTGTGAGTGAGTAAGAGCAGTCGCTGGGACGGGCCCACAAGTTGCTGATGAAATGTCGCTGCGGATGATTTTCTTTCGTTTTTTTTCCTCTTTTCATTTTAAACTATTAAGTGGTATCATTGCGATTTGCAACATGCTATGAAATCTATTTAACTTATTTATTGTCATGTGAAAAGTATAGCCTTCGTGGATAAATCGAGTCCATATGGTATTTATCAAGTCTAAAGCAATACAGCTATATTCCTAAATTATGATCTCCATTGTTAATCTGGAAACACTTGTCGTGTTTGTTTAGTTTTGTTTTTTCCTCTCTCACGATAATGTATTTGTTTTGTGATGTTTTGGGTATTGTGCTGTAAATAAGTAAATAATTTATAAATTGTATGCTATTTATTTCAGTTTTGTTTACTATATGTGTTAAAGAGTGGGAGCATCTGACGAGGCCTCGTTTCTTGTTTTGGGTGGGGAGGGAGGTCAGAGGATCTCTGGGCATTTGGTTTGTATAGAATGTAGAGTTATTTTATTGAGTAATGTATGAACTAGCCTTTCACAATTCAAACCATCACTTACGTTTTAAGAATAGCGACAATACGGACAACCAAAAAAACAAAAAAAAAAACAAAAACAAACTTATTTGCACATAGTTGCACTATTTCAGTCAAGTGCCAGAGAATGTAGCAGTCCCTTGTTATCTTGACCTTAACTTTCTAATGTGTGCCTACGGTGGAAATGATCTCACATACTGTAGATCAACCTTACTAAGGATTTTGCTTTAGTACAAACGTCGAGCAAATTCAACTGAATGTAGCTATTGTTTAGTTAGATCAAGATGCATTGATTTAGACTATTTAAATGTTTTTTTTTTTTTGTTTTTTTTTGATATGTTCTTTTTTTTTTTTATCATTTTGAATACATCATTCCTTTTAATAAAAAACACCTTTTTTTTTTTTTTTTTTTACCTTATGTAAATCTCAAAACTTGCTGGTCTGGAAACCATTCGAAACTATGCTGTGTAATGTAGTTAGACAATAACTCTTAATGATCAGTTGGACTACTTAGGTTGGAAGTAAAAACCTTTGAATGTATTGAAAAGTTAGCTTGAGTTATGAGGGATTGTGTATGCAGCCTTTGTGTGAAGCCTAAATTTGTACTTTGAAATATTTTACACGGATATCTTAATAAAGATACATTTTCAAGGAAAAGAACGAGAGTTGATCCTTTCTTCAAGGGACAAAAGAGGTGTTGTTTAGTCTCGGGATGGAGCTCCTTCAAAGCCAGCTGAACAGAGCTGCGGAACTGTAAATGATTGACTGGTCTCCATTCTCTAGTCTCCTTCCCCTCCTTCTTGTCTTTCTTTGAGGAGAATAACTACCAGTGGGCCATATTTTTCTGCTTTGAATGGCAGGCGGTGAGGTGCTGGGGGACGTATGGGGGTGAGGGTTTTCACTCCACTTTGTGAGGCATCTCAGCAGTGATACAGAACGTTGCGCACTTCGCCCAGCCACAGGACTTGGATCGAGCTATTGTTTTGCGGCCTAATGGCTAATGAGTGTAGCTCTGGAAATGAAGTTCTTAAAGTCAATTCATCACAAAGGAGAGCAATTAGGAAAGCAGCCAGTGTATCAGCACCAAGGGTTTGCTCAAAGATAAGGAGGTCAGCAAATATTTACATCCTAAGAACTTCAGACAAAGCTGTTTAACCTTGTGCAAGCCTTAGGGTTTGTGTGTGTGTGTGTATTTGTACAAATATTTGCTTTAGCTTGTGTGAGGCTGTGTGCGGCTATACATTGAGGTGTGTGTGTATATGTGTGTGTGTGTGTGTGTGAGACAGAGAGAGAGAGTGTGTTTACTTACAAGTGTAGATGTGTACGCAAGGACAAAGTAGCTGTTGGCCCTTAATGAACCTGCCATTACAATAGCAGGAAGTCTACTCTGTTCTTTGATTAGGGGCCCTTGGGAACTGAGCTGTTCCTTCTTTTTTTTTTCTCCACAACTTCCCCACACTGGTGTTTCGTCTGGTGTGGGCTTTAACCAGAGGGCCTTATTTTAGCTCAGGCCAAAAGAGAAGTAAACCTTTCTACCAGCTATGTTGAAATGGTAAAGAACAATGCACTAATAGTGGTATGGTAATGTTACATGTAGGCTGTGAAGGCTTGCGGCAGCAGCCCATGCAGGGTCACAAAGTCAGATACGATCTGTGTGGGAATGTATGGGGGTGGCTCTATCCGAGTGTCAAAACTCAAGCACCACCGTTAGAAGCCCATGCAACAGAGTAGTACATAGATAGTATGTGGTTTTGGAAGTAGCTCGAGGCTTCGTGCAGGCTCAAAGTAGTGTCCATGTTGTCCAGTGCTCAGTGTTGGCCAGCTTACAATCTGTATGTCGCCCATGGATGTAACCAGCATGTGAAATACCCCCTGGTATTCAGAGGGGGGACATATTAGTTGGCTCTCCAGCGGTGGCTGGCTTCTAACTCACTTGCTACAGTGGCGCTAAGGCAGCAATGGCAATAAAATGTTTACTTTAACAGTTCTTCTTCTGGAAGTGCTCTTTTCTGCTTTACTAACCAATGTCTTCCACCAATCTCTTGAAGAGTTTTCAGAGTTACTAATATTCTGCGGCTTTGAAGGATCAACTGGCGGAACCAGTTTGCTACAGCGCCGCTGTAAGGCAGATCACTGCTGTATCTTTAGTTACTTAAGAATACCAAGGGTGAAGCTGCCCAGTGGTGGTGGCAGATAAAACAGTGACATCATAACATTATAATAAGTTTGTTTTGAGGGACTCCCCCAGAGACATTCAGGGAGTTCAAGAGGTTAATTAGGGGGTCCCAGACCCTGTAGGACCCCTGCATTTCGCACCTTAATTTGAACATGCGTTAGCATGACTGAAGAACAATTACCTCATGCATGGGAGAAACTGTAAGCTAATTTTGCTTAGTTCTGTTAGCTAATGATAGGATTTTGCTAACTTGTTTTGCTTGTGATATCAACAGGACTCTGGACATTAAAAGGAAGTTGGGGTGGATTTTAGAGGGATCATCACCTTGTTTGTAGTAAAGTTTGCTGTAATTTGAAAAAAAAAAAGTTGAACATGTATTCTCATTATGAGATCATGTCTGATTTCCTGAGACAACAGTCCATGAAGACAGGATATTGGCAGGCTTTTCTGTGACTCAGATTGTTCTTATACTGTGAGAAGCAGCCATGTGTGCAAACATGTGACCAGGAATGAGCTAATAATACAAGACCAGTCATTGAAATGCAACTGGCTATTAAGCCAGCCCTTACAAATCCTCTTTTTTCCTTTATTGATCAGAAAACTTCCACAATAATATGAAAACCTTTATATATATATATATATATATATATATATATATATATATATATATATATATATATATATATATATATATATATATATATATATATAACATAATAGTTTTATGCTTTTAAAGCATAAACGTTTCTGTTTTTTGTCTGTCTTTGCCTACCCTACCCTGAGGCCTCTATCATGCAGCCGCAAGAGCTGGGTATTTACTGCAAATGGCAAAACATGGACTTGGAAAGCTGTGGGAAGGCGAGGGAGTGTATGGGAGAGTTTATGAGCGCCTTCGCGTGGGTGCGGCTGTGCTTTTAATAAAAGGGCACCGCTAATATTTTCAGGAACAGGATGCCTGTGCTGACGGTTTTGAGGGCCATGCTCCAGTTTGGCTCTAGCTTATCTTTAGTAGCTGTGCACCTGTGACAAACGAACTAGCTAACCATGCCTTTCCTGTTTTGCTGACAGAAGTGTGTGTATGGTGTGATCGGCTGTGCCTCCCTGCACAAGGCAAGGAAGTTCCACCCTCCTACTCCTCTTCCTGTAGTGTCGGAGTCTAAAGGACTCCAAGTGAACATTTCCTTCCTCAAGCAAACAACGCTATGGCCGCGACCAATGCAAACCACCCCTGTGGCAGCCATGTTTGTCCGATGTCCTATCTGAAAGCAATCAGTGCGAAGACAATAAGGCACGGTGACTCATGTGGGAGTTTAAAAGTGCGTATTTCATTCATATAGGCATAAAGATAAAGGTACGAGCGCTGATTTGAGGGCTGGCTAAGTACGATAAAGCATTTACAGCTAGATTTTGTTCTGTACAAATGAGGAACAGACAGAGTTAGTGTTAATGTTTAATGGGGATTAAACTGTAATCTACATCAGGGAACACAATGGCATTAGGCACAAACATAAACAGTCAAGCAGGATGGATCTGTCATGTCATAGGGCAGGACAATGAAGTCCAATGCAGCTCCAAGAGCAACATGCTTATTCAGGGTCAAAACAGAAGGAAATAAAGAGATCCCATCTAGGATTGGAATACTATAGCACAGAACAATAGCACAACCTGTTTACGCTATGTTTTTGTCTTGTACTGTTAGACTGTTAGTGTAATGACTTGGTTAGAGGGAAATATATGGAGTTGGCTAGATGAAAAACTTCCCAGCTTCTTTACACATTTGCTCGTTTAGTTGAACACCTTCTTTTTCTTTCTTTTTTTTCTTCCGTCTGCTGAGTGAACCCCCCCCCCCCCCCCAGCTTTACCCTGTTGTTTCAGGGTTAGAACAGGGCCAAGCTGAACTCTCAGGTCCCTCTGCCCCTCCAATGCTAAATAGGTCAAATGCATATACGCACTAGAGCACACACACAGTTAGCCCTGCTTAAAGCTTTCATTGACGTCAGTGTGAAGCGTACACGAAACTGACCTTGAGCTTGAGGCTGATGAGAGAGAATGGCTGCTCTGTTTCACCTGACTGGAAATGAGATGTTCACGTCCAATCATTAACTTCCCCCTCCTATGGGCTACAGAAAGAACTGCTTGAGACCCAAGTTTGCAGACAAACATAGGAGATCTGTGCCAATTTTATGTTAAGTCCCTAGAAAATCTATTTTATTGCTTGGTAATATTCTGCTCCGCTATTTAATGTAGGAAATCCCTTCTTCTGTTTTACTCAGAGAACATATGTAATTTATTATATCATACATTGGTATTGATGGAACTGCATGCTGAATGGCCATATAAGGTTCTTAGAACGATGTACTTGTGTGTATGTGTGTCTGAGAGACAGTCTGAAGGGAATAGGAGTGCTCCCTGATCACATGCTCATTATTATATAATTATAAATGTAGGCTTTGCTTTGCTTTTACTTGCTGAATGGGCTCATATTCAGCCTAAGACACAGAGCCTGGGTCCCTCTGGGGGATGTTTATTTGAGGTAGGATCTACACACCGACCTCATTTTGATGCTTCCTCTGCCCTTTCTTGTTTACACAAGGCTAAGGGTATTCGGTTATTCCTCTGCATATGTAATCTGGGTGGCCTTGTTTTCCACCTGCTCGAGGGTCTGCAGTGCAACTCAACACACAGCACGTTCACTCTGTGATTCGACTCTGAAAGACCCACATGACGAACTCACCTAGAGCCTAATTCTGTCCACAGACACAGCAAGGCACATAAAACAATATCCTGCCTTTCAGCATGGGACTTTGCCCCTCTACAGAAAGTAATACGAAGCACTTCTACAACACTGTGTCTCAGACAGATTACATATTAATAAGGCACTGCAATGTAGGTGATCCAGAAACAGAACTGCCAGTAGACTTCATGATTCTCAAATGGTTCTCTATACCTATCATTTGGGTTGTATAAGGCAAGAAACTAAACTAACTACTTCTACACTCAAACAGTGCTCTAAATGTAACACCAAGGATACTACCATGTGTGGAGTAAAGCCATTATTTCATGATCTACACAGAGCACTACACAGTGAGCAAGGACCACAGCCTATACAAGCTTTAATGAGCCCTAATCAATCTGTGAGATTCAGGTGACCATTACTATTAGGACTGTGTTAGGGCAGAGCTGGTGTGGGAAAAACAGTGGCTGTGTAACAATACAGAACATTATAGAAGCTCATAAGGAAAAGCCTCCCTGACACGTATTTAGCTCTTGGTGAAATTGCCTCATAAAAATCACTCATGAGCAATAAACCTCAGTGATTCATTTGTGTACAAAGTACTTATAAAAGGATTGGACTTACACAACATATGGAGGATGGACACTAATTTCAGTTTGATACTATAAGGGCTGAGAGTCCAGATATTAGGTAAAAATAGGTGCTTTCAATCCCCTGCATATTCAGCCCTGGGGAGTGGCTCATCTGGCTCCAGGTGTGATAATGGGGGGTTAAAGGTTCCTGCTCATTTGGGGATGGGGGAGAGTAGCCTAGCCCAAAGCATTACCTGACACTACAGAGGTCAATAGGTTTATACAGAGCAGAGGACACATATTGTACACTGAATCCCACTAACACCAAAAATGATCTAGCTGATGTAATTAGTTAAACAGTTCATTTAAAACTAGCATGGTTGCATACTGAACTCCAGACAACCTCTTTCATATAAGACAGAGGTAGTCTACCACAAGTCCCACCAATTGTCCATTTTTTGTTCAGCCCTTAGCATAGCTCTTATGTAAGGTCCCTAACAGTACTCACTGACCTCCTTTAAAAAAGCATTTATCCCAACTGTATTATAACAGTACCAAATAAAATAGATTTAGGGGAATTAATGGTATAAAGTGTTTCTAAATGGATTTCAGATATTCCAGGAGGGGATTTGCTGCAAGTACAGTTGAAACATTATTTTTCTTTTTACCTACCCCAATAGCCAAGGGAGGGGTAGACTAAACTGCCCCTTAAAGGCACTTCTTCATTCTGCTGTCTTTCACTGCTTTTTTTAAATAGGGGGATTTCATAGAAATCCTACAGTCTTCCATGTCTGTCTTAATGATAATAAAAATAAACTTTGACACTGTCTGGCTCTAAAGCACTCCTTATTACCCATTGAGAATTCATTCCATTGTAAGATCACCCTTGTGGGCTGTACCTGCATTCAAAGTAACTGAAAGTAGATAATCCAACATTTTTACAAGCTTGTTACATGGGCCAAATAAGGCGCATTGTGAACTTCTTTAAAAGATAAATCCCCCGAACAGGTTTTTGTAAACAGCTTGTACTGAAATTCCAACACCACTTCCGTTTCAAAAAGCCCCGTGAAAGAGCAGGGCAGGGCATTGTGCGGTTTTAAGTCAGGAAAATGTAATCACCTTGTATTTACAGGGATACTACAGCAGATTAGAACTTCAAAGAAGTCAAGTATACATAAGTACACATAATCATATGTATCAGCGAGTAGGTGCAGTTGATAAAACCAAATGACCAAGAGTGGTATGTAATCAATCCTTTATTCATTTTCCATAGATAACAACAACAACAACAGCAACAACAAGCAGTGTTTCTGCATGGTGTATCTTGTTTGGGGTTCAGCAGTGTATCTAGCAAAACATTAGTAGTAGGAGCATGTAGCTTGCAGTAGGTTGTTGGTGTAGGTCCAAGAACACATTAATAGACATAAAGAAGCAGAGGGTCATTTTACATCATTATTTCACATTTAGATCTTTGGTGTTTTAGAGTACAATCACCTTTACAAAGAATTACACACGCCACACGTTATTTATCAAGAAATAGACTTCTTTCTTTTGTGCCAAGAGAAGTACTCTTTGAAATCATATTAATTCAGATTGATTTGGATATATACTAACAGTTGTCAAAGACCTTAAATAAGTAGCTAGAAGATGATTTATCAATAACTTGCCAGTTTATGTATTGATTGGTTCTTGATTACTTTGACTGAAGATTTTGAGAAAAGTCGACTCAGACTGAACGTCTTGCTTAGAATATGACCCTACAGTCCAGCCCCTCCCCAGCCCTCACAGACTCACATGCACCTGTTAAGACTGTGCACTAAACATGTGTATAAGTCTTTTGCATCGATTTCAGTTCAGTAGATTCCTGGTTGCCAAGTGCCAAAGACACATACTGGATCAAACAAGAAGTACATACTTTTTAAAATGGCAGAAATAAGTAATAGTAATTATGTATACTTTGGCAAATCATAGTGCTCAGAATCACTCGCTTTACTCACTGCAGTGTAGAAGTGCTGGACCAAAACACATGTAATATTTGATGAAGAGTTAAAACAGAGACAAAATAACAGGATAATGAATTCATTTTGGGTTGATTCCTTACTGCTGCTCACTGCTGTACCTCAGAGGAACCAGCAAGTCCTGCTGATTGTTATGATCATGATGTCTGTGTGTTAACTCGTTCCTGAGTAATAACACCTAAAAACAGAGATATGATATCAAGATGTGGAGTGAATTGTGGGTCATATATTGATCCAGATCTCCCTGCACGTTGCTGTGTTTTAGTGTACCTGTTATGATTATGGTTAAGAAGGCAAGTTCTGCTGATTATCATGATGTATGTTATCATGGCTGTAAAATACTCCATTCCTAGGTTATAAAGGCTAGAACACAGAAATACAGAAACTGGATTCCGGTTCTTAGGGGTTAATGTGTTTGGAATTCTCTGTGTAACTATTTCACAGGGAACTTTAGGGCTGGGTGTACAATGAGAATTTCGTAAGTTCCCTGGTGTCCGGGTTTCCATGGGAAGAACCTCAGCTGGCTGTTGACTTTCATTGTCGCTATTGTCCCAAGAAGTTCCTGACTGCAGAAACGTTGCCTGTTTTAATGATATCTCTAGACCTCAGTCTTCACATAGCCATTGAGAAAAGGTAGGAGAAGTCAATGTATGCTCACTATGAGCTAAAGCTAAGGTTCAAAATCTGTGCCAAATCTGAGTAAAGATGACTCTGCTGTTTTCTGACTTGCAGTCGGTCCGCAGAGCAACTACAAAGTAACTAGGCTTGTCTGGTTCATCTTGTCATTGTGGACAAGGCAATCATTGTGGATTACAGCCAAAATTGCGAGTAAAAAAACTGAGGAAAGACTTTGCTTCCTACCATAAAGCAATCTTCTCTGGTATAATGGCTGTAGAAGGCTTCTTATACAGCTTGATTCATTTCTTTGCCCAGGGTTAGTTATTAACATGTGTATATGATGGCTCTTTAGTGAAGCAATGCCAGCTGTCTTCCATTATAAACTTGAATCTTGAGCCACCACATACATCCTTTGGCCAAACTCCTCACAGTTGTGCTTTAGGTAAAAGCAACTTCCTTTGTTACGCACACCAAATATTACTCCAAAAAGTGGATGTGGCATTTTTGCATCTCGACACTCAGTCCAGCGATCAGTCACCACCTTAACTTAATCTTGGATAACCCCGGGTCTCTTTAGGTTGCCCTGGGCTTTACTTCATATCCAGAGGTGAGAATGACAGGCATTACTTTATCAGCATTGTCCTTTGTTGTGGTGGTATATTTCTCTGACTCCCTTTCAAGTGAAGCCCACTGAGAGCATCTACATGCCACAACCCCTTGCTTGCAGTGTATAGGGAAACAGTAATCATGAGCAGCAGGAAAAACCTTCCTTTGAAATCCTGATGAAGTATTGCTTTTCTCTGATTAAGCAGGTTTTGTAAGGGCTTACGATCTGAGGGAGTTAAGAAGCTTCTTCCACATAAACCAAAAACCTCACTCTCAAGATGCAAGAGTTTGAGAGACACTAGCAACAGCATGTGTTGTTGTTCTAGTGAATGAGCATCTGTGATTACTGAAGTAGTGCTCAGTTCTGACTGTAAGGGGTCCTCCTTCTGTGTCTAGCTCCATTGCTATGCTGTAGTTTTCCTTAACAGGCCATGAAGCAGCACTAAGATTGAAGCTAAGCTTGGCAGGAATTGTCAATAATAATAATTCAGGAACCCCAAGAAGGACAATTCTGTCACATTTTTTGGCTTCTCTCAATACTGGACCATTTTTTTCCACTGAGCTTGCAGCATCAATCTTTTACCCCAAGCAGACAAACTCGCATGCTTGGAAAACACGTTGCTTTCTTGGCTGCATTCCAGCCTTTGAGAGACTGCTCAGCACTTCATCTAAATTTTCTGATGTTTTTGTCCATTTTTGCCCATGATCTAAAGGTCATCCACAGACATTTAAAGCCCTGTAGTGAAGTCTCTATAACTCTCTATGCATGGTGGTCATGCCAGAGGAAAGCAGTGGGCTTCAAAATGTCTTTCGGCAAGTGGAATCATATTATATCCAGTCAATAAATAAAATACTTGTTATGCTGATATGGCTCTAAGTATATTAAATGGGGACTATTCATGTCACCTTTTATTATTTTATTACTGAGGAGGTAGCCTTTAATCCACCTTTGCTTTAATTGCATAAGGGATTCGCCTCAGTTTGAAAAAATGGTCCACATGTATTTTAACAGTTCTCCCTTTCAATTCACTTAATCAATTTTGAAACATTTGCTTCTCCAAAGGTGTGGGGATAGCCCTGGATAGTTTCAATAGTTTTAACAAGTATCTTTATAGAAGGCCTGAGGCTTGCTACGCTTGTTAAACTTTGTATACACCTTCTTGTCTTCCTGTAGTATGTAGTATGTATGTCTGTCTTCTTACACCTCACACTGATCTTCCAATCTTGATGTTTCAATGCTGACATTAGCACCCCCTGCTACTGATGAAACTAAATGTCTTGTCTAATGGGAATTAATCAACTTGTTTGGTCAAAACTGGAAAACCTTGAAAGTTCTTTTTAACTCAACTGTAAAGTCAGCTCAGTAAGTTTGATTAGATGTAGATATGCTGGCCTTACAAAAGCTGACATCAAACTCAAGGCGTGATACAAGTAAGATGAAAGGCACGTAAGATGAAAGATTTCTTATCACCGCTGGTAAAGTTGTTAATTAAACCTGGGGTGGGAACTGTTTCTCAGTTTATTGTGTCTGCTTTGGGATCAAAGCCTGATTCAAACTGGGTTAGTTTTACCTGGGGAGGAGCTGTAATTATAGTCATTACCAATGATCTGTAAACCAAATTCACTTAATTTATTCAAATTTGTAGACTTATTTAAATCTTAATCCTGAGATGACTGTCCTGGTCATGGCCGTTTATCTGGTTATTACACTATTAATCTGGGATTACACAGAGTACACAGATACTCAATAGATATCAATTACCAAATCAAATTCCTTACAGATTTCATTACAGGACCTCGTCTGGTAAAACTAATCCAGTTTGAATAGGGCTGAAGTCTGTGATCGTAGACCATTTGTGTGAGTGATCTTGAACCATTTGTGACCAACTGTTTGGAAATCAACAGCGGTTGCCACACACCACACCAACAAAGACATAAGAAAAACTTTTTTTTGTATTAAGCTTAGCACCTATAAACCCAAACACGCTTAGCATCACAACATGTGTACCTGATTTTGTCTACAGAGTTAAGATAAACATACCCAAATGCGCACTCTCACATTCAAACATGTAAGCTATTAGAAAAGCTCACAAGGTCACGGGCCGTCTGCTTGTCCCTGAGCAGAAGATCATTTCTCTTCCATTCCTGCTGACAGTCAGCCTAGGATAATGTTCAACAACTAACAATAATGGCAGATCTGATCTCTACAAATCATTAATGAGGAGCTGGACTTTTCTAAAGGCTAAAAAGAGTGGAGCATGTGTGAGTAGACAGCAGGATAAGACACAGTCAGCTTCAGGGCTTGCAAGTTAATCAAAAACCCCACCTATGCTGTAGGTAAGACGTGTACTCACAGCACCTCATAGCTAAAGGCAAACCTTGTATGCGTGTGTGTCAGTTTTACTGTAGGTAATTGGTGAGAAATGTAGAGTAATTGGAGGGTTCAGAGCTGATTACCTCATGACAAGGAGTCTTAGCCTAAACAGGATGGCTCACAAACCACAGGCCTGATTCACAAAGAGATTAAAGCACATTTAGATGTTTACATTGTACACCACGTACTTTTGTTTTCATGTTTGGTGTTTTGAGCAATATGCTGAAAAAATAACTTTGAAAGGGAGCATCATAACAACATGTCCTTTGTCAGTCTTTCCCATTGCTTGAGCGTACAACTTATTTTTTCCCCTGTTTAGACTTTATTTAGCTCTGAAAAGCTTCATAATTAGATCATGTGGAAAACAATAATATGGCATGCAGATGTATTATGACATGAGCTACATCCAGTGGAAGACCAAGACTGTTAGAGTTAGGCCTTCAGCTTGAGCCAGTTCAGGGCATAAATGCCAAAATCCAGTCATATGTGCTTCTGTGGTTATTTTGAAGCTTGTAACAGACTTTAACACATACCTAATCTAATGTATATAACAGTGACCCTTTATGAGGGTGTGGCCAAGCTGAGGCAAAAAGACAAGACCAAGACAAGTAAAAAATGATGGGTTTAATGGTGGTGTTTTCAGTGTTTTCAAGGTTTTCAGTGGTTTTAGGGAGTCAAAATGACAGTTCTAGTAAGATTGTAATGACTCAGGAAAAAATAAGGCCTACTCATTATTTCTGATGAATAATACACAATACAGTCATTTCACAACTGTCTGACCAAAAATGCCTTGTAATGGATACAGTAGCTTTTTACTTAAAGGAGCATAAATCATTTACAGAACTTCCTATGCAACTTGATGAACATAGATCCAGTACAGTTAAATGAACAACAAAGAAACTAAAGGATCACTAAGTTAGGGTTCTCTATATCATTTGGATTTACCCTCCTGAAAGGTGTTGAATGGTAATGTGTTTACTTACACTCGCTTTCCACTAACTCACCAAGTACACAGGGTAATAAAGAGCATTTAGTTTGTGTTAACATAATGAAAACTACAGGACGATCATATCTTGTGATGTGCAGACCTTATTCTGTGGTCCATCACACTCTTTCAGTAAGAACCTCCAGCTACTGCCTACCACTGCTGCTTCTCCACAGTCAGTGGTGCACCTAGGACGTCTAGAAGTTCCTGGAGGGCTAATCAGTGAAAGCTAATTTTGCCATATATGCCTAAATACCACAGAGAAATAAACTGAATTGGACAATTTTCCACTTTTTTCATACCTAAATGTAACAATATATTAACTGTTAGTTCTACAATACTTACAATAACATTGAATCAGTTCTGCCAAATCCAAACAGTGCTGTTATTACACAGCAAAACCATTTTATAGATACAGTATATGAATGTCCTCATACATTAGAAAATCTGGCCGCTTGCTTTAGTGCCTTTCTGTTCCACTGTCTTACTTGTTTTGACAGCCTCTCCCTTTAGTTCTCTCCCAGCTGATAACAGCATGGGGCCAGACTGACAGGCTTCTGTAGGAGCGTCATCACAGGGCCATAAAATGCTGAACAGCTGTGGAAAAGGGTAGTTTCACACATACACATTCAGCGGAGAAAAATTAGCATAAATTACAGATTCCTTCTCTCACGTATAATGTGGAAACATCCTATTGCGTTAAGTGTGAGAAACTGAACACAAAATATGTTCTGACATGATGGGTTTCCAGGATGAGCTGTCTTATTCCACTGTCGTTGCTACCATTACTACACATTTGATTAATGGTTGACTACATGATACCGTAAACCTTTGAAACTTGGGCAAGTCTTCAGACAGCCCAGATATCATAACAGCAGTCACGAGCAGATGCTTAATAATGCCTGTCGGAGATTTATAACAGATGGGAACCAGTCATTACCAGCCCAATTGCTCAAGATGTAAAAATACCTTAAAGGAATTCAGAAGCTACTCAAGTCATGACTGACTTGAGATTTCAAAGGGGACAAAAACAAGGTGTTTATGTTTGTACTGAACTGAGTTTGGTTTGAGGCTTGTCTTATTCCACAGACCATGTACAGGCCTCCCTCTATAACAATGCACAAAAATACAGATACATACTAATGTGACGAGAAGACTTACTGTGCCGTATTTGTAATGTGTTGTTACATTGAAGGGAGTGTTTTGTACGGTGGCGTGCTCACAGAGAACACAAAGCGGATTTCATTGCAATATTGTGTCAACAGAGATTCTCCACAGAGGACCTTATTTGACCTGCCATCATGACAAAAACAACTTTCTACAGAGTTTTTTTTCAGGTCAGGTTCCAGAATGATAATTAAGGAGTTCTAATTCATAAAATCTAATTTGTTATCATTGCACACGTTCACCAATGGAATCTAGCCTTTTTCAACACCAGCTCCAGGTGATCTCTGCAAGCCACATTTTTTTCCATGTGGTGTTTGAGATTTGTTAATGAGTTTGAACGTGAAAAAATGATAAGCTGTGCAGTGAGGGTTTCTGAGGATAGAAAATGTGAACCTTTGTAGTGTAATTCTGTTCCAAATTTTGGATGTCACTGGTCAAATGACAAGCTGATTTTCCAGCTGAAAATAAGTGCACACACACATGTCTGCTTTTTTCCCCTTTAATCCACAGTTATTGACTGAATTGAGGATTTTGGGAAACAATTACTAATTTCATTATGTTAAACCAAGCAAATTAATAAAAACTGTGCTCTAATATTTGCAGAAAAAGTTGAATTTAAGTTTAAAAAACAAAAAACTATTTTAAAATGCTAATTGTTGAATTTGACTGCATCTAGTAAGGTAACATTTAATTAAAAATACTCAAAATGTCCAGAAATATGGGGAATAACTGTATAATATAATTATAATGCCCTTGTTAAATCTGACTCCACATATGACATAATAGCAATTTCCAGGTCTAAACACTTCTTCAGATCCCAAAAGCGAATAACAATGGCATAACCTGTGCACCTTTTCTTACTTACTTCCTTTTTACATTAGTGAGAAAGGTTAAAAGCGGTCGATGTTTCTTGCTATGAACCCATGTTTCTGTGTTCAGTTGCTAGCTCTTTTTCTGTGCTGCCCAGCTAAGGTGACGATATCATCAGCCCTAACCAGACCAACAAGCCTTATAAAAGGTCGTGATGTCGGTGTATAGAAAGAAACATCCTTTTTAACTCACAGCATATGATGCTGTCATTTGCCAGGTTAGCAGCTAACATCACAGCCCAGTGCCAAATTTACCTTATCCACTGCAGCCACTTCCTCTTCTCGTTCTCGTCAAATGGAAAGTGGTAGAAGGCCAATTAAGTTCATTTTGAACGAATATCTATTTAAACAAAAAGGAACATAGCATTGTGTACGACAAAAGCCTTAGCCAATGCAGAGGCTTGGACTCAGGCGTAAGGTCAATACAGTGAGAATATCTAGCAATATATTTAGATAGGTAATTCATGTGTATTGCCAGCACATCCTTTGCCTACAGTTGTTTCCAGTAGGCCTGCTTCCCTGTGTGTGCTGACAGTATTGTGAACTGCTTGGTCTCATGGCTTAAAGTGAGTTATTTGCCAAAGTGGTAGAAATTAAGCATCACAGACATGCCTTTTCCTGTATGTTGTTTAATGATTGACAGAAAAACATTGGAAAGATGACCTGGACCATTAAAGCGGACAGTAGTTTGATAGATTCACCGCCATTGAATGACATGTTCCTAAATAAAGTGGTGACGGGAGCTTGTATATAGCTTTTGACCACAAGCCCACATGTACCCGAGCAATAGTATCATGCCTGGCAGATACAACGCCACCACTGACAAATTTAGGGAGTTTAACCCAGTGAGAATCTTTGTGGTAATTTTATAAAAATATTTGCATTTCACAAACCTTGAGGCAGGTTGGTGGTGGCTGTGGCTGACTCCAGGTTGATGGACTGGAACAGTAACTGTCTCCTCCCAGAGGGGCTCAGCCATCTGGGCTCGCTCTGTGTAGCTCTTGCTGCTAGCTGCCATTACTCACCAGGCAGGCGTTATTTCAGCTAGCAGAGCCGCAAGGGACAGTATAAGTACAGCATACCTGCACACCTCACCAACCCCCCTCTGCCCCCAGGCCACACATAACAATACCACCACATCATCTCCTTCCTTTACTACTGACTACACAGAGAGATTTTATAGATGTTCCAGGACAGCTAGGTAAATAATATCACCACTTCATCAAACAATATACAGCATAGCATAGAGGTTGGAAGCAACTAGTTACAGGCACTAGATAAGTGAAATAATATTCAAACTATGGCTTCTATTCATATGTAGAAATCATTTTTTAGAAATCACTTTTTTACTGCCTTTAATTTCACTGTCTTTACAAATCCCACTTTAATTTCACTGTTGCATTGGCTATAGCATCTGTACTGCTCTGAAATGTGTCACATCTCAGTTTTTATGGTTTGTTGAATGGTTGATTTTATAAGATTTTTTTAAAATGGTTTAAAACCAAGAGTATATTAAGATTTGCATTAAGAGACTCACTTATCTCATCTTCTAAACCTCTTCATCCTTCTGGGTCTCAGAGGGTGCGGAGCCTAGCTCAGTGCTCAATGGGCAGAAGGCAGGAAACACCCCACCCAGGCTGCCAGCATATTCAGAAATGTGGGTCTATTTATTTGCACCTTCGCATGAGTTTTCTGACCCATGGTGGCATGGGCTAGCTCCCAGAATCGCAGCCGAGATACGTAGCACCAGTTTGTCAGTTTTTCTGGGTTGTGAGGTTAAGTAAACAACAGTCTCACTCCACATAAATTATATGTGATAGGAAAGTCTGCATGATGTTAAAATACAGTGCTTAGGCCAACCCCTTCAGTTCCAGGAATCCCTCTGCTGTGCCTGTGACAACTGAGAAAAGGACGCCTGGGAACCATGTCAAAATCCAGTCTGGGGCATGCTGTCAACATGTGAATGAATAAGCGTGTGACCTGAAGAACAGATATTTCAGAATATCATTAAGTCTGACAACCAAACAACTTGAGAAATCGAGTCCTCAGGTCTTCTTAGTTACAGTAAAATACTTTTTGTTTTCACCAAATCAGAGAGATGTAATTAAAAAATCATTAAACTGAAGCTAATGATGGTTTAAAAGTGTGAAAAGTTTCTTTTCAGGAAACGGCCCTGTACTCAGTCTGACTATAGAACAGTCTACTGTATGGAGCTTTTCTCATGGGGGAGAAAGGATGGCTTGTGCAGGGGGGTTGGGGGGGGGTGACTCTCAACGAGTCCAATAGAGACATCTGCAATCTGTCGCCTCTAGCAAACTTGCCCCCTCAACCTTCTTTTCAAACCAGAACCACTGCCAACGAGGGGATAAAAAACCTAACCATGAATTCCCAGCGCTTGGCAGCCACCACATTCATGCTCTCCCTGCGTCTTTTGTACTTGCTCTCCAAAAGATTTCTTTTTTCCTTTTCTCCCTGAGGCTTAGGCGCTTTTCCCTCTCTTTTCTCTTACTCTAAGCAAAGCCCTGGAGGAGTCACGGCTGCTGTAATGAACTGAATGACAAAACTGTCATTTACATTTCTAGTGAATGTGGCCTCATCAGAGTTAGGATCTCCAGTAGCTGGTGTCTGAATGCCATTCTTATAGACATGCTTTATAAGCTGTATTAGGTTGCAGAGATTGTGATGCATTGTAAAGGACTGGAGGAATTTTTTGGCCATCACAGCATACAGTCAGATCATTTGCAATTTTCTATTGTAATAGAACAGATGGTATTTCTATGACTGGGCCAATATTCTTAGAGTAAGGCTTAAAGATGTGAAAGATAAATTTTGGTTGATGGCATATTGAACTGACCAGGGCCAAGTTAAAGGTCAGTTCCTAAGAGATTAGGAAAGGAGTAGTATACAACAGACACAAAGCTTCTTAACCAGTCACTTAGAATGGAGGCTGTGCCCTGTCTTGACCGGGCCAGGCACACCAGTGGTCAGACACAACAGCAGTGTGCCAGTTGGCTACTCCAGCCCTTGGCACTGGAACCTCTTGGGATTGCCTAAGAATGCCCTGCTGGCTGTCATGGTGACAGACATGCAAGTATTTACAGCCTGTTTTCTCTTGCCTCATGTTCCTGCCCCTGCTGCTCCTCGTAGCACAGAGGGCTGGTGGGGAGGGGTGCTCCAGGCTTTGTGGAGGGTTTTTGTGGTCAGTATTCTGGGTTTATGTTCCCCTCATTGGGTCTGTCTGTGTTGTGAATCTCATTCGGTAGTTTATAGAGACTGACCAGGCAGGAGGTGTGTGCATGTGGGTTTGTTTGGGTCTTTACAAGGCCCATCTGGACAGGTCTGCTGCCCAATAAAGCATCAAAAGCAGCCTGATATAAATTCACCATGAGGCCTGCAAGTCTGCAGCAGGTGTGTGCCAGACATAGCATTGCCATGTACGAGCAAACGGCAAGGGCTGATGTGTCTCTCTAGGGAACCTCACCGCTTGTGTAGATACATTTGTTCCAAAGGCCTGAACACATTTAATGATATCTCATACCTGTAAGCTGTGTTCTTGAAAGCCGTCATCATAAAACCAGTTTTCCAAGGACCGACATGCTTCCACATGCAATCTGTGAGCATGGATTTAACGTCTGCCCTGTCAATGCTTCAGCACCTCTTGTTGTACAATAAAGATCACACCTTTCAGCTTACATGCATTGGTTCCCATGTCACACTTGATTGATGACGGATAGAGCCAACTTCGCATGATTTTTAAAACATGACATATACCGGACAAAAATGAGTCACCTGTGATCGGAATGTACCTGAAGCATGTAATACCTACATGAGCATTAATAACAGCTATGATTCGCATTGGCATAAACTGGACAAGTTTCTGGGAGTAGGCCACATCAGTGTTCAGCCAGCATCAAAGAATTGTGAAGTTGGTCCAGATTTGATGGATGCATTTCCTGGCACAATTCTGAGGACGATTCCCTGTAGACTGGGATTTCTGCCACTGCTGATAGACCTGTATGACTGTATGCTTGTGAACACCTGCAAATTCAGATACTTCCTTCACACTATGCGAACATGCCCAAATGCAATCACTCCTTTTTGCCAATCATTGATGCATTGGACCCATTTTCCACACAAATCGAATGAGACATTCACTGCATTGTGACACCTATTCTCCACACACACACACATATACACACATAACACTACTAGTTAATCAGTTCAGGTATTTCATCTAAATCAAGCATATAGTCGTATGGGGTAGTGTAAAGCGTGGCAAACATATTTTCTGCATTATAAACCCGTGCTTCACTATGTGGAAGGCCAATAGATAAATCTTTGTTTTGCCAGAAAATTGCCAGCTACTAGAATGCTTAGTACCAACAGTAAAGTTTGGTGGAGGGATGATAGACTGGGGCTTATTTTCGGTGCTTGGGTTCATTGCTTTCCAGTGAAGGCTAATACTAATTCTACAGCACACAAAGACATTGTAGACAATTATATGCTTCCTTTCCTGTTCCAGCATAACTGTTTCCTTGTGTACAAAGCAAACTCTATAAAGACATGGTTTGATGAGTTTGGTGGCCCGCACAGAGGCCTGATGCCCTGACCTTAGCACCACTTAAGGTTTGGGATAAAATGGAACCTTAATCGTGACCCAGGCCTTCACGATCAGCACCAGTACATGACACCACAAAAACTCTTTGACTGATCGGGCACAAACTTCAGCAGACAGAGAAAGCCTTTTCAGAAGAGTCGAGGCTTTAATAGCTGCAGAAAGGGGGGCAAATCCATATTAATGCCCATAGTTTTGAAATGGGATGTTGAACAAGCTCATTTTGTGAGTGATAAGCTTAGCATTGGTGCTGTACTAGACTTCTGTGTGGGTGATTGTGTGCGAGCAGCAGTGGAATGAAGCATAGAATGTCAAGAAAAGAAGAAAGTTAAGACTTTCAGAACATTCTGAACTATGACACCTATGAACAGAAGAACTACATACAGAAAAACTGCCAACCAGAAACAGTGAGGAACGATGTGGATTATGCTAAAATGAAGAATTATGGATTTTTTTCCCCCCATAGACCTCAATCAAAACAGAATATGCTACCGAATATATTTGGGACAGTGTGTGCAGTACTCAACCAACAATAGTTCTACAAAGAATTTTGCCCAGCTTTAAGACCATGGGGCATTTTAAAGTTGAGCAAGACCTTATCATATCAGTAACACTGGTGTGATAAGAAAGAATATTTGCTGAACTCAGCAGCTGAACCTTTGATGTATATCGTCACTCTCAGACTATAAATAAATAAATAAATAGTTTTTAAAAAGTTATTATTATTATTATTATTATTATTATATGCACACAGCTGCTGTTGTGTGTTAATGTGTGTTCATGTGTGTTCATGTGTGCAATGTTAAAATTATTCTTTCTGTAAGATGCGATTAAAGTTGATAAAAATTGCAGCTAAACTTATATGTATATGTTAATGTTCTTTGACAAATAAAATCAAAAGTGACCTTGCCTGAGTTTTACAGACAGCATGTTTTTCATTTAGGCAGGTGCATTTTAAAGTTGAGCAAGACCAGATATTAAAAGTTACACAAGACTTCCAATAACTCTGACCTGATTTAAAAGGACATAAAGATTGTTGAAGTGAAAGGTCTGAGTCACAAAGTCACCTCTAACTGGGTTTCAGGGTTGTTAGATAGTGCACACTGTATACACTGTATATGTGTGTATATGTGTTTTTATGTATATAATCATGATTCTCTTTTGGTAAGTTGTTACTGAAGGTGATAAAAAATTACAGTCAAACATATGTTGGTGCTGATGGTGACAAATAAGCCCAAAATCTGAGAGCTGACAAGTATACTTAAAAAACCCCCAAAAAAACCAAAAAGCAGCACGGCATCAATCTTACTGGGGTTTTACTTAACAGAATTTTTATTTAGAGGCAGTTTAAAGTTGAGCAATATCACATCAGGAATAACAGGATATGCAAGGCTTCCAAAACCTATGACGAGGACATACACTCATTGTCAAAAAATAGTTGCACAAATAGTTGCACCCAGAAGGAATCAACTGACAGGAATGAAAGTTGGTGGGTAGGTTTAACATCGTGAGACATCAGGTGAATGATTCAAGTTTCACACTCAACTGCGCATATGATGTCAGCAAGGATGGGCTTTATCGGTTTACCTGACCGACCCAACAGCCACAATTAGGGACATTCAGCGAGCAGTGATGCCCTCCATGAGTCATTCTCTTAGTGCCAGCACCATTGGCAGACTGTTGCATGATACAGGACATCATGAACAGGGACCATTACAACAACTGCTCCTAACACCATCTCAACATCGCCAAAGAGTCATGGAGTGAATGGCAGTGGGTGATGTTCAGTGACGAGTCCTGCCAATCTGGGTGTGGAGACACTGTGGTCAGGGTGAACGGTTTGTTGTCACAAGTCTTGAAGGCCTCGTGTTACTCCACCTCCACCCTTATCGCAAAATCTGCTGGAACTATGTGAGCTTATTTAAACTGCATTGAATGGTGGTTGAACCACAGGACATTTTAAATGTATTAAATGTGGATTCATTATTTGAAATCTTGCACTGGTGTATGGTCTTTTAGTAAACTGTAATTGGACGGAGATAAGATAAACCTTACTGGAGTTTCACTGAAATATTGACCTGGTATTCAAAAATGTTTTAAAAGTTGAAGTGAATTGCTAGGCATATGTCTAACCCCGATAACCCAGACATGGACGTTGGATACCAAGACCAGAGAACGTTGAAGTTGCATGGGAATTCAGTGACTTAACCTGACTCCAAAACGCATAAAGATAAGTATAAGATTTCAGCCTCTCTGGTCACTGTATTGTCTGGCTCTGTATAAGTTACAGACAGGATGCTTATTTCAGTAGCTCTTGCTTTGGCCAGAGGCAATTAACTTAGACCAGTCATACTGAAGTTACCACTTGCGACAAAGGCAAACTGCTGTCTGACAACTTCAATCACTATACTATCTCTTGCTGGAGCCCTGGAGGCTTTCTAAATCTGAACCATATAGGCCATGTCTGAACAGTGCCAAACTGAGAGTCCTAGAAGGTTACTCTACTCAGTAGACCTCAATCTTTCAAGCAGAGTTTATTAGATGATAGCTGACATTATACAAAGTACAAAACATAAACAAGGCAGCTGTACTGTACCGTGCACTCTGTAATGAGTGACTAATATAGGAAGCTGTTTATTTTGGATTAGCTAAAAGCTCAACTGTATAACTAACTAAGTAGGCTGGGGCTTCAGGTGTTGCCCATGACCAAGCATGCAGTGGAGAGTTCAGTGTCAAGCAAAACAACAACAAAGGGAGCAGCCTAGCAGCAGCTGAGACTGGTTGGAATTGGGCTGCCACACGGTACACATGCAGATGGAGCTTCACAGCTGATCTTGGAGGAGCAGGCATGTCCACGCCTGTCCCAAACAGCCACCTTCATCATAACAGCTGAGGTCATGCCCCCCAAAATCCCCCCCTCCAAAATAAACTGGATGGTACACCCAACGCCCTCAGGCTTAACAGAGCAAGTGTGTTGAAAGAGCGTTTTGCGTAATTCATTGACTCATGAGGAATGAGTGAACAGTTAAATGAAAACTTGGGCAGTGTCATGATCAGTAGCAAACTAGAAGGGATGTGTACGTGTGTGCAGTGCACTGTAATGTGTGTGTGTGTGAGAGTGTGTGATGACATTCACTTCAACTTGTCCAGAGAGACTTGGTATTGAGTGGCAAAGCAGGGTGTGGTGTGATGTGTCAGCTGTGATATGACAAAACACATACACACATGCACAAGCACAAGCTAGCCCTGTGTACCAATCTGGGTTAAAAAAGGACAGCCACTCATCACATCATTCCAGAAGTCCAACCAAGCATGTGCAAGGTCAAGACCCGCACTATGAAAACCACAGGACTGCAACTAGCAAAACAGTCTAAACCTGAACAGATGAACTCAAACGATAACAGATTCAATGTGCACTCTTCTGTAAAGAAGAGTCATTAAAAGAAAAATGTTTTCTGAGTCCAGCAACAGAAGTCTGGAACAGAAGCAACTAAAGTACATCTAAACGAGCCTGGAGCATTAAGGAAACAAGTCACATGGACTGATAAAATTTAAATGAAGCTTTTGGACAGTAATAAATGAAGGTACATTTGAAAGACTGAGTGCAAACACTTCTCAAACTACTAGTATGGGTTGCATCAATTATTTTAAATATTTGGGCTTGTGCTGCAGCAAGTGGCTGAAAGAACATTTCGTTGGTAGAGAAAAGAACGGATTCAGTTTAAGGCTGCCCTCTAGAAGTCGACTAGTTGAATCGTCAGTCGGCGACCCTTTAAGCCGACTGAGACCCTTCAAGTCGACTGACATGAGCTTTTCCTCCCGTAAACAGACTAAAGCGTACTAAAATACACAATAATTTTAAGAATGTAAAAAGACATTTTAATAACTATTAAAGGGGAATGATAAATATATATTAAAGGTCTAGCTGGGCTGTGACGTATCCTTGCTAAAAAATGTAATCCACGTGACAGCGTACGCCGGCGGTTCACCGCTAAGGAAGCCGTGAAGCTGAGAGACACGGGTGGAGTGATGTCTCAGAGAAAGTCTGGAGAATCTGAACAAATTAAAGCTAATTCTGCTCTTCATTCAGTCAGACATCCAACACTGCTCCAAACGAGTGGCCTGACTTTCGGTTTAGACCTGACTAAACTGTTTCAGGTCTACCTTACTTCTTTTCATCTATAAATAATTTAAATATTGATTAATTTGGTTTTATTTAGCAGTTTGTTATTTATGAGAGATGAAAGACAAAGGGTCCTCCTACTGAAGAAGCTGTTAGAAGTGAAATTAAAAAGATTATAAGCTATAAGCGCTAATGTTTAGCTAATTAATAAATACGTGCTGCTGCCCGACGCTGTATCCTGTAACTAAATCAGGCTCCAGTTCAAATCGATCATCATAAGCCACGTCTCTTTTAGTTCAGAAATTTGTTCCTGTGACTCTGCTGACTTTCTAAATGAGAAGGACATCAGATCTGAACCGTATGCAGATTGATTTACTGATTACTAGGTAATGTACATGGACAAAAAAATACGTGAACGAATAGTCGAATCGTCGACCAGGATGGGCAAATTCAATTCGACTGACAAAATTCTGAGTCGGGTACAGCCCTAATTCAGTTAAATTACAGTCTTCTGGAAGCACCACACCATCTGTAAAAAAAGAAAGCTGAAGATAAAAGGAGTGTCTTTACACTGTTTGGAAACCAGGTCATCATTTACTCACTTAGCTCCTGACAGTAACAGAACTTCTGTAAAGTAAGGATCATTTTGCTCATGCTAATACTGCAGGCAGTTTTTCTCAGCTTTATCTTTTCAGCCTTCTCCTGAGATGCCCAAAAAAACAAGTGCCCGCACAAGCACACAAATCATAAAACAACTTCAAATATTCTCTTGAAGAAGACTGTCAGTGAATACAGTCCTTGATTAAGACCCTCTTTCCTTTGGGTCTCCCAAGTTGGAGATAAAGGTGCATTCTGGGAATAATGATCCACAGGAATGCGGCCCTAACCCCTGCATACACTATTCACTCCTCCACTGGAGCTTCCAAAGCCTCTTTTGATGTCCAGTCTAATGCAGACTAACAGCTGCACAGCTCTCATGAAAGCCCTTTGCTTTTCTTGTACGGGAGAGAGAGAAAGGGAGCCTGATCGGAAGCCTGGCAGTAGTGGGATGAATACAGCGATGCCTGAATTGCTTTGCTGAATGATTTGCTGGTGAGAGAGAGATTGGCACCCTTACATGGATTAGGGCGCACACATAATGCGTGCGAGAAATTGATTTACTTTCTAAAGGGTTCTTTGTACACACTTGCACTGTGCCCATTATTAACTGTGCTGGTAGCCGGAAGTACCTGAAGCTTTTTTCTAACACCTCAGATCACAGTACTTAGTAAAGCTACAGTAAATGTGTGAACTGGTTGAAGTTTTTTGGGTCCATGTGCTCATGCTGTAAGGTGGATATAGGTTGTGTGATGTCACTGTTGCTGTGATTTACTTCCCTTCCCCCTTTGCCTCTAGAGCTGGCCGATTAGGCCCTCCCACGATCCAGCCTACCACTCTCTCCCCTGAGCTGGTTACATAACTAATGTCCAACGACCTTCCTTCCCCCCTCCCGTTTCTCATCTTCACACACACACACACACACACACCTACACACCCACACACACACACGGATCTAAAATATTTCTTCTGGATAATTCGGCAGGAGATTAGGCAGGCTCTGGGTCAGAACCCTCCCCTGCCGCGAGTCTCTGTGTGGGTCTTTTTAAAAGGGTCTGGACTTTATCCTCCACTCCTGCAGTGTCCCGCACTGACGGCAAGCACACAACTCCAAGTCTGTAAACCGTTTCCACTCTGCCTCCATTTTTGGCCTCACCGGTTAGATACATAACAGAGCGAGGAGCTGTGTCTCCGAGAGAAAAGCAGAGGTTGGTCTTTAAAAGGGAAAGCTGTAAACATTTAACATTTTAACTTAGACAGAGGGCATTACTGTAAGTTGGAGGGTAATGTAACAGCAAATCCAGATGGCTAACCTTTGACATCTTGCATTGCTTTGTTCCTTTTTAGTAGTTTTTGGTTTGCCAAGGGAGTTGGCATTTAAAGATAGGGAATGTTTTTAATCCGTTATGCGGAGACAGACTCCGCTTTCTCTGTTTATATACCTTCCTGCTCTTTGAAAAGATACACAGTTTGTTGGAATTAGGATTCGTAATTAATTCTCATTCCAGAAGAAGCTGGAGCAGAGCTGGTCCCCAGCCGCAGTGTTTGACATTCGAAAGTGCAGATATTCTCTGCCTCATTCCCCCACAGCGACTCACTGATGACTGCTGCTGGATCTCCAGAGTGGTGTGTGCGTCATCAGCAGGTTATTAAATCTCATTCTGAAATAATATTTATGAGAGGAGGCGTTTATATGGCCTGCGGCATCAGAGACAGAGGGGGGAGCTGGAGGGAGTGCAGGTCAGAGAAGAGGTCTTCTTCAGATGGAACACATCTGGAGGGAAGATTCTCCAAAGACCAACTTTAGCCAAGTCTCCCTGTACAGCAGTGTACATCAGATAGAACGTGGCTGCGGTACCAGGACCTGGAAAGGACAAGCGGCTAATATAATCAGGGCTAGATGGTTTTGTAGCCAGTTGTAGGAGGCTAATAGGGTTTCACATAAATATACTGCTGCTGTCGGAACAAAACCTTGAATCTTCAGTGGTAACTTTAGAGGAGAAGGAATAAACAGACAGATTTTCTCCCCAACTTCATTTAGTATGATATTTCAGCATGTAGTAAAAGGCAGGTTGCGTTTTAATATTCTATATGTTAAAGATGACTATGTATGTGTTTCAGAGGTATCTACTAATGTTAGAATGCTAACCAGCTAGCCCTGGCATGCCTAGTCTTGAAGATAAGATAAGATAATCCTTTATTAGTCCCACAGTGGGGAAATATACAGTGTTACAGCAGCAAAGGGATAGCAAGGTACTATCCCATCCTGGTCGACGATTCAACTATTCGTTCATGGTTTTTTTTCGTCCATGTACATTATCTAGTACAAAAAATAAGACAGGTGAACAGAACAACAATATAAACATTATAAATAATAAAAGTCAAAACCTCTGGAGGATCTTATTTACAGATAAATGCTAAATATTATTCTACATTTATTCTTTATTGCACATAGGGAATGGAAAGATATTGCACATTGTTAGTATTGCACATTATGCTACATGGAAAACAACTCTACTTGAAATACCACTCTGGGCCTCAAGAGAAGGTAGTGAGTTACTATAGTGTTGAGTCATAAGTCCAACATAAGAACGCACTAGTACGATGGTGTATTCTAACCGCTCATCAGTCATCTTCTGTTCCCAGTTAGATTATTTGGCCCACCGAATTGCCTAGATAAGATTTAGTCCTACAACATTTTGTTTTTGCAATCATGGTGCAGATGAGCGAAACAGAAGCAAAAGAAGACTGTTTTTTTTTTTCAGGATTACAGTTATTTTACTCTGATAACAATAGTTTAGCTGTGGCGATCCACTGGTGTCATTTTATCACTGATTCGTCCTTTGTAAATAATTTTTACTGACTGCAACAACATTTCCAACTAAATCAGGCCTAGTCCCTATTTGTTTTCTCCTTTAGTTGTTTTTAATATTCATCTTAGTCTATTTTCTTAACTTGTAGACTAATTTAAATTCTGCTTATGGAGATTAAAAACTAGTTAGATCTTGTTTGTAGGACAATAATCTGAGTGACAGTCGACCTAAACAAGCCAGTAGACCAATATAAGTCTTATAAGAAAGCCTTCTTATTCACTGTCTATCTGATTTGGAGTGACAGATCCTCTGAGCCTCAGTCATGAACATATTATTTAGTTGTATTTAATATTTAATATATATTTTATATATTTTAAGATATATAACTTTATAGTGACCCTTATAGGCTCTTCTCGAACAAGACTGTGAATATCTAAATTCATACGTTTCTCTACAGTACATAATTTCTTATCAAACATTTACATCTCAGCATTGAAAATGGGTGGAATTAACCTTTAAAGATCATAAAGATAATTCCAGAAGATATTACAGTAACAGCTGTACATAACATGCGATGGTAACCTATGAAACAGAATCTCCTAAATAAAATGTCCGCATTTTAAACCAGGTCCTCACTGCAACCTTCCAGATGTCTCTCAGCAAATCAGCTCAGACCAAAAATAACCCAGAATTTACAAAAGCGGAGAAGGATACAGACTCACACAGATGGTACAAGTTATCACAGTTTACAATATTCGATTACCCCACGCAGGTCTTCTCCAAACAAGTCAGGAGCGATTTTTCACGCTGGGGATTATGACTAATGCACTCAGTATGTGCTTTATTTATGAACCCATGGGAGCCATCTTATGGAAACTATTTTCCAGCTCAAGCTTTGCCAGCTGTGTGGCATAGGGGCTGGGCACTGGAAAGCCCCAGGGCTGCTGGCAGTCTTAGACTGATCTGAGATCAGACTTTGTGGTTTCTCTTATAATGATCATGGTCAAGGTTTGTGCAAGTTAGTCCCAGATTAGTGTGAAAGAGCTAGTTTTAGCCAGGGGAAAGCACCAGAGACTTGGGCAGCTCTCCCAGCTCATTCCCAAGCAGAATGAGTGAGCTGTGCTGAGAGACTTTGCACATTGCACCCTCCCCCTGCACTGTGCTTTGATGTTTTCCGCCAAAGCTTTTTGGGCACAGGTTCTCTTTTCCCATTGGCTCGTGTGTTTCATTTTGAATGATGACAGCCAATTCCACCGCCTGCTGCCCAAACAGAGAGCTCTGTGGGTGAGCAGGGTTAGCCAGGCCAGGCCTGTCAGAGGGACAGCTCAGGGTCAGGTGTGACAAAGCGTGGAATATGAACCAAGAGGGCCAAGAGGGAGCTTTACTGATAGCAGCCATTACACTGTCAGGGTCGGTTCCCCCTCCCCCAGCCTCAACATGACAAATGGCCCAAGAGCAGCTATCAGCCTAACTCACTGCTACAGCTCACATCTCCCTGCACGCACTTGGCCTGGCTAAGATAACATACCTTTAGAGTTCAGTGCTTTATTGAAGAAAGAAGAAGGTTATAAAAGTACAACTGGGGCAGTAGAGTGCAATAAGAAAGGGTCAAACACTTGAAGCATCCTTTGGCACCTAATTCTGGTATTTCTTTAAAACTAGCTGTGACCTTTCAGAGAGCCAAATAATAAGACTAAAGGAAATGACATTAATTATTGCATCCTTCTGGGCTCGCAACCTATCTGGCAATTGTCAGCACCATAACAAAGGGAGTCAGGTGCGTGTTTTATATTAATCCCTTTTCACAGAAGCCATAAAATTCAATTTCTGCATGTTTTGGAGCTCCCTATGCATAACTGTATGAAAAAGAATGTGATTTACAAAGTCAAAAGGGAACTGAATTTGCGCTGTTGCAGGTGAGTCAACAGTCCCAGTTGTCAGGATTTCTGATATTATGGCATCCACTTCAGGCACTGCACAACCATGAACAGCCTAGGTAGAGTGGCTCTTGGAGCGTGCCATAGTCCTAGTTAAAAAGACCAGTTTGCTGTGACTGCTGTTGTTGGTGATGGGTGATTTAGTTTGTAGTTAATTAGAGTGAATGTAACTGAGAAGGGTGCTGTACAATGTGTTGGCATCCTCCTTGGACGTCAGATCTTCCTGCATTACACTTGTGTGTCGTGTAGTTGTTACCACAACTACCACTTGGCATTTCTAGCTGTCTGTTGAAGTGTCTGCTCCAAATAAAAGAGCATTTTTCCGTGTCTTCTTCTAAGCTAACTCTACAGTATGAACAAAGCTGCAGTTGTGCTGTCTGATCTATGCCAGCACAACTGTAATTGTGGAAAAGTGTGAACTGTTTTCACCATCCCATTTATCTCTCATTGCTCACTAACAACTGAACACACAGTCACAATATTTCAAACACGGAGAGCAGACAGAATCATATAAACCTGTCCAGGTCTAAAGGCAAAAATGTGTTGGAACCCCCCGACACAAGGGGGCTAGGACTGTATTTGTGTAGCATATTTTTAACATGGCCAGCAAATAAATGACCACTGGACAGGTCACAACCTGTGCATGTCTATGTCAAGTACATGGTCATGAATGGCTAACAGGTTGCTGGTTTATAGGCCCAGCCAGCAGTCTGTAGTCACAACAGAAAGTCATAAAACCCAGGCAAGGTTAAGACAGGTGGTAAAGCCCTGTATTTGAGCTATATTCAGTATTCTGCCGTTCCCACTACAGAGATGCCTGTGTCTGTCTGCCCGGACCTCTTGCCCACCCTGACCTTTATATTGTCCATCTCGACTGACAGATGCTATTCTTGGCATTCGTTATGCCCAGTCTAGACAACCATCCCAATGTACAAATGTAGAAAAAATACAGTACACAGTAGTAAATTGTGGATTTCCTTGGAAGCATTTACAATGTAATGACTGTCAGATGCCTCCCTTTTAACTAACTGGTGGATACACAACAGTTATACATCATTTTACTTTCACCCAGCTGAGTGAGCTGTTAACCTCTCTCATGCTTGGTCAGTGTGACTGTGAATTGAAACTTATTTCTCAAACATTTCCTAGGTCCTCCAAAGCCATTTCCTAAAATGTGACTTCATGACTAAACACCTTTAACCTTTCGTAAGGCTTAGTTCCTCAAACTTACCAAACAGGGACAATGGAAAAAGAGTTACACAATGTTCAGGGTGATAGATTATAAGGTCACAGGCTTGGGGATGTACTGGACAAAACTAGGCCCAACCAGATCTACCTTCTTACTCCATATGATGTAAGAAGAAGAGGAAAATAGGAATTATGGAACATTCATGGTTGTACATCTTAAGATCAAAGACTTTGAGAAAGTGGCTATCTCCGAAAACATACCTAGTCACACAGTGATATACAATCTGCTTTATTACTTATTAAAAAGGAAAATCAGCCAGCCTTTGCCCTGTGTAAAACCCTTCATTAAATCATTCCACATGTAATCAGCTAACAGAACTGTTGAACAGAACCCTGGCAAGAGGACATGTTCTTTTTACTGTATGTGGTAACACATATCTACATGCGTTCGTTTGAGGGTTTTCTTCAGTTTCGGGAGGTTTGGACCCTCTAATTAACGTCTTGGACCCCCTGAATATCCCAAATTCTAAGCTGTCTCTGAAACTAAACATTCTGTTGTTATCCTGTTCATTAGGGTAGTATAGATGCTCATGTAGATGCTAAAAAGGCATGCTTCGTCCACATAACAGTTTATGTGTTAGATATTCTAAGTGGAGATGCAGCATTAGTTTGCCCTAGAGGGGCACCTTTGCAAATTGGCTCATCCAGTTGGTCCTTTATAGTCTTGCAAGTGTAAATTTGGTAGCATTCGTGGGCTAGCGACAGGCTTGTTGTCTGTCAGACAATGCAACACCATCAACAGAACTTTGAGCTTCTTAGGGCATTTTACAAGTCATAGAAATTCTATCCATATTTAAATGACCATGGTTGTTGCAAGATCATGTGTGGCCCTGTGAAACTAAGTCAGACAAAACTAAACAGAACAACCTTCTTCTCCAGCCATGTACTGAATGATGTAATGATGAAGAAAAATAGAGTTTTATAAGTCCCTCAAATTCTTTCAACTGTCTGGTCAGCATATGCCAACTAGGTCCGAGAATCTACCATTGATTGTGTTCTTTTTATTAGAGGTAATGATGAGGCAGGAAATGGGGGGATTATAGGGATGGAGAGCAGGAGACCAGGACAGTGTGTTCTTTCTCCACCATGGCTCCAGGAGATACAAAAGCCTTGCCAGTCCTCCTCAGATCACCGCTTACACTCTTAGTCTTTCTCCTCCTCATCATGGGGACTAAAACACACAAATGGCAGCACCGTAGAGACAACACATACTAGCTTACAAACACACAAACATACACACACACCCACACACACACACATGCACACACACAAACACACAGCTGAAGCATCAATACACAAAGAGAGCCTCTGAGATGGAGCAGCGCGGCTCCCACAAAGCCCTACGAACAGAGCTGTGATTCATCCTCTTATCGGCTTCCAGGGGCCCATGAATGGGCTGCTTCAGAGTAGCGGGGATTCTGGGTAATCTGACTCGCCGCAGTTTATCTGTGGGGTTGGGGGAGAGCAGAGTGGACTCAGGAGACATAGGGCTTGCAGGATAGGGGTCAGGAGCAGAATCTTTGGGGGGGAAGTTGCCCACTGCTGGGGTTGACAGCTGCAGATGAAACTGTGTGATGTAACCCCACTGGGCTGCAGATGTTTATAGACACAGGAAGCAGCCTGAAAAAAGGGGATTGGGGGGGCACTGATGACCCTTTCCCCACTGCCCCTTGCCCGACCAGGTGGACAAACGTAGATCCCCGCTGAGGAACTATCATGACTAGCGCGGTCATCGACAACAGGTCACTTCCCCTCACAGGGCTCATCGCTCAGCACATGGGGAAAGAAGGAAACTGACCATGACAAAACACTCAATTTAAATCACCAACCTCCCTGCACATGGTGTTATACCTCAGAGAGGTGCTTCAGCTTCTGCCTTTGGCTTCTTAAAGAGGCAGAAATGTGTGGTGTTAACATATATTTTATGTTTATTCGCTGTGATGGCAAATTAAAGCACACTATCACATTTCTGAAAACGTAACTTGATAGGAGACAGAAGAAACAGTCTTAGCTGGAATTAAAGTTTTATTTGATGTTGTTTTAAATTTTATTCTAAGCAATTTTAGACCATTCACTGGTTCACACCATGTAAATCTAAATACTATAAAAGCTCCAGTCACATTTGAGGATATTTTATGCTTTATAGCTAGAACCTCCAAAATGAGGCACATGCAAAAGCTCGAACCTCCTTTTAGTTGATCCACTAGTGTTATGTTATTATTAGAATTTATTTAATTCATTATGTCTAATCCAAATCTGGTGTGTACAATTCCAAACCACAGTAAATTAGGTGATGTTAGCACAAATCCTGTGCTCTGTGTTTATGCAGCAGCCATGGGCTCACATATGTGGCTAAATGAACACCTGACACTAAAGATATTTGAATAATACACCAAGAAGACTAACACCTCCTGCTGTTTTTACTGTGTGAAAGGCCAAGACATAAAAGTTAAGGAGAAGTGCTGAAGTCAAGATGAGATCTTAAAATCTGTGAAACACTTGCCTGAAAACTAGTCAGGTTTGCAAAGCAAAACCCCCACATAACTGCCAAGGACTTACACAGAGAGATCACATTAAAATAGAGATACTTCACTGTGCAGTGCTGTTGGACAAACATAATCTACAGTATATAGAAAGGTGATCTACATGTGATCTCTTTACAAGAGTCAGCATCTAAAGGATCCAAACAAACTTCAGATGGTAGAAGAGCTGTGGTCTGTTGACAGAGAAATTATCTATTTTGGCTACAATGACTAGAAGAATTTGATGGACAAAAACTATTTGCAACTGATAAGCATGGGGGGTGGATCTATTAGGCCTTGGAGCTGTGCAACAACTGTTGGAAGGATAGGGGAAGGATTTAAATATATACATATATATATATATATATATATATATATATATATATATATATATATATATATATATATATATATATATATATAACTCTGAAGATCTGGATGAAAATGAAATAGCAAAGTGTTTGGATATTGCAAAAAGACAATGATCCCAAACAGATATCAAAATACAAGCTACTTCAGGAAATGATAGATCAAGTTATAGGAAAGGCTCTTGCCAATAGATCTGAATTGTATTGAGAAAAAACTTTTTGGAGGCTTTATGACTGGCTGAATTTGCATATTAATTGTATTGTTTTGTTTCCAATATAATACATTTTGCAAATGCATAATAATTCTACATTAAAATGAGCAAACAACAAACAATATGTCAGGTTTAAGTTTTGTTCCATGCAGACCTGATGTTAAATTCCTTTTTTAAATAGAAAACAGCTATAATCTAACTCTGTTGGGTCCTTACTGGGCCAATTGTGAAAAACTAACTACAAACTTAAAATTTCAAATTCCACTTAAATCACTGACTTCTTGCACATGGCCTCCCCCTCTGTGTTGCTGCAGCCTCTGAGAAAAGGTTTTTTTCTTCAAAGCTGTTGAGTGATGGAGAAAGGAGAGGTGGAGATGAAGCAGGTGTTGAAGGATGGAAAGTCATGATCTGAAGAGGAGCAGTCTCTCTGAAGGTGACAAGCAATGGGGGGTGCTGGAGGGGCTTTGCTGATAACAGCCCAGGAAAAAGGAAGGATGCTGATAATCAAGAGATTGGAAAAATGGGCGGGCTGCTTCATGTGTTTGTCAGCTATAGATTCCTTAAATTTTTAGCCCGAACCTTTCCAAACACACACACACACACACACACACACACACACACACACACACACACACACACACACACACACACACAACAAAACAACAAAAACAAAGTATGCCTCAATATCAGGTTCACTACTCATAACTCCCCCTCATAAAGACACCTTTGATTGGTTCTCTGACACTGCTAATGGTGTTAGTGCTCATTCCTAAGAACAGGAGTCAGGGGGCTGGTAACTTATGTTTGTGAGAATGAAAACTATCTTTGCCTCAGTTATAGTTAAAGTTAACTGATTCTACTGACATGCTGCATTCCACTAAAACCACAAAAGACTGTCGTCACTTCTTACTTCAGGTCTTGTACATTTCTCACCCGCATTTCACAGCCAATAAACAGTTTTCCATTCAAAGTCTGGTGGGGCCAATAACAAGAATACACAACTGATCCTCAACTATGCACTTCATACATATGTAGCCGCACATAGTAGCCAAATCTCAGTTTCATTCCATGTTATGTTTTTATGGTGCCATGCCATCTGAGCTAGTATGGCTAGTATGATGTAACAGTGCGACTGTAACTCAATGTGCCAGTGATTCACTAGAAAGGCTTCAGGAGATGTTGAATAGATGGCCTATGGTATTTTACAGCATGGTTCTGTAAGCCTGCTCCTGCTGCTCCTAATGGATCAGCATCCGTCAAAATGATGGAATGGACCAGCAGTCATGGGTCTCTGCAGTAAGTCACTTTTAAACTTAGGAATGTGTGGGTCAAAATCATTTCCAGATGCGCAGGGGCTTTTTATAAGTGGAACTGGCAATGCTCATAAATTAGGTTTGCTTTATAGGGGTTGTAATGGGTATAGGTTATCGCTTTGATTTGATCCAGTCAGGGTAGACAATGCGTTCCCTCAGTTCTGTATCTTTTAAAGTCACACTACTGAGCAGTGCTGTAGCATCCACAGCTATTTTCAAAGCAGGAGAAGCCCTCTCAACTTTCCACCCTCAGCATGTGTGGCACAAACCTTTGACATACTTATCCGAACCTGATAGTTTAATACACAACTGCTGCAGAGTTAACCAAACTCAGTAATGAACTACTGAGAGAGTTAAAGCATAGGCTCTCGGAGGAACGTGAGGAACTTCTGAGTCCTTGGTTCTCTAGAGTTGTAACAGAGAAAAAAAGTGTATACAATGGACTGACAGGGGGTACAGGCCCACTCATTTAGGTGTGGGAGAAGAGAGAGATAAGTGGGGTGTGAGAGAGAGACCTCATAGAATGGAGAACTATAGTTGAATAAGGAGAGTTCAGTTACAAACTGACATGAGAACTTCAAACACTGTCGTCTCCTCCTCCTTTAAATACAAATCCTGGTTTTGCAAGAGAGGGCAGTAAACTTTGACTGGGCTATGTGGAGACTCGTTTATATTACTCGCTTATACTTGTCCCAAGGAATCGAATAGTCGATGACCATGGCTGATGTTCATATTTAAATAAGGCTGAAGTTGGCTTCTTGTTCCCCAGCTTCTTAAAACTGCTTCTTAAAACTTGTACAGGAGCCTGAATTTACTGCAGCACTTTCAAAGATAGAACATAAAGTTCACAAAACAAGCTGGTGAGAAGGAAGCAGGAAGCTCTGGGACAATTTTAATTCAGGGTTGTAAGTTTGCTCCTCACATTTCACTCTGGATAGTTTTGCAAATCGTGGACAATAGTGAGCATACAGTTTGAAACCAGGGAGACTAGTTCCAGCTTTATCATCACAACTTCAACCACATCCTGTAAGTAGCAGCCATGCTGTGTGATTTGATCTGTGGTTTGCTGGCTGAAGCAGTCATCTTAAACTGAAAGCTTCACAGTGAGTAACAACTCTCATTCACAGATAAAAGTAAGTAGCTGATATAGGTAACAGCAGCTAACTAACATTAGCATAGTACCTAAATTATTACACTATGGTTATTACACAAAGGTTCATTTTATTCAGACCTGTGTCTTTTTTAATATGGTTCTTCTGTATGATCATTACAGGGCCTAGCTGTAAACCAGCCTATCAGAGCAGAGCTCATCAGATCATTCATGAGGTGACCAAAAAAAAGAAAATAGTTTGTTTTCATTCTAGAGACAAATAACAGGACTCTAAACACATCTGGGTTTCACCCCTGACCAAAATCACATACCATCTATGTAGACATCAGAGAACAATTTACAGTTACAACAATTAATAAATGCATTCTATTGGCCCTTTAATACAAACAGTAATTGATGGCAAACTGACTGAATGTGTCAAGGTGTTCAGTGTTATCATGTTTGGATGGGTTGTGTCAAAACAAACTAGAAGAAGAACTAGAAGAAGAACTATTCTTCACTTTCAATGCAAGTTAATGTAGAAAGGTTGTTATTTAAAGAGATGATGGCGCATAGCTATTGGCTATCCTTCGTCATAAAATTTTAACACAATGTAAAAAGCTGCCATTGCATTCAGTTGATGTAAAAAAAAAATCATTAATATAACAATAACATAGATATATGGGGTTTGCCAGATAGTTACGATTTATTAAGACACAAACAAGGGCAGAACAGAGTCATATTTGCTTATGTTAAATATGTAAGCATGTATAATTGCAGTTCAGGCATATCTTATATTTTTATATTGTTCCTGTCTGTATGTATGTGGGTGATTTTATTCATTTGAATTATGTTTTATTTATATGTGATACAGCTGCAACCACTTTCCTCCTCCTGAGATTATGAAAATAAATGAAAGAATGAATGTAGAAAGAGAGATGCTGTAAGAATGTGAGTCTCAAACAGGACCAGAGAATTCTGTATAATTTACAGACTACTAACAAATACGACCACATACAGTGCTGTAGTGAACACTGCATACGGGCTCTGGCAGCCAGATCGGTTTTATCACAGTCTCCTGATAGATCCTACAGCCTTCATGAGAAAGGTATATATACGCTATACAGACTGAGAACTGTCCGCTTATATTATAGCAATATATTTAATTTATCTATTTCACTCTGCATTTCAGTTTCTTCCATTATGGGAAATGTGTTTTTCACTTTTTAGCTTTTTATGTTTATGATCAACTACAGTGCCCAGGGCCTAAAAGGCTTGACAAACTTGTTTTTAGAATAAAATCAGAATAAAAACTGTAAGATGAGAACTAACATATTGTAGCTGTCATATGGCCAAACTGTCAGTGGAAGGTAAAGTAAAAAAAATCTAATCAATTTTGAATATTTTGTCCTGAAATTAAATTTTGACATTCTAAATGGTCTGACAGAATACATACAGGTTTCATCCTATAAACTTCATTGTTTGTATAAGTATATGCTCATTCTGAAATGACTACGGATGGTCGAAAACGGCTGGTCAAAAATACAGCAGGAAAAAATCCAACATCTTAATTCCATAGTGATCAATTCAGCCTCTACAGTTCATAACATCAGAATAATCTGAGAATCTGAAAGAAAAGGCAGAGCGCTATAACTTTTGATGTCTAAGACTGAACTGCACTAAAAACCTGATTCCTGTGATGGATATCAGTGCATTGTCTCATGGGTCCTCAACAAAACCATTGTTAATAAATACAGTTCATCATATTCACAGATGCATGTTACTATGGATAGAGAACATCATATGTCAACAGGGCCCATAAACACTCCTGACTTCTCTGGACTCAAGCTCATCTGTAAAGAACTGACGCTCAGTGGAAATGTGTATTGTGGCCAGATGAGTCAGCCTTTCATATTATTTATAGAAATAATGGACACTGTGTTCTCTGGATCAAAGTAGGAGAGGATCGGCCACACTGTTACCAGCATAATGTTCAGAAGTCAGCGTCTGTTGTGGTATGGGGGAAGCATTGCTGGCAATCTGTCAAAGCACCATTAGCAATGAATACATTTAGTTTGATGACAAGTTTCAGGGACGTCCATGTCATATTTCTACATTACCATCCCACATTCTCTATGCATTACACAGCTTGGCTGCCTAATCATAAAAGTGTGGGTGCAGGACTGGTCTGACCGCTGTCCAGAACTGTGTAGCATTAGGATGAAACACAACAATGAAGGTTCTACCAATTGCACAGCTGAAGATTTATGTAACAGTAGAATGGTAAAAAGGTCTGTGAGTGTGTGTCTTCAAATGCCAAAAGTGTATGACGTGCTAACAAAAGGAAAGGTAAAGTAACCCAGTGGTAAATATGCTTCTGTCCCATCTTTTTTGTGACTTGCAGGCGAAAAACACAATTAACTTACCATTGCTTTCTGTTTTATTGGCATTTTACACACTGTGCCAATTTTTTGGGATCAGGGTTGTATATAGATAACAAAGCAAAACATACCTTTCTCTTTTAATTGCATATTCATTAGTCCTTCTGACTCCTAGAACATCAAGCTAAAAGTCTAAGCACCCCTGAAGTACACAGATCGACATAACTTAATTCACATAAGACAAAAGACCTAACGCAGCAGGTAGCAGGTCATTGTTATTTAGCACCTCATAATTAAACAATACATAATTTGCATTTCAAGGTATGAAATATTATAAAATATTATGAAACATCATAATTCGGATTTGTTTTTGGATATATGGATCATTGCAGGTGCTGATCACTCCGATAACAGAAATGTGAGATATGAAGCAATCTCCCTCTGTGTGCGTCTCTCTCTTTCCCTCTCTTTTCCTGTCTCAGGTAAGGCTGTGACCTCTGTGCTGGCAGGCGGCGTGCTGTATTTGGCAGGCCGGGACGTCCGTCCAGCTCCCAGTGCTCAGATAACACACGGCTCCGGAACGTTTCATAGCGGGGCGCCTGCTTTGTTGGTGTTATAATGATGGTGGGGCCGATGAGGCGAAACGCAGAAGCCCCCAGTGAGAGGAGGCTGCAGTAAGAGGGGCTGTGCGCTCAGTCCTTCAGGCTGCAGGCCCAGTCTCACCTTACGCCTGCATCAGGCAGCCCCAGGCCTAGCCCCCTATAGCGCGGCCCCCGCGCTCACACACTGATGGGCCTGATTACTCTGCTCCGACGGCCAGGCCGTGACCATGAAGAAGTATGCAGGAACAAAGCAGCCATGGGCAAGCAAACCGAAATGGCTCATGAAGATGTAGAGATAGTTTGGGTTCTTTTTCCCCGTCCTGTCTAATCAACACTATCTCCAGTGGCATGTGTAGCTAGCACTTTGTGCCAGCTTTCCGGGAAGAAATGTTCTTTGTGCGCATATTTCTGAAAAAACAGCGCTTTTAACCATCATCATGAAAGGATAATTAAGGGAGAGCCATGAGGTCCAGCATAGTAATGACAGGAGTTTGTTTTTAATGCGCTACTCTGATGACGCATGAGCACCCCCTAGTGGACAGGAGCCAAGAAAAGACCAGAATGCTTTTCCCACAAGTAAAAATGAAGCAAGCTTACTGGAACTTGGATGATTATTGTGGCTTAATAATTCACCCCTACATACACATTCACTGCTCCCTTTCTTAATAATCTCACCCCCTGTTTCCCAAAAGTAAACAAACTTATATTAGGAAAAGCTCAGATGACACTTAACATAGCAAAAATGTGCTTCATCATATTTTAGAACACACTTTGTGCTAGATTTGGCTTAGGTTATGCTCCTCTCATTTCTACTTGAATATTTATCTGTTGTCCCACAGCTACAGAGCGTGAGCAAACTTTAACAGAGGTAAACATAAAAGTCAGTACCATGAATCGGCAACTCACTGTGCATCTCTTTCTGCCAGCCCTCATATACATATCCCCGATTAGACTCTATGTGATTAGCTCTATCACATGACTAGGATTAGCGCTTTGACTAACCAGCACAATACAAAACTTAGCTTGTGCCTGTTGCAGAGAAGGATAAGGCAAAGTTTGAATCACCCAGATGGCGGGGAAATAGTCAGTGCAGAGGGTAAATAATGCACTCAGAGTGGGTCCGTCCACACCGCCACCCAGGGTCCAGCTGGAGATTAAATCGGGTTGGACACAGCTCATGACCGATACTGCAAAAACAAACTTTAGCAGGCCAGTGTTTGCTCAGGCCAGCACAGCTCCCTCTCCGCCTCACCTCCTTGACCCACTCCCTGTAGTTCACCCGCATTTATTAGGCCTCTGCTGCTGTTTCTAAAAGCAGCCCTGCATTTGCATGAAGACTGGCATTAGAAAGAGGTCATTTACCCTGCCACTCTGTGTGTCTTTGCTCAGAAGCAGGTTGCACTTGTTGAGAAAGCATGTGAAGCTTAAGGTGAACCATGTATTTGTGCAGACTGGGCGCATGTGTGTATTTGCTGAAGGCTTGAACACTCTTATATAAACTCTTTCAAACTCACTGTGACATGACTAGGAACAGGGGGAGGCTACAGATGTAACAGATAGCAATGAAACTCATTTAAAGAGTGTTGACTGATGTGGAAAATCTTGTTTTTTCTTGGAGATAGCCGATTCATTTCAATCTGCCTGGGCTATTGCCAAACTACTCAGCATAAATAAAGACCTCCAGTAGATCACACTATCAGTACAATCACAGAAAGCAGGAGAAGAAGGAGCGCATTTCAGGTTGAACTTGGGGTCGGGCCAAACCATGCAAAATAAATAAGGACCTCGACAGGCCTTTTACCACCAGCCAGATCTCCACAGCAGGAGAGAAGGGAAAGGGAGAGAGAGGCTGCCGATGCACAGGAGAGCAGGAATTTCCCTGTAGAGCGACTGCAATGCAGCGATGAAAAGGAACTTATCACACATAGTTTGCTCGTTGTTGCTTGTCTGCTGAAGTGTTTTTGGTCAGGACTGATACATAACCTGCCAGTACTTTCATCAAGTCCATAGCAGTAATAAGCCCACAGATATGATAGGAATGGAAATAAAAAGTGTGCTGGGCAGAAATCCTACACTGCCCTTCTTTTCATTAGAGGTTTATGCGTCCTTTCAGCCCTATTGTGTTGAGGTGTCTTCTCAGAGTGGAATGATGGACAGAATGATCTGTGGATTTACCAGATGTAAAGCCAAAATCTAGATCTTGATCTTCTACCCGCTATCAAACATGAAGGCTACTGTTTGCCTGATGGATGGTTTTTTCAGCAGTTTTTTTGATTGTTTTTCTGCATCCTTTAATTATTTTTTGAACTCCTGTTGTTTTTTTTTTCAGTTATTATGCTTTGACTTTATGTAAGTTGATTATTTTATTTCCATTTTCCTCTGAAATACCTCCAAAAGATGCAATATTCACAAAAAAAATTAACTTAATGGCTGTTTTCACTCCAAAATGGTCTCTGATATATTGCCTTGCATGTATGGTTCCAGGAAAACCTGTAATTATTGAATGTTTACATTCCATAGAAGTTCCTTGCTTGACCCTCGCGTCTCATTCATGCTATAATAATTCCATAACAAAATATCCGCTGAAAGGTTCTCTGGGGAACCAAAAAAATTGTTCTTCTGGCATCACTTCAAATTATGCTTTTAGGTTCCATTTGGCACCTTTATTATTTTTAAGAGTGCAAAACAGATATACCACTCTCACTCAAGACTGCCTAAAAGATGTGTCCTCTGTCTGGAAAAGGACTTAATTCTGAAGCCCTCTTTGCCTGAATGAAGCTGAACGTTTAAAATGAATTGTATTCAAAGATCTGTATCTTTTATAATAATGTGACCTGTCATGCAAATCCCTGCAGAAATGTCCTTTAGAGCAGCAGAGTGCAGTAAACTCCTTCAGCTGCTGCTACTCCCAAAGCACTCCAGCTGCACCCACAAACACTCATCTATATTACATCACCTCATCCCCAACTGCTTTTGTCTCCTCTTTATTCTTTCCGGGTGTTCCGTTCCATTCCTTGTTGTTTTTAATCAGAATATTTTGGGACACAGTGGTGCCCATATGCCTGTGAATCAAAATACTCTTGGTAGACAATAGGCTCCTAATGTTGTTCTGAAGAGGAGACGGCCCCTATGATGTCTTTTGTGTGTTACTGTTTGTAACTCAGACCATGTCCATGGACTGGGGGCAAATGACTTTTTTTTTTGCCTGCTTTTAAAAACAACCAGTGGCCATGTTTTCCAGAAATACATTTCCTTGCTGAGATTCCACCGCTATGGTCTACACGGTAACAACTCCATATGCATCAACATAAGCATAGCATGCAAGTACGATCTGAAAATGATATACATAACCACAACTCTTACAAGTGTCATGGTTTGAAATGCGTGAGCACACTGCAAGGATTGCCTGGACTTAATTGTAGTAAGTACTGAAGAGCCAACCACACCAGTCTTATTTCAAAACTCCTCTAATATTGTGCATTTCACCAAAAAAGGATAATGGAAAACATAAGCGGAGACCCAGAAGCGAAGTTTATATAAGAGAGACACTTGTTTGGATTTCTGCAACATAGACACACAGATATTTGGAGGAAGGTCTCACATGCGGAAGATAGCTGCTATTTTATAGGTTCTAAATTGTCAGACAACCCAACATAAACTCGCTGAGGCAGAAGGTGAGGAAAATAACATCAATATTTCAGTGGTCCACATCTTTGGCACCTGTCGTCTTACATTTGATGAATGGTGATGGCAATAATGAACCAAACGTTACCTCAGGCCTCAAACTCTGCATATAGCCAGCAAACAGTCTGCTGCACAAAAGCAAACGCCCACACACGTTTGACCCACAAGAGCATGGCTCTCCTACCAGCTGACTTCTCCAAATTGTTTACATAACCTTTTTTCTTCAGAAACAGCAGATATTTTTAACTTCTTGTTTTACAGGGAAGTCATGCAGTGTGAAGGAGAAGACTCTAGTCACCAGCGATGCTTAATAACAGCGGTAAGCCATGACATGCCTACGGACATAAAGAGGAAAACACTGTCATTAGTGGTCTGACACAAAGTGGTTATTCGAATGTGAATTTCTATTCATTTTCTTGTGAAAGACTTCAGGCTAAGGCGGGGTCAGTGTGTAGTCATTCGAGGAGGCAATACTGTATTTCCTTTAAAAGTGCACATTCCAAAACCTTCGTGGTGCCACAGGAGGACAAAGTGTGCTTCACAGGATTCACGGTGCTCGCTGCAGTGCCAACTTCCAAATGTCTTCCAACACTTTTTCTCCTCTTGTGTAAGGCATGAACGCCCTCCTGAGAGGGAGGGGATTGGTTCCTAGAGAGAAGAAGCAAGCTTACGTTACTTTTGTCCTAGTGGAGATATAAATTACATGTGTGAGCATGTATGCGCTCCATGGCCTTGGGCTGACATAGGCTTTTAGAGCTCTTTTGGGAGTGGAAAAGGCAGGACAGGGCAGGAAGAAGTCTGAGAGCAACTAGAGAGACCCATAAAGAAACATAAAAGAGGTTTATGCTGTTTCATCACATCTTCCTCCCTCCTTCGAGCTCTGGAACATTATCTCTGCCATTTCCTGTTATATCTTATGATGATGCTACTTGTTTGCAAATGTGCTGTGGATCAGGACATGCTGGATAAACAGCTCTGCATGTAATTTGAGGCCACAACAGCAGTGGAATTTCCAGTGTTTCATCAATGCCACATCCGCTTCTGTCTAGTTTATTAAAACGTCTTCATGACAGCCAAAACTGTCAAAACTGAGACAATGTGAAAGCTTCAACACCTTAATGTCTTTAAAGCTACTCTTCTCTGACTTTATTCGTCAGTGCAGCTAAGAATAAAGGCAGCATCATGCTTTCTTATAAAGTGATAAGAAACAAGGTGGCACAAAGGAAATCCACATGCAGATATGTTTTTATGTGCCCTGTGTGGACATGTGTGGAAACCAACAACTCAAAGGCCATGTACAATCTTAATGTAGATCTGATCAGGGTGATCTTATCCTAAGTGGACAGCAGTACAGGTGTGGATGGAGTACAGTGCATCCCGGTGACACAGTGTTTTAGACAGTGCCAATGTTAGAGATTGCTGCCCAGTGCTACTGAACAGCCGTGATAGCAGGCATGTCATCAAAAACCACACACTTCAACAGGATGGTAGGCACAAGCCATACTGCCTCACAACCCAGCAGAAAATGACATAAGAAATTAATCTGGCACTAGCCACAGGGCCAGCCGTGGTGCAACTTCACTAATGAATCCCACTTTTGTCTTGGTGGAGACCAGCAACACATCTGTGTGTGAAGTCACTGTGGTCAGTGACTCCACCTCCACACCTACCACATATTCAAGCTGCATGGGACGGATTATCACATGACACTATTAGGAACCTCTTCAACTCAATGTCGAGACGTATGCATGTTGCGTATACATGTGCTTTACTCTCGCCTCTCCGCATGGACACATCTCTTGCATATCCATGTCCAAATGAGCTGGTAACGGGATGCTACAATGTGTTGTTAGCAAACCATGCACTTGAAACGCTTGTAACAGAGTGTACATTTACATGAACAACAGACATCTTTGTTTGACAACAAAAACAGCGAAAGAGTGCACAGCAACAACTAGTGATGCAAAATGTGGTCACTGGAAATACAATCTAGATGCATAAAAATGTTTGGTGTAAATGGCAAGATGTTTCACTGTCCACTTACAATCATAGAACACAGGGTGAAAATGAGTTTTTCAATGTATCTGCGATGCTTACAGTAGAACTGGTTTTACTAAAGAGCTCAGTGACATTAAATCTGGCCTTAAACATGGCTCTGTGAAGTTAAACATGGTGTATTCCAGAAAAACACTACTCACCAGAATTAACAGCACCAACAGTGAAGTCTGGTGGAGGAGGGATGATGATCTTCAGGTTTGGGCTTGGCCCATTAAGTCCAGGAAAAGCTAAGCGTTAATGCTACAGCAAAGATTTTTTTAGACAATTCTATGGTGCTAACCTTGCGGAAGCAGTTTGGATAGGCCTTGCTGTTACAGCATGACTGTACCAATGTGCAAGTCCAAAAAGACATGTGAGCATGAAGTAACTACAGAGATCTGTACTGACCTCAACCCCTCTGAACTTCTTTGTGACAAATTAGAATGTTGAACGTCACATGCTCTTCTGACTGAATGGACATAAATTCCTGAAATTATACTGTTTCCCCCAGCAAGGTGAACACTACTTAAGGCCTAACCTAATCAGATAGTCCAAGGACCAAAATTGCACCTTTTTAGCAACTTGTGATTGTGGTTTAAACTAGACATATGTTATAGATTGACATTTGTTCCTGCTTGACTCATAAGAATCTCACCAGCTTTCCTGTGATTTCCCTCTTCATTTCTTCCTCACTCATGTAAACAACTGAGAATAATTAGTCTCTGCTGATTGTAATACACAGAACAGACATTATGTTCATTTGTTCATCTGGAAATATCATTAAGGCAGCTGTAAAACATACAGTAATCCTCCATACAGGCACACTCCTATATTCATCTGCATGTTCTTATGAGTTTCTGCCAGCCACACAAATAAGCCTATAGCCTTAGTTTCACAGTGGAAACTCAGAGTCATTAAAATATGGGAATGGATATATGGTGCTCGTGAAAACAGGGCAGGAGTTGGTTCATCTGTGTTCTCAGAGTGCAGCTACACTGTTAAAACAAACGTACAGCTTCACAGAGTCGGTTTCTGGTTTGTAATAAAAGGCACAGTGTAGACGAAGATGCATAACTGTGCCCATTAACTTCACTCTTATGGTTATAAACCTCTACCTCTCTGAACTGTAAATTAATTCTAGACAAGCTAAAAACTCCTGAAAACAAAAGCTTTAGGGAAAAAAATCCTTTACACATCTCATTTACAGAAACTGTCCTTTACAGCATTTAAGGTAGGTGCTGTATGAGTGAACAATATAAACACATAAACATGAGTTTTAGACTCACCAGACCAAAAAAGAGAAATGTTCAGTTCAGCTGTGACCAGAGAAGATGCAGATCTGTAATAAAATGCTAAATATTAGAGATGAAAGATGGAACTGCGTCATTCAGAGAGCCTTGTGAGTCAGTATTATTCACAATGGTGTTTAAAGGAACCGGTCTGATGTGCTTAATGCCTCTGAAAGCTTCCTCATAGAAAAGTACTACAAAAAAAATATGTAAAGATCAAGATCCTGTGGTGCCAATGGGCTTTAGAAATACAGTGCCAGATCCCAAAGAACCCACTGAAAATAATCTAAGACGTTTGCTGAAAGAGTCTTAGTTTCACTGTTGATTTTTCACAAAATATTTAAACTGAACTGGAGCTAAACCCTCAGCGAGGGCCTCACCAACATAGGCAAGCTACACCAAAAAGACCATCAGCTTACTCACAAAGACCACTGTATGATTCCAGAATGACCCAGTCCAGGTTTGCCCACCTAGAAGCCACTGTCTACCAAATTTGCTCAATACTAATGCTTATGCTAATTATGGCTTGATTATCGGCTGACTGATGGTGGATGAAGGGGTTTAAAGTAATGGTTCAAAACATGTTATGTTAATAAATTAAAATTGTATTAGATTTAAAACTCTGCACATTTTAGAGCAATCTTTTGGTGCCCCTGGGCTATGGATATGCATGGGCAGTCACCCAGGTCACCGCTATGGAAAATCTGACCATGGTTCTGAATATGTTGCCTGATGCCTGAGACATTGTTTCGCAATAGTTTTGAGATCTACAATCAGCAAGTCTCTACAATGGACCGTTTCACTTTAAACCAACCTTGAAGCCCATTGTGCATCAAATTCATGCTGAACTGTGCAGAAAGGTAGAAGGAACCCCAGATAACACTGAAACAAAGAACTAACAGGTTTCTATTGTTTTCCATATAAGCACTGAATAACAAGCTTTAGTCTATAAGAAGTCTGGAAATTTAAGGAGTTAACTAAGATATTTGGAATATAAGCAGCAGTGCACATTGAATCCCTTAAACCATAAAGATTGGTATGTTGATATACACATATATTAGTTTCACAGTGGTTACTGAATCATTCATATCAGTAAAATATTATATCTTTAACTTAATAACTGCAGTTTAAGGGGTTAACTGAGAACATTAAAGCTTGTTCAGCTCAGCAGCGGTCCAAGACCCTCCCCCTTCCCACTGGTATTCTCATACATTCTGCGTATGGAGACAATTATACGTCTATCAAGATGTGTGTTGTGATGTCATTAGCAGAGCTAAGAGCAGGGGTGTATCCAATGAAACTGAGAAGGCCTTGGTGGATTATAACCTGAATCCTTCCAGCTGAGCATAAGCACTTTGGGAAAAAGGCTTAAAATCTTAAAAGTGTATTCATTTTAAAACATGTTCTTAGTCCTTGGACCTGACATGTTAAGCGATACCATAAGCTTTGTGCCAAAGGCATAACAATATTTGTTCTATGTCCCGAGACAGATTTTTAGATGCAATCGTTTGATCTTCATCACAATGTACCACAGGAATGCTTCAAGCCTGGCCGAGTTGGCCTGAGTTAAAATGTGGTATAGAAAAGTCTTTGAGGGCCGTGGTAGCAGAACCTCAAGGCATAATATAGCATAATATAGAGCGTCCTCTTGTAGGAGAGTTAATAGGTAGCCAGAGGCCCATGCACACCTGAACGTGATCAGAGCGTGTGGGTGGGGGTATCCCTGGGGGAAACATCGGCACACGCCGACACGCCCGTTCTCATGAGTCTTGTGTTTACACATCTGTGCACCGTCTCGACAGTGTTTCTCTCGCACTCTCTGGCCTTTGTCGTCACAGAAAAGGAGGCAAATACGGGACGTTTGTTTAATCTTCTCCTGAAGTTTAGAGGAGAGAGAAAGAAAGGGGGCGGGGTGAAAAAAAACCCTTTTCCGGCCTATTCTGAGGCAACATTCTCCCAGGTCGTGCCAAAGTCAATATTTATGAAGCACAAGTTGATGAAAAGAAGATGTAGGGGTGGGGTCGATTGGACGGCTTTGAGACTCCTGACCCTCATTCAGATAGGCATTCTCGTACAGGACGGGGAGTGCTACAGGCAAGGCATACATGTTTATCCACCATCCATTGAAGAGCACTCACTTATCTGCCCTGCCTCTCGGCCAAGACCAAACATGCCCCCCAGTGTGTCTCTGTCCGATCCGTACCAGACTTGCTTTGCACAATGAATGCCAACGAATGAAAAACAGCTCAGTAGAAAGGAAGTGACAAGGGAAAGAGTTTGGACACGCAGCGACAGCCCAGTCCAAGTGGTCTGCTTCTGGCATTTATTTTTCCTCCCCCTGCTTCCTTTCCACTCAGATTTCCAAGTACTACTTTCTCTCTACTTCCTATAAAAATAAACCACGACCATGGGAATCTTTGTTCATCCAAGATATCTGCAGTGCAGGAACATCACTCTTTTTGCTTTCTGAGCACACATTTTCAGCTTTCTTAAAAATGGAAACATGTGCTTCTCCCTCCTCAGATCAACACTTGCTCCTTCCTCATTTCTTCAAGCCTGCCCATTTGCTACGTGCAATCTCCAGAATAGTTATGTCTCATCTGTTCTGTAAACGAAAGCTCTGCAGAAAAGGAATTAGAATAAGCGATTTGAGTATCTGTGGTTGCTCATATGACCAACATTTAGTCAGAGCCCAAAATGTGTGCTATGGACGTTTGACCCTTGTGCCTGTTACTCATTGCCTCTAAAATTAGCTCTAATTGTAGCCTGAAAGGAGAGAAAAGGCAGAAACGACGTCCAGTCATCACCACAGCCTCGTAGCTATTCATCCTCCAGCATTCGAAGGGCCAGGGAACAGCATGTCCTCCGCTGGAGCTACGGATCAGGGAGGGCCCGTGCAAACCCACTAGCTGTGACCACAGATACCACAGGCTTTAAGAACATCACCCCATTCACACGCTCCTCGTCTGGCTGTGTCCAGTTTGGTCCAAAAAGTTGCACAGTATGGTCATCATCTGACATGAGAGACAACAGGAGTACATTATCCTGAGGCCTGTGCAGTACAGTCTCTGAAGGATTGAGGTTCTTGAGCCTTGAAGGTGGGTAAAATGAGACACGCATAGACCTCTATTTTCGCTGACTTTAAGCATTCGCTTTGTCTCAGTTTAAAGAGGGAAAGAAAAACAATACTGAGCGAGTGCACAGGCAGGTCTCCATGTGGAAATGTGCTCCCATAATTATGCTTTAACAGGCATGACACAGGTCATGTCACAGGAGACAGTAATGATGTTTGAGATGATATCCCGCAAAGCTGGCAGTCAGCTGGACTGGATCACCGCTAAATGCTTATCCCAGCATCGAGCTTCACAAAAGCACACATGAACATGATCGTCTCAGTACTCCACCGTGAGAATACAACAAAGGAGAGATGACGTTACTCTTCATCCATGTGCGTGACACTGATCCCCAGAGCGCCTCCCCCACCCTCCCCGATTCATTCAGTCATAATTGCATGCTCTCCTGACTTTTTGAAGCTCATATGATTTTATCATTCCTAATTGTGTTACACACATTTATAGAAGGTCCAACTCTTCGGTTTGAGGTCATCTTCCGAGCTTGGCCTACAAACGTATTCTACTGGAATCCATGTGAGTCTAATCAGTAACAACTGCACATTTCCAAGAAAATATGTAGCTCTGATATAAAAGGTCACAAGTCTCTTCCTTTCTCGAAAGACTCAAGCATTCCTGACACAAAATAAAGAGAGGGAGACGATGGAGAGAACAGCAGGAAAGGGGAAGGAGCAGTGATAGTGATGATTATGATAGCATGTAAGTCCTGTTATGGATAAGAAGTCAAATGTACAGTTGTTTAATCCACCCTGTTTCACATTTCAAGTTGTAGTTCTTCGGAACAGCAAATATTGCCATTCTACTTTATTCGGCCCTGTGAAAGATGAATACAGCACTTTAATGTTTCTTAAATACGTCATGTTGTCGTTTGTCAGATTTCCTTTACAGGTTGGGACTGTTGAGAAATCTGAGGCTACTCTGTGAGCGATCAGCTGTGGCACATAGGTTCCAAGCCCATGCATAGACAGTCTGGCGAAGGTTCTGTAAAAAGGGCATATTCAGTTTTAATGAAATTTCATTTTGTGCAGTTTAGCGGTAGCAGGATGTTTTTGCCAGACCAGGGAAAAGGAACCTGATCCTCAGTATCTAAGGGGATATCTATTATGCTGTTATTGTTATAAATCACTTGAGCATTAAGGCATAGGATACCTTGCATAACACCTTAGTTTTACAAAGACAAAAACATCCCATCAGTGTTATGATTCATTGTTCAAAATACTGTGTGGTTTTTCACTAATATTAATGCAGGCGTGACTGGTATAAAGGAAAAAGGCATCAAATGAAGGTTAATGTAAGGATGTCTATATTGTTTATTTTGTGTTATCAAATGCATAAAAACTGGGGAAGTCTTTAAATTCCGCTCAAAGGTAACATATCCAAAAATCTTCTTTTAATTTTTTGGACACAACTTGTAACCAGTAGCTGACCTTTAGATTGTGTTTAATATTCATGATTAATGGACTAATAGAAACACTCCAAAAGGCCTTTTTCATTTAATCCCATTTAAAGCAAAGTATATTTTCCTCTGTATAGCTACCATGCTGGAGATAGGAAGCTTAGACAGCAAAGATATGCGCATACATGTGAGCTTTTTCCTAACAAAAGCCAGATATGATCTTTAAATAATGGCTATGTACTGCATATGACTTTATACCGCAATGTGTAATACAGAAAGCTAGTTTGTTTCATAAGTAGGTTTCACTGATATGAAACAACCATCCTGATGCTGATTTCTGCTAGTGCGCTAATGGGATTGACTGTGGTAGGGTAGATGTGTTAGCATAGCTAACGACTTCACATGTTAGTCTTTGGCTAATATACATTACATACCATGTAAATCTCAACAAGGCAGCTCTAAGAAGCTCAGACATTTGTAGTAGAACTACAAGCATTTTTGAAAAACATTAATAAGCTTCAGTCCTGCCTCAGAAGTGGCCAAGATATGTGTGTATAGGCCTAAGCATGAAAAAATAAGAATAATTGACTTAACCCTGAAATTGGTTTAAAATGCTTTAAACAATGTTAGCATATACACAAGCCAGGTTTGTTCTGTTCACAGTTCAGCAATAACAGAAAGCAGAGCTCCGTTAATTGAAGGCTATGGGAATAAACTTGCAGACAATGTGGCAACGTGACTTTAGATTAATTGGGAACCCTGACAAGATCTTAATTGCACATTCTGTAGCTTTTTGTCATCTAAATAATTCATGACTCATTTCACAAACCAAAACCACATGTCCCATGAGCAGAGACTGAAATATACTATCAATGAGACATCAGTCACTAACGCAATCCTTCGAGGAGTGATGTGTATGTACATGCATTTGACTATAACTCAGGGGACTGGTCACCTTGTCACCTCCACCCACCCCATCTATGCACACACACACACACAGGAGCACACACATGGGAGCTGAAGTCCTCGGTGTTGAGAAGTGCATGTTGAGTAATATGGAGTAGTACTGAATGATGTCTCAATGGAGAAGAGGGGAACAGAATGTCTCAGGCACCATTCAGCTGAGCAGCTGTGAGAGATTTAGCCAGGGCCAGAAGGGAGAAAAAAACGAAACAAAGAAAGGAAAAAGATTGCAGCGTATTTCCAGAGGTCCTGCTGCTGTGAATTAGAAAGAGCACAAACAAAGTGGAGTGAATGGGGTGTGAATGAATGTGTGTTTATATTAAATGCACAAGTGGACCAAGCTTGGATGACTAAGACCAGAAATGATCTGCTTGGGACAATAAGATAACTGCTCTTTTGTTCTTTTGTCTGTGAGTGAAGGAATGAGATTAGTGAGTGTGAGTAAATGGCGACAGCTCAGGGCCTGTGTTTCTGAACTAGTGTTGAGTGATGTATATGGCAGAGTGTAGCTGCTGTTGACTAGTCATCTTTACATGAGCACAGACAGTTTCATAACAATACTCTCAGCATACAATTCAAACTGGTTTACCACTCAGTATTCTCAGTGCTAATTGGTGCAGATAGTCTGCAGAGGTATTGCTGATCTGATGCCACCAATATGATAATATTAATTTCTGCTGGTATTCTTATAGGATTTCCACTGGTATGTTCAATAGTTGGGGCTAGCAAAAGCTTGGTATGTTAGTCATTAGGTTAGAGCAATTGTAAAATATAGCTGGATTGTTCTCCTAGGCTCTCAGGAATTAAAGGGCTTATAGGAGCATAGTTGCTCATTGCAAGTGGACCATCTTTATTATTTACTGATTGTTCTAAGCCTTTTTAGTTGACAAATGGTAAACTCCATAGACACCATCATGCATAATTTGTGGATGCCAGTTCAGACCCATGTGGGGAAAAATATTGGAACTTATGACTAATGGAAGTTAATGCAAACATTTTGGAGCCTTCGTGTTGACTCATTCATCACAAAACTTTTATACAGCATTGAAGGCAGTTGCTAAGCTTACACGACAGCAGACCAACGTGTTGTTCTGTTCACAGTTACAAACATTGGTGTCCAAACAATGCAACTGCATTAGATGCCTATTAAACAGAATTTCCATGCTCTATAGAAGTTTCACGGTTTCACATCACAGTATCATAATTAGGGGTGTAAAGAAAATATGGATTCACTTGAGCATTGGAATATTACGTTTTTGCAATACTGTCTCGACTCATAAAAACATGGTATGTATTTTTAATGAACAGTTTACATGTAAAGATTTTTGGCAGACAGTGGTTAATTTTTGTTGTGATTTTTGGTGAAAATAAAATTGTATATTTTCCTAAATAAAATGGCAATATATGGCCTTGTTTACAGCATCACTACATTGAATCAGAATCCTTGTATCATATGTATTGTTTCCCCAGGTTCCTGTGAATACCCAGCCCAAATCACAAAGTCACCATGGATTGTAGCAGTCAGTGCCCTCGGGAACCCTAGGGTTGTCTACCATCATTGTTGGAAGAAAACCTTATTTCTTAAAAATGGCCCAAAGGCTGTACATGAGAAAGGAAAATAACTTTAATTGCAAATTGATGCACTTAAACTTTTGCTTGAGTCATTTTATGTTGTCTGTTGATCCATTTCAAATGTAAAAAATATATGATCAAACAAAAAAGGTTTTGACTTGATAACCGCCATGTATTGTTGCCAGCCCTGTCGCAAAACAAGTGCACTCTAAAAAGAACTTGTACTTTGGAGTGATGCCATGGAGGAGTCCCTTTTTGATTCCCTAACAAAGCTATGAAGAATCTCTGTAATGTTTAAATACCGCACGCACAATCTAAAGGTTCTATACCAATTCAAACTTTTTTGCAGCACCATACACCAAAACCAAGAACCGTGTGGGAACCTTTATTTCTAAGAGTGAATGATTCATAATGAGAGGCCGATAAGAATATGAAAGCACAGACAAAGCCAAGCATACAGTGGCAATAGCAGAGGCAAAGAAACTGGAGAAACAGAGGATGTGGGTTAAGAGATTCACGCGAATGAAACCACCATAGCAAAAACTTCAGCCTGTGATGCTGGGTGAAGATTTAATACAATCAAGTCTCTACAGAGCACAGATGCTACCTCAAAGCCCTGCAGCAAGCCTCCAGGTCCCAGCATGCTATTAAAACAGAGGGAGAGAGATGCTGGGAGGAAACAGTTGGCTCGGCTCCTGTCTGCACTTGCACACCAGATGCGCTCTGCCTCAGTGCTGGAATGTGTTTGTGAGAGCAGTTTAACCACTGACCCGCCCAGCCATTACCACAGAAATCTGATCCCTTCAATCCACTCGGCCTCCTCCTTGACGTGTGTGCGTGCCTGTGTGCGTTCCTCACTTACTCATTTAGTTTCCTCTATCTTTTTTCCTCCTTTATCTGCTTTTTTTTGGATGTCCCATTCCCAACTATGCAAAGCTTGATAGCGTTCAGAACACTCCTCAAGCTGATAGAAAACTATGCTGCTTATAAGGTAGCTTTAGAAACACATCTACTTTGCCTGTATTTAAATGGTACCCATGAATCCTTGACATGGCAATAAAATAAAATCTGATCTGTCTTGAGGAGGGTTCTTCCATTAAGTTGAAACTCGCCAAAACGAAAAGTCAAAGTGTTTCTCTCTTCCAGTAGTGTTTTTACAAACCCTTATCTTGTGCTATGTTTCTCCCTAAATGGCTACAGAGTTTTCTGAACACTGTGTTCAAATGTTCTCAAAGGACTATCTGTGTCTTTCCTGATGGCCTGTTCCTGGTTCTTCCTTCCTGACCCCAACTGTGGATAGTTAGGACAGTGTGACTGTGGTTAAAAGCTAAACGTTAATGTAGAGAATGCTCCTTTTAGTTAATGATGTGCGCAAATCATTCCTTTTCTGGGAAAAGTGTTTCCAGCGATCACAGAAAATTATTCCAGAAGGGAAAATGCCAGTTTTCAATCAGTTAACTTGCATGATTTAATTAAACCATGCATGCGCATGTGTCTTCCTCTGTCCTAATTCAGACAGCACTATGAAGTGTAGTTTTGAGGTTTGTGTTTAAAAATCTGCATCTTTTTCCACAGACGCTCAGGAGATCTGTTCTTACTGCGCACTATGGCTTTTATATCAGCTCTAACGTTTCAGCTGACCTTACTTTATAAGACTCTCATCGGTCATAAGACGCTCTAAAGTTCATCCAAGAAGAACTGTCTTCTATCCAACTATTCCAGCCTCTCTTTCTTTATGTGACGCCTCACACCACACTCTCGTTAGCTCGTCAGAAACCAAACAGCTCAGGAATGTCAGCAAATTTGTGAGCAAAAGTCTCACAAATGTAAAATATTATTCACACTGACTGAGGCAACAGAACTCATGAATGAAAGCATTATTACAAACATAACAAAACAGCATAACTAACAAAAGCCCTAATATTGAACACCTACAAGAGGAAACATAATGCAAGTCTTAATAATACACTAATAAACAAATAGTACATTTTAATTCAGCCACAGGGACGTGCACTGGCCATTCTATACAACCTCAAAAAGAAATTAATAACATGTATAATCAGAAGAAGGTCCCTGTGATGCAGCTTTAGTTTATTCTGGATGGGAGGCTCTACATTATGGATGAATAAAAGTGCTATAAACTCACCGAGATAGATAAACACAGTGCTTACTGACTCAAACTTTACTCTGGCCTAAGTCTCAACAGGTTATACTTGATTATTATTATTTTTTTTAACTTTAAAGGTGCCGTTTGTAAGTTGTTTAGTTTGAAACCTTCCACATGTTTCTAAAATGATCATTGTGATAATGGTACGTAAAAGACGACTTTGTATCAGCTTGCAGAGATATCTCCTGAAGTTAGCTTGCTAACCAGCTAACCCAGCTTGTCTAATTCGTGATAGTGAGTCACTGTGATGTTGTCAATCATGTTGAAGGTAGCCACTGAAAGATTGAGTAAACACAACAATGGCTGAAGCCCACTTTGCAAAAGGCAACGTTCATCAAAAACCAAAATAATTCATATAATCAGAAGCAAAAGAGGAGCAAACTGAGAGGTCAGTAAACAGCTGGTAATGCTAACACTGAGGAGGAGTAACTGCTTATCTTACTATACAGGTGGACACCAAACTTATCTTGTGATATGTTGCCCCCTGTTTGTTTGGAGTATGAATTTGACATGCTATTTCATCTTCAATCTTCAATAACTCTTTATCTTAGATTTACAGATATATGAGATGCATTATGAGTATAAAATCTATAGAGTCATTTGGGATACCAGAATTCTGGCTCTTTAGTTCAAGGGATATCACCTTTCTCCTTACAGTGACCGATTAATAAAACCAGAGACTAAGTATTAAGGTCGGAAGCTACTGACGCTACAGAGAACTTAAGATTTGGAAAACCTGCACTAAAAGAGAAGAAGACCCTGGAATATCAGAGTAACACTATCTTACTTATTATGCAAGCAAAAGGCCTGGTTTACTCCAACATGTCAGCTTGAATGCATTAAAAAGAAAATGAGTGTATATATAAGAAAGTAAGCCAATAAACAAATGAATAAACAAACAAACAGGGTTAATGTTGTTCTCACGAATAAAACCCAGCATAACTTCTTCACTTAATCTTTCACAGCTGTGAAATGAACCGAAACAATGCAGCAGCTGGGATTATTAAAATTTACAGCTGACTAATAAAACACTAAGTCTTTAAAAACAAGTTTATTTGTCCTTTAACTGTGTAAATCGATGTAGTACTTACGCTTTGATTTGAGGGCATTTATAGAAAATCAATTTCATTTTCACTGAAGCTATTTTGTCACTTTTCCAGTATTCAGTAATGACATGTGACAGCTGTACAGGGTTGGAAGTTGCACTTCAGTTATTCCCCCACTGAGAACAATGATTTTGATTAACTTCTCAGTTTCTGGTACATTGTTCATCTTGTGCCCAGACAACATTTACATTAATATGCATTAGTGTAATAGAGCTTTATATAAATATTTATATATATTTTTTTTTTTCATATTTATAGAGAGGAACCATTTGATGTGGCAACAAAAGTGGCTGCTTACCAGTAAAATGATTTTGTCTATATTTTTTATAATAAATTATTTTCCTTGGTTTATGAAGCATATTTGAATAGGATTGGACATGACACCATTCTGGGCCTATAGGCCTTAACAGTCAGGGTTCCCTTTAAGATGAATGTGCAAACAGCTATTGTAGTAACTGGGTGAACACATTTTACTCCTTTGTGAACCTAATGTATTGATCGCTGTCACGGGCCATAATGATCTGATGGAGGAATCAGTTCACTCAGGGAGAGCCAGGCAGCTTTTGCTGAAAGAAATGAGGTAATGCTGACCCCTAGCGTCTACACCCTTCATTACAACAACATGATCTAAGTGACATTTGAGGTTTGCTGAAATATTAGCATCGTTCATGTGCGTTACTTACAGTACCTGTCTGGACCAGGTTGAAACGGCCCGCATTGACAGTTTATATTTATATATACATATATATATATTACGTAAATAAGAAGCGATGTTAATTATCACTAGAATTCACACGAGAGGACCCGCGTCTAAAAGCCAGAAAGTCTATATCAGCGCAGCGCTTTCACAGACAGAAAACCAGGTCCGTGATTTACATTCAGCATGTACTGTCGTGGTCATTTCTAGCTGGCTCCTGTGTCAGTTAGGCTACATGCAAAACTCTGCTCCAGGTGAGGCTCGAACTCACAACCTCGGCATTGCTCTGCAATGTACTGTCATATAAGTACCGCGCGCTAACCGATTGCGCCACTGGAGCTCGAGTCTTTATGGGGACTAACACAGGCTACAATCGTGCAGGGTCCAGGACAGCGCATGCCTTCTGTGTCCGCTAAGACATGTCTTGTTTTAAAGGCGTCTCTTTTAGCACAGGTTTACAGGTTTTCACAGTACAGGAATTATATAGGAGATGTTCTACTTCACCACACATTATAGCTGATTACTGCTACAGTACTGCCATAAAGCTCGTGCTTAAACATGTACTGGTTGGGTAATCCCTTTCCTGTATGACGGGAAAAGCGTTGGTTAGGGTGAGAGGGGGGTCGCACTGCTAAACTAACTTTCTCGGACGTTGAACTTCTGGAGAGGATGTAAGTATTGACGAAGAGAACCTATAAACTGAAATAATGCATGTGTCTGAAGGCTTGGCTTTAACATGATCCATACATCTAGGCTTTAGACTGTCACCGATTACAGTTTGTACACTATGTGTCTTAACACTATGAGTCTTAACACTGCTCGTCTTGTATAGTGAACACAGAAGTGCGGGCTGACAGTGTACCCGCGGTTTCCTGTTGAAAGGATCTGAAAACTAATTTTCCATTAATCGATAAATAGTACGCCGAAGGAGATAGGGGGCGTCTGGTGGGTTATGATCTAAACTGGATCTCTTTAATGCCATTACAGTCCTTACTGAACTCACAGAGTTAAACATAACAAAGGGTTAAAGGTTATTTTTGTTCTTTTCTCATACCAGCCTCTGGGCAGTTTAAGAAACACGTCCAAATGTGTGTATCTACCACAGCTGGTGGTTTGTGTATAGGTAAGCACAAGTGTAACCCATAACTCAGTTACATGTACCGAAAGGAGAACTCCACTGAATTTTCAAAATTCCTCCATAGTTTAGTAGTTAGTATAGGTATAGTAATAGTAATTTCTGATTTGGCCATCTGGATATGAAATACTCTAAAGAAACTTATAGAGACACATCACAGTGTCAGTCAGGGAAGCCCAACATCGGAAGAATTAATGCTTCTGAAAACGTCCTCACACAGTCACATGACTTTGTTAGACATATGCTGCCTGAGGTCTGGTATATTAGTGTGTGCTCTTGGGGTCAGTTCCGGTGGGTAGACAGGTAGGTACATAGGTTGGTAGATTGGTAGGCAGGTAGGTATGTATTTAGGTGTGCGGGTGAGTAGGTAGGTAGAGCGGCGAACAGTAAACAAAGTTCAGTTTCATATAGTTCTGCTTGGAAAGTTCTGCTTTGTAAACGTGTAGCCATCAGATTAATATATCCTGTTAAATCTAAGGTTTCAGCCATTGTTTGTTTCCCTTATGATGGGAAATGCCACATTCAGCCTGGAAATTATGAAGCTGAACAGAGACGTTTAATTAAACACTTATAGTACCCTCCCATCCAGCTACTGGTTGATTGTCCCATATTTCCACATTTCATACAACAGTCTGTAATGAAAATTCAGAAATCACTGTAGGCTACAGTCACCAGTCATACTAGTGAACTGTACAGATCTCAAAATGTAAGCAGAACATTTTGTAATTTCATTTGTGACATTTTGAATGACATTGTTATTCATATTCATTATGATTTTGACAGTGTAGACACTGATGTCAGACCCTGTTCCTGCATACAAAGTGTATCAAAGTCATCAGCGCTGTGCAACATGAGCAACAACACCACTTGTGTGGAAGCTCAGGACCTTCTAGCCTCAACGTTAACACCCATGCTGATCTTGGATGTCGTCTTGGGGATACCAGGAAACATACTAGCTTTATGGATTCTTGGCTGCAAGGCTCCCTGGAAGTCCAGCACAGTTTACCTTCTCAACCTGGCGTTGGCTGATGCTCTGCTGCTCATTGGCCTTCCCTTCCACATTGACAGTGTGATCCGTGGAGGGTGGATTTTTCACGATGCCTTTTGCCGCCTCAACCTCTTCATGTTGTCAGTTAACCAGTCAGCCAGCATTGCCTTCATGACCCTTTTGGTCGTGGACAGATTCTACAGGGTAGTCCACCCACACCATGCCATTTCCCACCTGAGCATTCGACGCATGGTAATGATCAGCTGTGTGGTCTGGGCTGCTGTAGTGACCCTTCGCCTTCCGCTGCTGGCAACCCAGCTCATAAGATCATCTGGGAACTTATCTCTTTGTCTTAATGTCTACATGTGGACAGAGTCTGGGGTAGGAATGAAGGTGCATAATTCTCTGTATGTGGTGGAGTTCATCCTGACCTTTATGTTGGTACTCTTTTGCTCTCTCCGCATCTATTATCACATACGTGATAACACCCAACTCAGAAAGCACCGCAGAGTTAAACGGACAATGTACCTGCTTCTGACTACTGTCATCATGTTTGCCTTCTGCTTCATGCCCAGTTACATCACAGGTCTAGTGGCTCTCTTGCTCAAAGATGTCTCCTCATGCTCTCCATATCTAGTGGTGGGCAAGCTGTTCAGTGTATCTGTGAGCCTTGCCTACTTAAACTGTGCTCTGGACCCTATCCTCTACTGCCTTTCAAGCGCTTGTTTCCGTGATACAATAAAAGGAGCGACCAACTCCACAGGACTCACCAAATTCCGACTGAGTGTGAAGGAAACCAGACCACGTACTTGAGAACTTGATATGACCAACTGCGTATATTGGATTTGTATTGAAAGGAAAATATTGCCTGTGTAATAACTATGTTTGCCTGCATTGTATTATTTTTATATCATACTTTTTTCCTCATGTTTTATTCCTCCTCACTTATGAGTGTCCACTTTCCTAAAGTGACCACTTTCCTAACTTTCCTAAGAGAGTTTTTGTTGATGAGCTTAGATAAGCTTTGTTCCGGATTGCTGCCCTGTATTAAGTTTTGTTTAAAAGGCAGCCTGGTCTGAAACACTCCTTATAGCTTCACCAAAAATGAGCAGAGCTAAAATGATGTAGGCTGAAATGTCAGAAAGTGTGGTGTTTTTTTTTTACATTACAGCAAAAGTGAAATTAAAATTACTTCTCATATGTACACCATAAGGCCTGAGGAGTGAATGGTATGTATTTTAAACTTCAGTAAATGCACTTAATAATTCAATCAGCCTACGATTTTGTCAAAATTAGAGCAGGGACCCAAAAATAAGCAAGCACCCCAGCAAGCACCCAGGTGATACTGCACTGAAAACAACTACATGCTGGAAATGAAAGATTTCAATATACTTCATCTTCTACTTGCGCTAAAGTGACTTTAAAAAAAGATACACTATCTCACAAAAGTGAGAACATATTTGGAAAATTACCAAATTGTGCCCAAAGTGTTAATATTTTGTGTGGCCACCATTATTTTCCAGAACTGCCTTAACTCTCTCGGGCATGGATTTCATTAGAGCTTCACACGTTGCCACTGGAATCCTTTTCCACTCCTCCATGACAACATCACGGAGATGGGGGATGTTAGAGACCTTGCGCTCCTCCACCTTCCATTTGAGTATGCCCCACAGATTCTCAATAGGGTTTAGGTCTGAAGACATGCTTGGCCAGCCTAGCACCATTACCCTCAGTTTTTTTAGCAAGGTGGTGGTCATCTTGGAGGTGTGTTTGGGGTCATTATCATGTTGGAATATTGGGGATCATGCTCTGCGTCAGTATGTCACAGTAAATATTGGTATTCATGGTTTCCTCAGTGAACTGTAGCACAGCTGGCAGCACTCATGCAGCACCAAACCATCACACTCCCATCCCCATGCTTGACTGTAGGCAAGATATACTTGACTTTGTACTCCTCACCCGGTTGTCCTCATCTTTAGAAAAGGCTTCCTTCTGAGACGACAGCCATGAAGACCAGTCTGATACAGTGTGTGGCGTATGGTCTGAGCCTGAGACAGGCTGAACCCCCTACCCCTTTAACCTCTGCGGCAATGCTGGCAGCACTCCTACTTCTGTTTTTAAAAGACAACCTCTGGATATGACGCTAAGCACGTGCACTCAACTTTATAGGTCAACAATGGCGAGGCCTGTTCTGAGTGGAACCTGTTAAACCGTTGTATGGTTTTGGCCACCGTGCTGCAGCTCAGTTTCAGGGTGTTGATTCTTCTTATAGCCTAGGCCATCTTTATGTACAGCAACACTTCTTCTTTTTCAGATCCTCAGAGAGTTCTTCACCATGAGGTGCCATGTTGAACTTCCAGCGACCAGTATGAGAGAGTGTGAGAGCGATAACACCAAATTTAACACACCTGCTCCCCATTCACACCTAAGACCTTGTGTCACTAATGAGTCACATGACACCATGGAGGGAAAAAAGCTAATTGGGTACTCACTTTTGTTACCAGCGGTTTAGACATTAATGGCTGTGTGTTGAGTTATTTTGAGGGCACAACAAATTTACATTGTTTTACAAGCTGTACACTGACTACTGTACATTGTATCATAGTGTCATATCTTCAGTGTTGTCCCATGAAAAAATATAATAAAATATAATTGTCAGACTTTTGTTGCTGCTTACAAAGTTATGTTATCATTGCTGCACAACATGCAACAACAGTACTCCAGCGGAATCTCAGAACCCTGGAACCCCCATGTTAACACCCATGCTGATCTTGAACTTTATCTTGGGGATGCCAGAAAACATCCTAGCCTAGGCTCCCTGGTAGCTCTGGCTGATGCTCTGTTGCTCAGTGGCCTGCGCTCTATTCAGCTGGTTGTACACCTGGTATTTTTTTAGATTTTCAGGGGTGATTAATTAGTGGGTCTCTGAACTGCCGGGATCCAACAGATTTTGCCTAATGGCAAGCTGCAAAGTAGAAATGTAATTATTGGTTGATGCACTGATCAGATTACTGACAAAATAAAAAAGAATAATAAACAGTTTCTGCGCTTATCAGATTACTAAGTCCATATAAACACACTTAACATTTACAAACCAACTTTATTTAAAACATGAAATGGGTCCTTTAAGGAACTCTACATAAAAGATTAAATACTGTGTTTCCCCTATATGCTTTATGTCCTCACTAATTTGGGAATATTTGCCCTGTCCTTTGCTACTGTTAGAAAAGCCAGTTTCACTTGTTAGATTATGATAAATAAAGATGAGAAGACTGAGAAAAAAAGAGTAGATTATTAGAAAAGATCAGTGTAATAAAACACAAACTACTTACAATCTCTATTTTTTTATTCAGCATATTTCACTTAACACATGTGACATACAAGGAAACACAACATAATGTATGAAGCGTAAAAATAAAAAATAAGTACGCAGCTGATCGTTATGACTGTCACATGCGTTATAAACAGCCTGGATCTGCATTTGGGTGAATCCCTTTTTTGTATTATGTTTTTTTTTTTAGATCTAAAAAAATGTCATGAGGGGAAAAGTAAGCTTACATTTGTGGCCAAAGTGCTAAATTTCAGTGCTATTCATTTGAATCTTTTTTTTTTTTCTTTTCATTTTGCTCTGAAAGAACACATTCAACTTGATGTACTAAGGTCCAAATGCACATCATTTCTTCTGGTTATGGGTAATGCCATTCACCATGAATGATAGCAGCCCGAAGCTATCACTCACATTTGTAGGACTACATTTGCAGCAGAATTTTAGTATTATTATTTTCCTGGCCAGTCAGTGCTCCTGAATATATGTAGATATATATATAGTAGTCACAAAGAGTAAAATGGACCTCCACTGATCAGTACAATCAGAAACACATTACATTGTCTTAAGTACAAAACAGGATCATAATGAACTGTATCAAATTGATAGGCTCTCCAACAGATAAGACTACTGCTTAAACTGGAGGATAACCAGTAACTTGCAAGGGCCATGCTATACACATAATACTGTCCCCCAGTATGCCCAGTACAACACACTATCTGTTCTCTCAAACATAGTTGAAAACAGCTTACATACTGTCATAATATTCACAGAAGGTAAGAGAAATAAAGGGCTTCAAGGCAGCGAGAAATGAAATTACGAAACAAAAGACCACACAAATACATCTCAGAAGAGTGTTTTGAAAATACTGACGTTTCACCTGACCACCTTGCAAGAACCCTGTTAGCTCAACCCATACAGCCAAAAAGTATTAGGTTGGTAAAGAAGATCAGCAGTGTTCAGAGCTTAAAGAAGTTGCCAGAGCAAAAGCTTAACCGAGATGTAAGGGAGCACTAAGGGTGCTCTAAGTGAAGCTGTGTGAGGGCATAGTGGACGGTGTTAGTTTAAGTATGCTTCTTGGAATGCTTTAGGGCTGTTTCTGCTGTCTGTAGAGGGCAGGGCTTGGAAATCAAAGGAGCCATTCAAAGACATGTGGCTACGAGGTTAGGGAAAGAATTCAAAGAGAAAGAGAAAGGGAATGCCATGAGCCAGACAAAGGTCAGTCATGGATAACGATTGGGCCTCGCATCCGTAGACTAGGGTGGGGGGGCACAAGCATAGGCCCCTGCACTGGCCCCTGGGGAACCCTGCGCAGGTTGATCTGCTCGCATGGCTGCCTACAGGCTCTTCTTAACTGCGAACGAGAGAGCAGCCTCCTGGCTTTCCTGAGACCAAAAGAGAACAGGACATAATCACACTTCAAATCCTTTTGCGGTGAAGACTGAGGTATGTAAGATTACAGTGCAGCAGGACACTGAGGTGTTCCCGAGAGCACAGAGACAATATTTCCTGTGCCTTCTTACCAAAGACTTATGCAAAAAGCATCCTGTTATGCAACACATCAGCTGATCATGATCTTGAAAACGTTGTCAAAGCCGCTGTCTTATCATGACAGACATGTCCTCAACCACTCAACAACAAGATGTTGTAATGAGGCAGCAGTCGAAAGCATATCCGCAGCTTTGCTTTTTAAAGAGCCTCATCTGATTTGGTATATAGTGACTAAGGAACTAACTAGAGATTTCTGAAACTTTGTGGCAGCTCTGGGAAAAACACATGGATCTTGCTTAGTTCAATTGGCATGCTGTTATTGTATTACCGAAAGCTAATGCTGCCATTGTGTTATTGTGATGCATTTGTGTTTCTCTAAACCACAGAAAACTTCTATTACCAGCTTACACTCCATGGAGAGCAGCCTGGACTGTGCTGAACATATGCACATGCACGCACATACAAGCACAAGGTGAGAGAACAGAAGGAACACAGATGATACAGAAGAGCATGAACATGAGATTGAATTATCTGAATTACCATGAAACAAGTGACAGTATATTTGCTAGTGAGACCATTGTTTAGTAAAATACTGCAGTGTTGTAGGTTAGGAAAGGTATTTTATCCTTAGGTAAACAGTGTATGTGAAAGAAGCAGACTTACTACAGTTTCTGCATCATGTGACAGAGTGCTTTCCTAAGTGCTTGTGAGCATTAAGCTCTGCAGTATGAGCCAGTGTGGCCTCATTAGGTAAATATAATATAATACAAGATCGAGGCCATGATCACAATAATCAGGCTAATGGACGAACGCCTGGATCTTGTGTTCATGCAAAATGCATGAGGCTTACAGGCGCCTTGTGCATCTGATTGGACCCTAATGAGGAACAAGGGAATCATGACCTAGGCTCTAAACATCCAATCTAACAGCATATTATAGACTAAGCTAAATATGACAGTAGGTACTTACAGCCATACTCTGTAAATCACAAGAACAAATGAAAACGTGTCTATGTATGTTCACAATTAAAACCTAACTACCAAACATAGCAAATGTAAATGAACTTCAATTTAATCTAAACAGCAGATGAACTCTTCACAGAGCGGCTGAATGTGGAGCTATCGGTCGGGACATACGGAATGACAAATGCCTATGACTTAAAGACACTGCAGAAGGGTTTATGATGCCCTCACTCTCTCATGGTAACACAGTTTCATGCTTCTTGACTGTTTTAGATGCAGGAAATGTGTAAAGAGTGATTTTGCAGTTTTCAGTTGTTTTCAGACAACCCCGTATGTAACCACGTATGACGATGTAAAACATGAGTGCCAGGCCCGGCCTCAGACCTGCTCTCATTTGTCTTACCCTCTCTGAGCCCAGTTACAGGCTAATCTTTCAGAGCAGGGCCTCTAAATTTAGCCTGGCATCCGCTCCAGCACCGGGGATGAGAGTGAATGGAGCAGCGCCAGTCATGGCTCATCCGGACAGGGTATTAATGGAGAAGCATTTTCCTCCAGCTTCTTCCCCAGCTCCAGCTCTCTGTGGACTTAAACTCCACTTTGTTTGGACTCCAATTGAACTACCATCAGTTCTTTAAGATGAAACGACTTTCAGCCAGGCTGCTAGGCGAACCCTAGTAAGTGTATATAATTACACAGGGCAAAAGCCATCAGTGCGAGGAAAATGCAGTCTGGTCTTATGGTCTTATTAGTCACACGTTTTCACATGAGATTTCATATATAATGATTTGAAGTTTTCAGAATCATTATTTGAGCTGCAGACTCCACAGTTAAGCTGGTGCGGCCTCAGTGTGTCTAACATGTTGATGCACATGTGTTTTGGTGTGGATGGAGCAGTGGGGCGGGTTCTTACCATGAGCAGGTGTCTAACGGCTGCAGCACTGAAATGAGACAAGCAGCCAGTCAATTATAGGAAGTCACAAACACACTGTGACCCATGATGCAATTGGGCATAAAAGAAAAGCTTCCTGCCCCTCTACTGTACACCCCCACCCACAATTATAGAAATCAATCAATCAACCAATCAATCAATAAATAAGTAAATAAATAAATGACTATTCAACTTAGTATTAATTTTGCAGCCTGGTTCATTGTACGTTAGATCTAATTTCCAAATATCTAAGTTGCTAATCTTACTGATAATCCCTTTCTAAAAACGAGGACACATCTTGGCAGACAGATGTGTAAATCGGTTTACTACGTATAGGGAAAATGATCACTATTACTCAGTAATAGTGTAAAACATCTGGTAAAAATAAATAAATAAATAAAAAACATCTGGTAAAAAGGTCAAGAGCCATTCTATCGATAGTAAATCACCTTAAATCAAATAATCGTTATCTGCATATTAGAGACGACACCAGCCAGAACGCTGGGGGAAATGTGTTTAGAGTGCATTAAAGAACACCGCCCCCTTTTATCAGGTTCACAACGCCAGTCAAAACAGGACCACTAAGATTAATTCTGCTCAAAACCAGTACAGAATGTCTCCACACATGCAGTACCTAAGACTTGTACAGAGTTTTTTGGATAGCTGATTCGTCCTGGTACAAATTCGTGATCACTCGCAGATTACCTGTGGAGTCTTGTACAGCACATCTCTAGGGTTCTAAATGTAAGTGAGTTTCTATAATTCCTATGATTTCCTGTTAAAAGATTCCCGAAATACGAGCATCCTCCCCATGCTGCCACCATGAGCCTAGTAATTAAAACAAATATGTTTGCATTGTTAATTACAGGAGCCTACGGTCCTTGTAATTTGAAATTATCCAACACTTCTCAGTTTGACTTACTCTGAATGAGTCTTTTTGGCTATTACTGGAACTGGGTATGACCAATGCTGTAATTACACATGTGCAGCCCCTGTCATTAGAATGTGACACTGGCTGTTAACCCATGGCTGCATCATTATGTGGGAAAATAACTCCTTTTTTCATGCAAGTAATCACCACAGGTGTCACTCAGAGGGGATTCTACCTGGTCTTTGGGCTGCTGTATAAGGATGATATGTTCTTACTTAAGCCTTTTGGTATATGACACAGTATGATGTATTTGAGATGTTGTGTGTTGCGCGTTTCTAAGCAGGAGCTATGCTCTAGTTTAACCTCTAATTTGCTTTTCTGTATCAGGTCTAGTATGATTGGGGTTACCATCGGTATGTGCAGTGTCCTGAAGCATAGATGTATGAATGAAAAAGCACACAAGGAGATGCCATGGTGGACATTTGTTAGGCATACCTGGTCTCCCTGGAAACAAGGAAAAAGCTGTCATCTGGTGCATCAATCCAGTTGGGTCGCCTCTTGCGCAACATCAAGTTGCTGGGTCGTAGGCTGGGGCCGCTGGCACTCCGGCCATTATGCTGCTGAGAGAGGGGAGTGACGGGGTGAGCTAGCAGAAAGTAACAACAGGAGACGGGACAGAAGCAGGGAGAAATACCCCGTTTCTCCATTACGTTATTATATTTCTTGTTTGGTGAGACTTCAGGGCCAAAAACATGCTTAACTAATAAAATTGCTGCTCCTGGATTTAGAACAGACATAAACTATGAAATGCTAACTCTATAACCTATATAAGTTATCTAAGTCCTAGAGCAGCTGTGCACTGAAACAACTTTAGGGAAGTAATAACTCGTAAATTCTGACTGCCAGTAATGTAGAACAACCAACTCTTTTAAACTGTGAGGCCTGAGAAGGATATGGCTGCATGATTTCTTGTTAGAGAAAAAGCTTTTTCAGCATTCCTTGTTTAAAGGAAAACCATCATGCTCATGTTCAGTTTTCATAATTGTATTTTTGGAGCCTACTGGAACAGATTTACATTCCTCATTATTCCCAAAGCACAATGTTTTTCCTCATGCTGTACATCTGTATCCACACTCTGTCTGAAACACTCTGTTAGAGCACCTGTGTCTTTGAGCACTACTCCCAAAGAGCTCTGATTGGTAAGTTCACCCACACTGTTGTTAATGGTCAAGTACAGGGGCAGATAAGTTCCATCCCCCACAGACTGAGGGTAGATACAGATGTGAAGTATGAGAAAAATATTGTGTTTTGGGAAAACTGAAGAATAGATATACAGTGGGGTGCGAAAGTTTGGGCAGCCTTGTTAATTTTCCTGATTTACCTTTATAAAGCATTGATTGTTTGGATAAAAAATTGCGTTAAATATATCATATAGGGGCAAACACAGTGATATTTGAGAAGTGAAATGAAGTTTATATGATTTACAGAAAGTGTGCAATAATTGGTTAAACAAAAGTAGGCAGGTGCATAAATAAGGGCACTGTTGTCATTTTATTGATTTCAAAACCTTTAGAACTAATTATTGGAACTCAAATTTGGTTTGGTAAGCTGTGGAAGCCTTTTCTCCGCCCACATCACAAACAGAGCCGCTTGAGGTATGCTAAGCACATTTGGACAAGCCAGCTTCATTTTGGAATAAGGTGCTATGGACTGATGGTATTTGGGCATAACAAGGGCCGTTATGCATGGAGGAAAAAGAACACAGCACTCCAAGAAAAACACCTGCTACCTACAGTAAAATTTGGTGGTGGTTCCATCATGCTGTGGGGCTGTGTGGCCAGTACAGGGACTGGGAATCTTGTTAAAGTTGAGGGACGCATGGATTCCAATCAATATCAGCAGATTCTGGAGATCAATGTCCAGGAATCAGTGACAAGGCTGAAGCTGCGCCGGGGCTGGATCTTCCAACAAGACAACGACCCTAAACACTGCTCAAAATCTACTAATGCATTCATGCAGAGGAACAAGTACAACGTTCTGGAATGGCCATCTCAGTCCCCAGACCTGAATATTATTGAAAATCTGTGGTGTCACTTAAAGAGAGCTGTCCATGCTTGGAAACCATCAAACCTGAATGAACTAGAGAGTTTTGTAAAGAGGTCTAAAATACCTTCAGCCACAGTCCAGACTCTCATTAGAAGCTATAGGAAGCGTTTAGAGGCTGTTATTTCTGCGAAAGGAGGATCTCCTAAATATTGAGTTAAGGTTTTTTTTGTGCCCAAATTTATGCACCTGCCTAATTTTGTTTAGACAATTATTGCACACTTTCTGTAAATCATATTAACTTCATTTCACTTCTCAAATATCACTTTCCCCTATATGATATATTTCACAGAATTTTTTTATCCAAACAATCAATGCTTTATAAAGGTAAATCAGGAAAATTAACAAGGCTGCCCAAACTTTCGCACCCCACTGTACACACATACATCATCAACATCAAAAAATAGTTGTACCCAGAAGAAAGTGTTGAAAGATGGAAGATAAAAGTTACCAGGAACAATAAATGATAAATTTAGACTGATATGGGTGATATTTACTGAGTTACACATGTAGAAGTAATGTCTCTTAGTATGACGTTGCTCCATCATGTTTTCTAATCCAATATGCCAGACATGGAGTTGTAGCATGGAGTTGTAGAGGTTACTAATGGTGTCCTGTGATAATCCATTTTATGCAGCTTGAATATCCTCACACAGTTTCTGGAGATTATGCAGCAGGGGTGTAGTGTGAATAGCACGTCCTAAAGCGTCCCATACATTTTCATTTGGCAGCAGTATGCGGATGAGGTTTTGCCTTGTTGGAACAGCATACCAGAGTGTGTGTTCAGATAATATATATATATATATTCACTGCTGCCGCCTGACAGAAGGTACCAGAGTATCCGTGCTATCAATCACTACAAGACTCTGCAACAGCTTTGTTCCTCAAGCAATCAGGTTTTTAAACTCACAAGGACTGTGAACCCCCACTCTACACACACACACATCTCTTTTGATGCTGTACATGCACTGGAGATGATTCTGGAACATTGCTACTAACACTGTGTTTACACTGCCTATTCTACCTCAGTAACTGCTGTGCTTGGTAATGTATGTTATCTGACTGTTTATTCTACTACCTCATGTCTGAAAATGAATGCTGTGTTGGTGCTGCACTGTCCTGTGTGTTTACTGTGAGTAATGTCCGTTTAATTTTTCGTATTTATTATATTGTTTCTAGTTTTAATTTTTGTTTACACACGTATGTCTGCACATTTGCTCTTTGTACTCCGTTGTTCCATGTTGCGTCTTGTTCCCAGGGGATGTAATTTCATTCCACTGTGTATTTGTACATGATGGAATGACAATAAAATATATATCCACAAGCATGAATAAAAGCTGAGATTTGATTTAGCATGGACTGTACAAGTTTCTGGATGTAGGCAACATCAGTGTTCAAACACTCTTCCAATAAAGAATTACGCAGGTCGACCAGATTTGGTGGATGCCTTCCCTTGCACAATTCTGAGCATGTATGATCTGTATGACCGTACGCTTCCATACTCCTGCAAGTTTTCCTACTTCCGTCACAGTATGGCCTTTGACCTGCCCAAATGCAATCATTTCTTCAAACATCGAACGGGACATTCACTGCACTGTACCACCTCTTCTTAATCTATGAATCCCGCCTTTCGCATGGGAGTCGTTGTGCAACCCCTTTTTCAATTACAAATGGCCTTTGTACAACAGAAACCATAAACCCTTGAAATACTGTGTTGTGTTCAGAAACATCCTCAGTAGAAAATGATTTATCTAGTAGCTTCGTAGCTGGTATTTGGTCCATATAGGCTTTGGCTACCCCTTGTTTCTGTGCCTGTGTGTAGAAACATATCACTATCCACAAGAGCGCATGCGGCAGTAAAACAGCAGCAGGTGAGTTATAAGCCTGAATGCTTTCTGTTGGCATGCCTAGAATGTTGAGGAAGGAATCATCTCTGCATTAGCAACATGCTGTTACTTGTTGCTGATTATTTTAGAAACCTGAAAAGGGATAATTTGATGAAAAATGTGGGACTGTTATTTAAATATATCCTGGTAGAACATGATGGTAGACATGCAGTATAAGCTACCTACCAGAGTGGGTCCCACAATATGACCTTGATTTTCTGAAAGAAAAAAAAAATAAACAGAAGTTCAGTTTGTGCATTATAATAAAGTATTCTTTCTTTTATTCTTGATACACTTCTTTCTATCGGTAATCACCTTGTCCAGGTGCATTCCCTCTTCTCTCAGTGGACTCCACCCTGCTGTGGTGGTGGTATGCACGTTTCCCCAGCATGCCGAGGGGACCATGGCTAGGCAAGGAGGAGAGAAGGCGGCGTGGGGGCTGAACCTGCAGGCCGGGCGTACGATGAGAACGCTGGATGTGGGGCGCTGGACGAGACTCTGAAACAACACAGCACAAATGTGACCACTGTGTTTCAGCATTCCAGCAAGAAAATCTTGACATCTGTTGGTGTATAAACAAGCAGCAGTGCTTTCCTGGATTAAGTGCTTTGGCCTTACCAAGGTATTGCAGGATGCTGGTCAGGGTGCTCCGCTGGGGTGGTTTGGGCTTTGTGGATCGCCCTGTCATGCCCTCTGCCGCTCGGATCATATCTACACATCAGCCAGCAGCATTGGACACACAGAGACAGGGCCAAGTCAATATGCCGCAGCAAGCAAGAGAGAGACGCTCAAGCACACACTCAGAAGTAGAATGGTGCGTATCGAATGGGTCATTCTGATGGATGTCCGTGTGAAACCGCACCCTGTGGTACCGCTATCTATTTGACTGATAGACAGCTGGCGAGGAGAACCAGGTAGAGGGAACTTCAAAGTCAAATCACATTTGTGCTGCACAGCCATTTCTTCAGGCAAAAGCCATTTTCCCCCTCCTTGAACTGCAACACATTGATCTAACCATAAGGCACCCATTACTGCGCCTGTCTGAGCATCTTCACCTCATTATAAAATTCATTAAAACTTCAGGGATGCTGAAGCTGGTGCAAGATTCTGATAGACCTTTCCTCCTGTTGCCTTGGAGAAGGAAGACTCGAAGGCTTTATGGGATGTGGTACCTCTGCAACACTACTTCTAGTTAAGCCAACCATTTTCTCCATTGACTGGAATAATGAAAAAATCATACATAAAAGAGACTCTCTGTTGATACTTGCAAAATTGTGAGGTGCATGCTGATTTGCTCATTAACAGATAATGCTCTATTATCTCCAGAGCTCTTTATTCTGCCACTGTCAAACATAACTGGATTTATTTGATTACCCATCTCTGCAGACTCTTACACAATGGCCCTTTTACACAACACTGAACTGGTTACTGTATGATACTGCTACTGTACTGTATGTGTTTGCAGAGCAAAAGCAAATTAGAACATGCAGAAACTAAACATGTCTTTGAACCCTTAGGGCCAGTTTGGTGGATGCCAATTAAGCCTATTTGTTAATCTGCACCTGTGGTGTTTCAACATCAAACATCAAAATTTAATTTTGGCTTAATCTAGAAAATTGGTTTTGTAAAACCAGCCCCCAGAATTTAACACCCGTACAGGAGGGGCAGCATCCAACACAGTTTGGTGATTTCATGAACATCAAAAGGTGCTGGACACTGAACCTTCAGGGTTCTGTATTCAACTCCTGTCCAGGAGAGGCAGTGTCCTGCAGTTCAAGCACAAAAATGTATTGGGCAATGGGCCTTTAGGGTCCAACTGATGATCTTTATCTCAGAAAACAAAACCTGTGAGCTCACATTTTAGAAATGCTCTCCTGTTACGGGCAGCATGCTGATGAGTATGCAAAGAACCTAATTATCCATCATGCCATGAAGTTTGCTAAAGGAAACGCAAACGTGAAGTTGCATTCACAGCAGTCCGAACGGGTGCGCACATCCACATTCACACGGCATAAAAAGAAACATGTAACACGCTCGATGAGGGCATGGACAGAAAAGAATGACAGGAGCCAAAGGAGCAGAGCTCATGCTGTCAGCGGAAGCTGATTTCATACGACAGTCGCTCCACTCGGCCTACTAGTGTGAGTGTGGCACAGTGATGGACAGGTACACAAGACACATGAAACTACAAGGACTCAGATAAGATGGTTTCAGCCATGGTTTTATTGTCGTTTTTTGATTGCCCACAGGACATTGACACCATGAAAACAAAAGATAGGATAGAAAAGAAGGAGACAAACCAAAGAGCATGCCCCACGGCCCCCCATGCCCTATAACATGGAGATGCCAAAAGGTCTTCATATGGGTGGGACACACAAACACACCTCTGAGGAGGGGGGGATGGGTGGAACAGGAGTGTAATGAAAGCATGATACAGGACAACGAGCGAGGCATCTGCAAGGCTCTGTCAATTTAAGGATTAAAAAAAAGGAACGCCATCCTCTTAAAAAAACTTTGTTGGGAAACCAGGATGTCCTCCACCACAGCCATGTTGAAAACAAACAGCCGATTGTAACATCAAAAATTAGTTACATGACCAAACTGTTCAATATGCACATTACATTTACTGAGAAATCATCCCACTTCCCTAACACCTAAAAACAACACAAGTCAAGTGGAAAGAGGAAAATCTCTACACAATTGATCTCCAAGTCAGTGTCCTTTGAGGCCCACTGAAAGGTTCACTTCATCAGCCATCTGATACAGCCCCCTAGGGGAGACAAAAATTAATTGCTTCTCAAAGGTCTTCAGAACTGAACACTTTCATTTGAGGATGCTGGTCTATATACAGTTTGTTCTACCAGAAGCCCATGGCTATGCCAACTTCCACGTGTCTACGACCACGTGAACTACAGCGACAAATCACTGAGCGAATCTCAGTCCAAAACCAATCAATGCCAAACAAGGGGTCTCTATCATGCAGTGCAAATCTCCACAAAAAGAACTAAAGGCATATTTCAAGCATAAAACCTGCACAAACATTGCACGTACAGCTAAACCAAGAAGAACCCTGAACCATTTTCACTTGCTGAAGCAAACTTCATTCTGAACCTACTGGAGACTTCATCCAATGTACGCTTGGATCCAAAAATGATTTTGCCATTGCTTTAGATCTTTTCCAAATTAGAGTTTCTGAACAACGCTGAGTGTTATTTACACCCACTTCTCTCTCTATACCCAGAGAGAACAAAGCCACTAAAGCCTTGAGATGATTCATGATCTAATTACAAAAAAACCACAAGGGCCTCAACAGCCTGTCGATTGCGTTCTTCTTACGTGAGTTGTTTGCTGCATAAAAGCAATTCAGTCTACCCAAGTTTTCAATGGTCTCACATATCGCTAGAAGGACATGAGATTTTATTTACACTGCAGTATTTTCTGTCCTCTTATCCACCAAGCTCAACTCACATGGCTCACCATTCCTTGAACTGTCCTGGTGCAATACATGGGTTATGCTATTGTAGCTATTTTGCAAAAAATAAATTAAAATAAATAAATAAATTTAAAAAAAAAAAAAAAAAAAAAAAAAAGGAAAACGCAGTAACACTCCTGTTTTTAGAACTTCCCAAAAAAACATTAGAACTGTAAGACCAGCAAGTTGGTCTGGAATGCTGTTTACAATGCACAGCCTTATTACTTCATGTTTGCTGTTTACAAATGCAGATAAAATAAAAACAGGCTGCTTTCTGCTTATTTGTAATAAGTAACTTTAACCTAAAATACACTGCAGCTTACAGCAAGCGTGGAGTTCTATAAGCTTGTCTTCAGATGCAACTGTTTGGCAATATACGAATCAAAACATTGTTCGTCCAGCACATACTAAATTATTTCTGCATGAACCAAACAGGCTTTAGTTTGCTCTTTCCTCTACTGTCCAAACTGTCTCCTACACCGTCTTCCTCCACAAGAGGGGCATATTAGACATGCTAAATATTCATACACATTCATTTCACTTCCTGATTACACACTGTGTAAGCTTGTGTAAACTCTTTCACTCTTTCATGTAAACTGGTTCAGAGGAACCCACAAACACATTCAGAAGGTAACTCGTTGATGGATATTAACTGTAAGCAGCAATGACTTAAAAACATTTTAATATATAAAAAACCTAGTAACAGGCAGATTGTGTGACAACACGAGCATTACACTGAGCACTGTTTATCTGATGTAATGAGTCTTTCGATATACTTGTCCTAGTTTATGCCTCAAGACAGGGACACAAAGTTACAGTAAAACAGCTCGAGCTGCAGCTCAGACCATGCAAACACATGCAATAACAAAATGAGCACGGGTTGTGACCTTTGGGATGAAATGGAACGAGCAACAGTAAAATGAATCATCTACTCTAATAAGAAGCGGGGCAGAGTTAAGAAAGATCAAACAGGAAACACTTGAATATAAAAATGTAATATTCACAGTGAGCATTACGTAGTATATATCTTTTTAAGGGTGTGCAAAATATAGTTTCTGGTAGGCAAAATAGATTTAAAGGTCCATCTTAAATCGTAGCTTTAGTAAATATAAGGCTTACTCTATAAGCATTTGCAAATGCCACTACAATCTACAGTAATGTTCAGGAAATGGTACAGGGGATCTACTCAGTTGCTTTCTAACCCTTTCTGGTACACTTGTGGGACTTGTGTTCCATTTAATGAAAATTATTTGTACAATTAAAATGAAAAAAACAAACAAAGAATAAAAAAATTAACTGAAAAGATGATTGCAACTCAAAATTATGGAGGACAGGCAGTCTTTATTGGAAATAGGGTGGGGGAATACAAAAAACAAAATAATATAATAATATAATAACAATAATAAAAACAGTAAAAGACAGAGAAATGAAGGGGAGGAATGGCAGCAAGATGTGAAGAGGTGGGAGTCAGGGAGCAGAGCAGGAGACGGAAGGGGGTGGCGGTGACGAGAGCGTGTGTTTGTGTGCAACTGTATGTGTGTGGGAGGGAGCGAGAAAGACTGAAGTTAGGAATTTAAAGAGCTCTTACACTCCGCCTTTATAGCGCCACAGTTAATGGGCACAAAGGGGCGGCGCGCGGCCCGGCGCAGCCTGATGAGGTCACGGCACATGTGACGCGCTAGCTTGGTGAGGCGAGTGGCCTGCAGCAGGAAGGCCTGCTTGGTCTTCATGGAGGATTTGGGACTGCCGCTGTTCCTCAATGGAACCATATGAGAGGTCTGCCGCAGGGTGTGGCCACGGGAACGCAGCTCCTACATACAGGTGAGAACAGTGGATATGTTAGAAATAAGGGAAGGAGAAAAGAAAACAGAATCAACAAGAGAAAGAGATTGCACCAGGAACACAGATGGTGAACAAGAGTGTGACAAATGAGTGAGCCAGAAACCGAGAAAGAGTGAGAGAAGAATTTCAAGATCAGACAGAGGAAGTAGAACTAATAACTACAACGACAGATTATTTAAAGATACAATCTAACCAATCTCTCCCTCCCTCCCCCAAATAATGCAAGCATCTACTGAGTGATGGAGGAATTAACCCTAAGCCAGCTTATTAAGACTTTTTCTTGACAGTTCAATGAAATGTTTGTATTTCCTTCAGTGTCTCACACCACTCATCACAGCAATATGCATTCATTTGAAAAGCACTTACTAAATAAGATCACAGGACAAAATATTATTCACTCATGATTAAAACGTATGTAATAGCTTGTAATACCTCCATGAGCACAAATAACAGCTGCGATTCGATTTGGCATTAAGTTTGTGGATGTAGGTGGCATCAATGTTCAGCCACTCTTGCATCAAAGAATTTGGGCCAGATCTTATCAAGAGATAAGAAGGACAGCATTGCTATTTATTACCTACACAAATTTTCATACATGGTCTAATGCTTTCCTGAACTCCTTGCCTGACAAATACAAAGGTACTTACATTTGAAGCAGGGCTTGGTGGCGTTTTCTCTTCTGCTCCCTCAGCTCTGCTTGGCATCTTCAAGCCACCATACTTTTTCCAGTACATCCAGCAGGAGACACACAGGCGACACTGCATGTTTGGAGGACCCCAGGAGTACCACTGAGGGGACTGCATGGCTGAAGACAAACAGAAGACAGAGTGACCCACAGTCTCATACTAACATGTCAGTAGCAGGACAGAAGCATTATGTTACATTCTACATTCAAATTGTTGTAATTCATTTGTTGTAATTCAATTCATTTAAAAAAAAAAAAAAGAAAACTGGCCCTTCTTCTTCTCCAAGTCCACTTTTCTAGGCCCTTGGCATTTGCTACATTAGCAATGGCTATGAGCTGACCTTGGATTCCTCTAAACCATAATGAAAGATCCAGAAGCAATGGATTACATTTTGAAACAGACAGACGCCTTTTTTCATTCCTAATGGTCAGCATTGATTACTTTAAATCCTGACTATTATAAGGATCACAGTTTGCTAGATTAGTCAATCTCATTAGGAAATGAATGAGAAGATAATAAAGCAGCTCTCTCTATTGATTATAGGATGCAAACTACAGACATATAGAAGACCCCACATGGGCTAGTGAGCTATCTGAACCTCTACTTATTATAATTAGCTGAACTGAATCCTAAGGTACTTACCGAAACAGCTCTCGCATGCACGGCCCCCGCCAGCGGTGTGGAATCCGCCCGGTCCTGCCGCACCATTCATGGTGGCCATTTTGCCATTGCTGACAGAGATCTGGTTAGGGTTGGGCTTATTACTGTCAGACAACACAGAAAAACACCCTCATTATAATGAATAACAGTTTACAAAATTGCCTAAAAGCTTGAGGGAAGAGGAGGGTCAGAATAAGGATGTTTACACTCACTATGTGGGGATATAGACTTGTTTCAGCTTACTCTCTGCTTCAGCTGCCTTCAGTCGTTTCTGAAGAAATAAAAACACTTTTACTACCGGGTACAATTAGGAACTCATAACAGAGCCTGTCTCGTTATAGAACAAACAAATTATGGTATTTTTTTCTGTGTGTTACACTTACTTTAATTTACTTTCAAATTTGCTCACCTGCTGCACATATCTGTCTGTGGTTTTCCACATGTAATAATACTCAATAATGCTAGTCAGGGACTTCCACGGGAGCTAAACGAAAAAGGAAAGATGGCACAAAGTGAGACAGATAACTTAACTATATGGTCTGTGAAAAATGCATTAGAGCCCATCAAGACACTAGCCCAGGCCAGGAGAAAGAATAAGCCCCCACCGATCAGATAAATGAGCAGCATCTTTCAGGGCTTTCATCTTTTATCTCATACTAGTGAAGAAGAAAAGTAGGAGCCAGTACAGCTCTTCCTCCTCATCATGCTACCATCACGTCTGAGGTGCACACTTAAAGGTTTCTGGCATTGCGTCCTGAGCTGTTTGCTGAGAGCAGCTGATGTGCTCGACAGACTGCATGTTGAGAGGCAAGTCATCAGCAGTGCTCTAATCAATCTAAGGCTTGATTAGGCACAATTCCCCTGAGGGCTCAAAAACGACACCCCTCCTTTTCATCACCCATCACCCTTCAGATCTTTACCCAGAGACTCAGAAGAAGAAAAAATGAAAAAAAAAAAGAAATAGGTAGACTGCAATACAGTATTGTAATCATAATTGCTAACAGCTTTTTTTTTTTTAATTATCGCCGTCAGGCTGATGTTTGGATTTGGCCAATATTTAAAACTGATAATGCATTTATTGTATACCTGAAAAGCACTGTTAACGATTGGCTGCCACTGGCTGTGGTATAGCAGCACAGCTAAAAAGTTTCTCACAGCACCACACACACACAAACAATGTCTGCAGCTACTCTTGTGAAGTAATTTTTAGCTGTGGATAACCAGGCATTCTCTGTTGTGGTAGATATTAGGCTTCAGTGATTGTTATGTAACACCAAACCCAGTCATCGTTATGTTTTTTAAAATATAGCCATACCAAAGCTACAACAACCCATTGTGTAGAAACTCATTCACAAAGTCACTGGCATATAATGACATTTGGACATATCACGTCCTGTGAGAGACAACAAAAGACAACAAATTTGAAATAAGGGCACCGAACACACTCTTATCATCTTATCATGCACCCAACAACCCCTACCCAATGCCAGCAACAAGATCAGATAAAAGCTACTTTTAAAAAAAATAATAAAAAAACACTCTACTCATATTAATTAAATGAAGCATTCAGAATCACTTACCACCCCTGGCACCAGTTTGCTACCTCTTTATAAACTGTTGATTTTAAAGCTGAGGAATACAAGCTAAAGAAAAAGGATAGCCTGTAAAGCTAGCAGAGTTAAGAGACCATTCGTGTTTGTTCATCTAAAAGACTGGCTACCTTTCTGATTTTTAGCATGGCTATCATTTTAGCTAGCAATGGCAAATGCTAAGTGTTGTTTAGTGAGACGTGGTTTAAAATTGTGGATGCTGCGTGACACAACAAGTCAGGTGTGCAGTGGCCTTTACATAAGACTGTTTTGTATTCACAGTATTACCTCTATTAAAAGAGCACTGACATTTCTGCACAATCTGTATGGCTTGATTTAAGGCTGTACCTGGCCATAGCCTTGCCTCACACAAGGAATTTTTTTTCTAACAACTTGATGTAGTGTGCATTTTCTAAATTTCTGAACAATATGCATATGTTACATAAATGATATTAAGTTCTTGAGCCCAAATGTTGTCTCATGCATCCCTCCTTGGAGAGATTTTCTTTGAACAGCACTCGGACTACTGTTCCAACTTGCTGAACCATGACAGGGGCAAGTGTCTGAATAACTATTGGCTTTTCTGCTGTCACCTAGTGCCTTGCGACTGTCCTCCTGTGGTGCAGTTCAGGCCAAGAGCACATCAATTTCCCTGTGTCTTTAGAAGCCACTCTCCAGAGTAAAGAAAATCACTTCCCCTAGAACTAACACACAGTTCTGTGCCCTGCCCTCAATCCAGAACCACTGCTATTGCATCAGGCACCCGACACATGAACAGACGGACACTCCACTGATCAGGTGTTGAAAGGTCAGGCATGTATTTCCATCCGGTGTTCTACCTTGTCAGATGGAAAAAGCTGATTGTTCAGTCTCACAGGCCATCATCACTTCATCTTACTCTCTCAGACACTACAACTACTCCCTCATTCCCATCAGCCTCACCACTCCCATCACTGCAGACCTCAGTTCTACCAACTCATAGCCTAGCACTCTACATTCAGGGATCAAGCCTCAACCAGAAAAAAAATGCATATTCTAGTCCTCTTGGCTAAACAAAAACAGGCTCTGGCCTTAATACTGAGATGATGTTTTATAGAAAGTCATACTGCAGAAAACAATCAATAGAAAACAACAGCACAATAAATCACAGTTGCAGCATTAGCCAGAAAAAATTGCAATTATAATTTTTTTTACCCAAAAGCATTTAATCCATTAAAGTCCATCACTTTGTTTGTAGCTGAATAATGCATCTTTGTTGATGTTAGGGTAGGATTTAGGTTTTAGCAGTACCATGCAAGCTGTAGCAGTACCACACAGCCCTGTTTGGTTTAGGATTCAAGGTTTAAGGTATGGGTCAAGTTGCTCTTGTGTTTCATGCCCACGCAGATGTCTAGTTTGTGCGCACATGTACTCACAAAGTCTTGCCGGATGTCGTTGAAGTCTTTGCCGTATTTCTCCAGTGCTTCCTCAAATAGGTTGGCCTCCGATGAGCTCCACTCCTCCATCTCGTCCCTGCAGAGCACAGGCCCCCCTTGAGGCACCAGAACGCTCAGTGCGCTTGACAGGTCGTAGCCATGTCGGTGCAATGTGTCCATGGCATGGAACTACACAAAGGAGAGAACGTAACAACAGACACAGAGTTGGACCGGACTGTTCATCTGAAAAAGGGTAGAATATGGTGTATGAGAGCTGTGAGACAGGGTGCTGTTGAGACTAGTACCAGTGTGATGTCCCGCGATGCTGCTGCAGCACTCATGTGTAAACTGGGCTGTCTGACTGAGCTGCTGCAGTCCAGTGCTCGAGCAAAAGTACCTACCGCTCTGTACACAAAACAATACAATCATCATTATGAACTTTCCCAGACATTGTACCAAACATAACAGGCAACACTGATACTCATCACAGTTAAAATCACAGTTTACAAGTAAAAGCATTCTATTTCTAATGCTTTACTGTTTAGAATTAAACCTCTGTTATGAGACATGATCTACATTTATACATATATTAGTAATACACATAACAAAAGTAAGCAGTTGCACCTACAGCAATGCATACAGATTTTACAAATTTGTTTTTGTTGCGCAAAGTAACAAAATTAAATGGTTAACTGCAGCAGAAAATAGATAACATTGCCAAAATAATCACAGAATGCTAATTCATACCGAGCTACCACCAAGAACTGGTCTATCTGCTTATTGGTCAGAGGGCATTCTGGGTCCCACATCTTCACTTCCAGCTTGGATTGGTCCCTGTCATCTGCTTCCCCTGAGTTGGTGGGGGGGGTTTAGGGGGAAAGAAGTTTAATTTACTCATTTTACACTTCAAGAAATATCAGGCAATTTGCCCACACATCCTCATTACATAGAAAGAAAATCTAAATAAGACTGAAAAAGCTTTCAACACTTAGTCATTCAAAACGCTTACAAAATCAGTCACTACAGTAAGCACGTTTTCTTCCTAGGACAAGCGACATCAAACTTGTCAGAGTGATAACACTACCCCAGTATCACTTTTAGCTTATCAAATCCCAGTTGACTCTAATCTAAGGAACATGGCAAATAATGGGTCTCAAAATTTTAAATCGTGAAGAAGCTGAAGAAATAGTTATAAGCCCAGGGGTATTGTTTTCTCTACAGAAGAACTGTAGTACCAGCCAGTGGAGTTCAATATACTTACAGTCAATATGGCATCAGGGCAAGTAATTCATTAGGAAGCATGTGCCACTAAAAACAACATTAAAGTCACTACCATTTAGAAGACTAACAAGAAGATACGTTTTAATGGTTGATATGACTTACAGGCTGTGTGCATCACCAGGGTAATCAGCAGTATTATACTGCCACATTTGAAAAATCTTACTGAATGTACTGAATATGGTCTGCACTTTCTTGTAGAACATCTTCAGAATCAAACGCTTCCTAAACACCACTCAACTTCAATCCCATGACTAGGGAGGTTAGTCTCGCTTAGTCTCCCACCGAAACAAACACTCCAAGTCTCAGCATCCCAACAGTTACAAAGCTTAATAATCCAGACACAAAGTAAAAAGGTTTCTGTTTCAGCATTTCCTGGGAGCTTCCCGCTAAAGTAAAGCCTCTGGCTACACAGGGAGCCCTCCGATTTGAAGTAAGGCAGTATGTTTAGAATACAAGCCAGTCAATTTCAGCCACACAGAACCACATGATAAGGTCAGATTTGCTACCCTCTTCATCACACCTGGTGCTTGCATCCAAACTTCTCTGCAACTCCACAGTGAAACTGCTCAGATTCCAGAACCCACTGCAGACCTCATAACAAATGGCACGTCAAGACAAGCAGTAAAGGGGCTACTGATACGTAGTAGAAATACCACCAATACGATAAGAGTGAAAAACCACAGTCAGTACCCAAAGGCAGCACCTCCACAACCACAAGCTTCTTTTACATCTATAGGACGACAGTTACACTGAATAAAACTTCAGTTAATGGTGGTGGTGGATGGGGCAGGCATGTTAGTGTGTGTTGCACTGGTACAAGTAGTGCAGCTAGGGTTTTTAAACACCTCAGTGTGGACCTGATGGGGTCGCAACCACAGTTTGTTATTGCAGAAGTCTACCTGTATGGTAAGAAGATGGATAATGCATGTGGATACAAAAAGGTGTTTCTAAACAGTGGTACACAATTATACAGTGAGTGTATATAAAGTTGACTGATGTTTCAAACCTACAGCAATGTATTTTTCACTAGTCAGCGAACAGTGTAGATGATGTTGGGATGCTGTGCACAGTATTTTTGTTACTGATTTTCTAAGATTATACAAATAAGTGTTCCATTACCTGTAATGTTAATACAGGCCCAATTTATACATTTTAGAAATGTATATGCATCTTTACTTTTTGGTAAATTAACAATATCGGTAACAGTTCACAACGCCCACTGGTGCATCTCACTAGTAAGGCAGTGATGTTTTGCATGGCATCTAAGTCAAAGGAAAGTTTTTGACGTGGACAATGTATGGATTCTTAATTTAAAAACTACACAAAATAATGCTTAATAGGAGAGGCTAAGAGTTGTTAAGATCTTTGCACAGGGGGTTATAATCAATGAAGAAGTATGCATGTTTGGACTGGGGAGTGACAAACAGTGACAAAAGAGCAATTTCACACTTGACTGATTGTAGCTGCTGATATTGTAATCTACTCTGTTCCTTTTGTCATGCACTAGCAGCCACAAATCAAGCTTATCACCACATTTTGCAGTAGCAAACATACAGCACCACCCTTTAGCTCTTAGAGCAAGAAAAGAAGTAAGAGAACCCAAACATCCGCAACAGAAATAATTTTTCATTAAATGACTCTCACTTTAAAAAATGGACTCTATGAGACTGTAGTCTAGTCTAAAACATGATGCAGACCTTTATTCATCAAGCCATCTAATAATAATAATAATAATAATAATAATAATAATAATAGATGCTTACAACTATACCTCAACAAATATTAAAGTTGCAGGAAACAAAGAAATACTAAAAACTAAAAATGTTTGTATGATACTAAATTTCAGTATTATACTGCACATCCACCAAACCTAGATGGAGGAATATACAAATACAATAAAACAAGGCTTAAAATACACAGATCAGAGTCCTCTAAGAATTTGTGGTTGGGTGTGGTTAACAAGCAGCTTGACTGAAACTCTGTCCAACACCTTTGGATGACTTTGCCCCTAAAATGGAACCTAAATCATTATCCAACTTTTATATGATGCTATCTGGACAAAAAAGTAACAGGTGTGCAGATAGACAGGTGAACAAATAAACTGGCAGATGAAGAAAGGTACAAAGGAACAGGGGTGCAGAAAAAAACACCACGAATAAAGGAACAAAAAGGTGGTCCGACTTGCTAGCTTTTGGTTATGTAAGGCTAACTTTAGCTCACTAAATTTATCTTAGTCTAAAAATGTTTTGTGTTAGCAGGGCAAAAGATGTCAGCCTTGTGATTAAAAACTATTTACCACAGAGTTATTCAAGATGAGGAGCACCCAGTTTACATTGAGAAGAGGTAACAGGAGAACATGTCAATGGCAAAATACAGCAGACGTTTATACGATTCTAATGCATTTAGACAACTACTTTGTACATGCATATTGTACGACCAAAGAAAACACAGATTTAGGTTCCTTGATTTAAACAGATATGCAGGGAGATTCACATGGAGCTTTCTGCTCACCTTCCTGTAGCATATCAGGGACATCAGCCTGAAAGCGAGGGCCAACACGAATCTCCCCTTTGTCTGCCAGCAGGGTCTTCTGTGTGGGGTCGTACACCAGTGAGTAGAAAAAGGTGTCCTAAGAGAGCAAGATGCGAGAGTGCAGAAGAGAAAAGAAAGAGAAGGGAAGAAAAAAAAACCCAAACATACAGCAGCAGAGTTATTACATCTGCCACTATATACTGCCAAGATATATGACATTAAAAATTTGGTTGTCTACATTATGCCATTAGAAATGCATTTAAGGCTGCATTAAATGGCCTAAAACCTTCATATGTAAATTCTGCGATAATAGCAAGCACTTGAGTACCTCTTTGTCCAGATAGGAGAGTACTGATTCCGTCTCATTCAGAAGCGCTACGCTGCACTTCCCTCTGAAAAAGCAAAAAAAAAAAAAAAATTATATATATTATAATTATATATATTATAAAAATATATTACACATATACGTATATATATATATATATATATATATATATATATATATATATATATATATATATATATAGGTGTCAAATAAATAGGTACTGTGTTGCACGAATGTGTATCATGGCACTGTGGATTTTGGCCATCCAGGATTCAGACTAGTCACTGGCCTGCCACAATGACAGATTCTTCCAAAAACAAACATACACACATAAAACATCCCTAGATGACAGGCTAGAAAGAATATGGTGCCATTTCCCTTTCTTTAGAGGGTAATACCAATCTGGGAACACACAGCAGGTCTTAGCTATCCTCAAACAGCTCACTCTGACTGGCTTTTAATTAAAAGCTCCGGCCTAGCACCATGCCGCTAATGCATTTATCACTGGAGTCTCAAAGGAACCTTCTACACAACACCAGAGGTGCTGCTTGCTGCTGAAGAACAGACAGATAAAGCTGCTGGGGAGGCAGATCAGTCCAATTTTTAATCAGAGCGACGCCTCCACTCATTGGCCATACACTGATGATGTATACAGTGTGTAGAAGTGACTTTGTATGACTGCATGTCTGTTTACCTGATGTGTGTGGCAGGAAGCGATTCATACTGGCGAGACAGAAAGAGCTCTCTATGTCGAAGCTGGTGTTTCTGTTTCTCACTAAGCTCTGGCTCTGACGGGCTCTCCTTCTCTTCCTCCAAGTCCTCTGCACACACGGACACATACACATTGAATTAATCCATGCAAAGCCACATATACCATTCATTCATCACTACTTAAAGAAAAAGATTTATCATATAGTGGCAACATAGACAGGCAACGTAGACACTGTCCTCAAAACACAGATATGATCTATGTACATAACAGTCTATTACATAAGACAAACATCCATTTCTGATGGACAATTATTCATGTAACAAAATGAAAATATAACATATGAGAAATCAAGAAGTATCTTGTTCATGGCTGATAAATGGTTACAAAGTAATATTGCAGACCTTGGTCTGAACTTGTGGAAATCACAATAAGACACAGAGTATAAATGAGAGTTAATCTTGTGAAGTAAAACTTTTTCTGTAAAAAGACGCAGGCGTTTATATAAAGCATTTTATAAAGGCATTCCAGAGGACATCCTCAGTATAGCTCGTCAACATAAACTCTTTAAGCAATTCTAGCCCCTGAAATATGGATTAGGAAACCCCTGCAAGCAATTACGGCTGTCTGGCAACTCTCTAGAGATCACAGGACCCATGCTGACATGCAGAGATTCTGAACATCAGCCGAGAACACAGCACACATACACACAACATATACTAGGCCTGTGCTGGTAACCAAATCTTCTTATTCAAATGATCATTATGTTTGTTTACGTCTTTTCCCATGTCTGCTTCACGGTTATAAACAGTCTAAATTAATAATAGAACAAAAATGTGCTGCTATTATCTGCAGATGCTTACAAGATATGTCCAGATGGATTAGCACACCTACTTACAGAGATACTACTATTACTGTTAATACTAACAAGAACAACATTTTTCCAGTAATTTAGAAATCTGTCAATCTATATTTATAAAATGATATCATGTATTCACAGATTCACATTTCTCTAGTGGGGGATCCCTCATTGGCTGATTTAAAGACATCACTTTAAAAACAAGAGCTCAAAAGTGCTTAACTGTGAAGTGGACATGGGAGCAAACTTAATATCTTTAAAATCAAAGAACATAGGTTTAGAACGAGAAGTGGTTATAGTTTACTGCACTCTAGTAACAAGTATGTGGTCTGATGTTGTGATGTATATAAGCATTTAGCTTAGCCTGGCTGTACAAGAGCTGAGACATTACAGTGCTTTTTATTTCTCACCCAAGCAGCTTTATCTGAAACATTCTGTTGTGGTCTAAAGATGTGTTAAAATGTACACGGTACCACAAATGGCTTTTTGTACAGGCTTATCTATTCTAGGCATAACAAACATTGTATTAACATAGAATATCACATCACAACATGTTCAAAAATTCAGTTATGTTCATATTTGGGAACCCTAACCTGAATAATGAATAACGTTATACTAACTGTATAACATTTTTAGAGTAACACATATACTAATCAAACATTTTATTGGGACATTATACTAGTAACGGCTAGGGATTCCCTTTGCTCTAAACACAGCCACAATTCGTATTGGCATGGATTCCAAAAGAAATATTCCTTCGAGAATCTAGTCCATCTTAAAATTGCTTCGAGCAATTCCAGCTACAAATCTTTGATTCTTAGTTTGTCTCAGTGAAACCTGAAGTGGTCTTTTGCTGTTGTAGCCCATCCACCTGAACGTGATGTTTATTCTGACATATTTTATGCTCACCTTTCTGCTTGAGCCAGTCTTTGTTGACCTCTCTCATCAACAAGGTGTTTTATCCTTGGAACTGCCACTCAATGATGTTTTTTTTATTACTGCATTATTCTGAGTGAATTCTAGAGTGTGTGAAAGCCCCAGGAGATCTGCACCAACATACACGCCACATTAAAAATAACTGAGATTAACTTATTCTGCACTGTGCTGTGGAATGTGAACCTTACATAAAGACACTGACCCATAATGGAACCATTTTATGCACTGTACTGCTGCCACAACATCGGCTGAAAAATTCAGTAATCAAGGAACTGATTATTGTATGAACGACTAGGTGTACCGGTGTTCCTAATAAAGTGCACTGTGAGTGTATTTACACAAACATTGCTTTTCCATTGAAACCAAGACATTTACAGACAGGATTGCACTTTGTTGTTTTTACTAAAGAATGCTCTTCATTAAAACACATGCTCATACACTGCCACGAACACCACTTAAGTTTCACACAGTCTCACTCACTTGCATGCTTGTCTGCCAGCTGGATGAGGCTCTGTGAGATGTCCCTTCTTCTGTAGAAACAGACCACCTTCGCCTCCACATTGCCACTCGCCGTCTAAAAGCAGCAAGCGAGACAGGGTCACCATCAGGTCGCCACGTCACAAATGCTCTGTCTGGTCTACTAACCACCTTCATTAATGTAGGAACACATGTTAAAAAAAAATACCAGTACAGAGCTGACGATGGCAAATTACTGCTGAATAATACAACTACAAAATACCATAGACTGATTCACACGTACTACCTCTGTGTGGTGTGATGCTTGTTAACAGGTCAGCGCTTTTAGAAATGCTGAGGAAGTAAAGCAGTGCACTGAAGTGACACAGTGTTAGAGAACAGACCAGCAGCCATGAAATGATTTTGAAAATTAATAAAATTAAACAGAAAACCAAACTGAATGTTAAAAAAACCTTATTCTTTAATATACTACAGCAACATTAGCAAACAAAATACTAGTTAAGTGTTCAGTGAGTCACCAAGTGCTGTAGAAGGTAAAGCAATCATGCTATGCACTTTTATAAATTATATTTTCTTTATTTTAGTAAAATGGTACGACTATGTATTTGTCTGGAAAAACTGTCTGTATAACTTTTCCACCTCTTCAAAACGCTATACGTATGAAAGGCCAGCACATGTAATCTGTAGTAGTTGCACACAGTATCCTTCATACCACACACGGTTAGCATGTGAAAACCAGGTGTCAGAATCATGTAAGCTAAGGTACATATAAGCATCAGTCACACAGCATCGGGAAAAGTTCGTTAGTCAACGTAAATAAAACACAGAACACACTTCTGTTAATCAACTCATTTAATAAAGCCATATTAATTGCTGCTGCAGCAAGTTTTTACAGACTAAGCTGTCTGGGGACTATCTTTGAAGTTGTCAACAGAAAGCATAATGAAGCAAATATGCTTTATGTGAGTCGAGTAATAATTCTGTTTTTCAAGCAGGCTTGTCTCTCGACCTTTCACTAGAACAGTAAAGCATCGCTTTTCTAAGCAAGGTGTTTTTTATACTGCACATGCTGCCCAAGTCCGATAGGCAGCATGTGCAGTGTCTAAACCAGTGTTTGTGTCTGCTAGGAGCATGAGCACACAGATCAGTTAGTAATGGGGATCAATGACACACCCCAGACTGTCTGGCCTTATATTGTATGGTCTGGTATGACAGGAACGTCTGGCAGTAGTCTGAGGCAAATCAGGTCGTTAAAAAAAAGCTTGTTTGCCTGCGTCTTCAAGTGATGATTTCCCATGAGACAAAGCAGAAGATCTGAACTCGTACAGTTTTGTGATTGCACACTGCCTAATGAGAATGACCGTGTCCGCACTGCCTCCTCTTGCTGGATAATCAAAGTCTGATCGACCAAAAAAGACGAGTGACTTTACCTATTAAAAGTGAGGGCATCACAACACTGCAGACGACTAGTGACGTCTGTCTGCATGCGGAGTAGCCCAAGCAAAACCTCAGTAACAGCCTGCATGTCAGCTAATTAAATTTGCTGGACAAGTGAATCATTAAATTTGACAGACGTGCCACATGTTAAGTCACACCAAGAACAAGAGGGTTGACTGACTGACGCTAAACTGGACAATTCACAATGTCAGCATAGATTCAGTTTGAATCTGTAAATCCATATTTATAACATTTATAACATATAATGTATTCATAAATTCACATTTCTCTAGTGGAGGATCCTGCACGGACTGAATGAAAGATATCACTTTAAAAACAGGAGTTTAGAAGTAACAGACTTCCAGAAGGACTGTGGCAGTAAACTGGATGCACTACTGTAATCAATCTAGGTCTAATGTTAGGCACTTTTGCTGTATTCGGTGTGAAATGGGCTTCACTGTTTTATGACAGTAAGAATGGACATGGAATTTATTCAATGTATAAGGGAAAAAAACAATCAAACCTAATTATACTGTATGTACACAGATACAGGCCGGGCACGGGTGTGCACCAAGTAACCGCTCTGTTGTCACAGAAACAACGGTTTTAACACCTGCCACCATATATCACGTTACAGACATTTCTGAGACAAACATCAACACACGTGTACCTACAAATCCCTACACAAAGACAAGTAACCAGGTAGTCAGTATGCTGACTTTTGAGGGATGTTTATTATGGTTTACTTAATAAAGACTTGAAAAGATGAAAATCTCATTTTCAAAACATCGTATCACAAAGCAGGACTTCTCTCTTTCTTTTTCATACATATAATTTTCTCAACACTTTCAATTAAATTTATTCTCATTAACAACGTGCAAGCATATGCACATGAAAACAGGGCTACCCCCCCAGTCTCGAGCACATAAGCCACTGCGTCTTGCGTTACAGCTCAAACACAATCGATCAGCAAAGACACATCAGGTGTCCAGAGTTTACTTTAGGTTTCAGCTGTAGTTACAGCACCATCATAAGAGAAGCACTAAAAAAGACAGACTTCACTGGATGACAGACTTCACTGGCTTTTTTAGCATTGCAGCTCCAACGCAAAGCCAAATATCCAAGCTCTGAACACAGAACAAGGCTTGAATGATCAACGTTTGTGCCAAGGCCAAAACTATGTAAATTAGATTTTTCTGTGATCCGTTTGTTAGACTTTACATCATGTTTTCCATGTTGGCTTGCAAACTGGAAAGAAGCTGTTCTGAGTCTGCAAATGAATAACTTGTGGAGCCCCCTTAATTAGTTTAAACAGGTTTCCAGCACACAATTTTCTCTACATCTCAATCACTTTAGATCCATAAAGACACCCTGGACATTTTTCCTGTGATGAGGTGGCCTGGTTTGTATTTGTCCCTCACTCCACTCCTCTACAGAATCGTACCTTATTCAGTTCCTCTATTCTCCGGATCAGATAAGGGTTGCTTGAAGAATTCTCAAAAAAGACATAATCTGCAACAAAAAAAAAGATGGCATTTCATTTTGTACAGTCTGCTTATCTTTACAAAAAGCAACATAACCATAACATCAGGTAGCACCTGTAAACACACTCAGGACTGTAAACCTCACATCCTCACAGATGGGGAACTCACATGACAGACTTCAACCAAGGAACACTTCTCTAACAATCCTGAATCAATGCTGCACATTCAGGGGTTTGTGGACAAGCAGCTAATAAAATCAGATGGACAGACTGGGTTTAGGGATATGAGCGTCAATCTGTCTCGTCAGCGCATTCATGATTCGGTCGATTTCGTCCTCCTCGGCAAAAAAGGCTTAATAACTGCTCTGATTTTGACACATATAAACCCAATGGCGCGGACGAGAACAGGCTGTTTATTTTACAGCCACAAGACGAACTTGATATTTGACTTGAAGCGACCTTAATCCAAATAAAACAGGCCAGTCAATCACATTCCGATGCACCGAGTCTAGTAGAAAGCCCTGCGATGTAATACGCAGTTCGCTCCCTGCAAGATTTCACAGCACGAATATGAGCACAAACGGGACTCGGGTTGTCACAATTCTGCTTCATTTTCTCCAGTTACATCTTAACCGACGCCATGAAACAATGTCGGCCGGCCTGGCACTGCCAGCTAATCTACTACTTTGTAGCCGGCTAATTGCACAAAACGGTGATGCCAAAATATTAAAAGCAGGTTAAACAGTTAAAATGAGTACGTGGGGCCAGAATACAGACTGTTGTGCAAACATGGTAACTTCAGTAACAGTAATAATTTTCGAGTAAATTCAGTAACGTCAAATAAAATCAATAGCTAAAGGCTGTTCGGTGGTTCATGTTAGCGATAAGCGAGGTGAGCACGGCGGCTGGAAAATGCTAACTTAACTTAGCTTGAGGACCCACAACTAATGGACGTGTGCCAAACATAAAAGAAACGGCTACTCAGATATAATACGTCGTTAAACAAAACAAATCACACGACCCATCACTCAAGCAAAACGCTCCTCTTTCGCAGAAGTGTGGATTTATGTGTACTATCCTCGTGCGTTTGATAGCCAGATTAGCTGATTGAGGTGTTTCTGATACGGCTGGCTAGCATTGCTGTGCTAGCTCTCCCGCTAGCATGCTAGCGCGGCTAACAGAGTTTAGAGGCCTGACCCACATCAATCCCCAAAATATTTCCCCTAATCCACCTTATCGACCGATTTCAAAACATCCCTATGCCTGTCCGGCTCCTTGTAAAGTACGCGGTCATCAGTGTTCAGCTGGGGTAACGTTAAAAGTTCGCCCCAAAAAGTGTTTGCTGACCGTGTTTTGGCTAACAGAAATATCAGACTGACATACCTCCGACCCGGTACATGTTGGCCGCCATTTCTGCCCTCCCGGAGTGTTAAAAACCAAACCATAAACTAAAAAAAATAACAATAAATAACTGACTAAAACGGTCTTGTTTTATTACTAGTAAAACCAATATAGACTCTGTTGTTGAAATGGGGGGGTGACCCTCGAGACGAGCGGGAGTCTACTTTCTGTTTCCCCCCTTTTTTCTGTGTTTTTTTTTTTTTTTTTTTTTTTGAGGAGCCCCTCTCTCCTAAGATTCACAGTACAATACAGTAACTCAGAGGAGAGAGAGAGAGAGGGAGGGAGGGAGAGGAGCTTCCTCGTGAGGGAGGAGGAGGGTGGGAGGGAGGGAGAGAGAGAGAGAGAGCGAGAAAAGGTAGGGGGAGGCGGGGGGGGGGATGGAAAAAGCAAGAGAATGAGAGACCTACAGTTTACTCTTCTCCGGATTCAGACTGCAGATAAAGCTTCTGGAGCCCACCGTGCCGCGTCTGAAAGAGACTGAGGGACATTTAACGATGCATTAACAGTCCTTTGTAGTCGAGACGTGCAGAGCGACTGCTGGGACGAATTTAACTTTCACTCTAAGCGGATTTAAACGGATCTGACACTTGTTTTACTTTTGAGTCAGAATTTTAAAACGGCATATTTTTAACATAGCTCTATTTAAAAAAGACCCTCCAGTCTGACAGACCTGTGGCGCGCAGCTGCCTCTGGTTATAACAGTCTACACTCTCTTAAGAAGACAGAAGAAGCCTAAATGAGAATAAATAGAGTTAAATGAGAGCCAGTCCTCATGATGACCGAAAAGTAGGGTTTCATTTTCGACCCTACGTGATACTAATGTGCTTATATATGAGTGCCTACAGTGAAACCTGGCGCAGGAAGAATCAGTAGTATATCTGAAAATATACTTTCCAATTAAAGACTGTTGGATTCATATTCAAACTCCTTATTTCATATATTTATATTATACAAATAATTGTAGCATTAGGATCGATTTTATTTTCAAACTGGATCACAAGTGTTAATATTTTGGTATCGATCAGCCCTCCCCTGCGGACAAGCACCAGCGTGGCCGGCTACGCGTGCGTAAAAGCGCGCAGCAGGACTGGAGTCTCGCCGGCGTGACATCACCGCGCGAACTGCCCCTTCAGGGGGGCTGGAGTTCAGATGGGGAGGCAACTCGCAGCAGCAGCTTCAGCTCCTCGCAAGCACAAACACAGCCACAGCAGCGCGCGTACATCTCCCCGCGCAGCACAGCGCGCACATTGCGCTCTCCGGATTGGGCAAAGAAACAGGTATGTTTAACCACAGCGGTTTGCACTTTTTCACCTGAAAACAGGTGGACAGCTATACTTCGCTCCTCCTCCCCTCCTCCCCCTTTTCCTCCTCCTCGTGGAGCAGAAGATGAAGTTTGGCAAGAACATATGCATCCTGAACGTCGGCGGCACCAAGTACGCCTTCACGCGGGAGGTGATTCGGGACTTTCCGCTGCGTCGGGTGAGTCGGCTGCACAGCTGCTCGTCCGAGAAGGAGGTTCTGGAGGTGTGCGACGACTACGACCGCGAGAGGAACGAGTTTTTCTTCGACAGGCACTCGGAGGCGTTCGTCTTCATCATGCTGTACGTGCGCTCCGGGAAGCTGCGCTTCGTCCCGCGGATGTGCGAGCTGTCCTTCTACAACGAGATGCTCTACTGGGGTCTCGAGAGCTCGCACCTGGAGTTTTGCTGCCAGCGGCGCTTGGACGACAGGATGTCCGACACGTACACGTGCTTTTCCGACGACGAGTTGATGGGCGCGGACGAGGAAGAGGCCAGGCGCGCGGAGGCGGAGGACGAGGAGGAGGAGACGCGCCCCTGGCTGGCCAGGATGAGGAGGACCTTCGAGGAGCCCGCGTCCTCCGTGGCCGCGCAGGTGCTGGCCTCCGTCTCCGTCATCTTCGTCATCATCTCCATGGTCATCCTGTGCGCGAGCACCCTTCCCGACTGGGACACGGCGAAGAACAACACAGTGGAGGAGCACAGGTGAGGAACATGGGATAAAACGAAAGAGACGTTGTTGTCTGGGTGTTTGGAAGTTTGCTGTGGGTAGGTCTCAGCATGGCTCCAGTCATCCACACCACTTTCTCGATTTAGCCGTCGGTGAGGCTGTACAATGATGCTGAGATTAAGGAGTCTAAAAAGTATAATTAACTGTGTTAGACTAAGAGTAAAAGCAGGAACGGATCCTCCTGCCTTAGTTACTGATTCAGTAAGTTCAGTTTAGTCAACACTGAACAGAAATGTGAGGCCACCTAATGATGGTGCTACTGCAGATGCTATGACTTTATTCTGTATTTTATAATCAGGATTTTTGAGTAAAGCATGTCATTAGGTTCCATCAAGTAGAGCTGATTAGTTTCATTTAGGTTTACTGGAAGACATGAAGACATGCTTCCTCCAGAGAGAGCAGCAGCTAAAGCAGCTCATTCTATGGCAAATCATAAGCAGCAGCAGCCTTGGAAGACTCTCTCTCTTTCTCTCTCTCTCTTTCTCTTTCTCTCTCTCTCTCTCTCTCTCTCTCTCTCTCTCTCTCTCTCTCTCTCTCTCTCTCTCTCTCTCTTTCTCCCTCTCTCTCTCTCTTTGCTCTGGTGTCTCTCTCTTTGCTGATGTCTCGTCTTTGCGTCTATGTTTGTGCCCCAGATTATGACTATGTTCTTGTTTGTTTTACAGACTCCCACACTTCCATCCTTCCCCCTCTCCTCCTCTGCCATCAGCTCTATAAAAGACAGAACATATGGGGTCCATTTTCAAATAAATGGTCCTTCAAAGGTTATTTAGCAAAGGAAATGGCTCTATTTAGCACCAAAAGTTATTCTCTTGTTACAAGCTTGATGTACATCTATAGCAGAACCCCTTGCATTAGGATTTCATATACAGCATGTTTTCCAATATCTGAAAAGCACTTCCACAATGCACAGAACCCTTTAATCATGCAAAGGGGCCTTTAAGTGGACATGGTTCTATATAGAACCTTTTTTTGCTAATGAATCATAAAACACATCTTTTTAAGTGTGTAACATTTCATTTTACTCCCAATTCAGTGTGTGTTTCTGCAGGAGAGCTGAAAGCTGCTGAAAGGTCATTGGCTGACTGCAGATTATTTTGTTAATTACTCCATTTAAACGTGCTATTCATTTACAGTCTTAGGAATTATAATGGATCAGCCTACATTGGACAAAATGATGCAACAGTACCCTGTTCCTTTCTAAGAGTGTTTGAGGAAGCCCTTTAGTTGCTGCTGCACAGCACAAATACAATACAAAGCCCTGTGAAGTTGCTTTATACAGTAAAAACTGATGCAAATTATCAGACTACTCAGCCTGTGACCATGATGAAGCCTTCCCACTGTCCAATAGGGGTCAGTACAAATCGTTTGTGAAAAACCCTCATATGATGATGAACAAAATGACACATTTGGACTGAGAGTGCACAACACACACTCAGTGGTCAGTATTTATTTAGGTTATTACCTATAACCATATTATAAATAAATCTAATTGTTTTCAGTATGTATTAAAACTATTATCCATTCTTTCCAGGATACTTGTTTTCAGTTTTACTTAGGTCTTTCTTGTAGATCTTGAGATGTACAATATGGCAGAAGTCTAATATCACTAAACATCAAGAAAATATAAGTTATAGAGGACAGTCGCATTTCCTGTTTCTCATGGTACGAGTAATCGTTGCAAATATTCTTTGTTCTTGTCTATTTTCATTCAGCAGTCATGACCTTTATTCTTATTCAACTTTTATTCTTCCATAGTGCCAAGTTGTCTTCTCATAGAGGAAGGATGGACATAAACAGCTGCAGCGAAAGATTTTTTTTTTTCCCATTCCTTTTGTACATAGATGATCTTATCTCTTTAGAAATATCACTTGAAATCTGATTAACTTGTGCGTAATGGCTGCTTTGACAGGAGTTTAAATAAATGAAGCATGGGTTTTAGCACAGTACTGTATATACATCTGTGTAGACCACAGAAAACACCATTTACACTGGGGGAAGCAAACAGCTGCTTGTTTCAGAAGTGCATCAGAGCTGCAGCAGCACTAGTGCTAGTCTGAGGAGCCTGTGCCATTGTTATGCTTTCTTCTTCTATTTTTGTGCCCATTACTTACCCATTTATCTGCCATCATCAAATGAACCATCACTGCAGCTCATCACAACATGCTAATTGATCTGTCTAAAGAAGAGCAGAAGGCGTTGATGTCAGACTGAATCCATGAAGCACAGTAACACTGCGTTTTTGTTCTTAAATGCTAAACAGTAAAGGCACATTTCTGAGCTCCGAACAACCAACACTGCATGTTTTCTGTGTGGTGGCTTGGAGATATGTGTTTACTGGCTTATCTAACATAAAGCCCAGAAAGGCATAAAATGTTACCCTTTTCATTGGCTGATGTTTCTCCTGCATTATTTCCAGCCCTACAGTGGCTGGCGTTTGTCTCTTTCTCCCGCTGTCTCTGGAACTGTTTATGTGTCCTCATTCTTATATCTTGTGCATTCTTGATTCCATTTTCTTCACAGAGGTCAGGTATGTGTCAATGTATGTTTATGGAGAGCTAGAAAGGGATTTAATCAGAGACACCAAGGTTTGTCATGCATGGGATTCAGAATACTGCCAAAAATGCCAGAGACGGCGTGATGAGCTCTAATCACGTTTGCATCTATATGCTGAACTTGGATAATACATGATGAAATAGATATTGGACCTTGGAATGTCTGAAATATCTGACATGTCTGACGTGTGACGAGGAGGAGAGATTTGCTGTCATGTCTTGTTTTCATGATGCTCTGGCATTTGTGAGCAGACTGTATTGCACAGTCTTTGTGAATACACCGTCAGCACACTTCTCCCCTTCACACGGTAAGGCTTGGCGCTGCTCTCCCTTCAGTGCACCATTCCAACCCTGCTGCTGGTCTCTGTCCTTTGTCCTGTGCTTTGTTCCACAGTTTATGTCAACAATCCAGTGACCAGTACATTTGTTCAGTTTGAAAGTCTAAACCGTCAGAAGGACAATTCTATATGCTGCTAATTGAGATCTAATAGCATTCAGCAAAAGTGTAAATGTAGGACTGAATGTGTGCATGTAGGTCCAAAGACACTCACACCGTGTATACCTTGAGCAGCATCAAGCTTTCCTTCTGTACAGCAGCATAGGACTCCCAGACTGTCAAACAACTGTTTACATGAACTGCATGAAACCATTTATACCTTTTAAGGTTCAATGGAGGGTATCATCAGATTGCATGGTTGTATTAACACCATTAATAAAAGCCAGAAACCATTCAAATAAGAGTGAAACACATGCAAGACAGTTTCCCAGATGTAGATTAACCCCATGGTCTTGGACTTAAATGCAGTGCCAATGGTGAATCACCACTGGGAACACTTCTTACTGTAGTCTAGGCTTAAAGGGGAATTCCAAAATTAAAATCCATTTTAAAATTAAGTAAGTAAGATGTAAACATAGTCATGCAAAGTGGTGTGATGTGAAGTGCAATAGTGTATAGAAACCTAGTCAGATTTGCTTAGTGTTAGTGATAGGAACCAGACTTTCAAAGCCTTTAATGTTTCTAAAAGGTACACACGGAAAGGCATTACATAAACATGCTGCTGTCTGATACCAGATTTTATGATAGTTTTGAGATAAGTCTTACAAAACCCGTTCATAGCGGCGGGTCACATGTAAAGAAAAACAGAGCCAGAATCGATATATACTTGAGCATCACAATATTATGTTTTGTGATACTGTATTGATTCTCAAAAATGCAGCATCGTGTTTTTTAAAAGGCTTTAAAAGGCGACATGTAAACATTGCTGGCAGACAGTAATTTATTTTGTGTTGCATTTAAACCTCCAACCACTAGATAGCAGTTCTGTAATCTATCTTTAACCACTAAACTCTTTAACTCCAACCTAAACAAGTTGGGTAATGATGCACTAACATAAGCATTACCAAAGTGAGTTTTTATGCTAGTATTACGGAATTAGATTTGGAGATTAGATATTGCCTTGCTTACAGTTTTTTAATATATTGAATTGTAATCCCTGTATCATTATATCTTTTGTATTGTCAGATTCTTGCTAACACACATTTAAGAATCTTGGGAATAATTACCTCTACTTGCTTTAATCAAAGTAACATATCATTGCTGGCCAAAAAACTACAAAATGGCAACTTTACAGGAATGGCAACTTTACAAATTTAACTTTACAAGACTTATTTCCAAGCAACTGGGGAACATTTCTGTTGGTCCATTTATCGTAACATTTTCGCACAATGAAAACAACAGCTGTTGTACCCAAATTATGCATAATTTTGGATAGTAAACAAAAAAGCTACATTTGCATTGTAGGCATTGTAAACCCTGGTTCCAATCACCACCATTGTAAAGAAATCAAAAGTTTCTCTATAATGCACCATTTTACATCAAACCACTCTGAATGTCTGCATCTCAGCTACTGCATTATAGAGAAATGTTGAACAATCAGTGTAATTTCCTTTAATCTAACTCAGGGAAACTGATCCCACTGATCTCATCATTACCATTATGTATTAGATCAAAGGATGTGTATACATCATAGGCACAGCAATTGGTGCTACACAGTTGTAGTCATAGTTTACTCACTCTGTGTTTTTGCCCCCTCCTTCTCTTTCTCAGGATCATTGAAGCAGTATGCATAGGCTGGTTCACTGCTGAATGCATAGTGCGTTTCATTGTCTCGCGGGACAAGTGTGAGTTTGTGCGGCGGCCCCTGAACATCATTGACCTTCTGGCCATCACACCTTACTACGTGTCAGTCGCCATGACAGCGCTGACAGGGGAGAACCCGCAGCTGCAGCGAGCAGGAGTCACCCTGCGAGTGCTGCGGATGATGCGCATCTTCTGGCTGATTAAGCTAGCCCGGCACTTCCTGGGCCTGCAGACGCTGGGGCTGACGCTGCGCAGGTGCTACCGCGAGATGGTCATGCTCCTGGTGTTTGTGTGTGTTGCCATGGCGATTTTCAGCGCCCTGGCCCAGCTCCTGGAGCATGGACTAGACCTGGACACCAGCAACGAGGACTACGCCAGCATCCCGGCCGCCTGTTGGTGGGTTATTATCTCCATGACGACTGTCGGCTATGGAGACATGTATCCCATCACCATGCCGGGACGCGTGCTGGGTGGCGTGTGTGTCGTGAGTGGCATTGTGCTCCTGGCTCTTCCCATTACTTTTATCTATCACAGCTTTGTGCAGTGCTACCACGAGCTCAAATTCCGCTCAGCACGCTGCGTGCGAAGTCTCTCCGCTGAGTTTCTCAACTGACTGTCAGTTACTGATTTCTCCTGGACCCACTGGGGTCCTCATCCCAACTCCATTACCCATCACCTGGCCTCTACTCCTCTGTGCCTTCGTTTAAAACCTCGTACAGCCTCCTGAATGATAAGCTAAGCTACAAATGGTAAGGAACACAACTACGTCTGTGGAACACTACTACGTGGAAATGGCTCCTATCAAATGCAGCATCTTCAAATCATTGACCTGTCTGAAACTAAATGATGAATTACCTCTAAAAAACTGGAATGCATCTGTGTTCTCTGTCATGGAAGCAACAGGAGAAAGTCCCAAGCACACAAAACCAATCACAGTCCAAAGGAGCTATACAGTGTTTGCCAATGTTTGCGTTGTAACCCCACATGGATGAAAACCAATGAACCTTATCCAAAGAGACATCATTTCCCGTGTTGGTGGCGTTCAAAAAAGGACAACTGTGGCAACAGCAGGCACCAGATGGCATGGCTGCCTATAAGGGGTGCCTGGCAAGGCTTTCAGGTCTTGACTGTTCTCCAGACCATAGCCGGCCTTTCCTCAAGCGCCCTGGTCTGGCTTCACATGCAGAAACACTCTGTTCCCATGGAGAGATTTCTTCAGCTCGTTAGTTCATTAATTCAGTTCAATTTGGCTTTGAAAGCTCTCCAAATATGAAGGGCAAAAAGCAACAGAAGAGAAAGTAGGGCCTAAAGGAAATGCTAGAAATACAGAAATTAAATATTTGAGGAGGCAGATGGGAGCGTAGTGGAAAGAATTTGGAACAGTTAAGCATAGACCTAATGGAAACAGTTGGGCATTATATGTTTATCTGCTCGTGTAAGCAGAATGCAGCTGTGTAAATGAAAATACATCTCGATCTGTGATCAGTCACATTCTGAAGGTTCACCTCCCTAAGTCCTAGAAACAAAACATCAGCTGTTCTGCTACACAGGGACAGAGCCGCCACCTGGAGCCCATATCTCTGGGAATATGAGTGCGCAAACCGAGAGGTGTTAACTAAATTGATTAGCAAACACCTCACCCACACACTCAACAGTAGGAGGGCTGTCACTCTCCTCCTCCTTCACTGTAAGCACAGCACAAAAGTGAGTCGCTCTCCTTCACTGGATGGGCTCCTTGTCTGTTCTGTGGTTGAGAGATTCTGAATGAGGTATAACAACAACAACAACAACATTCAGCAACCAGCCAAGCTAAGCTTATGATTATGAGTCAAGCCACATTTTTAGGGCAGTAGAAAACATTTCATTAAAAGATTGCATCTGTAGATTTGTTTATCTGATATAAACAAGTTGTGAGAAGGAGATCTACGAATGAGTGCCTCCAAAAGTGTATTCTCTTCTTAATGCCACATGTAGTGGTTTGTGTTTAACTTTAACTCACATGCCTATGCAGGAACGGACATTGTGCAGTAGATTGGTACGTGGGGATGTAATGCAATGTACAGGTCTACAAGGTATACAGTTCTCCTGCATTGGTATAGTGTAGTTAATGTTAATCACTTTCAATCTTTTTCTATCACATGCTGCTTTATAACTGTGAAGCTATAAATATTGCAAAAGTGTAATTAAATGCTTACAGTGGCTTATGTAGATCAACAGAAGTAAAGCTGAAATCATAACTGCTGAATAAAAAAAATGTGTGCATACATGTCCTCTACCAATCAAAACATTTGTACAAATATTTTATATTTAGCACACATTTTTGGGCAGGCTTTATTGCAGAAATATTTGAACACACAAAGGAAAATAAAGAGATGCTTAATAATTTGTATGATATTCGTCAGTTTTTCCACGTCCAGCTTTAACCTTAGACACTCAAACAATTTTGACTCCCACTCAGAATGAGCATTTTATCTACATGATTCATGCGATAGCACTTCTAGAGCAAATATAGAAACATATGAACATTCCAGTGTAGTATACCTTACATTGGTGAATATGTGCACATGGCAAAACCATTTTAAGCCTTACTAAGCAGTACTACATAAGATTATTTATATTAGGGTATTTATGGTAGTAAGCAATATTTATTTCGTTATATGCAATACATAATAGTTAATATATTAAACAATATCATTGCTGTCCAAAGAAAAACATGTATATATATATATTTTTGCTTTTATACATTGTTTTATTACACAGGAGCTGCTGTTTATACTGTGTAAATATGAGGAATGGACCAACAAAACTGTTCCAGTATTGCTTGGAAAAAAGTCTGGTCCCGTTGAATTAACTGAGGTTTCTGCCCTCTTCTGTAAAGTTGCCATTTTGGAGATACTTGTTTTTCTTTGAACAGCAATGATATATTAAGCTTTTTGTCAATATAAAATATGATTCCCATTAAACCTACATCATGTAAAGAGGTCCATATGCAAAAACATATTATTTAATATTCCATTGCAGTTTCTTTTTGTTGCAGGCTTTTCGAAACAAGTAAAATGTAGGCTGTCAAGCTGTGATTACCTTCTCAATGTCACTCCCTGCACACCTTTATTGTACACCAATGGTATAATACAAGTAACATGCCTTGGAGAACTGCAGAAAACCCATGACTGTTCCACCACCAAGAAAGTCAAGGCATTTCAAAATGCTGACTTCAAAAGGTTTCTTGTGTGGTAGTGATTTGACTACATTCTTGGTTTTTTATGGATCCTCTATTGTCAAACCCAGTGTCAATAGTATCATTTAACTGACTTAGGATACCCAAAAGAGTTTAGATGTTTTAGATATACTTTTTTTGGTACTAAAGATGTAGTGTTCTCCAAATCCATTGTTTGGGTTTTCTGGGTTTGAACATTAAAAAGAAGAATACAAAAGAATAGGTAGACCTTGACTTCACATAAATTAACATAATAAGAGCTTAACAGGTTGCACCAGAAGTGGAAGGGGGTTGTAGGTGGGATATCGTTTTTTTATTAAAATGCAGCTAAGCATTTCACACTGGTTTGTGTTTGGTTTTATCTTTCATACCTATAGACCTCTAAAGATGTGTGCCAATTTTGTCTATTACGTGTGCATCAGTGTAAGCTAGCAGGAAGCAGTATTTGTATTATTATTCAGATGATATCTGAAGGGAAATGACAATGTGAGAAAACATTTGGATTTGGGACAATTTTGCTTACCACAGGGACTAATAGCAATAATTTTACCTATTGGTAAAACCTCCTAAAATGCATGCCCAGTGCAGAATGACACGACTTCAGTGGTGCATGCAGGAAATACAACCCTGTTTAATACCAGAATACAATGTTGTGCAAATTATTCAGAGAATAATCCAGAGAAGTCTCTGTATGCAAAGGACAAGGCCCAAAATCAATACTGGATAGCCATGAACTTTGGGCCTTTAGGCAGCATTGATTAGAAACAGAAACAATTCTGTAGTGGAAATCACTGCATGGACTCTGGAACATTGTAGAAACCCAGTGTCTGTAAACACAGTTTGTCGCTGTATCAAGAAATACAATTGGAAACCAAATATAAATGCTCCCATCTTCTTTGGGCCTGAGCTCATTCAAGATGGACTGAGATGAAATGTACACACATCTTTGCTGTGAAGTTTCATTATTGCAGAACGATATATATTGATTTGGAGTAGCATATGCTGCATCCAGAGGACGTCTTCTCAGGGAAGGTCTTGCTTGTTTCAACAAGACAATGCCAAACCACATTCTGCATGTATTACAATAGCAAGGCTCTATAATGAAAGAGTCGAAGTTCTGATGGTGACCCAATGAAAAATCATGATAAAAAAACAAAACAAAAAAAAACGAAACCACAGAAGTGCTGAGCAGCTTGCTATTTGAAGCAAGAAAAAAATTGCTTCAGAACTACAGTAATTGCATTTCCGAGGACAGTTAAAAGAACAGATGTAATACAGTGGTGAACATGAACCTGTCCCCGTTTTTCTGACATGTGTTGCTGGCACCATTCACAATAGACATGATTTTACAGTTTCAATGTGTACTATTTTGTATTAAATATAGGGTCTATCTATCTATCTATCTATCTATCTATCTATCTATCTATCTATCCTATGCTGTTATGTAATTATTGTATGTAATTAAATGTTTTCTGTGGCTGTTTACAGTAGAAAGTCTTAAATCGTAGGTTTGTGGCGTTGAACAAAAATGTGCATAGCTGCCCTGTACTGAATTTCTCTGGTGTTTCAGTCGTGTGTTCAGTTCTGCGTAAAGCATCGTTTCAGTGAGGTTCACATATTGTAAAACACTTTCCGAGAGCAGTCTCCTCCACAGCAGTACAGTAGGACGTTACGTCAGCATCCTGAGATGGACGTGCGTGACGTCATGTTCTCGCGTTGATTCCTCCGGCTGAAGGAGAAGCCGGTGAGCAGCGTGTCCAGCTCCGAAAATGTACTACAAATTGAGCGGGTTAACCCAGAGACTAACGGGCACCGTGCCGTCCACAGCCTACAGTCCACAGGTATGTTATTAACGAAAATCCCTCGAGAGGAGCGGAAATAATGTAACTGGCTGAAATGACCTTCATCTCTGCTAGTCGTAGCGGAAGATAGTCAGACTAGCTAGCCAGCATGCTCAGTGTCGTGATCTCCTCAGGTCATCACAGCATTGGAGTGTCGTTTCTTCACGCTCAGCTTTTTATGAGATGTGGGTATCGAAGAAAAATCACAGATTAGGATGAAAAATTTCAAGAGAAGCGACAGTTTTACAAGACCAAATAAGCATTGCCACCAACACACCCTCATGCTAGCTAGGCTTCTGTGTGTGGAAGGGTACTGACACATTTGTTAATGTATGATTGTTAGACTATCGTTTATCAGCAAGAGCTACATAAAACTACCAGAAAGCAACCCAAAGAAATGCAATAAGCAGATTTCACGTTGATGAAATGACTGACTAATGGCCCTCTAGGCTGGGGCTGAGGTGTCAGTTTTAATGCAGCCCTAATGCCTTTCAAATCTGACCCTTGAAATACAGGGCATTCAGCCTCCAATGCTAGATATCACAATTGAGTATCAGTTCTAAAGAAGAGCGAACTGTAAGACGGGTATGAAAAACATTCTGGTGTGATTGGCTAGTATGAATGTAACAAATGACAAATGACTACGAGAATGAAGGATCTCTAATAAATGGGCACTTATAAACTCTGGGTACTGGGAAAATTGACTACAGCACATAATCACAGTAGATTATGTGGCAGTATCATGGATGTGACGTGTCAATATTTTATTGTGTAAATTGCAAAAACAAATGCTTTGAGAGCAGCAGAACGGACTGCATTTGAATTAAATTGAAACAGGGCAGTGGATTCCTATGTGACTACAACAGTGCAAAGTTTTCCTTTATGGGCATATTTTGCAAATGATTAGTGTCACTATGGTACACTGTAAAAAGTGTATCGTTGGTCCAACCTAAAATAATATATTCTTATTTGTTACAAGCAAATTAATTATGTTTTCAGGTTCTTCTGGATGCTTTGGATGTGCATATTATAGCATATAGCCCTTTTTATTAAAGGGCGGGACTTAATAATAATATATATATAATACTAATAATACTGTTGAGCTTTACAAGCTGTCTCGTTCATGTTTAAACCAGTTCACTGTCACCTCCCCCTGTCATAATGTCTCTAAAGCAATCTTCACCTTCCTGCAGGGCTTGAGGCCTAGTGTGCCCTCTGAGGCCCCTCCTATGATCTTTGCAACCCCAACCAAAATGGCTTCTGAGTCTGGAGCTTCTCTACAGTACATGGGGGCCAACAAGGTGCCAGACCTTCAGAAGATATTTCAGGTATGTCCATTACAACAGTATTCAGATTTCTTGGAGAGATGCACACTCTGTTCTGTACGGATTTTTTATGAGGTGTTCTCTGTTTACAGTCTTCAGATGGGATTCCAGTGCATCTGAAACGGGGTGTTCCTGATCGGCTTTTGTACAGGACCACCATGGCCCTGACAATAGGAGGTGCTCTCTACTGCCTTGTGGCGCTTTACATAGCTGCACAGCCCAAGCATAAATGAACACCACCTGCTCACCTTCCCACATCTGTATTCATGGACTTTTCAAGGACTGTAATGTATTATTGTAATATATTTATCATCTCAGTGATGCTGGCAGTGGGAAGGACTGTTGACCTATTTTTCCACTCATGCTGAACAACCTTGATCTGCTAAAACAAAGGGATGTTTTTTTTTGTTTTATTATTTTTAAGTGCATGATCACGTTTCATCATATTTGCAAGATGTATGTTACTGAACTGTGAAATATGCATATAAAGTTAGTTTAATTTATAAGATTTATTTAGTACAATCATTTTTATGTCAATGGAAGATGTTAAGGTTTAAGGATATTCAAAACTCCACCATCCAGCATTTAAATGTTTAATCCATTTACACACAGTTGTGCTGTCCATCCCAGGCTAGATTAGGCATGAAGATATGTGGTGGTGTCAGTAACGCATCCTGGTCTGTTTGAGACCGATGAGGGCTCTGACAGGTAGAATAGAGGGCGGAGGGGCTGGGTCGCAGCAGTGTTGGTTGGTGCTGCATTATAAAGCACTTATAAGCTTAGGTACTTTCACTGTGCTTCATGAAATGACATGTTAAATGAAAGGTAAACATTGTGTATAATACGTGCAAAAGTGGCCACTGACAGCTTTCTAGGAACATGTTCACTGTTTGTGGAGAACTGGGCTGAGCACTTCCTGGGGTAATCTGCTTCTGTAGCTCAATCAAGTTAAATCATAACATGATTTTACACTATATGTAGTACGCTTTAGGTCTTATGATGCTGTTGCTTCTCTCACGTTATCTGCCATAAACAGTGATGCTCATAAAGCTAGCATTTCTTGTTTTGGCGGCAGTGTGATCCATCACATGAAGCTTGTTTGGGGTCGGTAGAGTACATTTAATTTACACAATGTAATAAATCTGAAAGAAAATAATGAATTTTCACTCCATTTTTTTAACCTGTTTTTTTTTTTTTCTCGACATTTGCTTGAGAGTCATAATAACTTGTATGTCAATCCATATATCAATTTCTCACTCTTTATATCTGCATGGAATTGCAAACTAGTTCCATAGTTCAACAGGAGTTCATATTAGGTATTGAATAGTGTAAGGTTCATGAGGCTAAAGTATAATTTCTGAGATTCCTCTACATTTCTGCATCTTTTAATAGTGGAGGTGTAAATGATCCTTGAAGTTTTTAAATGGAAGGGTGGTAAAAGTATATCCAAAGTACACATTTTATTGAGGATAGTTTTGTTTTACAGCACTTTAAAGAAAAGTAAATTTTATCATCTATCAAACAGTGTCTCGGGTAGAGTGTTTGTGTTGTGCTTTTTAGACACTGGACATGTGGTTCCCATCGTCAACTCGCTTCACATCAGTCCACTTGGAATTAGTTGGTCTGCATTATAAAGGAGCAGTTTGTTAGGTGATGCAACCTGTCATATTCATACTCCAAACCAAAGGGGGAAATATCACCAGAAAATACATAGTCCCTGCACTCTGCCCTTCATTTCTCAACAGTCTGCAGGAAATATTGTGAGATCAGCATGAGACCTCATCGCTTTGCTCGCCAAGAGCATCTCCAGCGCTAGTAAGCAGTACCAATGTCATGGTTCTCATGCTTCTATGTATATTACTTTTCTTGTTTGCTGAGTATGGATTCCTCCTGGGAACGGGTGGCGGTGGTCACCATAATGGGCATTCTCCAAGAGCTCTAGTCACTGTTGCGTTTACTATTATTTTCTTTGGCTACAAGTTCCTAAATGGTCTAACTAGCAGAAGAACTGTAGAGGTTACAATACGCAACCAGGTCTGTGATAATCCTTCATCCTGTAATGTTGGACTGATTCAACTTGACACTACAGTGACTCACTATCACCTGTAGAGGTACAAAGTGGCATGGCTCCTATGATCATCTAATTTTACAGAAAGATTTTGTCTTGTATATCCAGAATGGCAATGAATATGATAACTTGTGTGTTTCAAATGAAAGGAATACCTCTAGTTTGAAAGTGTTTTTGCTTTGTTATTATTTATTATTACATAATTATTATTTATTTATACAATTTCATGTATGCATTTGCCTGATCGTCCGACTCTGCCACTTTTGTTGTTCACATGGCAACGAGAACTTGAAACATGCTTGCTAAAGGACCTGGTGATGAACAAAAGCCTTTTGAATCTGCTTTGCTTTTTCCAATCAGAATGAGTGGAGACTGTGTTTGGTTTACTACTGATGACAATGGTCATGGGATGAGTCTTCTGTATCTTACTTTCACAAATGTCTTTGCAGTCAGCAGTAATAATACGATATGGAACTGACTGATTGTCTGACTGTTGTTTGGCGTTTGATAGGCTGTCACAGTACAAAACAAGGCGAGACAGTCTATGACAATGAGAGGCGATGATTCATTTGCTATGGTTTGACATCTATGGTAATGAAAGAACATTTCTCCCAACCCCTCGACAGAGTCATCACCAACTGAAATGATCCATCACACCAACCCAAGCCTAAAAGCTCCACTCTAACCAGCGAACTGCACACAGATACACACGCTGAGAGCAGGACTTAATAGCACTGGGACTAGAACAGTCACATGGACGGTTAAATGTAAATCAATAAACACTTTGTAGGTGGCAGCGTTTCAGTAATGGTCTGCAGAGTACGACTTTATTCCATGACGATCAGTGTTGGTCTTCCTCAGTTCGAGGCTGAGACGTCATACAGATCTGGTAGCTATGGGAACATCAGGACTCTTCCCAGGTGTGCGCTGCCTTCCCAGAAACCTGCTAATTCTAATACACCAAATTACTTTGTCAATGACGTAGATTTCACATCTAAATCAATTTGCAGCTGGCACCATTGTTAGCACACCACACGTGTGATATGAGTGCCTATGTGTGTTTTGGTGCCAATTATTCAGTGTGCACAGGAAACCCACAGACTGGCCACTTCATTAAGTGCAGCTCCTTTAATCAGATCCACTTAACATACAGGTACCCTTTGTAGTTGCTATTACAGACTGTAGACTGTGTGTTTTTCTGCATACTTTGTTAGCCTTCTTATACTTGATTCCTCAGAGGTCAGGACCCCCTCAGTACTACTAGAGAGAATGGTGGATCATTTAGCACTGCATTAACACTGATGTGATGGTGGTAGTGTGTGTTGTGCTTGTGTACGTAGATCAGGCGCAGCAGTGCTGCTGGAGTGTTTAAACACTGTGTCCACTCACTGTCCACTCGATTACACAATCCTACCGTATAGTCAGAGACGACAGCTCATCTATTGCTGCATTGTTTGTGTTGGTCATCCTCTAGTTCCTCATGAGTCCCTCCGCTTGTGACGCTTTTGTCTGGATAGTTTTGGTGAGTGGACTATTCTCCGTCCAGCAGCGACACCGAGGTGTTTGTACACTCCAGCAGCACTGCTGTCTTTGATCCACGCCCAAATAATACCTGCCCTGTGGTGGTCCTGTGAGGGGATAACAGAGAAAGTATACAGAGAAACCGATGGGGTACAGTCTGCAACTGTACAACTACAATGTGGATAATAGAGCTAATGCTGTTACATGGCCAGTGAGTATAGATTCAGCTAGATGGACTTAATGAAGTAGCTGGTCAGTGTGTGTATATACAGAATATAAAACTGTATATGTATTTTTTGTTGATTTTTACTGTTATGCTATCTGGCTTCTGTCTGGATTGGGAAAAAGTCAGGCCAGTCTGTCAGTCTATGTATCCACCCTAAAATGTCTCCTAATTTCAAGATACATCATCTAAGGGGGATTCCCAGGCATTACTTGGAAAAATGTATTCTTTAAGACTATTGCATGAATGCTGAATGCTGACTGCTATGGCACTAATAGGAATGGGTTTAGAGTTGAAGTCAAAGTCATCAGCAAAATAAGAATGAAGCCGTGGGTAAGGATCAGCAGGGAAAGAGCAGACATTGCGGGGGAGAGGTGAGGTGGGAGTGTGTGTGATTGGTGTGAGACCCCCAGCCTGTGGACCTGAGGGAGATAAGGAGAGCCATCACTCTATTCAATCAGCCCTGCTGCTCTCTTGGCTCAGACAGGCCTGCTCTCACTTTCGTCTGGGGAGTGTGTGTGTGTGTGTGTGTGTGTGTGTGTGTGTGTGTGTGCGTGTGCTTGTGTATTTCTGAAATCATTTTTTTATTTATATTTCTCCATTGTTCTTCCAGTTTTATCATAGACAGCTCCAAGCTTCATCTCTCCCCTACTGAACACTCATAATAGTTTTGGAAGGTAAAGGCCACCTCACATGTCCCCTGATTTGTATTAAGACGTCCACTGCAATATACAGTTGTAAATCTACTTTGCCACTTTCCCAGCCAGTGCTTGTTTGGCAGGAAGGGGGTGGGGTGAATGCTCAGTGTGAGAAAAGTGGGCTGAATTCACGAGGGATACAATAATATTGACTTAACCAACAATTACTTTTACTATAAGCCATATATTGAAGGCATATGTGAAGTTGATGTTATATTAAGCAAGATCCTTCTTTAATTCATATTTGAAATGCAGAATGTATAATATTATTTGCTATAATAGGTATAATAGGTCTTAGGAGTCTTGTTCAAGGATGCTGACACCTTGTCCTAAAAGCAAGCACAGCAGGAACGTAACAAAACCAGAACCACTATGATCAACAACCATCTGAGAGCAATGCATCACACCTTAGCTGGACACCCTGTTCTTGTTGTTGCCTCATTGGCCTGTTCCACATGAAAATTGTGATGTAATTGTGAACCTGTGTACAGCAGTGTTATCCACTGTGCTGTCTATTTCATTTATTAATAAACAAGTCATTAAAATTTTTGATTGGTCAGGAGACTTCATGATGATTCTCATTTAAGGTAATCACACCTTAGAAGAAATAGGATTAGAAAAAAAAAGTAATGAGATACAAGAGCAAATAAGGAAAAACTGAGGTTTGGCTGAGTATTCGTATCTTTGCACATCTGAACGCTTTGTACAACTATAGCAACCTCTACCAAAGCTGAAGAGAAGACATATGAGGTTACCAGGCTGTTTTGCTTAGCTCTATGTGAATGTCTGTCTTCTTTGTCTTTTTGTTTGATCTCAAACAGAGAGATGTTAAAAGGACATTTCTTTTGATGTATAACTATAGTATATACTATTGACTATTATGTGACTCTTATGACTATATATGACTACTCAGGGTATACATCAGTGTATATGCATACACTGTAATTATCAGATGTGTAACCACAGTAATAATTTTAGGAAGGTTTACCATTCATTGTGAATTAAATTGGATGCTGATATATCTGGCATGAGTAGATGTAGATCTTTATTGTGCTGGTGTGGTTAAAAAAATCAGTGTAATTCTGTTTTATTAAAAGAGGAAATAAATGAATTACCTCATCAAAAGAAGCAACAGATGGTAACATCACTTGTCATGATGAAGAACCCCATGCCGTGTGCAATCATAGGCAATGAGCTTTGATTATTTGATTGTCTAACATTTCATCACTCATCTTGGTTCCTCTGCTTCTCTTGTAACAACATACAACATGTATACATTCAGCATGTACCTCCCTTCAGCATGATACACTTTTCTTCTGTGCCAGTCTAATTCCATCCTAGTGAACACCCCCTACTTAAATGAGAAGAGGCCTAAAAGGTTCATCGCTGTCCATTCTTAATTACTTTGTGATTGCGTAAGGTATTCAGAATGCTCTTTCAGATCATGTCTAATTACTCAGATTTGGTGCTTTTTAATGACGCCCTTTTTTGTTCTATTTATTACCAGCTAGTCCAGAGTTTATTAAAGGCTTTATCTTTTCATTCTGCATCTATAATAAATTACCTCCTTTAATTACAAAAAAAAAATCCAGAAAAGTCAGGAAGTTCTCTAAAATGCAATAAAAACAAGAATCTGTGATTTATTTCTTCATTTGAATCTTTATTTCATTGCCAAACGTACTATAAAGAGATTTATATTGTTTCCTCTGACTAACCTAATTGTATTTTATACACATAAATAAAGTTCATGCTTCCAACACATTTAAAAAAGTAGGGACCGAGGACTGTTTGCCACTGTGTTACATCATGAGTCTTCCATTTAATTACACATTTGAATCATTTGGGAACTGAGGATACTAATTGATGTAGTTTGGAAGTGGAACATTTGCTGCTCTTTAGCTGCTCAGCAGTCCATGGTCATCATCGTATGATTCTGTTCTCCTTGTTGTGCCACACACATTTTCAATTGAAGTCAAGCACATGCACTTTATGTGCTCTATATGCACTCTATAAACTACAAAATCAAGGATGTTATTTTAATGGCAGTGTATGTGTCGTTAATATCCCAATACATGCCTCTGCATCAAAGATACCTTCAGACATGTGCAAGCTCACCCATGCTGTAAGTACTCATCCATACCATGACAGAGAAGTTATGTTGTTTTATGTATTATTATTAGTCACACTAAACAGGCTGAAACATGGACTCATCTGACCATAGGATACATTTCCATGGCCCTTTGGACATACTGAGATGAGCTCGGGCTCTGAGAACTCAGTGGTGTTTCTGTGTAGAATTGATCTATTGCTTTCTCCCACTTGAGCTGAGAGCCGAGGACTGTGTTAAACGACAGTGTATTTCTGAGGTACTCCTGAGTCCCCCCGGCTATATTTAATACAGTTCTTCAACAATGCTGTCTGAGGGTTCAGGCATATTTAACAATGGTTTCTGGCTTTGCCCTACACAGATTGAGCTTAGTACAGCAAAGTAGATGGTGAAGAAGCTTCATTCTTTGGAATCTTGCATTGAGACGTGTTTTTGTACCGCCTGAAAATTCTTGAATGAAATTTGGCACAAAGTAGCCGCAACTCATCTTTGCTTGTAGGACAAGGAGTTTGGTGGAGGTTTGTTTTATACCCTATCATGATCCTCTCACCTGATGCCAGTTTACCTGCTTATCCTGGAATGTTAAAAATGGCATGAATTGAATAATCTATAAAAATGTTTACTCTCAGTTTGTCCCATCCCAACTTCAGTGTGTTGCATGCATTACATTCCAACTTAGTTCACATCTACAAAACACAATCAAGTAGGTCAGACAAAACCATAGAAGTCATTTCTTTGTGTTTTTCAGTTGAATAAAGGTTCAGGCTTAAAAAGCACAGATTCTCGTTTTTACTGTATTTCATGTGTGTGTGCAAATGTCCCAGAAATGTCCCAGAAATGGAGATTGTATTTGTTATTCATATGCGCCCTTCCTCCTCTGCATATAATGCTTATCAGAGTGGTTCTTACTACGTAGGCATTTCAAGAACACATCAAAAGCAAAAGCCATACAATATAAACATTGTATTTGAAGATTTTTTCCCATTTTCCTGTGCTGGGTACCTCCTGTTGTTCTGAACAAATCTTCAGGGACCCAGCAGGATCCCCACTGAGATGATGCTGTTATAATCACAGAGTGTTTCTTTCCCTCCTTGAAAGGTTGCTAACAAAAACACAAAGACTCAGAAAAAGAAGAGTAGCAAGGTATTCTTCACCGATCCTAAATCCTCTCCATTGTAGCAGCGTATTTTCTAGCTTTGAGATGTTTCTGTGACATGATTTATCAAAGTATGAAACTAACAGCTTTTCAGACCAAGGATAAGTGCAAGAAACATAATGGTGAAACACGAATGAAAGTGTTGACTTCACACTGACACACTGCTTTTAAAGCAAATCAAATCTTGCACATTGAGTACACTCAGGGTCAAGTTCACTACTGAATGATGCACCCAATGAAGACGCACACAATGCCACTTTTGATCAGTTAATACTTTTGGTCGTTTCATGAAAGAGCCCATTCTTCATTCACATTAAATCACAGACAATAGCAATGCTTTATGAACGTACGGCATTCAGAAATAGCATTCATTAGCTCATCTCCACAAGGTTCTCAGTAGAGTGGCAGCAGATAGCGGCATAGCATTTGTACTGGCCTAGAGCCACACCAACTGTTCTACAGACAGACACCCACCGCTACACAGTAAGCCAAGGCCTTAGGAGACTGTTCTAGAAACAGTCACCACTAGACGGTCCAAGCCAAGGACGTAACCTGTACAGTGGAACCGTGGCTACATTCACTGCTCTAGGACCAGTGATGCTTGCAGGAAACCGTAGAGTGGTTTCATGTCGACAGCTTCTCAGGATTGACAGTGCTGTGTGAAACTGACATGAGTGAGGGGGGGGAGCCATCTGCCTCTGCAAGCACTAAGCCAAGCGTGTGCAGTAGATTAAATCACAAAGTCAAGATTACCTTTTCCCTACTTTCCATTTCAGAGGCATCTAACACCTGAAATACCATTAAGGTCAGTAACTGTCGGAAACTGTTTTAAGACATGTACAATAAGACCCAGAAGTATTTCAGTAGTGGTCCCCAACACTATAAGCTCTATACTACAGCATTCTGAAGTGAAGAACTGACAATGGGGGTCAAACTGAAAATGGGGGGCAAAATCCCCAGGTTTTGTTTAGGGGTGGCACGGTGACAGCAAGGTGGGCCGTCTGGGGTACTTTCTGTGTGGAGTTTGCATGTTCCTTCCCATGTCTGAGTTTCCTCCCACCATCCAAAGATGTGCATTTAGGTCAATTTGAGATGCTGAGTTGCCCCCTAGGTGTAAGTGAATGTGTGTGTGTATGTCTGTCTGTATCTGCCCTTTTGATTGACTGGGCGTCCTCTCCAGAGTGATTCCTGCCCACTGCCCCAGACTCCAGCAGCCTCCACGACCCAGTACAATTAAATTTAGAAGAAGAGTGAGGTGGGTGGGTCTTGTTTACCTGTTCATCTGCATGTTCAGTAATATCAGTAAAATGTTTTCTATAATTCTTTGTTTAGAAATGTTCTTTTATGGTTTGTTAATGTGCTCTTCTTCCATGTATTACCTGAGATCTTTTACATGACCTATGGTGCTCACCCTTTACACTAATCTCTCAGGAACTTTAGCAGGTTGTCGGATTTACTAGTATATATGTTATGGCTTATTGTAAAGTTTTATAAAAGTATCTTGGGCACAGTTGCTAGGCTATGAATGACCCACTGGATGAACCAACGTGCTACAGCGCAAGCTGCAGTATTTCTAGGCAGTTAAGAAAACCAAACACAGAAGCTCTCAATTTTGCGGGTGAAGCATTTTGTGGGTAAACCGTAACTTGACCCTGCATTTGTATTTAAGAATTTATCTATTTTTTTTAAGAATTAATCTATTTTACATAATAATAAGTTATTATATAATATAGTTATAATGTAAATAGTTAAAATGTAAAATTATAAAGTATAATAAGGACCCCCAGAGTTTAGATTTTGAGAAATTCAAGTAATTGCTGGACTCTATTAAAAACTCTTGCACATTCTGAACTTGTTAAACACAATGCTAAACATAGTACATATTTTAGGTTTGTTTACATCCTTTATTCTGCATCACATTTTATGTTTTTCTTTCCTCTTCATCCTGCTACTCTAGTAATAATTACGGAGAAATGACTAAAAAATAGAAATAGCAAACAACAAGAAGTCTATGGAAATTTAAGGAATAGTGTAAACCTTCCACTTTTAAACAATGACAAAGACACAAAGAATAATCCAGGTTCCAGTGATAAATGAAAAATGGTGAATACAGGGATGTAAATAGTACAGATGACAGTACATCCCTCAATCAGACCAGAAGGATAAAATATCAAGTTTTAAATAAGAAGTCAGTTAAGCTATGTAAGTGTGAAAAACTGGCTAGCTAAGCCGACTTTATATTGCACCTCTTTTTCTGGAAAACATGGTGGTGATAGTCCTATAACCACTAGAGCTGATTTCAATCTCTTTGTCTCAGGTATCACTACTGATGGTAACAGCAGCATTAATTCTGAGCTTGTCTTGTCTACTGTAAAACAGTCAGATACCTGGAAAGCTGTCAGACATAACTTAATATTGCATAGTCATCTTAAGCCAAAGTATTTCTTTCATCAGTTTTTCACTTGCTGAAGAATAATTGGAAAAAAGAAAGAATTTTTGATTAGCCATGTATAATAGATTTCAGAAAGCTAACATCACTCATATACACAGTATATATTTATATGAGGGTTTTTTTATGTATTTATGTATTCCACACTGTAACCATCATAGCATCTGTATCACCCTCAAGATGTCTGGGTGTCTTAGGTGCCTACGTTAAAGCCTGCAGGCTGCCTTTCACCTCTACAGGGAATTATTTAATAAGGGTCAGTGAGTCGGTGCCATGTGCATGTCCAGTGGGCTCAGGGGAGTTTAGTTCCTGGAAATTACCGGCTTGTTGCCTCAGTGGACAGCAGTCAGTGTCAACATTTGAAAAAGAGCATGCCAAATATTGATCTGACTCATAGGGCTGCAAGATTTATGAAAGAAAATATGAAAATCAGAGGAACTTTAGGTAGTGACTTCTGGCTATGTGCTTTTTCTGTAGAAGCTTGTCAGTCAGAAAATGGAAAGCAAATCTTTCTTAATAATATGTAAACAGATTTATTATGCCATCAAAAAGATGGAAACAGAGGCAGTAGCCAATCGATGCTCCTTCATTTAGTATTTATAGACATGAAAAACAGCAAGAACGTTGACATGCAGATTTATCAATGTAACTGATGTGCTTTAAAGGAAACCTTGACATTGAAATAATTATGTGCTTTTGTTTGCATAAAAAAGAGCCTATTCAAGAAGTTTCTTAAGGAGAGAACCCCCCCTCACCATCCCCTTCCTGTATCCTTAGTGGTATTGTTTTTTTTTTTTTAGCTTCAGCTAGTTTTATTTTATCTCAGTGTGTGTGCAAACTTCTGGAATAACAATTCTTCCCTCAAATCGTGAGCACCAGAGAGAGTTTTCTGTCTTTTTGTAACTTAATATTTCAGAGAAGATCAAATTTGGAAATACATCAAGCTGCTCACCCCCTCCGAACTCTCATTATTTTATATCAGTCACAATGGGCCGAGGGCGCTCTGATGGTGGCAATACAGCGTGGCCCATATGCCTGTGTAATAACTTACAGTACAGAAGGGGGTTAAGAAAGGTGTTGATTCGACCTTTCGATTCACCAGATAGATTTGATGGGGCCTCTGATGGGAACATGTTTGGAGCTCATCATACTTCATTTTAAATTAACCTTGATTTAAAAGTGAGAGTGAGAACGAGAGGAAAGCAGGGAGAGAGGGCAAGAGAGAAAAGAGGGAGAATAAGAGACAGTCATAGAAGAGAGTGAATAAGGACAGATAGGGAAAGTAAATAACCAAGGGAAAGTCATGAGACACATAACAGAAAGAGAGAAATAAGAGAAGACAGAGGACAAAAGAGAAGTGTATGACAGAGAAGAGTTAGAAATAGAGGGAAAACCGAAAGAAAACCCTGTGCATGTGTGTGTGGGAAAAACAGAAAAAAAATAGATGAGAGAGAAAGAACAAAGAGCGGAGTGCAGAAGTCAGTAAAGCAAGAGAAAGAGAGAAGAAACAAAAAGAAAACAGGGAGATGTGAGAGAGGCAAATAAGAACAGACAGAGGAGAGAAAGAGATGTGAGAGAGAAAGAAACTAAATGCAAAAGAATGAAAAAAGGTAAACTGAGATATGGAGAGAAAAATACATAAGAGAGAGAAGAAAGAAAAGAGAGGAAAAGGAAAGTAAAATGAGAAAGAGAGAGAGAGAGAGAGAGAGAAGTGAGAGATATAGAGCAGAAACACGACATAATGAAAGGAGAAAATGAGGCACAAAGGAGAAAATAAGAGAGAACGAGAAAAAAAAGAGTTTAAGAAAAAAATCTTCAGAATGAAGAGACAGAAGAGAGGAAAGCAAAGGAGAAGGATGGAGAGAAAACTGACAAGGGATACAGAGGGAAGGAGACTGCTAATCCATGCAATCCCAGTTTATCAGCAGCAGTCTGTCCTGATCCTAACATGCACCTGCTCTTGTCCATCACTCAGCTCGTTTGTAAAATGCGCATGGATGCTGCAGTGCTCTCACATTTGGAGACCCTGAGAGGAGAGATGAAGAGAGCACTGCAGAGTGTGATTACCCCTGAGCACCACAGGCCTTTCCGAGTCATTTGGACACTAACTGAAACACGCTGGTCACTTTCAGCTATCAGAGATGCACTGAGATGGAACAGGATCGTTATGTCTTGGAAGAAAGACTACATTACTAATCTACACAGCTGCACTGCGAGGTCACTACTCACACCTCCCTAAGGTGCTTGATCTCTGCAGCTCACTGGAGTTTCCTAGACAGGATTCATTTGGCCCAAAGTATGCATAATCAATACTGACTCCATAAGTTCTGGAGTGTAATCAAAAAGAGTGAGCAGCATGAACAGATTTTCAATAAAGATTGAGCTTGAAATGAGTCAGCAATCCACCGATTCTAATTTCATTCCTTCTCACCATTAAATACGTCTTGCCTTTGTCGTGAAATGGGGACGCTGACTCGGAATAAGGTAAAAATGAAGTTAAGAGGGAAAATGTCGTTCTAAGACGTCTCAAAGGTAATTTCCAGTTCAATTTTCCCTGCCCTTTTCACCAGGTGCTGAGCTGAGCTTTTAGAACACAACCTAAACCAGGCTCTGCCTCCAAATAATACTATTATATAAAAAAGAAAGCTGCACAGACTGTACACTGTAATGAGTGCACCTCCTCAGGCTCTTGCTTTGTTTACTTTTTCATATGAGTATGTCCTTTTCCTAAATCCCTCAATATACTGCAGAGCTCCTTTTCATTACTCAGCTGATTTCTCAAAGGACACATAAGGAAAGTATATATATATATATATATTAATATATATATATACAGGGGTTGGACAATGAAACTGAAACACCTGTCATTTTAGTGTGGGAGGTTTCATGGCTAAATTGGACCAGCCTGGTGGCCAATCTTCATTAATTGCACATTGCACCAGTAAGAGCAGAGTGTGAAGGTTCAGTTAGCAGGTAAGAGCACAGTTCTGCTCAAAATACTGCAATGCACACAACATTATGGGTGACATACCAGAGTTCAAAAGAGGACAAATTGTTGGTGCACGTCTTGCTGGCGCATCTGTGACCAAGACAGCAAGTCTTTGTGATACATCAAGAGCCACGGTATCCAGGGTAATGTCAGCATACCACCAAGAAGGACGAACCACATCCAACAGGATTAACTGTGGACACAAAAGGAAGCTGCCTGAAAGGGATGTTTGATGATGATTGTATCCAAATGAACATAAAACATAAAAAAAAAAAAAAACATAAAACCACGGCTGCCCAAATGACGCTGAATTGGCCGCAAAAGGAGGCCCTACACCATACTAATAAATGATTGTGGTCTAAAACCAGGTGTTTCAGTTTTATTGTGCAACCCCTGTATACACACAATCACCATCAAAAGAATAGTTGCACGAGTAGTTGCACCCATCGGGACACAGCCACTATCTCAAAGTCTAGACTTAAAACCTACCTGTTGAGTCGCATGTTTGGCATCTAGTTTCCTAACTGCTATCACCATATAGTGTTCTCAGTCCTTCTGTCAGAGCTAACTGTCTGTGTGTTTTCTTTGCCGGAACTGAGCTACTGGCCAAACTCTGTGGTCTGCTGCGGAGCTACTGCCCATCCTGTGCGCTCTGATGCTGTTGCTTCATCTGCCTCAGCTGGGTGCCACTGCCTTCCTGCTGACCAGTTTGCCTACCATGGAGTTTCTCCCTGTTTAGTGCTATGAGGAGGGCTCATTTGAATTACACGCACCTTTGAATAATCATGCTACTTAATTCAGTGATCCTGCTATTTAATCTGGCATTACTTCCCCTGCCTCAAAAACATTTCTCCTATTCATTGCATATAATTATAAACTTTCATCCTTTTGTTTTGTGTTTGTGCTGTCTGGTTTTGACCTGGGGAGGATGGGTTCCCCTTTGAGTCTTGGTTCCTCTAAAGGTTTCTTCCTTGCCACTGTCTCCTTGGGCTTGCTCAAGGAGGGCTTGGACCCGGATTCTCCTGGGGGCTTGGACCCGGATTCTCTGTAAAGCTGTTTTGTGACCTCATCTGTTGTAAAAAGTGCTATATAAATAAATTTGACATGACCTGACCAATCAGGAATCCTCCAAGAGGAATGAAAGTTTCATGCTCTGGCTTGCATGTGATGAAAGCAAGGATGCCTTATCGCTCCACCCAACTGACCCAACTGCCATGATTTTGGACATTCAGTGAGCAGGGATGCACTCCAAAAATCATCCTGTTAGTGCCAGCACCATTGGCAGATGGCTGCATGACGCAGGACTACATGAACGCAGACCTTTACAATGCCTGACCCTAACACTACCTCAACGTCACCAAAGACTGCAATGATGTTGAATCCGACTGTCATGAATGGCGACCGAGTGTGGAGGCATCGTGGTCACTGCCAAAATGAATGGTTTACTTAAATGCGTCACATGCTCAGAAGGCCTGGTGTCACCCCCTACAGCAAAACCTGCAGGAATTATGTGATCATATTCAAGCTGCATCGGGTGGATTATCGCAGGACACTATTACTAACCCAACAACTCCATGCTGAGACGTCTGGCATGCTGCAGCATACTGAGAGACACTATTTCTATGTGTGTATCTCAATAAATATTTTCAAAATCAGTCTAAATGATCATTTATTCTTCCTGGTAAACTTTATCTTTCTTCTAAATAGCATTGCCGTCCGACACTTCCTTCTGGGTGCAGCTATTCTTTTAGTGGTGAGTATATATGTATGTTCTATTTAAACATTCTTTTTTGGATTAAGTTAGATTGTAAGCATTGATAAAATTAGCAATGGTTTCCAAGGGCAAAGAAAACTCTCAGCCTTAGTGAGTGAGCTGTGCAAAGGCAGCTAGGGTGGTCATTAGAGTGGGCTATTACACCACTGAAGCCCTGGGGAGAGGAGAAGGAAGTGTGATTGCAGCTTTGATTAGGTTCTGCTTCTTCACGTTTCCTGCGTGACCTGCTTTCAAGACTAGTGTGTCATACACCACAGGACGTGCTGAAAATAACCCCAACTGTGCCCAAAACACCGTCTGAAGATACTCAAGGTGAGAGTGCCGATCCCGTCAGTCCACACTGAAGTGCTGAGGAAAGTGAATTACATTCTAGTCAGCCCACACGTGTGGTTAAAAATGTCAAAATAAATGCATCGAGTCATATTTGAAGCCACTGAGTAATATTTTACAGAGTCACACCTGTGTCCACATCACAACAGAGTTCTGTATTACCAATGTTATACTCTTATGAGCCACCAGGCATCAGCGTGTAGTAAATAACCTTATAACAATATTAAACTTACACTTATTTACTCGATTCACTCAGCTGAACTACAGTACTTTCTCCCTCTGGGCCGCAGAGGGTGCTGGAGTACTTCTAGAGCTCGTTAGGCTGAAGACAGGAAATACCCTGGACATGCCACAGTGCATCAAGGCGACCCTGTATGCCCTGTCTGGGAACCAAACCTAGGTCTTTCTTGCTGTGAGCTGAATGCATCACCCATTGCACCACTATGCCATCCTTTTAAACCTACACCGCCTGACCAAAAAATAAAATAAAATAGGAATTTAAATAAGTTAATACTTAAGAGGCTTTGATTAGATAATTACTGCAGTTATTAGCATGCCTCAGCTGGTAAACAAGTCTTTTATGTTTACCAATGTTTAAATGACTGCAACTGAATAAAACTGTTTAAGGTATTGTTAACACCTTCCCAGAGTGCATCACCCGATGACGTCACTAGCACACGTCCCCAATTTTCCATTCACTTTCGCTTTAGGTCACCAGAATTCTAACCCAGCTGACCCCAATCACCTGTCTGCATTTCAGCCCCACACATACATCACAAAGGTTTGCCAAACCCTCGTTTGCAACCCTGAGCATTCTTTCTACTGTTTCTACCCTCCAGCTTAGATCTCCTTCGTTCTCTGACCACTGATCTCTTCTTTGACCTCTTTTGGCTTCATTCTCCTTTACCTTCTGGCTATTCGACCGCTTTCCGTATCCTGACCTCTCTTTCTGTCTCTTCGTTATATTTTGGTTGCCTCCCTGATTGTCTGTTCTGGTTCTGACCCTTAGCCTGTACCTTGACTTTGACCTCGCCTTCTCCCTCATGTTTGATTGTGTTTCTCTCCTGTGCAGTTGCCATTTTGGAGATGCTTGTTTTTCTCTGGACAGTGATGATCTATCACTTCAGTGTCTTCCAAGCTTTAAACGTCAAAATGTTTTTTGGTAAAACAGCAATAATAAGCAGTATCTACCATAACACACATGGGTTTCAGCAGAAATGAGCATTATTGTTGGAGTGGTAATAAGAAAAGACTGATGTATGATAAAGGTAACTAAATCACTGCAGTATACAGCAATGAGTGGCTGAAAGTCCTTGTTCTGCAGTCCACAGTTGATTAGCATATCCTACTCTAAACCAGCTAGATTTGTTTACTGTAAATAAGATTATAACTTATTGAACATTTGTGTATGTTATTGGGATTGTCTGCACTTATAAAAGCAATTAAATAATATTAAAGAGAAGTCAAGCGTTAAGGTGATTGAGGACGGGCTGCATGTGGCGATGGTCTCCGGTGATTTACTGCTTTATTCAATGCTCTCGTGTCATTCTACAAGCATGACTGAGAAAGTGAAATCAATTCTGCAACAAAAACTTCCGATACGGGATATTATGAAATCTGGCCATGAGCAAGTCATTTCCAGTATGTTAAAGATGCCAGACTCTAAATGCTTCCTGTAAAGGATCCCGGTTAGAATAGAAGGACTAGTAATAGGACAACACAGATGGGTCTTTGAGGTTTTTTGTGTTACAAATAGCTGAGCATGACTTTCAAGATGTTGAAGCAGCTTGCCAGAAAGACACATTACACATCACGATTAAAGATGTGTGGTGCAAAAGCCAAAACAGAATGAGAAAATTATGGAATATAATGAATAGAATCTTTCCAGAACCAAGGCTCCATATAGCAAAGAGCTTGAACTCTCCTAATACCTAAACACAAGTCTTTAACATAGCACATATATAAGCGTATCAAGTGCAGCTGGAATGTAGTTCTATCTTTCTCACTTGAGCATCTGGAGTTTTCAGCTCACTGATTGGGAAGAGAATAAGATCACACTGATTGTAATCCCATATGTGGCTGCTAGGAATGATGAATACTTGGTTAAAAGTGTCACATACTCCATGAATCACAGCCATCAGACCAAAAAATAAAATAAGCAGGTGCTTCAACCACCCCATAAAAAGGCCTCTTATTATTATGAACACTCAGTATCATAACAAGCTCAAGTGCTGATGAAGACCTTGCATGTGGGCTACAACATCATGCTTGTAACTTTATAAAGTGCATAATTGTATTGTTTCAGCGTGCGTCCCACCATTGTTAATTATAGCAGTCCAAACTGAACAGAGGTGTGTGCTGGGTTTGCTCTAGCCAGCTTTCACCGTAGTTTTGTGTAGAGAGTTCTTTCTTGCTGTTGAGCTCTAGACTGCTGGCCTAATCAGTATGCTTGACAGCGAAGTACTACAGCAATCACTAATCACCCCGTTCTTCACCAAAGGGCCTTTCTGACATGAGAGAGAGAGAGAGAGAGAGAGAGGGAGGGAGGGAGGAAAAGAGAGAGGTTTCTCATATTGAAAGGGAAGGAAAATAGGTGCAGGCGTGGTTGCCAGAACTACATAAATCATAACAGGGCCCTCAAGTGTAAAAAAAGATGGAAGGCTGTGCCACACACTTGTGATTAACCCTTTAATAAGTACTCACACAAAGAAGTGTGCTTTGCATAATAAAGAACCATCCAGCAGCTTTTCATCACCTAGATTCCCAGAGTTTGGTTTAAACCAAACAGTCCATGGAGGTGTAGGTTCATATCCTAGTTTCATTCTACAATTCCTCTTTGCACGGTCTGATTGTAACCTTATTCCTGACATGGTGGGTTTCAGTGGTTTACACAGGCAGATAGAGGGAGGCTTTTACGTTGTTACGATTCAGAATGACAGCTATTTCCTTTGGCTTCGAAAATGGAACTTGCGGATAATGATGGCGGTGTAATAGAGAGATAACCATGCGGCGTTACTGTAGAAACTAAAGCACTGGGCAGGCTGAACAGCCCTATAATGGCTCTTCAGCCTACAGATCTAGATGAGAGGCCCATGATTCCCCCACTCACTGGGACAGCATCAACACTCACTCTTCAAAGAGAAGAAAAGCCAAGCCATAAAGCATGTGATAGCGCTGAACAAACAGCTTGCAAAGAAGTCATGTATTAACTGAGGGCTGTTTTATTGCTGCTATCTCTTTACAAAACTTACGGTTAGTACTACAAGCTTGTGGAGTAAGCCAATATTGTAGACTCATCTGACATGTGCAAAAAGTGGATTTCCGTTGGAAGAAATAAATTAGCACCTTGAACATAAAACAATGAATCAAACTCGGGCATGAAAATCTATATCGAGATTCATGCATCAAGTGCCTATATCAAATATTTATGTCATCTGGTATGGTTTAGAGGAAGCCTGGGACAAATATTTACATCATCCTAACATCATCTGACCGCAGTGCTCCTCGCAGGAAGAACCCTTCTAACCTCTCTCTCTCCTCCGTAGGTGTGAACAATGGTCTGGGGCTAAACTTAATGCTCTCAATAAAACATAACTCCATATTTCACACTGAGATAAAAAATTCATGGCCCTTCCCTCATAAGGCCTGCCGAGCGTGGTGCGAAGCGCTACTCTAATATTAAAATGGCCTCTTGTTTCTTTTGTGAGCACTGCTGCGGGGGGAGCTCTCTGACATGACTCCCCATGACGTTCCTCACTCAGTATGATGTATTAAGCCAGCCATTGGTAGATTCATTACAGCAGAAAGAAAGCCCTACATCAATGCCCAGCTGGAGCAGCTAGAGCACAGTTCCTGCAATCCCACATTAACACATGGACACATGGAGACACACACAGAAACACAAATCTGTTGGACATATGAAGAAGTCCTGTATAACAAAGAGTGTGGTCCATTCCATTTACAGAAGGACATTAAGAAAATGTCATTTCTATCCCAAAGACAACATTGTGGATGAAATGGAACAACGCTGCACAAGGCCCCATTTCAATACATGGTTTGTGTGTTGGTATTAATTCTGGTTCTTTCTGTTGTTGTTAAGCCGGTAGCCTTCTAACTAGTGAGCCAGCAGACTAATGTAGTGAAGTAGTATCAGCAGTCATGTAACACAAACAGTAGTTTGCAACCTAAAGCCCAGCAAGGTCATGGTTTGAAAAGTTGTCTATGGTTCTGCTAAGGGCCCATCAAAAACACTTTACTGGAGGTAATAAAGTAATGGAATGGCCCTTAAGATGGTGTCAAAGTTTAAAAAAATTAAATAAATAAATTTCCACTTGTGACTCAAATGTTTAATCGTTAGACTACACTGGAGCAAACAACTTGAAATCAGGACAGCTACAGGACAATCTGCATCCTAATGTGGCTGTATTTAGAACCTAATGCCTAATAAACCCCCAGGGAACTAAGGGAATTTCTAATGATTCTAATAATAAAGTTTTTTTATTTTATTATACACAAGATGTCTTATGAATATCTTCCCCTATCTATTCCCTAAGTTGAACAAATGTCTGCTCTATTTCATCATATATCTCTCCTCTGGATGTAGACGAGAGCAGGGCAGTGCTACTTATAGGCAACATTTCCTAACCTACCACTTAGCGAGCTAAAGCTAATCCAGTTTAGCCAAAAGCTAGGTGCATGTCTTTTCATCCGTGACTTTTTACTCCAGTTGCTTTCACATAAAAGCTGGATAATGATATTAGCGGAGCAGGCTAGAGGTGCTAGACAGACAGCTGTCAATCAAGTTGCTCATTAGCCACATCCAAGCAGTTCTCAGATATGTCTGATGAGTAATTTCAATGCCATATTTGATAAAATTGATATATTACATTTTTCATGTAATATAACTTTGATGGATGTTCAATGTTACAAGTTTAGTACAAACAGTTTTAATATGTAATAATGTAATATATATAATATAATAAAACCCATATTTATTTTTCTTATTACTGTTTTCAAATGCCTTTTGTCTCATTATTACTGGCCCTTTAATTCTGGACATACAGTGATGTGAAAAAGTGTTTGCCCCTTCATGAATTCTAATGTTTACATGTTTCAGATCATCAAACAACACAACACAAGTAAACATAAAAGGCCATTTTTAAATGTTTTTAGATGAAAGTTTTTATTATTTAGGGGGGAAAAAATCCAAACCTACATGGTCTTGGGTGAAAAAGTGTTTGCCCCTCAGTTAAAACATAACTGTGGTTTATCACACCTGAGTTCACTTTCTCTAGCCACACCCAGACCTGATTAATGCCACGCCTGTTCTCAATCAAGAAATCACTTAAATAGGACCTGCCTGTCAAAGCGAAGTAGACCAAAAGATACTCAAACTAGACATCATATCAGAATCCAAAGAAATCCAAGACTTTGGAGTGGCCTAGTCAAAGTCCTGACCTGAATTCTATTGAAATGCTGTGCCATGACCTTAAAAAGGCAGTTCATGCTCGAAACCACTCGAATGTGGCTGAATTACAACAATTCTGCAAAGATGAGTTGATCAAAGATGAGTTGATCTTCTTCAGTGCTGTGAAAGACTAATTGCAAGTTACAGCAAATGCTTGATTGCAGTTGTTGCTGCTAAGTGTGGACCAAGCAGTTATTGGGCTTAGGGGGCAAACACTTTTTCACACAGGTGCCATGTAGGTTTGGATTTTTTTTCTCCCCTAATAATAAAAACCTTCATTTAAAAACTGCATTTTGTGTTTACTTGTGTTGACTAATATTTAAATTTGTTTTATGAAACAAATTCAACATTTAAGTGGGACAAACATGCAAAAAAAATACTAGGCTGATCTGGTAGATATACAGGTATGTAAATGTAGGATTTCTGTCATATTACAAAAACAGTGAGTGGAAATCTAACATTGTGATACGAAACTTCTGCATACTGTTTGCATACTACATATTACTACATATAAGCATGTTTTATTTATATATGAAATCATCATTTTTTATCATATCTGCCCTTTTAGTAATGTCAGCATCTCTGCTTTTAGTACATGGAACATTTCAGGCAGGTAGATGAACAGTAGGTGTCTATCTTACTCCTCAGTCCTTAGAAAACACTACATCCATTAACAGTGTGCACCTGTGACTGCTTGAGTAGAGGGGAATCATACAGTGTATTGGAGGCTGTGTGAGTAGATGTGTACATGAGAGCTAGGCTGCAGTGCTGTACTCCAGTTGTGCCTTTCTCATAATGGCAGCATTACTGGAAGAGGCATGTAATGTGGAGTAAATTGCTCTGTGAAAGCTTGGACAGCTCTGTATGTTCTTAGCCTGGCTATCGTCTCCTTGTTGTGTGATTTTCCATGGATTCAAATATGTTTCAAACCGCTAGTCAGCCAAAGGAAGCTCATCTACATTACAGTACAGGATACAACAGTACTGGAAGTCCAACCAATCTGAACCTACATATCCACAGTGTCACTATCGATATTATATGTAGAGGATGAGAAATCCAGGTGGTCCTGGGAGATTCCAACTAGCTTAAGATGCAGAACTGGCCTGCCTCAGGGTGGCGCTGTAGCACCCTGATTGGTGGAAAGAGTGAACTGTTATTCATTTTTCAAACTGAAGACAAAAGAGAAATGTGTAAGATCTCAGGTGATGAGTGGAAGTTAACAGGTGGAAAAAGAGCAAATCCAGAGGAATTGTTAGAAGGGCTCTATTATGCTATATGCTAGTACATGCCAAAGGGAGAAACTCTCACCAACATAAAACACGTTCCTCAGCTGCCTGAAGCGCCTAATTGGAATTCCAGCCGTATTCTTTATTACAAGGTGACATCATCTCATAACACAATCCTTGTTGCCTGCCTACACCCTTATAAAACAAAGAGAGTTAAAAACCACTTACCACTCTGAAACATCCCCTAACCAATCACACACAGGATGAATAAAGCTGTACAGTATGAGGAAAAATATTTTACAGTATGAGTATTTTGGGAAAATTGAAGCATGCATTTCTACTCTAGTAGATCCCCCCCAAAAAACTGTTTGAACACTGAAAGTGAACATAATAGTCCTCTACCAACAACTGTATTACCATTTAAGCTGGCATTGGTGCCACTTCAGCAAAGGAGTAGCCAGCAAAACACGGGAACCCCAGAACACCAGAGGTGTTCACACACAGAAAACATACATAATAAAAACTGCACCATACTTCTCTCTTTAAACTTATGTATTAAGGTATACAAGTATTAAACAGCTGTTTAAACATTAGCAAAAACCTATTTTGTTTTCTTTTGAAAACGTACATGATGCAAATTCCCCCTTTACTTTGATTAAACTTTATTCTCATTTTCATTATTACTTATAGTTATAATTGTTTACTGTGATTTCAGTAATATTCCACATTGACTGTAGTAGATCGTAATTATGTGCCCCTACTGATGAAATATTTCATGCCTTATGCTGCTTTTGTTATTATTTCAATAATAATTCATATAATAACAATAACACCAACCATTTATACAAACATCATATAATCAAATATTTAATTTTATATTATATACAGTAATAAATAAGTAATTTTCATAATACTAATATGCATTTAATAGAACCACAAAAGCTATTAAATTTACATTTTAAATGTTATCTGTTTGAACTGAATGCTGTTGGTGTTTATTTATCCTAACTGCAAATGCAGTGGGGCATCTTCACACTTTGATTGTAAGAAGTGTTTTTTTTTTTGTTTTTTTTTAGAAATGCTCCTCCTTTTTTAAAAACAAAACTGTCAATGGGCATGGTTGATGTTCATCTTTAAACAAGGCTGAAGGTAACTTCATATTCACCAGCTTCTCAATCAAATGTCAAGTTACTCCTTAAATGCTAGTGCAGGAACCAGAATGTAACTGCAGCACTATTTTCACCTTTATTAGCATAATGTCAACTGAAACCATTAAGCACCAGCCATGCTGTGTGGTTTTATCGCTGTATGCTGGAGCAGATCATTTTAAATTGAAAGTTTCACAGTGAGTAACAACTTTAATTTATTTTGTGTTGATGTCGAGATCAAAAGCAAGTACAGGTAAGTAACTAGGATAGCAAACTAATTTGACAACCCAGCTTATTGCACAGAGGTTTATTTTATTTTTCTGCCTGGTCTATTTCGACATGTTGTCTCTGTGTCATTATCATTGTGCCTCACTGCAAACCAGCCAATCAGAGCAGAACTCATTAAATAATTCATAAGCTCACGAAAAAGGCATTTTCTGTCCTGACCATATAGCCACATTTATTATAATTTTATAATTATATCTGTGGGTGCTAGAAGGATGCCAGTTAAGGACCCCAAATGCTCACCATCTTGTCCTCATCAATATCCATGAGAGGGAGAAACAAAGCCTTGGGTCTACACTTGACCACTGTCCAGGGACATATGCAGTAATAAACACATAGAGCACATCCATCTGTTGTCTAAAGGGCAAGTGGCACTCAGCGAAGTCTAGAGAGTGCCCTGGTCGCCCTCTTTACCTCATCTCCTGCTCTCTGTCTTTGTTCTCAGCAAGTGTTAGAAATGAGATGACACACAAAAATAGAGCAGAGGGAGGGAAACAAAGGGAACTCAATTATGGCAATGAGAAGGGAGGATGGAGAATAGACAGATGAGTGAGGAGAAAAGCACAGACAGAGAGGAATGAAGAGATGAGAAGACTATAGACATATACACTCAAACATAAAGGTGCCAGCAGGACGTAGACAAAGTACTTTTAGGTTCCCTCAAGAACCTGCAAATAGATGTACAAGTTTATAACCTTTATTATAGACAAAGAAACTTAAACACTGTTCTTAGAACCTTACATCCAAGAATCAGTATAGAACCTTTAGTTTAGAGAGAAAAGCTTGTGAATTCCAGATGAGTTTGGGCTGACACTGGACTCATGGGCCTCAGGCGACCAATTACAATCCCACCGAAGAGGAAAGGCCATGTTTCAGCGATGCATGCATTATTGATCAGGCCTTATACTCACCACACACATCTCTCAGTCTGCCTGCAGCTCCACACACCTCCCAGCTCTCTAAAAGTGTTACAGAGTCTCTCCCAGAGATGTCCCTGATTCAGCAGCAACAGAACTTTCCCAAAGGAACACAACGGATGCTGCAGTGATGTTTTATAAGGCTGTTTTTGGCATTTTGATCCATATTAAATCTAATCTTATGGGAAGTATATTTCCTAGTATTTACGACTTTAGACATAAAACTTTCCTTCCCAACAGCTTAAAGAAACACTAGAGGATGCAGTTTATCATGATGCAAGATGTGCAAAACCTTACAGATCTTACTTTTAATTCCCACATCACTGCACTGTTGATCTACAGCACCACCTTCTGAACAGCACTGGAATCATCCCCAAAGAAAGTAAGACCAACATTTTACTGAATAAATTCAGAGAATTTATTGGATATACCATTTATATAGTTTACTAAAAAGATAATCATTTTAATGTTCAGCAAAAAGCCACATCAAGACATGGATTACTATGATTTTCTAAGATCACCTCGACCATGGAAATTCACATCAAGTGACTTTTATAAAATGGTGATATTATAAACTACACTCCTCTACAGTAAGAAATTTAACATGATGATTAATAAGCATCACAATAAACATAAAATAGACCATAAAAGTTGAGGAAGCTGTGGTACAACCACAGCAACTAGAATACAAGAGGAGAGTGTTTTTTTATCTCCAGAGCAAAGAAATTAACTTAAGCATGTGTACAACATCAGCATGCTCAAAGCCCACAGTAATCACCCTTTAGCAGTCGTACGTGTGTAAACAAAATGAAAACTAGAAACCATACAATAAATACCACAGACATTAGACACAGTGAACAGACAGGGCAGTGCAGCACCAACACAGCACCCCTTCTGGACATGAGGTAGTAGAACAAGCGTTTGATAGAAAAAGCAATGGAACGGCTGGTAACCAGTGAAATAGCAGAGACCTATCAGACTGATCATAAGAAACAGATCTATAAAAATCAGTCAGTATTACTGTTAAAGCAGTGAAAAAAAAACAATGAGTGTCAATGATTACTGTGAAACAGCATCTGCATATTGTGAAGGAGCTGAAACAATGTTTTAACTGTTTTGAGTCTGTCAAAAGCTCCATAGTGGTCAAACTGGTGCAGAAGGTGGCCGAGCAGAGGTTCCCCAAGGCAGATGATGCAACAGCATCACACCTCACAGATGGGCATTTGCACACAGACAGTTAGTTCTGTTAGGAATTACTGAGAGTTTTAACACAGGTCAAGGAGTGACAGCAGGCCTAGCTATTACAGTCTAGCTAAAAGTTGAGAGACAGATTACAGCTTAGACATGATGTCAGCACCCAACTCCACAGTCATTTGAGTGAGCATGTGAGAGCACTGGGACAACAGTGACATTCTGGATTTAATATAATGCTCTGTTCCAATAAATCCAAATTACCAGCAGTTCATCTTAAAAAAACAAACAATAGACTTTGTCCATGCCAGTGTGCAGGACTAATTAACACTTTGTTATTGCTGTTATTGCTGCATAAGGGGGTCACACCAGATACTGAAAGCAAATGTATGTGTAAATACATATACTTTCCACAGATGTGGAATATTGGATCATTTTCATTAATAAGTCGTGACCAGGTGACCAGGTCTAAAGTTTCATTTTAAATTGTTTAATTTGGTTCTCCTGATCAACTTTAAGGAAAATCTGGTGAAGTTTTAGGTCACATTTATGCAGACATACAAAAAATTCTAAAGGGCTCACAAACTTTCAAGCATCACTGTATATTAGGGTTCAAGTGAATTTCATATAAGGTTAGATAATGATTTTGGTTTATGTTTACACCAAAGATTGCGAGTGTGATTACAGTAATGAGTGCCCCAATTATGTCCTATATTAGCCCAGACCAATTTCCCCCCTAAAGGAAACTGCTAAAGGGGTCAGTCTTATAGAGGTCACATGGTGTCTTCTGTAACTATTTTAAGGTCAAAATACTGGTATGTGGTACATGTGTCTCAACAAGCATTTCGTAACTTGTATTTCAGTTTAAGTGAAGGATTAAGCTGTAAAAGAAACTTCTTGGACTTTTTTTGCAATCCATGCCCCAGTAATGAACCTCCTTTTTCTCTTGCTGTCTTCATCCAAAATCAAACTGCGCCTGTTCGGCATTTTTATATCTACTACAGAGCATTCCAGGATGCTAAGTTGTATCATGCAGCACACCCACCTGGGCGCCATCTTAACTCGTTATGCTTCTCCACATTTATTCCGTTTTTTCCTTTAATTTATTACTCATCTGTGTGTTTTTGACTCAGAGGAGATATGTTACCACACCAGTAGCCAGCACATGAAACATGATGCAGCTAGACTCATTGCACTTGCTGAACTCTTCCTAAACCTCAGCTCACTATGTAGAATTCACACAAGCACACTCAGGTTGTAATAGATGAGGCTGTAAAACTACAGAACCTGTGGTTTGGATTATCTGCTCTGAGTTCACATTTTCAAAATGACTGCAGTGTTGAGCAATTATCACACAATGGTCAAAAATCTAATTTACTATATTGTGATAAATACGTTTGGTTTCCAAATTTTGCTTGTTGGTTACTACCCTTCATTGGCCATCATGTTAGCTAGGCAGGTGTTCATACTTAAAACTTTAAAACCTTTATTAGTCTTCCCAGCAAGGTTTCTCCCATAGAGAATGGAGCTTAGGACAGAATCCTTTCTTCCCCCTGGAGTTGAAGAGCCAGGTCTAGATGTCTGGCATGAGCAGCTTCTCTTGACACAACTTGTCATGCTTCTGCCCTCTTCTTCTTAGGACGTACTAGCATTTCCCTTTGGCTCAGGCACCCACTCAAACACCAACTCCTTTGGCATCCATGGTCGCTATCCCATCATCAGCATTGCTAGGGTGAAACCTGTTGTAGATGTTGGTAGCGGTTGGCCAGGTAGGTAGTGAGAGTGTGGTTTAACACTCGATCAGCTTTAAGCTCTGGGGACAGAGTGTCGGGGTTCTAGTCTTTAAACCAGCGACTTGCAGACCTCCAGCATCACCTGGAGCTCAAAGCCCTTGGATGCTGTGCAACTCACCTGGCAGGTGAGAGCAGCAAAAGAAACTCTGCACTTCCCCAGTGGAAGCGTAGTGTCTGCAGCAGGGCTCAGACTGGCTTCTTTCATGCTTTTTTAGCAGTGTGGATTTTGCAGCACTCTTAATGTCACCCAGATGTCAGTGCCATCACACTTCCCCAAGCTTAGAGGGAGTGGTGGGCCTTCACGGTTGGGCTGTGTCATTCTGGCATCAAGGCCCCATTTCTTCCATCATAAGACTGGACCAGCCCACCATTGTTCTCCTGAAAACATCAGAAATTCTCTAGGCTGAAAGGTCACCAGCTCTCAGAGTCAAAGGCATTATACAAGCCATGTTTGCTGTGGATGAATACTTTTGGACATACTGTAAATTTTAACCATGCTAACTCAGCAGACGCTTTTGAATATAATATAATGCATTTCATAATTTATAATACAAATTCATAACTTTAAATATAATAATTAAATTTTTGTAAAGGCTAGTATGAAAAAACCTACTGGTTTGGACTGAATTTGTAGTATTTGTACAAAGACTTTGGACATTAATCTCTCCAAATGTATTCTTTGATTTCATCCTTTGATTATTGAATGCCATTCTGTTGTGCCAAGGATGGTAAAAAAAAAAAATAGTGTATGTGATGAAATAAATAATTTTTGTATTTTTGTACATTAAATTTTTGAAGACGTCTGTAACAACACAGTTGTATGTATTAACTGTGGGTTAACTTAATATCAATAAATATTTTTTCATAAAAGTATGAAGGTGTAAGTCTTTTATGCCTGCTCTAACATGACAGTGTATTTTACTTTCTTTACTTTGATTAAAATGGTTATGATAATGTTAATTGAACTCTACTCTATTTGGAACATTTACTTATAACATATGGCCCAGTGCTGCAGCTTAAGCGCACAGACAGATACTTATTACAGGCATTCCAGCAAAACACTCTTTTTACTTTGTATGTTTTATAGTGACTCGAAAATACGCGTCTGTCCGAAGCCTGTCCGTGTCTTCTTCTTGTTTTTGTATTCAGGCAGGTGAAAAGTGTATTATTGCCACCTGCTGGGGTGGAGGTGGATGTCTAGGAGCTACTGAAGCCCTCCACTGTTCTATTCATTAACCCTGAATCCTCCACAAATTACATGAAACCCCTCCCAATATTGTACTTCCTTTTCACATAAATGTTGAATTAATTTACTTTTATCTATATACAGTCTAGTACATACAATATCTCTCAAAATCAGAGCAACTATTCACAGACTATTTCTCAGGTGCTGTCTTTATATTATGGGAATGGTAAGCAATCCTGGATGAAGCTATCCACCGTACAGAGAGGCAAGTCTAATGGCAGTCCTGCATTTCATTTACATATTTTAAATTTTATGCTCAAGCCTTCCATCACTCTTTGGCTGAAAAGGCCATAACTTCATTCCGTGCAGTGGAAGTGTCTCTTGTAGCTCTGAATAGACTTCAAGATCTTATATTTTATGATATCATTATAAAATACCTGTAATATCACACCTTATCTCAACCTGGCAGACAGTTATTAGACAAACCGATACAAATATAAAATGGCTTTATCATTCTCCATTTTTTTGTGTTTAACTTTTATGTTATATGAAAAAATGTCTACTCACCAATTCATGGTGTATACTTTTTTTCCTCATATTTTTGGTATTTGGTGTTCGGTTTTGTATTTAGTTAGTTAGTTAGTTTTATACCTCACTTAATGTAAACTTTGTAAAATAAGGGGGTGGAATGGCAATGTTCAGTTATTGTTACTGGGATTGTTAGTATATTATCATTATTACTGCTCTCATCATATGTATGCTAATTACTATCACAAAAGATAATACAATAATTGTTTACAAAATAAATGAACGATCATATGATGATTGTATTTTATTTCAGAAAACACTAAATGTAAGGGTAAAAAAATCATTAGTGAAATTATTGTGACTAAGATCAGAGGGGGAAATCTCCCTGACAGGATAGTCTAGCTAATGCTTCATGTGTCTTCATCTCGATAGTGATGAAGTTGAGCTAAACTGAATTACTCCTGACTGTCACTAGAGGGAGGCATAATGTCGTTTTAAAGATTCTCCTTTCGATTTAACCCTGGCCAGGGTGAACAACTAGCAGAGATTAGTAGTTTACCTTTTCAAACACACCTGGTTGAACTTCTCTGAACTGCCAGGTTTAGTGGGTGTATTTGAGAAGAGAACTACCAAAAATCCACTTCATGTAGGATCTACAAAGAGTGACATTCAGCTGAATTAGATTGGAGTGCCCTTCTGTATCTGAATTAAACTTCATGATCATGGAAATCATACGGTACTATTTACTGTGTTTAGGTTCAGGCAGTAGATCAGCTGAATGGGTACTTATTTCCTGACTGGTCCACTAAAATAATACCAGTCAGCTGATTCCAACTCTCTCTACAGCTCATAAGTCCCTTCCTTAATCCTCAAACAGCAGCTTAATGAAATCAGATAAGTCTGATACCAGCAAGTGCCAATATCCTCAATCTGGACACAGTTATCATTCAAATTCTCATAAAGTCCAGCAGAGAGGGCAGCCAAGCACTAATGCCACTGTGGCACCGTCAGCTCAGCTGGGAGGAAAATCTCTGCACAGTTGGGCAGTGTCCATCTGAGGACCAGTCTTAAAGAAATCTGTGGTCTAGATTAATGTATATACATGCTCGAGGTCACATGCCTAAAGAATAACTTCACTGATGTCATGTATAAGGGAATTTTTTTTAGATTATATGCTGACTCTAGGTGCTAAAGAGCTCATAGGAATTGGTTGGTTTGCTTGTATATCCTCTATTTAGCCAGTAAAGGAAGCAATTTGAAACTGGGTAACCTGGTTTATTGAAGGTGATGGAAGACTATTAATGTGGAAACACAGATGCACAGATGAATGGCGTGCAACACGTAGCTTACCAGTAGCTTACAGTGAAGTTCACCCAAACTGTACAGAGCGACTGCCAAATACCACATCATTTATTGGGAGCTTCTCTAAATTCTGCTCCCTGCGGGTGTTTAAGGACCACGAGGCCTCAAATGATGTGAGCCTGAGTGAAGAGCTTCAATGTCATCGACGTCCAAACCAAACATATGGGCGCGTCTGCAGCAGAGACTTCTACGCCTGCGCCTGCTCACGCACGCTCGCACACATACACACACAGAGAGACACAGAGACACACACATATACACACTCACGCACGCGCACACGCGCACACGCCGAAGGTATGAGGTAATTGTTTGGTCACGTGACTCCTGCAGTAGCTGTCAAAAGTGATACAGCAGCGCATCTCTGACCAGCCCACCCGCTTCCAGCTGATTGGACTGCCATCAGGTGTTGGGGCTCATCTACAAATTACAGAGTGACTTGAAAAAGAATGCAGAGACACCAGCCGCCCACCACCCTCGCAATACATCTTGCTTATGTAAACTTTGTAGGGTAATTGTTTCTATGCACGTATGCACTGTATGTCCCTGGGAGTTTCCATTTCATATTGATAAATATGTCTCACACAAATGTGTTTCTCTTTTTATATGTCCTGTTGTGAATAAAACATGGGCCTATAAGATTTGTAAATCAATGTTTTTGTTTTTACTTACATTTATTTACATCTCACACAACATCTCCACTTTTCTGGAACTGGGTCTACAGATCAGACCCAAATTCTGAAGGTAAAAGTTATTTATACAGGACAGTGTGTGGGCTCAGGGATGTGTTGACAACACTGTACATTATAGATTTCAGGGCAGTCGTGGGCTGGAGGTTAGGGAAACCTTGTGACCAGAGGGTTGCCGAATTAATTCCCTAAACTGATAGTAACGACTGAGGTGCCCCTTGAGCAAGGCACCTAACCCCCAACTGCTCCCCAGGTGCTGTGAATAGGGCTGCCCACCACTCCGGGCAAGTGTGCTCACTGCCTCTAGTGTGTGTGTGTGTGTGTGTGTGTGTGTGTGTATGTTCAGTGTGTAGTATGTGGGAGTTTCACCTTATGGGTGGGTTAAATGCAGAATACAAATTTCTCTGTGTGAAAATCACAAAAAAAGAAAAAAAAAAGGTTTGCAGTCCACAGTGTACATACAGTGTATAGACTGACAGTGTAGAGCACCATATGTAATACAGGATATGCAGTAAGAGAGGCTTACATTACATTACCCTTAGCATCACTGTGGAATGTGTGGCTGCTGGTAACCTGCCTGCTATGCCAGCTGGAGCTCTGGACTGCGGTCTCCCTGCTGCCATGTTCAACCAAAAAGCTTTTGTCTAAAGTGTTCTATATTCTTCCATTGTTAAAATGTAAATATGTTTCAGAATTTAAACAGACTTTTGGTCGTCTAACATTTACCTAGTGTACCAACAAGTTAGACCACCAACATGTTAGACATGTCCTCTGATGTTTCCATGTGTCTGCAGCTAAATACATACATATAATATATAGGCCGGCTCCGCTGAAAATACGCAGCTTCAAAGCCCCCAAAAATCTACCGATGGAAATCTACCTATATGGAATACCTTTCTTTGGAATACCTTCCTCTGTTTTAACACCCCAAATCTTCAGCTGAACTTTTACCTCGGTCCCTTCTTCCGGAGCTGTGACCCCGCCCATGTAGGGAGTCCGCTCGTGCAGACTCGAGAGTCACAGAAGGTGAGGAGCGTTCAGAAAGTGGGGTAAAGTGGGGCAGTGGAGAGAGGGGCTGAGGGGCAGCGTTCACAGGGCAGGTCTGATGTGTTCGGGGTTATAGAAGGTGTGTGGGCAGCTGAGGAGTAGTGAGGAGTTCACCGAGTTCGTCGAGGGGGGCAGAGGCACGCTCGCGCCCGAAGGTGGGGGGAGAGTGTGTTGGTGTATGTGTGTGTAGAGAGAGAGAGAGAGAGAGAGAGCGAGAGAGAGAGAAGGGGGGAAAAACTACTCAGCACCAAATTTGGAAAGCAGGGAGGAGAGAAATGGTGCTTCAGTCTTCCTTTACTCTCTGCAAGTAGCAGACAGAGCGGGGCGCTGGTGACGCCTGAAGAGGAGGAGGAGGAGGAGGAGGATGAAGAAGATGATGATGATGATTTCGCGTGTGTCATGGCAAACGGAACCGGCACGATCATGTTGAAGTGCGTGGTGGTTGGCGACGGCGCAGTCGGTAAAACTTGCCTGTTGATGAGCTACGCAAACGACGCCTTCCCCGAGGAATACGTGCCCACTGTCTTCGACCATTACGCAGGTAAATACACAGAGGCGTTCTCCTGCTTTCACTGTAATGTGCTATGAAGTGATAGTGCTAGTGTAGTGGGAGCCCCAGAGCTCATACATCAGCATGAGTCTATATGCTGGCATATCAGTGGCTAAAAGCACTGCAGAAGAAGCTGGTCTGAAGTGGCACCCCAGCTTTTGTCTGCTGCTGCCTCTGATCAAAACCACCTGTGGGCTTCAAGGAAGGAAAGCAGTTGGTGTGTTTGCCATCTTCTCCCCCTACACACACTTTGTTTTAGTCCAGAAACCACACATCCTGCCAGTTTTCGCCTCACTCTTCCTTATGTAACTGAATGATTTCATCATGTTCCTGTGTTTGAGTGCTAGATGCTGCTGTAAAGTAACCTTGTCTTAATCTGATTTTGCAGTGAGCGTGACAGTGGGGGGAAAGCAGTATCTCCTTGGGCTCTATGACACTGCAGGTCAGGTAGGGACCACATCCTGCTTTCACTGTCCCTCTCTTTTTCTTTCTCTCCCTGAGGTGTGTTGTATTAAAGGTGAGAACAGCTGTGTCACTGACAGCAATGCATGGTGACCTGTGTGCCTGTATCCATCAGTGGGGGGACGTGGCACATTTCTGCCTCGGCAAAATGGTTCAGCGTCTGAGTCACTCAACAGGTGACTGCTGCCCAGTGTAACAGGCTTCATTTAGGCAGTCAGACTGCACGGTAGTGCTTAATAATGCTCAGGGCATTATTGGTGATAATGCATAAGGAGACACTATGTAAATGAGCATGCTTTTCATTGTGATATACTGGGAGGATTCGGATGATGTTTCCCGAAGAATTAAGGCGAATCAACACATTCAGAGTGAACCTGGAGTGAAATTCAGACTGGTCTTCCAAATTCCACAAATGTTTGTATCCTATTTTATTTTTTCCCACGTATTATCATCGCATAGGCTTATCTTTCAAACGAGCCCTTTTCCCAACCTCTCTTTATCCTTTAGAAAGGGGACCTATTGTGCTTTCCCAGCTTTTCTCTGTCCTTTTGTGTTTTATGTGGCTTTTTGTGCATGTAAACAGTCTGTGAAGTTTTAAAACCCAAAGTACACACATGAGGGAGAAACTCTCCCCCACAGAAACCACTTTTCTCAGCTGAAACACCTCATTGGAGTTCCAGCCCTTTTCTCTGTTAGAAGATGACATAATCTCAGAACACAATCCTTATTGCCCGCCTACTGGCAAGCTTGGCACACCCTCAGAGAAAGAGAGAGAGAGAGAGAGAGAGAGAGAGAGATAATAAACTAAACTTGTCACTCTGAAACGTCCTGCTCTAATCTATCGTGGGACCTTCAGGTTGGGACACTGGCTCAAACAGATACGGCAAGATAAGACACCAAAGCCACTGCAGTGAGGGGCTGAAACTTCTAGCAGCATGTTGCTTTGGCAATTGACCTGTCAGAACAGTGTGGGCTAGCTGGCCAATTAGAGCACATCAGGAGGCAGGGCTTAAAGACAGAGGAGCACAAACAGAGGCTGTCAGACAGGGTAAATAGGGATGTGTACATTAGGAGCTAAATATTGTGTTTTGGGTACATGAAAGCATTCAGATCTATTCTAGTAGACTCTAAACGTAAGATTATGAGTATTGACAACATATATGCAAATGACCCAAGTTCTGTTTGGCTGCCATGTATTGTGTCTGATACAAGAAAGGAATCCAGCCTGAAACACTTGTTACTTCATTAATAACAAGTGGGGCTAAGCTGCTGTAGGCTGATGTGGTGCAATTTAAGAAAATGCATTGTTTTTTGTGACATCACAAAAACAGTGAACTCTAAACAGTCTGCTTTCAAGCTTAGTTATTTTATATGAGCTGGCAAGTAAACATGCATCAAGCATCAAACCCTTTATGCTTTATACAATATATATGATATAAAACGTCAGCTTATGTAAATGTATAATAATCAAGGTATTTTTATCCTGATATTGGCCATTTAAACATGCCACATCATATTATACAACCTATCACAGTCACACTGTGCAGCAATACTGGCAGTATGTTTAACCATTGTTGTGGAGTCCCGGCCTAAAGCTTTTCAACAAGCTCATTCAGATCTGCACCTTTCTTTCAAAGGCTATGATTTCTTCCACATTCAAATCCATTTTAGCACACAATCACCGTGCTATGGTTTGGGTACCTAAGCTAAAATTAAATTCAGTCTGGTTTTAAAAAATGGACAAGCAAAGGTTCTCCTGACTGTAGCCACAGTGTGTAAATGAGGGAAGTTGCCTCAGTTCTTCTTACCAAATTAACAACAACAGTGCAACCATATGATCTGAAATGAGGATCTGAAGGAGCTCAGCCACTTTATGCATTGATCAGCAGTATATATCGTGTCTGCTCTCGGGGGCTAAGAGGAAGTTTTATTTTTTCCATTCTTGGAAGGTGCTCTGCTTCAGAGAAGATGAATCTCTCTGGGTCTGCCACTCTTAATGAGAAGGCAGAGGAGACACAAGCTGTTGCAATGGAAGCAGATCTGCTATTCTGTGCTATGAGCATACAAGAGGAGCTCGGAGACCAAGCCTGCTCTCTTGGGCAAAGTGGAGAGCCGGATCTGACATGGCTGCTGTTTTTCATTCAGGGAGGCACTTTAAAGAGTGCTTGAGATGAAGGAATAAAAATGTGGGGAGTGGGCCAGATGTGGAGAGGGGTCAGAAAGGGCCAAATGCTGGGATTTAGTTTCAAAGCACATTGAAACCCGAAAGCTATTCCCTGCTCTCGCCCCCCGCACACAGCTGGGTTCAGTTAAAACCTCTACAGAGACTGTGATTGATCAGATGATCAGAGGCTTCATTTAGATTACGAGCGAGAGGGTGGGTCTGCAGCCCCGACTAAACTAAAGCTGATAGAAAGAGAGCAATGGAAAGTTCGCTAGTCTGCTAATTACCATCAGCTTCTTTTTCCAGTCGTGATCCAAGATGTAGGTTAAGTGTGTAGTAAGTGAACGTGAAACACACGTGCACTACTTGAAGAGAGATCAAAGCAGCTGCAGCATTTGGCTTTGGGAGTGTACAGTGCACAGCTCAGGGAGGCTTCACCCACACACCTACTCCCCTGCCGGCCCACTTTGAACTGCTCCTCTCTGCTGCATCGTGTTGCACACACCAGGGCACTGGACAAATATCTCACACAATGGTGCTTTGACTCGTTTAAGAGAGAGCATCCAAGTTTATATTTTGGTTGCCAAATGCTTTTTTAAATCTTTGAACCATCAAAAGCAGCTGGCGGAGCAGGTATGGTGTCCAGAGCTATGTTTGAAACAATGTATGATTTGCTACGTTCCTGTAAAGCTAACACAGCAAGTCATCTACTTTTATATGGTGCTCGCTTTTTTAATTTCAGTTTTTGACTATTTTCTACATTAAAGCCCCAGTCAAGTTGCCAAACAGAACCACTGTGGTGTTTGAAAGCCTCTGCTGTGGTATCAAACACAGCACTGTACGTTTAGTCTATTAATTCCTAAAAGGAATGCAAGCTGCAGTACTGAAACTGCTATTACTGGAGGTGTAATACTGCAAAACAGCTAGTTTTCCTAGCTATGCAGCAGACACGTTATTATACACTTTCCTTCCTACTAATAATCATCTTTATGATTATATACGTTTTTAGAAGATTCTTTAGCTTTGTGTGCCGAACTTGAGGTAGAAAATCTGGGCATAGTTTTATCCTGCATTTAAATACAGTCACTAAAGTAGCTTTTTATCAGTTGAAAAGTATCTCTACAGTTCAGCCTTGTTTATCTCAGACGGATGCAGACAAACTTGCACTTGTAGGCAGAGTTGATTACTGTAATGCTCTTCTTAGTGGGCTTACTGGACTGGGGGCGAGTTGTGAGCTGTAAGTAGGGAACCAGCCTTGTGACCAGAGGGTCACTGTTTCAGTTCCCTGAGCTGCCGTTACACAACTGAAGTGTCTTTGAGCAAAGCACTTATCTTTCAACTGCTCCTCGGGCACAGTGGACAGGGCTGCCGACTTCTTCAGGCAAGTGTGCTCACTGCCCCCCAGTGTATGTGTTTACTAGTAGTATGTTTGTATGTATGTATGTATGTATGTATGTATGTATGTATGTATGTATGTATGTGGAAATTTCAGTTCACGGATGGATAAAAGGGAAGACATTCCACTCCCAGCAACTTTTATTCCTACATTTTTTTACCAGTCCCTTATTTATACAAGCCTGTATATCATAGATGTAGTGATTTTTCAACTCTAAATACATTATTCATAATTGTAAATCAGTGCTATGGATTGGCAGCCTATCTAGGGTGTTTCCTACCATCCGCCCAGTGAAGTGATGACCTTAAGCACACCCCCCCAGAGTTGCTCAGAAGATAAAAGAATAACTGTAAATCATTAAATTCCACCCCATTATTTTTACAGATGTATTTTGATGACTTAAAGACATGTGTATGTATGTGTGCATGTGTCTCACAGCTCCTGAACATGGTGTCTGGGTTCAGGTGGTGATGGATGGGTGGACTATGCCGTCCCCTGAACTCCATATTCCCTACAGCCACAGAGACATCACACGCAGCTGACTCTATCTGTCACAGCTTCACAGTGCTGTATGGGACAGGCTGAACAGGAGAAAATAGGCAGATAGTTAGCTAAGGTAGCCGCAGGCAGCTACCAATAATATTCCAGTTGGCTGGAATATCTTGTTAGAAATGTCATCTCTCGTCTGAGGTTTCCTCAGTGGCTCGGAGCAGAGCGTCTCTCAGCTCATTGGCAGATGCGCGTCAGTTGAATGACTTCATACATTCTGTCTGATTGGTTCTGACGTGTGGAGCACTCTAGCAGAAAAAAGAGACAGGCGAATTCTCTTTTTCTCTGTCTTTGTTTCACCCCACCTCTTCCCATTTTCAGAGACACAGCAGGCAGCAGAGCTCTACTGAATCTTTACACTCATAAGCTCATCCTGTTCCCATTCCCAATTCTGCCTTATAATTCTCTCTTGCTCACTCACTCTCTCTCATCATTCTCAATGTCTCTGCCATTAAACTGGGTTCTGGGCAGCCCTTTCTGTCATTGGATTTCAGTGAAGAGCCTCAGTGCCAGATGTGTATAACAGCTGTGGTGATTGCATGCTGCTTTCACTTCAAGAAAACTCCCACCTTGGAGGAGACGAGATGGCGCTGGTGCGGTGACCTCTTTGTGAGAAGGCAGGGCAGGTTCAAAGGCAAGCCTTAAACTGAAATCCAGAGGACTTAGGGTTTCTCATCTCACCCTCTTTCACCCATCTGTTCATTTCCTTTTAACATTCTTTGATCTGCACTAGCGGTATAAATGACTAGAGATGGCACTGATCAAATATTAGGTAACCAATCTAGGTTGACACGGCACACACTCAAATTGCTTTATGCTCTTAACTATACGGTTGGAAAGTTTGGCTGGATTTAGCAAGATTTATACCCTACTTTTTTGAGCATCTTCTTAAAATCCATTTTATGTCTAAGTAATGTTTATAGAGAAGTATCAGATGGGTGTTTGTATCAGCGGATTGTTCCAGTGTCTGGGCAGAAAAGGTGGTAATCTCTAATCATAATGCATTGATCTGAAGGTAGTGCTTTATCATGGTTGTTAATGTTATTAATTAGAATGAATCAGAATAGTATTTATTTGATACAGTGTTGGAAAGATATAAGGGGCTCTATTAGGGACCTATTTGTTTTTCTTTTAGTGTGCTGTGTAGCTTTTTGTGCATGTAAACGGTCTGTGAAGTTTTAAAACCTAAATGCCATATGCCAGAAGAAGAAACTCGCTCCCACAGAAATGACTTTTTTCAGCTGCCTAAAAAACCTTGCTGAAATCCCAGCCCTTTACCCTGTTACATGGTGATGTCATCTTCCTTATTGTCCACCAACCAGCACGCTTGGCACACTCTCACACAACAAACAGAGCTCTAAATCACATTCTCTGATTTAGCTTGCGAAGGTGGATCTACCATGTAGTTCTACCTGAATTCATGACCGCACTCTGGCACAAACTGATATGGCAGATTGGACGCATTGTAGGAATACCCACAGCAGTGTGGGGGACAGAGCTCATAGTAGGATATCGCTCTTTTGGATGATCATTTAGAACAGAGTGGGTGAATAGACTAATCACACTGGGGCACACTGGACCCCGTGGGACACATTTAAAGACACACTAGCTCTGACAGAGAGTTTCAGACAGAAGGTAAATGCAGACGTACAGTATAGGAAAAATATTGTGATTTAGGAAACTGAAGCGTGTAGAGCTGTTGGAGTAGACCCCCAAAAAACATAAAGGTTGAGACCACTGTCAGCTATGATTCACCTGCCATCTGGCTGATTGCTGTCAGAATGAGGTGGGTTGTTGGTTATGTCAGAGTGAGGTGGGTTGTAAGACTTTAGGTTATTTAGAGAGGCATAGCAAAATATTACAAATCAAATCCAGTCTCAGAATTGAAAGGTGTATCAAACCTGCAAAGTAGTGGATTATTACACTGCATGCTGTGTACAACATGCAAACATTTACATGTTAACGTATGAAGGCACATATTCAGACACTTCTTATTTTGGCTGAATTAAAAATGATATCACATTGAGACACCACCATGTCATATCTAGTTTTGAAGTTTGTCACTTGTTGCACTTCTATAAAGTACAGTACTCTGCAAAAGTCACAACCTTTATTAATTAAAACAGTCAAAATGTGCATTAAGTGCAAGAGCACTAGCATTATGGTAGGAAATGGAAAGGAAAATGATAAAGAAAATGATTATCAAACTAAAAAAGATACAAAGAAAATGGGTCTCCAAACAAAGACCTCCTGAACCATCAAAACTGTCACCATCAGATAAAGAGTTCTTAAAGCTCTGATCTTAGAGAGCGATGAGAAAATCAAGCTGCACTCTTCCTTCAGACCCGAAGAAATCTACAGGTCAATGTGTTTATCTTTCCAATATGAGAAGAAAACTTTATGGGTTATGGGTCTGAAAGGATGTGTAGCTGTAAAGAAGCACTAACGTTCAAATAGAAAAGAACTAATAGAAGCTGCTGGTGCTCTCAGAACAATGGACTAGTCAACCCTGAACTGAATGTGTTTAGGAATACTGGATTGTAAAAAAAGAAAACTTCTAAAACTGAGAAAGTTAATCTGTGTGATTTCCTATTTTCAGCTTTTTCTCTAATGCTGAAAATAAATAACATAATACATACATAATGTTTCCTAAAGAACAGTGTATCATAATGAGGTGAGGTCAGGGAGAATGTTCTATTTTGGGTTTCTGAAGGGGAGGACGATTATTGATTTTGATTGTTCAGACAGCACACAGTGATCATCATAACATGCTAAATACATGCACTCTGACACATACCCACAGTCTTCCGTGTCATTAACTATCAGTCAGTGAAGACAGCACTGTTAAAGCAGACAGAGTGCAGCTGATCACTTCCTCCCGGGTGTGTGTGTAGTATTGTCAGGGTTCGAGCTGCTCCAGCAGTTTGTGGAGATGTTAGCACATGCAGAGCATGTGTAATCCCAGGTGCAGGAGGCCAGGAGCATCATGCCATGGCATCCGCCCTGAGCCTAATTCACCCTCAGGAGGCAGCAGAAAAGGCCTAAGGAGGTAGAGTTTCAGATGAGGGAGTGATTCTCTGCCTCAGCGTTGTGCGTCTGCATGTGCTGGAGTGCACAGCAAGCTTCAATTAATCTGCATCCGATGAGTAAATACAGGCATGAATAATTCTCTTAGAGTAACAGCACAGAATACCCCACCCCCTCTTTCGCCCACCACCACCTTTTTTCCACTTCTAGCTGTCTCTGTAGCACTTCATCTTCCTACTTTATGATCTCCTTTGCCTGTTTGTATTAGCCAAGATGTAAATATAGCTGCCTTACATTCACTCGTTCCCATGCAGCCTTATGTAAGGAACTGGGTGCTGTCAGTAATGAAACACTCAGCTCCAAATTGACCCATTTACTGCTAAACAGCAAATGGCATAGTTCAGACAAGCATAGGGACAAATGAACACAAGCATGCGTGACTTTCTCCAACTGGAATTAAAGGACTTACAGAATGCATAGACATAAACACTGAACTCCAGACAAATGCACACACAGACAAACCAGTACTACCATGTAGTACTATCTTTGTAAGGACTTTCATTGACTTATGTGGTACTATAATGCTACACTGTAATGTCAGTAACGAAAGAAAAGCAATCAAAAAAAAAAAAAAACAGAACGAGAAACTGCATTTTTGATAGTCTCACAGGACCAGACATGATCTCGTAATGAGAATGTCTAGGGAGGACCATGAGAAACTTCGGACTAAATGTTTTTGGGAATATTGAAGTATTAGCATGGGAACAAACTGCTGGTGAAATTTTAAACAAATCCAACACCTCGTTAAAATGTGGCTCAGAGTAGGGGCGACTCGACAGCCTGTTAGCCCATAGATGTCATATAAGTTAACATGATCCCCAAAATCCTCCCCAAAGTCACTAAGATAAGCATGTCGTTTGCAAGGATAAGTTAGATGGCATTTTTTATGCATGTTTTATTGAAGGTAGTGGATATAATGAAACTAGTTGAATTCAGGGTGGGACGTATGTACCCTTGGGTGCAGTGAATTTTGCTGCTATCCAGCACTAAAAGTGTAGCAAGCCACAGTAAGTACCACAATAATTAGTTTTTCTGAAGCTTTATCAGCCAGAGTAGACAGTATAGATCAGCAGGGCCACCTTTAAAAATGACTTCAGAAATTATATATACAGTGACATTTTTATTTTATGTTTCATATACTAAGCTGGACTGAGTCTAGTTAACCAAGCTTAATTAGACTGTTGTAATGAAAGCTTTAAGCACTGATGATGTCTACAGTATGCTCACAATGTGATTAAATATTGTGATAAATGACTTCACATCATACTGTGTGGTGCATATTGTACACATCATTGAAGGGATCATAAGCCATGGTATGAGTCAATGGTATGAATACAATAACACATCCACACACATTCACACACACACACACACACACACACACACACACACACACACACACATACATGTATATATATATACATATATATATATATATATACTGTATAGGCTCAGTTTAAATCACAGGAGCTTTCCTGACAGGCATACATATATGCATTAAGGCAATGTGGAGTGATTCCTGAGATAAATGTTTTATAGGATTAGTGGCATGAAAACATGCACGCGCACACACATACACACACACACATACGCACGCGCACACACACACACAGTTTCTACCACTTTGTTCTCTCCTGTCTGTTTCAGCGGGAATTATACAGAACTGCAGCACTGCACTAGCTTTACAGACAGTAGTCTGATATAAAAGATGAGAGCAGAGGTGGGAGTGGATGGGAGTGGCTGCTTTATGTATATGTACATGAAGCGAATCCCGGAGGAGCAGCAGAAAGCGGATAACAATCCCACTACAGTTAGCACACTCATCCTAATCCCAAACACACATTCCATTCCTAGCCCATATCATGTGGTTTTTTTTTTGTTGTTTTTTTTTTTATAAGACAACAATATGTTTTAATTGCACCTTTAGCTCTGGTGGTGCCTGCTGCTTATTGTCATGTTTTGTAGCTACTGTGGACAAACCGAATATTTCATTCTCTCTGCAAGAAAAATAATCTATTCAGCAAATGTGTAATTCATCAAGTGAGCGAATGAACTTCTTTGTACAAGTTTGATGACTGTATATTCAGTAGAATCGCAGTTTCGGTAAAGTCTTATTATGCATAACAACTTTAGATGGAAACCCAGCCACTGGCAGCAGGATGAGCAGTTGGATGGAGGAACACACCTTGAACACTATGTAATACTGTTAAACTCTCTGAACCATATGTACATGGTACGATGTGTGCGGCAAAAAACATGACAAAATATGGCATGCTGTTTTAAGCACGCTTGTGGTGCCGTTATTTGACTGCCTCTTTTACACCCTGCCCCTCATGAGTGAGCTGTTGGTAAACGAGACTACGTACAGTTTACACGATAAGCTGCACTCTCAGTAAAGTGAACATTAAATGCAGGTGCATTGTGGGAGCATATTGTGCACTCATTAGGGTAGATTTTGCACAGCGCCTGTGCGTGTACAAACATCTGTCATAGAGAGTACTGGATGACTATACATGGTACAGGAACGGGTGTGCGTGTGTTTGTACAATTGACTGTATTGTAACTTGGTGCATAGTCAAGCAGAGAACGCAAGCATTGAGGGCATGTGTGTGGTGATGATTGTGAAGACTGCTTGCTGTGAGCTGTGTGGGGAGAGTGGGAGCAGCTGGAGAGAGAGAGAGAGAGAGAGAGAGAGAGGGAGAGAGTTTTATGGTAATGCTGGAGGCACACAGGGAAGGGTGTTTCCAGGTTCACTGCATTAGGCTGCTGTCTCTGTTTGTTCCAATCCATTTCCCTCAGTCTTTTAAAAGAGATGGGTGACTGCGCGCAATACACACACACACACACACCACAAGCACACATACATACACACAGAAGTCAAGACGCGCATGCGGCCTTCTCAGAAATGCCTTTTACTTCATTATTAACGAGATCTAGATCGCTGCCCCTAGTTATCCATCACAGGGCATATCCAAGGGAGTGAAGTGCTGATCTAGTAGCCTATTATAGGCATAACATATGAAGAAATGTTATTTTAAATATGTCTATGATGGACTTAATCCATCATAGACAAATGGTTATAAACAGGGTCTTTCAGAAAGACAGACAGACAGAATGTCTTCAATTGACCAAGATCAACTTTACTCCTCACGAAAGGGGTTGGTCTGGGTGGCACTGGGTGGTCTTCTTTCCATCCTGCAAAAATTTAAAGGGACACCTCCATTTCCCTACCTCTGTCAGCAACTGGAACCTTAGCAGAGCTTACAGATACAGCTCCCTTTGTAACTCAGTCTGAGCCCCATTTGAGCTCATTTCAGTGATGCTAACAGCATCCAACAGAAAGCAGAGGAAACACGGAAAATGTTTCTGATGAAAATGAAAAATATTAACACCGAGTACTGACACATACTGACACATTTTCACCTTTCAAAACAAACAAGAACATGTATTATGCGAGGTATTATCAGTTATATGCATGATATAATTAATTAATCGGAATTCATTTATTTACTAAAGCGAATACTGCTGTTAGTTAGCGGCTAAACAGCTATGCATCTAATCCTGTTGTGCTGAGCCAGACCTCCTTTCACAACTTACCTTCCAGCATGTTCTTTCAGCACTAAGTAGGTGCCAAATAATATTAGATTACTCATTATGCAAGTTAGAAAATTTGTTTTGCGCTATAATATAAAATTAAGCAAAAATTTAGAAGATGCGTTGCTTATTCTGTCGTGTTTTTTGCACCTCCAGTGAACTTTAATTGTTATTAAAAGGCTTTATTTATGGTCCTAGTGGCTTTTGTAGTCAGCTGTGTGGGCCATGCGCTAGAAGGATGAAAACTCAGGACTTAAATAGCATGCCATCCAGTTTGTCATGCTGATAATAGAATTTGCAATGAACATCTTTCTGTTGAATATAAAGGAATGCGAAAGTCCCACCATGTGATCTAGTACAATGTACAACGTGTTGATTTGTAATATGTAAAAAAAATACATCCAAACTTTTGACACGGTCAACAAGCAAACAAACCCCTTGCTTACTGAGCTGATGTGTACACCTGGTGCTGCTGTTCCAGTGGTGGGCTTTCAGGCAAGGGGAGATTAAGAGAGATACTGGGTGGATGACTGATGTGTTGGCATATTCCACATTTCAGCTGGGCTGAGGCCAGCTGTAAATAATACCCCGCTCTCCCTCCCTCCCTTCCTCCCTCCCTCCCTCCCTGCAGAATGTTTCAACAGGCCAGAGGAAGAGCTGTATTTATAACATCAGTGGCCTATCACATAGACACACACACACATGCATGGTCACACCGCAGACGCACCTGCTCAGTGTTGTTTATCCAAGTCCAGTTCCAGTAAACACTGGGTTGTCTTATTCTACGATGAGGCCAGTTTATCAACAGGATGAGCAGCTCTACACATTAGGCCAAACTTAGCCTCAGCTTCAGACTTGATAAACAAAGTTCTGTTTACCAGGCTAAATGCTTGCTGTTGCAAGGACCAGGCAGTTGCCTGCCTAGCACACCATAACAGCAGTGTGTCTTTTGAAAATGTAAGTGCTAGATGGTTTTACCTGGATGTGTTTTTTGTTGTAGCACTGTTCTGACAGTAGACTAGGGACCAGTATTACAAAGCATGTTGAATATCAGGTTCACAAAAACAAAAACAACAACAACAAAAAACAATGCAGGCACGCTTGAAACGTTTTGCTGTAGTTTGGATAATCAAGCTATGGTTCATCGCTGTACTGTCACCACTACCCCTATGCTAATACTTGTTGGAGTAATAAAAAGAAGACTTTAGCTTCATTAAAAGTTAAAAGGTATGAGAAAGGAGATGACCTGTATACTGACTGATGCTACACTCGCTGCTGCTGTGCTACACAGTTGCAACTGCACACATTAGTAAATGGGACAAAACAGCACTGATTCTGCCATTCTACAAAAAGATGCACATGCACACCTATGCCCATTTTGCATGTAAGTCTAATGACTGCTTCCTGCCAAAGAAGGTGTGTCTTTGAAACATTGAGCCATGGAACGAAGAAGACCTCTGGAAATAGTCAGCAGTCTGACTGGTGGGACTAAGCCTAATCCGAGGGGATATCTACTATTGCAATTCCTGTCCTTCTGTAATCATTGTGGAGGATATCATCAGCCAGGGTTGTGTTGTGTAAAAATAATAAGGTTCATCTGTCCCTGACCTTTGGCGGACTGAGTCAGTGAGCTAGTGTCTGCAGCCACCAGGTTTGTATTCACTGTAGCACAGTGCACTGGCCCATGGGACAAGAGTGAGGTCATGCAGCTTCGCTCAAGGGACAGAGAAGGGCAGCACTGCTCAAAAAGAGTCTGAGTCACCCGCTGCTGTGTGCAGATAATGAGGTGGTGCATGCTCTGTGATCTCACACACATGCACAGGCAGTGCAGAAGCCTCAGTGCTGCTAAATGAAGCTCTGTCTGAAGCACTCTCAGCTTCTGCCTGGGCCTCTGAGGCTGCGTTTCTGGCAGCACAGGGCCAGTGCTGACAAGCGTCTGTCACTAATGAAACGTTTATACGGCAGCGTCTGCATGGCCAGAGGCACACACTGTAACAATTTAGACGCTCACATTTGAAATTGGAACCATGAATGACTGATCTCTCTCTCTCACACATTCACACACACACACATTCATATGCACACATAAAAATCTGAGCTCCCAAAAATATCAGTCACATGTCCTCTGCAAATCCAGGCTTATCTGTCGTAGTGTGTGTGCTTTCCAGAGGACGCTGTGCTCTCACACTCTTTCTGCAGCCTGTTGGAGGGCGCAGGAGCAGATGAGAGAAATATTAGTGAATAAAACATGCCTATCTAAATTAAATGAATCTCTCCCGGTACATCATGGCCACTGTACATTCAAGCCTCTGCTCAAGCAGGTTGTTAAAGAATCATTGCTGGGCATTTGGGCTGGATGATTTACCAGAGGGTGAACTGCAGTCTGGGCTTTTAGATTGCTTGTTTGGTGTAAAGGTATATAGTAAAGGATGACACTTGTCTTTAATATTTGTATTTTCTTAAACATTACTTATTTTTTAAGCAGTTGCTGCACAAAGCTGACCTGTGAACTATTCACAGTAACAGAAATGTTGACCGGGGTGCCCGTATGATATGAAATTAAAGCCTTTATCACAGACCTACTTACTTATATTAATGGTTGTTTCTGCGGTTAGTACAGAATTGCTGGTTCAGGACTGTAAGAAAATGAATTACTGTGAAAGAAATCGAATTACTGTTATTTTACAGAATTTACAACTGTGTCCCATCATTTTGGCAGCCCCACTGTTGGACCTTGTGCCTTTTTACCATTATTTTATATTGTGAGCACAAAAATACCATGATGCTGGCCAGTTCTTGTGCATTAGAGTAAATAAACAGAATAATCAGATGAGGAGAATGGATGTTTGCACTATTGCCACTTTTGGGTCAATTCATAATACATCTTGGGTGTGGGAAATGTTTGTTTTCATTTGTAGCAGAGATATGAGTTCTTTGTATATTTAAAACATGTCTTATTAAAATATTAAATATTAAAAGTACAAATATTAATATTAAAATGAGTTGTTTACAAAACTACAGAATGTGTTAGGTTGGGCCCCGCCCTCTGGTACTTGGTAAACTGGTGGCTAAAGTAGACTACTAGGGGCCAGTTTCCTAGACCCAGATTAATGCTGATAGTTAATTAAAATTTCCAGTGATGATTCACCATTGGCACTTCAATTTAGTCCAAGCCCAGGCTCATTAAAACTTCTTCCAGTGATGGTCCAGTGTATCACAGCTGTTCTCAAACCAATCTTCAGCAAGCCCTAGACACTCTGCATTTTTTTTCTCTAGCATTTAAGGATACAAGTTAGGTTGGAGCAAAAGTACTGACTGTGTGACTGAGATTGAAAATCACTCGTGTAATAAGTACTCACTAGTGCTGGCAGCTTAATCAAGTGTTCAGTTACCCTTGCAAAGCGCTAATATTATTATTTGTCTGTGTAAATCGGTCCATTTTCTCTTCTATAGGAGGACTATGATCGTCTCAGGCCTCTGTCCTACCCCATGACGGATGTCTTTCTCATTTGCTTTTCGGTGGTGAACCCTGCCAGCTTCCAGAACGTGCGGGAGGAGTGGGTGCCTGAGCTGCAGGAGTACGCTCCTAATGTTCCATACCTGCTCATCGGCACTCAGGTATCCCCCCGCCTCCGTCATCAAGAGTCACAACCTGGGGTTATTTGCACCACATCTTAGAGAGCCTCTTTGTTCATACTTGTTAATGCAGGTATGTGCTGTGGTTTTGCCAACTGGGAGGCCAGTACTTATTAATCACTCTAACACAGTGGCCCCGTCTTATACAGGACTCACATTGTCACAGATGTTACATGGCAGTCTTCCTCTTCCTATCCTCTATTCTAACAACACAAGCAAACTGGTTGAGCACCTTGTGGCGAGCCTTCAGCCACCCAAACCTAAACATGCGTTACAACCCAGACAGACAAATTTAGGCACATCAGGCTCATCAACTAATGGATAAACAACACCATCTGAATCCCATCACAACCACTCTGCTCATAAGCGCAATTAGCACAGCATTCAACAAGTAATGCCAGCAGCATCACATTTATCACACTGGTAAGATGAAAATAACTGACCATGCAATTAGGAAACCTCACTGAGGATACTGCACAAAGTTGTTCTTAGTCCTTCAAAGGCACTTGCATACAACATAATATCCGCATGTTCTATATCAAACTGATAAGTCTCAGCTCTCCCTATAACAAGGCCTCATTTAACCTAGAGCAATTTGTAGGAAGATAATTTCTCGTGTTTATGGTGCTTAAAATAGGTTTTCCAAAGTCCTAAGTTTCAGATGTAGCAAACAGTATGAATGAAGTGTGTTAATACGTGTTAATGGTATCCTCATTATCCTCATTATCATCCGTTTACAGCTGCAGCAACAGCTGTAAACTTTTTCCTCAACATTTTATATCAGTCTCCAAGACGACTGAACATCTCAACATTTCTGATGTGACAAGTAGGTCCTTAGAGATTGTCCATTGGTCAGTTTCATACAAAGTATAGACAGACACTCAAATCCACAAGTTACACAGCTTCACAAGCAGACGATGTGTATTACAGCCTCTATTCATAGCCACATAACTCTGGATGTGAGTCACGTACAATCTCATGAAATTGCAAGTGCAGTATCTACAGATTCAGGAAGAGGTTTAAATTATGTTTCTGTTATCACCGAGTTATTATTAGACACATCAAGAATCCTCAGACGTGAAGCCAGCGTGCGTTCATCGCAAGGCTTAAGCATGAATTACATCCACCTAACATTCAACTTTTCAGCAAGAGTGTTTTCTAAGAGATGTAGTATTAGCACTTTAGCTATATTGCCAGGCAAGCTTACTTTAGCTCGTTTACTAAACCTGGTGCCTAAAAAGAGAAATGCTTACAAATAGTTTTAAAGTAATGGGTTATTTTTGCAAACCGGGCCAAGTTTATAATATGATTAAACTTTCTTTTTTTTTTAACCCTCCTGTTAGTTTCAGCCAAATATTTCAAAACTGAAACATGAATTATTAAGAATGTATATATATTTCAATGTTATTTTATTGAAATGCTTTTTTATTTTTTGCCCCATATCCATCAATATACAACATACATTGACACTACAGTTATCAATTAATTAATAAACTATCAAATTAAAGTCAACCAACTAAATCTCTTCACATTTTGGATTACAATTTTTCTCTTCCTGTATTATGTCATTTGATATTTGCCATTCTGGAACATTGGGTTATAATTTTTTCTATCCATATATTACACCAACATTAAGATATTAACCCAACATCGTCAAACACATAATGTCTGACATCTGCATCACATGTTTATCTACATGTGCACACGGAGGTGCTGGTGTGTTTTGTTGTCCTCTACTAGCAATTAATGGCCTCACACATGCAGTTTTGTAAATTCCAGGGTAAATGACAGGAACGAATGTTGCCTTCTGTCTGGAGCAAGATCAACTCATAGTGGCACACACCAAACTCTGTCTGGACTACATCATGTTGTCTCTATATCAGAGACGGTCTTGTTTCTATACATTTTGATATGTTGAAGGAGCTCCCACCAAAGCCCTCGTCTCACACCTTTAGGGATGTTGACTGAGGGTTTCAGGTGTCTACAGTGACCGCAGTCTAGTGCAGACAGAAAGCTGAACTAGCCTGTCTTAATCGAGATTCCTCACCAGCTCATGCTGAGGGTGCAAGCCTTTTTTCATTTTCATTTTCAATATTCCAAACAGTCAGAAAACGTTAAAGAAGTGACAATGGCTTATACAGTTTCTGCCGGCCCCATGCAGAATTCTAAACTAGCCCATGCCCCAGTGTGCTGTAGACAAATCAGAGAGTGTGTGGCTTGACCTTTAGTGGAGCCTGCTGCAGCCTCCTTCGTTGTGTCTCTTGATGAAGCAGTCCATAACTGCGGTACAGTTCTTGGACTTCTGTTTTTTCAGGAACTTGCCTGTGGAAAAGGAAAGGCCTTAAAGCAATGAGCACAGTCGCCTGAAACATGCTCCCTGCAGGCAGGACAGCATCCTGCAGCTACCTCATCAGTGCCCCCAACCATTCCGCCCCTCTAATTTAACTTACATTTACATTTAGGCATTTAGCTGACGCTCTTATCCAGAGCGACTTACAGGGTTATTCTTTTTACAGTTAGGCCATAAGTTACTCTTATTGGTGTAGCTCATTATTTGCTACCTAGACTGGAATTCGAACCCCTGTCTCCCACAGGGGTGGATGCTCTCTGGTGGGTAGTGGTGTTCACCGCTGAGCCACACCAACCACCACACCAACTTTTCATGGAACTTTTTGCTGCACTCTATCTGGCAAATCACAAGATTCACATTCCACTATGAATGCTAGCATACTAGACCACAACTGATTTCACGCATGTCATCAGCTCGCCAAGGCATAAGATGGACGCATGTCAGCTCTGACCTTAGTGTTCACAAAGGGAGCTTAGACTTGGGGAAAACGCCTGCCCTTTTGGATGCTGCGTAGAGCTGCTAGTCGTTCAGCTGTGAAGACAAACAAATGGTTCACCTACCAAAACAAAACACACCTCTCCTCTGTCTTCCTCTCAGTTCAGGTTTTCTCTTTCCCCTCGTGTTTTCACTTGATGCATGCAGGCTCCCCTAACACCACTTCTCACCAGACGTATGGAAATATTTCCATGGACAATTGGTTCCTGTGCGTACCATCCCATGTTTAGGCAAAGACTTTCGCAAAGACACTCTCCACACTCTCTAACCATATTTCAGCTCCAGGACTCCAAAGACTGTGTGTTTCCCAATATCACTGCTATCAGGGTAGCCTACACCCCTCCGTAACAGGGCAGACCCTTTGTCACAGATGGGTGCTATACGTCTAGCTAGACCATCTACGTTGGGGCTATAATGCACACTGAACATGAAACACACACTGAATACATGTGCCATGTATTCATAGAGGAGGAGACTATTTTCAGAGTGGTATTCTTATCAAGCTAGACCCTATTTAATGTACACAGAGGGGTTCCTCTCGTAAATGGTGACAGCCATCTCAGCTTCATGCTGCATGTTTATTAGACTACCAAGTGAACATGGCCTCTTCTCATATTAGCAGTGACACTTCACATGACTTCCTCTCTGATGATACAAGACATCCACAGTGCTTACACATGCCCTGGCGGTCTGAACAAGGAAACAAAACGCTGGTTGCATATGCAATCTTGGTTCTGGAACTGTGGAAGACCTCCGGGGTTGTGTGTCATTTGGAATTCCTGAGAAATTGAGTTCCGGGTAACGTGTCATAGACAGAGGCTGATGTAGTAGACACACATCACATATCTTTGACAGCGCTGGTGTAATATCCCAGCCCACCCGCATTCGCCAGGCGACTATCCACGGCGCTTTTCATAAATACATAATTGCTGTACAACCAAACTATTACAAGCAGGGAATGTATGTACAGAGATCAAATAATAAAAATAATAAAAACTAACCAAAACATATTTTGAACTTCCCACAAACCAACACTGCATGCACAGCACAACAAAATCAAATTAACAACATAATATCTCTTCTACTACCTACAAACACAATGTGGTATTGTTTAGAAGTTAGAATCTGCACTGGTGATTTAATTTGTTTGCCTGGGAAAAAAGTAATTAGTGTTAAATTACACCCTGTTTTTAACAACCATGTTGCAATCATTATCATTACAGCATCTTCCAACGTATGATGTGTCTGTATGATAAAACGTCTGAGGTTTAAGTTATATTTCCTGTAACAATGTTGGGTGGCTGTCAGAGTTAATGTCTCCTTAATTACTTGTGGATGATGCTATATGGTGCGATAGAAGTACATCACAGCAGGGTATGGCTGAAAATCAGTCGTAGCAGTGGGGGAATTTTAATTGGAAACAGGGACATATGAAGAGACCCTCCCATGCAATGGAGCTTTTTAGGTGAAAGGGGAGCGTGTGCAGACGAATGCCAGCATCTGGCCTTGGATCAGATTTCCTGGAGCCTTCTGCTCTAAAAACAAACCCCAACATATGGAATCTCATCCACTACCCTCAGAATAAAGATGCAAGCAGCACATGTGCACATAGACCCCAGCTACTTCTTTCTCCACTTCCTAAAAAAGTTTTGAACTTTCTGTGATCTGAGACTAGAAAAGTTTGCTTTTTTTGTACTGCTAGTTTTCCTTCCCTTCATGCTATCTCTCTCGCTACAGATTGACCTAAGGGATGATCCCAAGACCATCACCAAGTTAAATGACGTGAAGGAGAAACCCATTGTGACAGAACAGGGACAAAAGTTGGCAAAGGAGGTGAGGAAAGGAAGCTCCAAACGAAGCCTAAACTAAGTATGAGGCTTTGGCTGTGAAATAGAACCAGAATGAGTTCAAGGAAACTGATCATTTATCAGGGCTTGTTTAAGAACCACTAGCAAATCCATATGTAAAATATGCAAGTGTTATAATGTTCCACATCTTTCACTAAGGTCATATAACAGCTGGGGCAAATATGACAGTTTGGAACTGGGATGAGAGCTCCAGTGAACGTGAATTATAACCATTTTAAATTAAACAACTCTGTGCTTGTGTAGATCGGTGCCTGCTGTTATGTGGAGTGTTCAGCGCTGACACAGAAAGGCTTGAAGACCGTCTTCGATGAGGCCATTATTGCCATCCTGGCTCCAAAGAAGGGTGCGTTAAAGCGACGCCTCGGCCCGCGCTGCATCAACTGCTGTCTAATCACGTGAGCACCCAGTCACACCAGTTCTGGGGCATTTAGGGGCGTGAGAGATATAACATATACCCCACTGATGACGGAGTTGGGGTTTCAAGAACAACTGACAACCTGAGCCCAAACTGTTCCTTGACAGATGACAAACAATGAAAATTGTGAAGTACAGGAGAAGGACAGACACACATCTTTCACTGCTCGAAAACCGAGACTCATTCTGTCATGAGTCATGGGAGGTAGTGAGCAAGAACAACTACCCTAAAGGACGTTAGAATTCGTCATCAACAAGTGACCTACAAAAACACTAAACATTACTGAGACAACACAAGAACAAATGATAATGACTTTCACAACACAGAAGCACAGAAAAGGAAAAGTTTCCAGGGAGAGACGATGAAAGGCACAGTGGAAAACTCTTGAAAATCAAAAACAAAGCATTTGTATTTCTTGTCTGCTTCTGTATGCATGTGTGGAAAAAAAATAATCCCAGACAGCCTAAAGAGCACAACCAAATCCCACAGACATTTACAGAAGTAGGACTTTATTTGGTTCAGAAAAAGGGAAACTGCATCTTGCAACACTGGGTTGCAAAATGCTTACCTTCCACTAAATTTCTCCCAAATCCCTTATTTACCAGAAAAGCCAATGGGAAGGTTCCAACAGGTATACCACTGCAAATATACAAATAATTTAATACCCAAGGAAATGGACATTTCTACTGCAGCATCTGACCTCAAAGGACATGATTTCAAGGATTGAAGAGCAAGCAGGTGGAAAGTCCTGTAGCGTTGACGCTGCCCACCCCAAAACTATTACAGTCATTCAATGTCCATCAACAACTTGGCCTTTGCCTGCAAGTTCCTGTTCTTCACTTGAGCTTGTAGGTGAGCTGCTTGCGATGCCAGCGGATCCAAAGCGGGGCTGCCAGGAGCCCTGTCAGAAAACCTATGGTTGCTCCCAGGGAACAGGAAATAGGCCACACCTAGAGGGAGGAACAACAGGAATCAGCAAAAACCAATCAGCCCTGCCCCCATATGGCAGGAGCACAACTATCTGGCTGCAACGGACAAGATCACTGTGGTGTTTTAAAGGTCAATTTTTGTACTTAAAGCTTTAAACTGCATTTTCTTTGATTGTTTGTTGTTTTTTTTTTTTACTTTAGGGTTTGATTTTGTGTGCATTTTTGGGGTGTGCATTTTTGCCTCTCAGCTTTGCTCTAAATGATCCAAATTGTCAGATTTTATAAAGAAAAAAAAGGCAGTGACTTGAAAGCATTAGTTGCTGTTTTAAAGGAATTTGTTGCACAGTATTTGCAAACAGTGATTTGAGTGTTTTTGCAGCTTCTAGCATCTAATGACTTTTTTTAAATAAGAGAACCTTTATGAATACTATGGAGTGAGGAACTAGTCAGTGGCAAGTTGGAAATCTTCATGAAGTTTAGCAAAGGGTGCAATTATTTTCTAAAACAGTGGGGGAAAAGTTGCAATGACTTTCTAAGCTCAGTGATGAGTGATTAATACTTTATGTACATTTTGTTTGATGACTTGCCTCAAAACGATGATTGCTGAATATAAAGTTGTTTTTCATAACAGTTGTCTCTATTCAGTCTTCTTGCCTGCTTTCAGAATGTATCTTCTTGGAATGTAACAAAAAGCACACTTACAGAGCCTTATTTATCCAGTTATTTACAAAGGAAAACATTTTTAACTTGTGCTGGTGAAGCAGCTGGTGGTGAAGCAAGACATTTGATCTAATATCTGCTCATGATCGAAACGCTGCTCATGACATGACATTTATGTGAGCTTTAATAAATCTGTTGTGGCTCGACAACTCCATAACGGTGACCTTTCAAGAGAAGGGGATTGTCTTTGTAGTCCTCTGTTGTGGTCTGGCCTTCATTTGGCTTTAAAAGCTCTTTTTCATAGTTTTCAATTGAAACCAAAATGAATACTCTCCCTACAGTGCTAGAATTTAAATACTTTGATATTCCTGTTGTCTGTTCAGTAGGGTCATTGTGCTGCAGCCTCCATGTCCTAAAACACTGGAGGAGCTTTTGTGCTCTACAGACTCTTCTTCACTTCTCAGAAGATGAAAGTCTCTCCATGTTCTAAAACACAGAACATTTTCAGAGTGAGCCAAAATTATAAACTGTCGGGAAGATTGATTTTTCAATTATGTGCGAGCTGTGCTAGTGGGCTTTGTTACAGTAGAGCGTCACAGTGCTCTGCGATGCCAGTTTCTCAGTAGTTAAAGCTCTCTTCATCGTGCTTTTCTCTGCCGAGGAGGTACTTTATTGCTTTATTCCAGCAGAACTGCACATGCTGCCTTTCCCTCACTGCCTGTTTATGTCTGCCCCATCTCGGGGGTCTAGTCTAGACGTTCACATGGGAGATTTCAGTGTGACATTTTTAGGGCATGAGGGCAAACGCCAGTCGCCTTCTCTGATCAATGGTTCTGTACTATGCATGAATAATTCAAGCTGCAGTGCTGTCCTTCCATGCTTTCAGAACTTTTAATTTTTCATGAACACTGCTTCTTTCCTAACAAAATCCTCTGGCTCTGGCAGTCATTTGTTGGTCACTGTGTTTGCTCACAATATGTTTGGTACCTGACTTGTTTCTCCTTTGTCATTACGGAGATGATATTTTGTATTGTGAGTCTTTTTTTTTCTTTAAAACTAGGATTATTCATTAAGGTAATGTACTAAATACTAGACATATCCTGTCTTCTATTAGTACATAACACTGATGAATAAAAGGTATCCAAATGTTAAAGAGAAAAACGATTAAAAAAGACTAAACTGCCACTGTCCTAAATATGAAGTTATTTAATTTATTTGAAAAGTTGTAGTTCAGACGGATTTTGTGAGAATAATTTATGGAATCAGGTCATTTTCGCAGGTTTGAAGAGAAAGATCTGGAAACATGCTTGCTGAAGAAATGCTTTGGAGGAGTTGTTAGAACTCGTGAGCAGGATGAAAATAGAAGCTTTAAAGTATATAGATCAGATGCAATGAGAGAAAGCAAGCATTCGTACATTCTATATCATTCTATTATTAATATAGGACTAAATATCACTGCTGTCCAAAAAAAAAACAAGTACCTGCACATTGGCAATTTTCTAGGATTAGAGAGAATTTTTTTTTTAAATTCAGTAAAAACAATGTAATTATATAAATTATATTGGTCCAATCATGACATTCACACAAGTTTTGAAATGTTCTCTGTATGATGTACAGTGGATAACCAAGTGATGCAAAACTAAATCCTAAAGTCCTTTTCATGAAAGAAATACTTAGTGATCCATAACTCAAGGTTTTCTAATACTGACGTAGCCTCCCGACTCCACATAACTTTCACTGACAGAGTCAGAGCTATTGCTAAAGGAATATAGCGGTGATTAAACAGTCGTAAACTTATTTTACACAATTTAGAGTCAAAGCCGTGTAACTCTCAGTCATTGGCCAAGACACCCAGGTGTGTTTGAGAATGGACTCTTTGAAATCTACTCCAGCACTGCAGTAACTCCAGTGTGGTGGTGGTGTGTTAGTGTGTGTTGTGCTGGTACAAGTGAATCAGACACAGCAGTGCAAGTTTTTAGTGTCACTGCTTGACCGAGAATAGTCCACCAGCCAAAACTATCCAGCCAGCAGCACCCTGTGGGCAACATCTGTGACCATTGATGACAGACTAGGGGATGACCAAAAGCAACAGATGAGCTGTCATCTTTATATCCACAAGGTGCAACAACCAGCTGAGAGTGTCTAATAGAGTGGACAGTGAGTGGAAACAGTGTTTTAAAAAGGTCCAGCAAGTTGTGAGGTCCAACAGTGTATTACTGTGCATGGTGTGTATGTGGCCTCCTTCATTACTGACCTGCCAGGGTCTGTCCCAGTCAAGAGGAATAGGGAATGCTCCAAGCCAGGCCCCAACTACACTGCAGCCAGTAGTGATCTGAAGAGATGTGTCCCACACTGACATCGCTCTGCAACAGACATGCATTTATTACTCCGCACTCAATACATCCATTGAATTAGTTGTTATATTACCTAATTATAGGAATATTTTTTTTTACTTTTACTTTTTATTTCTTAAATAACCAAATTATTGTTTTCGAGAGCTCGCCTTCATGGTTCTATATGTAGTATTCTCCACATTTAAAAGGCAGAGGGTTAAACAATCTGCTACAAATGCATGAGCAAATTAATCTATTAACTTCCAAGCTAACAGAAATTTTGGTAAAACATCCTGAATTTCATTGCACATGAGTAATTCTTCTTCTTCTTATAAGCGGAAAAATTCCTGCAGCATTAGAGAGATAACACAGCTGTATAAACACAGGGCATTCCAGACTAGCTTATACTAAGTGAGCAGACACATTTGAACTACTAATGAGGACATCGGCATCTAAAAAGTGTGTGTGTTACACTTGCAGCAATTCAATCCTGTTTGTACAAAAAAAGTTTTTATTTACACTGAGAGAGATGTGAGACAAACATTTCCTTCAAGTATAACAACAAAACTGCACCTCTCAGACTGACAAACAGCCTTGAATGACAAACTCCATGCTCTATCCAAATAGAGAAACTACATTTTTAGCTTAAGAAGTGTTGACTTGAGAAGTGTCCAGGTTACATGTCAGTGACCTTTAACAGTCACAGTCACTCAGTTTTATTGTGGTAATCCTAAATGCTTGAAAATTATTACAGATTTGTCTCTGCATGTGTAGCTCACAACTCAGTCAAAAGTTCAAGGTCTCCACCTAGTGGCACACAAGTGTAAAAAAAAAAAAAAGAGCAGGCAGTTTGTAATAGTTCTGACAACCCCTCATGAAATATTCACAAAAAAACTGAGTGCTTCTGATCAGAGATTAATTTGTCAGATGAATGTACAACTTACATACTGAACGACCAAGTAAAGGTCAGAATCTATCCTGCTAGGACAAAAGCAACAAGGCAGTTTTGAATAAACAGAACTCACCCATCTCTACTGAACACACGAATCCATGCTTGTACATTTGGGCCCAAGATACACAGACACCTCAGTGTGGTGAAAGTGGACAGTAGTACAGCCAGGGAAAATGTCTCCAGGGCTGCGCTGTTTAATGATAAAAGGGTTAAAATTGCATCCTGTTAATCATCTGCTCCTTGCATAAATCCAACTTAACCTGAGACACACTCTGGAAGGAGCAGGTGTTTTATTAACTAGTTGCACACACTGCCACAGCTTTACAGTGCTCATTTTAGTATCCATCAAATGTTTGGAATCACTTTCCATATTCACAAATATTTTATTTGACTTACACAAATGTAAAAAGTTTTATTTAGAATTTTACATGTTAGTAAAAACTATAACTTCTTGTCTGTCTATTTCAAAATGATCTGTGAAATGTTTCAAATACAATGTTTCAGAAACTTTTTAAGTACAAGGCACACTAACAGAAACATTTTATTGATATTTGTGCAACAAAATTGGTTTTAAAGGAATAAAAGCAATGACTCCAAATATTTACCAGTACTGCCTATTTCACAGATTTTTGATATGCAGCCCATCTCTTATTTCATTACACAGTATCATGCTAATCTTTTTACCTACAATTGGGCCCACATTCACACAGTCACCACTACAGCAAATGGTCACACACATCAATAGTTAATGTAAGCTAATACATCTGATCAGACACAGGCAATTTGTGCTTTACGTCCTGCTGTTTAACCTCAACTTATTTACACATAACACTCACTCTATCAGCGGCGCTCCATACAGCACAACCACGGTGTGGAAGAAAAGACAGGATAGCAGGAAATACAGACCAGATCTGAACAGCTTCGACAACTGAAACAAAAGAGAAAAGAGGAGGACTGTTGTTAGTAATTAATCTGAACAGCATTCAGCTTGCTGTTTTGCCCATTAAAGTCTGTACCTTATGACTTAGTGTGTTCTTCTTTGTTGGTGGACTAACGCCAAGAAGCCAAAACACAGCTATGTTGACCACGGCAACAGACCCCGCAACAGAATACAGCCAGACCATGTGGGTCCCGTATACAGAAAACTTCTCCACAAGAACAGCCGGCATGACCGTCGCCATGAAGATGGAGGCACCAATGATGGCATGGGCTGAAGCCATGCCTCGGATCTCGACATCCCACATGATTCTGGCTAGCCTTGTTGTTTAAACATACAGGAAATAAAGGAATAAAAGAATGAATGAATGAATGCACAAATAGGCCTTCTGTTATATTCTCTTATAGGCTGTATTGTATTTATTATACTGTTATACATATTCTGTACTTATTCTATTCAAGGCCTTATTTGATGTAGGGCTGAACAGTATGGCAATGTATATCATTGTTGTGATCAGTTATGTCAAAATATAATACAATATGCTTTTCTGAACAGATTGTGTATATGGTCAGTAGTGTAATTGCTGGTTCATCTTTCTTTGTTCCAACTGATACAAAATTGATGCCATGACTTATCATGTACCCTCCATTATATCTGTGTCAAATGGCCCACCTCTAATATGATGTAGCTCAGGTTTTTAAAATGATTATAACTCAGTTTTACAAAATGTACAATATTTTGCACATAAACGAGCAACTTTGCAATATTTTGTTGTGAAATAAGTCAGATAAATCTATGTAGTGTATAATTAGAACACAAAATATCTAAGTTTTGACCTAAGAAAAGAAAACCGTAAGTTGAGCTGGTGTGTTATCATCATACCACTAATACAAAACACTGACTGTAGACGTTAAAAGACAGCATACTGTCTAATTAGTGACATCGTGTGAAACAAACTCTGATATAAAACTACACTGAGTATCAAAAAACAGACAAATCTTCACCTCCACCTTTTAACTGTGATAAAACAAAACCTACTGTAGACAACAGAAAATTGAGAGAAATAGGTTATTTTAGCATGTAGTACTTACTGAACAGAGAGGTTGTCAAGCTTGTACTCTGGCTTTTATTTTACCAGTACGGTAAAGCAGCGCTTCTACCCCTGTGTCTGATGGATGTCCACAGTCAACACACAATATAAAATAATTAACAGCAAATATTATATTTCCATTGTTTTAAAAAATCACAGAAAAGCGACATGAGCCCTTTGAATTTCGATGGTCACTCAACTGCTTCCGACAACATGAAGTAATCCACCAAAGCGACGGTTCCTTCAAGGTTAAAGCGCATCCTTTCAAAATAAAAGTCATCTACAGTGTTTAAGACATATTTTGTCATGTTCTAAACATACATTCATTATTTTATCAACTAAACCTCTTATCATCCTGGGTCGCGAGGGTGTTGGAGCCCATCCCAGTGCCACAAAACAAACTTTAGTGAAATAAACGTTTTAACGTTACAGTGACTCAATTTGGAAACATTGAGACAATGCCTAGCCTTTTCGCCTCATTTGCAGCTGTAGAAGTACATTAACCCAAGTTTCACATGCTAATTTTCATAAATGTACTGTATTAGAAAATATTATATATTTCACAATAAAACACATTTCTTTGAAAACTGAAAAATAGCGTATGAGGAGATATTGCAAACAACGAGCGCTGTTCGTTCAAGTTTTATTCGGACTTTTATTTTGAAATGTATGCCCGCTTTATTGCTGATCCTTACAACCCTGACAAATTACCAGCCGCTGTGTTTTGACGTTTGTAGGCCTGTAGATTGTATAACGTAAACAAAATGGTTTGTGACAAATGTGAGTAGTTTTATTTGAAAAGTGGTGTAATGTATTTGTTGGATCTAAGTTCATTTCGCTGGTTTAATAGCCGAGTTTTGTTTTACAGGTTAAACTGTGCCTCTGTTTTGCTTGTTCTGAACGCTAACATTAGCAATCTCGCACAAAATGACTCACTTGTACACATTTACTGAGATAACAGCCAACTTAACAGCACAACACGTGTCCGTTAGTAGTACAGTTACTACAGCTATCCAAGGCTTACATAGTTTGGATCTGTTTTGTAAAACGCCTGGTTTAGCAGGCTAGGTTAGCTTAGCCTTTGCTTAGTTTAAAGACCTCGTATTGCGTCATTGTGTTTATAAATGAGGTAACATTTTTAGTGGCAGTCAGATAGGCCAGTCTAACACTATGTTGTGATTGTCATGTCTTTTTTGTACAGCTAGCGTTCATTGTTTACGTGTGACTCGTTTATTTGTTAGTAGAACAGTAAGGTGTAATATATAAATCTGTAGTTTTTGTGATGTCACAAAACGCAACACAATAAACCCACTTCGTCTTCAGCAAATTAATCATCACTTCATTTGAAGAAAGGGATTAAAGTTAACGGAGTGTTGCTGTGTAAATAGCTTTTGTGTGGAACACAATACAACAGGACACAGGACAGTGAAACACTGTGTTGGAGATGGTCTCTAGTTCAGAGTTTGGCTTCATAATAAGTGGGGTTTGTGGCAAGTGAAAAAGAATTGATTTTGATTTGTGTAGCAATTATTGTGCTCGATTCAGGAAAACCTGTGAAAGATATAAGTAAAAATAGAGGTTCTTTTCAAAGACCAAAACCTAAATTGTTGATATGTATCTATTTATTTAGCCTCCAGACATTTCTTTCTGTTCTTTGTTCTTGAATGTCTTTGAATGGTTTTTCTCTTCAGGTGAGAAGAAACTTGGACGGGTTATCACTCCAGATACCTGGAAAGATGGTGCAAGAAATACAACAGGTAATACAAGTTATCCGTTGTTATAAATGTTATCTAAACCAGTTAGGTCAGGAATGCTCAATCCAGGTCTTGGAGCCCTATCACCCTGCAAGGTATAGTTCCAGCCCAGTCTAACACATGTGATGAATTTGAATATTAAAGCCAGGTTAGATGTTAGATGTTATTCTTCTCCATGGCCAGGACTGGGCAGCCCTGAATTGAAAGAGTTCCCTGACAGTTAACGCTTGTAAACTTTTTAAAACAGTGCACGTGTCCCATACTAGTAAAACATATAATGTAAATATCAAATGAGGGAATGTTTTGTTTATCATAAAAACCATGAAAAATATGCAAAATTCTCCTACTAGTAGGCCACTACTGTCGCACTGTAATGACATAATGTTGTTGCAGTAGAGTCAGTACTATGGAAAAAAAGAAAAACAGTAGTTTCCTCTTAAGTAAAGTCACAATGTAGTTAAAAGATTATGTATATCTGTTAACACAATATTATATAATGTTTAATAGAGTTGCATAAGATGTATAAATCACTTTTCTTTACTCAGTGGATGAGAGAAAAAGAGTGCAACCATTTGATGTAGCAGCTCACACAGAATGCAAAAATAGATAACCTGTAAGAAATGTCATAATGTAACTAATGTGCTTTTACAGAAAGTGGGGGACGGAAACTTAATGAGAACAAAATGCTGACGTCAAAAAAGGCCAGATGTACCTAACTGATTATTCTCGTGTAGTCCACTTTTTGATATTTGATAAACATCACTTTTGTTTTGTTTGTTGTTTTATATATCCACAGTGCGCGTTAGTCACTCGTGTGGCAGACATGGCCTGCATCTGTGTTAGGTTTGATCCATATGGAAAGTCTGGTTTTGCCACATGCAGAATATGCAAAAGTTCTGTCCACCAGCCAGGATCACATTACTGCCAGGGGTGTGCTTACAAAAAAGGTAAGTTAAAGGGCAGTCAGGAATGTTTTAGTGTTGTGTTGGGCTGGGACGTGTGTCATAGAAATATGTTTAGCAATGTACTGTACTTGATGGACAATGTGCTATATATTCATGATATTATGACATTATGACATCATGGCTTCAGCCTAATATACATTACTACACAAGAATCCAGTGATTTCCATTTTAAAGTAGCACTATGTAAGATATTTTTGTTATTTAGGAAAAAGTTAGTAAGCAAAACAACATGTGGAATATGGTGTGCATGCGTTGCTGAGAGTGGCCCTGCATACTGGAAATAATCATTTAAATAAATAATCTGGTTGGAGTTTGCAGGTGCTGCAGCGTACAACTTTACTTGTTAATGTCATATGCCCAGTCTTGACATGAAAGGTCCAACTTTAATAATAGGCCCCCTTAGCTGCTAAATTAACCAATTACCAAATTCGGTTAATAGTTAAATTCAGTTTTACTAGCCACATCTAGTATCTAAAACTGCCAGTATAGAGAGGATTGCAAAGTCATTGCTCAGCCTCTGGGACGCGAGCAAACCACAGTGACAACTTTTATCCACAAATGGAGGAAAGTTGGATCAATGGTGAATACAACTTTATCAAAGGTGCATCAGCAGCTTATCTACTATAGAAGGTCACAAAAATTTCCAGATGAAGATTTAAAGAACTGTAAGCCTCACTTACCACTTGAAGTCAGTGTTCACGATTCTGCGCTAAGACTTATATAATCTGATATCATAAAACTTTTGACTTTTGATATTTTGAAATACAATATATCCAAATTGTGGAACTTTGGTGGTACCTTTGTGCTTTTGCCTAATGAAGAGTGTTTCTCCTGTTTTCCTTTTGACAGGGATCTGTGCTATGTGTGGAAAGAAGGTTCTTGACACAAAGAACTACAAACAGACCTCAGTGTGATTGATATTTTGCTCACTATTTGTCATCTTGAAAAATTGAGGGAGGGATGCATAAAGGTGACTGTGACTGTCTTCAACTCAAAAGTCCTATTTGCATTCACTTTGTTTAATTAGTGGTGCTGAGAATGTTCACCAGTTTGTGGTTGTATGTGTGATAGTCCAGCAAAATGGTGCAGTAGTTAATAGCTGTATCAAGGCTGATATTCCTCCCTCAATAGTTAACTTAAAAGCAATATATGGGCTTGCACTGTTTGAATAAAATTAGATGCCTTTCCCGAGTGAAATGGTGGAGTTCTGGTTTTGTTTTCACTTTGTTTGTTTTGTTTTTTTGGAACAGACCGTAACGAATACTGTAACTTCCACTCTTTCACCGCAGTTTAAATGTATTTAATTTCACTATACATTTTCCCTCATTCCCTTTCTCTCTGAAATATATATGGGACTGCTAGACCATTTATTAGTGATCCTTCATTGTTAATGTCTTGATTTCTGCTGACAAGGTCAAGTCTAGTCTCCAGTCTAAGGTCCCTATATTGGCATTTAAATACCATCCATTCCCTGAGGCGAATCTTTTTGTTCTTCATTCATAATGACTCCTGACTGCTTTTCTATTCTGAGTAACATTATGTAATGTGTATATAAAACAGAGTTATGTGAGCTTGCATATTGTTTATTAGGTCTTATAAGCATGTGTTGTCTTCTGTGATTCTTATCCGTTTTTTGCCTAAATAAAGTGGTAGACAAAAACATGGAAGTAAATGTAGTTTTTGTTCCACATTTAAGAAAGAAAGATGAAATGCAAAGTATTTTATAACAGCATTTAATTATTTTTGGAATATATTGACAGTATCTTGCTTTAACAATATAACTACACAGTAATTTAGTAATGCATAACATTTCAGTATAACAGCAGGAACATAACTGCTACATTTACATACACTGCACAAGTTACAGCATATGCAAATATTCAGTACAATAACACTTCACAAGAATACATGGCTCAGATTTACACCAAGCACCATATGTGCTTCACTTTCATCTAATCACATGATTGTGCAGAGGCCAGAAATACAATACAAAATATGTTGTTTGTGTTTTTTTGTTTTTCTGTCTCGCAAGTTTGCGGTGAAAACGTCTCAAGTTAAAGGTGGTCTCCATGCATGTGTCTAAAGGCACAAGACTTTTCATTCAGATGCTGGTTTCAGCTTCCTGGGGTCTAATAAAGCATGTTCAAATAGGGAACTCGCATCATTATCACAAAGACTAGTGCTGCTTCAGCCACAAGAACAAGTCCTGTGTGGTGAGCACTCATGCCCTGTTTGTCAGGATACATTTAATGTGGTTCTCTGTACATTAACAGACAATAGAACACATCAGTCAGACGGGAAACAGGTACACTCAAACATCTGCCTGCAGGAAATCAATGAACATGGCAGGCATTTGAGGCAAGAACTACCACGTGATCAGACATGTAAAGCACGATCAGTAAACTTAAACTGAAGTTAATATGAAGGCAAGTATAGTTAATTTGTCAGTGTTTAAGGCAGCTATAATTGGAATTAACTGTGCATGGCAACAATTTTATTAGATATTATTATCAAATATATAAAGCTATGTAAATAACAAAAGTAGATGATAGTGGTGATGAACCAAAAATTTTATAGGTTGATTCTGCTTATACTGCCTTGCAGTACTTATGATTGAGGTGATGTATGACTATTCATCACTTTGTCCATCAGATTGACTAGAGTGATATTGGTATTAGACCCCTGAGGTTCTGCTGTAGGTAATACAGTACACTGAAAATAGAACTAGGTGGCTGGTGACCAGCTCTAAAGCTCTGGCTCAATTAGAATCTAATAGCACCATAGCAAGTTTTACATGTTTAGATTTTTTTCAGTAACCTGAAAATCCTTGCCCTAAATAAGCGAGCACAGATTTACATACTAGGGGGTCACCAGAGCATGAGTGGAGATCAGAGGTGTATGGCATAGCTCAGTAAAGCTGAGTTTGCATTGCCGGTGCTGCAGGTTTGAGGAGATAGGATGGAAGGAGCGGCTGGTACTATGAGTTCTTGGTCAGGGACAGGAACTCCTCCCGGGTTTTTGGATCCTCTCTGAAGACTCCCAGCATGGCACTGGTCACCGTGCGACTGTTCATCTTCTGGACACCACGCATGACCATGCACATGTGACTGCGATGAAACATATTCAGTTCAAGTTTTTCACCATGTACAGAAGGGGTCTACATCAGATTCCCTAAAGAAACTTTCCATGCATGTTTCTTTAGGAACCCTTATTTTTGATTATTTTGGAGTGACCGTAACTAAATATGAAAAGATGGATATTCTAAAGGAAACAGGAATGTGGTCTTAAGCTATAGTATGTTTCTGTGGGTGCATATTTGGTTTCACAGATACTCACGCTGCCTCAATGACTACTGCTACTCCTGCTGGCTGCAAGGCCTCAGAGATTGCCATGGCAATTTGCTTGGTCAAGCGTTCTTGTACTACAAAGAGATATAAAGTTTAGCAAACTGTTAGGAGAAAGTAACCCAGCAAGCACATAGCTCATGCTATCTCTCTATCTGAGACATATCAACTAAACATGCAGAGACTTTGAGTACCTTGAAGTCTGCGGCTGTAAATTTCCACAATCCTGTAATGACAGTATTGGAAGATGATGTTAAATGCATTGCATATGCCAATTATGTACAGTAATCAACACTCTATTCCCCTTAAAATCATTTCTTAGAATTGAAATATTAGCCTGATGACTGAACTTGGGTAATTTCTGTACAATGTACAGACGGAATTACCCTGCAGTAATCATTAATCCCATGATCGATATACTCTTTTTTTGTGGGCTGGCACGATTTAGTCTCTGTACTGAAGTCCTATATTGATTTTATATATGTCTGAAGGTGCTCCATCAATCATTTACATCTCTATCAATACATACAAACATTTAAGTGATCCTTGTCATCATTGCTTTTAACCCTATACTTGAGTATGTAAGTGTGTTCTGATCCACAAGGCAGGTTTGGGGTTCTATACTATGCAGAAGACTGGGCAAGGGTATGAACACATGAAGGGCATTTGATGTAGACTGGATGTACATTGCTAATGCAGAGTCAGCACCAAAGGGCTTCTTGCTAAATGTAGTGAAAGTGAGATAGGCTCAGTTTGGTTCCCACGGCCTGGTGGAGAGGGGATTCGAGGCTGAGCGGGATTTCCTCAGCGCCAGAAGCTAGCTGGCCTGGCCGTTTCCAGATGGGACAGGGTGCAGTGCCAGGCTTTGAGTCTAAGCCTCAAGTCAATGGGTTATGATAACAGAAGAACTCAGTGGCTTGTCACTAATGCGTCCCCTTATTCTCTCCCACTCTGATGTGATAACGAGTGCCTTTATCGCCAGCAGGGATCAGCACGCTCAGTTTTTGGGTGTCTGTGTGTCCCATACTCACCTGGCAAGTTTACTGAGGCCCACCACTTTTTTACTTGGCAGATATCCTATGTGAACCTGGGGGGAGGGGGTCAAAGAACAGGATGGTTTGTAGTTCAATCAAATGTTTGCCCTCTGTCCTACAAGAACCTATTCACCTCTCTTTCTCAGCAGTGCTGCTCTCTCTCTCTCTCTCTCTCTCTCTCTCTCTCTCTCACTCGCTCTTTCTATGTTTAACAGTAATCATAAATATCCAGGAGGATCACATCTCTTCGTCCATGCTTACCTTGCCAAAGAATGGTACCAGGTGGTGCTCACAAAGGGAGAACATGTCAATATCTTTCACTATGACCATCTCATCGTGATCTTCGTCAAAGATTGCATCATTGAGAATATCTGTGGAGAAAAATGTCACATTGCTTTAGGACTCACTAGTCAATGTTGCATGATTTAAACACAGAACGGCGGCATATACAGTGTGCAGACGACATCCTAAATAATGGAAATGGCAAATGGTCCAAATGAGCAATGCTTGTACATAAAAAAAGTTCAATTCATAAAATAAAAAGGCTAAACTCTAAAGAAGGAGCTCTGAGACAGTACCTGCACACAACAAGGCAAAGGCCTTCTGAAGTTAATGTACATAGATTGTTTTCCAGTAATGTTTTGAGCGTTCTATTGGTCTGGTTGCTGCGTTCAAGTGATGTATAGACACTTCAAAGCTACAGCAAGTGCTAAGATGTCTATCTCTGAATTTCAAACAGCTGCTTGTCTCTCCCCTCTTTTGTCTTTTAAATTGAGACCTGATTCAGCCTGAAGGACCTGATCATTGGCTAAAGATGATGCTCAGAGGCAGGAAAACTAGCAAGGCAGGTGGACTACAGGACAAGAACTGGGACACACTCATTCGCACAGTCTGGTCCCAACCCTGTAACTGTACCATGCTGTCAGGACTGTAAAGCGCGTTTTTGGGCAGATCGCACCGGTGCGCAAAGACGCGCGTTCATTTGACAAAGACCGGCGTTTTTAGCCCCTGCCAGCTGATGTTAATCATCGAAGCAGGCTTACTGTGGGTGAACATGATGAACTTCCAGTACGTACCGTATATGGTCTCGTGGTAGCCCTTGGTGAGAAACTGCATGGCTTTGGCAGCGCGCAGCGGTGTCCTTAGGAGCCCCTGGCGCTCCGTGTTCTCGCCAAGGCCGCGCAGGATGCTGGTGTAGGCGGCTTCCAGCGCCGGCAGTCGGGACTCGTCCTCTGCCTTTTTCCGGGACGTCTCGCTCTGGTCTTGGACGGGCAGCTTCTTGGACTCGATGGCCAGCTCGCCAAAGCCGTTTCTGCACAGGTACTCTGTAACCAGCTTGCTGCTGCACACGCCGTTCATGTCTGCGCCGTTCTGGTACTCCATTGCTCCGTGTAGGCTGAGTTGGGTTTGGTTGTGGAAGTGAGAAGCTCACGGCTGTGAAGAGAGCTGTCGAAGGTGGATGTGAGAGGTCACCTGTAGGCTGCTGCTGGCTGTGCCGGCTGTGAGTGCTCCACGACACACACCTCTACTTATACAGCGCGGTTGTGTTCCTACCCGTATTCAGGCGGGCCCGCCCCCTGCGCAGGGACTGGTTACTAGTTTCTACCCACATTAAGATCAGTCTTGGACACGCCACTGCAGTTGATTGATTTTGAACGTCGTGAATCGTGTGACTTCCTCCGAAGACCAGGCACATTGGACGTGTCATTGCACACAAAGGCCTCAGGCCTCATTATTAGCTCACGCTCTGTCGTATCATTTTTGTAGTTGCATATTTATAAACATAGTGACATTTAAAGGAGCAATGTGTAAGATAGTCGAGTATCTTTGAACTTGAATTTATCCTGGTCAGTGTTTCACCAGAAAGTCCTGATGTCCTCTCCTCTCATAAGAAACAAGGCAATGTACAGTTCTGCCTTCTTCCACTTTGTTGAAAGTTCAGTATCAGACCTCACCCCTTTACTCGGCGAGAGTGTCTCCAGTGCCAGTGTTAACACTCGTTTTGCTTACAAGTGCAATAAATATACGCTTCATATCATCAATAGCACATATGGCTGCATCCAGAAGGAATCAACCGACAGGAATGAAACTTGGAGGGTAGGTTTGATATTGTGAGACATGCTAAAGAGTCAGGTTTCATGTGACGTAAGCAAGGATGGGCCTTATTGCCATGCCTGGCTGACTGTGGACATTCAGCGAGCAGTGACATCCTCCATGAGTCATCCTGTTAGTGCCAGCACCACTGGGAGACAGCTGCACAACTACATGCACGCAGACAATTATGATGTGCAGTCGTCTGTGTCGCTAAAGACTACTGTGGTGTCAACTCAGTGTGATTCAGTGTACTTGATATAAGTACTTCCCCAGAAAAAAATATATGGTTTAATGTACCAGAACTGTACTTTAATACCTATATGTGCTTATTTGTTGTTAAGTTTCTGGGAACCAGTTAGGGAAGTTAGGGAACCAGCCTTGTGACCGGAGGGTCGCCGGTTCGATTCCCTGAGCCTACAGTAACGACTGAGGTGCCCTTGAGCAAGGCACCTAACCCCTAACTGCTCCCCGGGTGCCGTGGATAGGGCTGCCCACCGCTCCAGGTAAGTGTGTTCACTAGTGAGTGTGTTTGTAGTGTTTCACTTCAGGAGGGGTTAAATGCGGAGACTAAATTTCCCCACTGTGGGATCAACAAGGGATTTGATTTGATTTGATAAAGGCAGAATAAGTAGATGCCGTTTAAAGAACTTGTAGAGACTGCAGAGAGCTAGAGAGTGAGTGAATGAGGAGAAGAGAGCAGTGACTCGGATGGATAAAAATTTGAATGGAAAAATATGAAAGCAGTTTAGGAGATGAGTCAGTCTATAGTCTATATATCTAGAGTATTAGACCATATCCAGCCATGTTCTCCGCAATCTGTGCAGTTTGCATCATGGCAACTGCTTGTTATGTTGTTTTATGCCATGAAGAGTTTTGCTTTCTGTATGACCTAATTCCTTGAGATGAAAAAGTTTAAAGTGACACGATATAGAGGTGGTGACAGGAAGCAGGGCTTGTAATTTTTACAATTCAAGTATAGCTATTTTATGTACTATCCAAAAATGGCAAATAACTTGCACTTGTGTTGTTTGTAGAGGTGGGCGATATGACCAACGTTAAATCTCATAGCACTTTTAGACATTTTCATGATGCTGTTTTTTACTCATTCTTTTCTAGACATAACACAATACAGTGATTTTTCTGCAAAGTTTTTGTGTACTGCACCAAACCCAGTTAAACAAGACTAATCATGCTCTGTTTGTAATGAAGTATACGGTTAGGAAGTGTTTAAAGTGATGACAATATCCACAATAGCTTAATGTGACAAAATGTTTTAATGTTTAATGAGTTGCAAATTCATTATGAACATTTTTCATTATGTTCATTATGTCACTTTGTTGTCAACCTCTGTGAGGGAGCTTCTAGAGTTACTGAACATTGGTTCAATTGGTTCATCACCACTGTGAAAAACTCCACTAAAATGTGCTTCTCTAGTCTTGTGATTTTTACTATTCATAATTTCACCAAGGTAACAATACTTCTTCCTCAGTTTAAGTTACTCTAGTTCAGTATTTCTGGTCCTGGAGGTCCTTGTGCTTTCCCCGCTGTAACACCCCCACCTTAATTCAATGACCTGTCAATGAGATGATTAGTTGGATCAGGTGTGCTGGCAAAGAAAACATTAAACAGTTCTGGAGCAGGGCTGAGAAACACTGCTCTAGTTTGGTAGAATACGGGTCGAAATAGCTGTTATCTAAACGTGACATTTCAGAGCAAGAGATGGTATTACAAAAGTCAAATTGATTCGTGCCATGAAAGGCGAGTTCAAGTTCTAATGCTACACTTACGGTTTCCTCACTAAGCATATGACCTCATGTGCTCAAACTCATACAGTAGATGAATTAGCGCCGCTAAGGAACGTGTGTGTGTGTGAACCTCAAGTGTGAAATTAATCTACCTACCATATTCCTTAACAGCATTTATCAGTGGTCAGCATATGACCTGCTGATCTATAATACAGAACAGTAGTAAAGTAGTAAGGAGAAAAAATCCCAAGCATGAGAGAATTATGCGTGAGCTTTTTGTGCGTAACGGTGAGGAGTTCATGTGCATAGTCTCTGGAGGAGCTTGCACGATTCATGATGTTTAAAATCGATCATTGCATATAGAAGTGTGTCTAAGACTGATCTAAAGAACAAAGCTCTTTTCTTTCAGGAAAGGTCAGTAAGCTTCCTTGATGGCGAGGAACTTCAGTGTACAGTAGATGATATATGAGTCAAGCTTGGGTTGATCAAGTGCACAGGTTTACATTAGGGTTTACTTTTCAGTTCCACCCATAACTTGCATATAAGTTTCTAATTAGTTAATTAATAAGATGTTCTAAGACTAATAACTAAACATATAAGCATAGAATTCAAAGGGGTTAACAGTAACCAGTGTTCTACTCTACATATAATATACACTACAGTGTGAAATCGTAGGCGTCCTTGTATACAGCAGTGTGAAAAAGTGTTTGCCCCTTCATGATTTCTCATTTTTTTGCCTGTTTGTTTGTTTAAATGTTTCAGATCATCAAACAAATTCAAATATTAGTCAACGACAACACAAGTAAACACAAAATGCAGTTTTTAAATGAAGGTTTTTATTATTAAAGAGAAAGAAATCCAAACCTACATGGTCTTGTGTGAAAAAAAAGTGTTTGCCCCCTAAACCTAATAACTGGTTGGGCCACCTTTAGCAGCAACAACTGCAAACTTGTAATGAGTCTTTCACAACGCTGTGGAGGAACTTTAGCCCCCTCATCTTTGCAGAATTGTTGTAATTCAGCTACATTGGAGGGTTTTCTGGCATGAACCGTCTTTTTAAGGTCATTTTTTCAGCTATTCAGAGGTGGACTTGCTGGTGTGTTTTGGATCATTGTCCTGCTGCAGAACCCAAGTTCGTTTCAGCTTGAGGTCACAAACAGATGGCCTGACATTCTCCTTCAGGATCTTTTGGTTGACAGGGGAATTCATGCTTCCCTTTATTACAGCACGTCTCCCAGGTCCTGAAGCAGCAAAACAACCCAGATCATTACACTACCACCACCATATTTTACTGTAGATATGATGTTCTTTTTCTGAAATGCGGTGTTACTTTTACGCCAGATGTAATGGGACACACACATTTCAAAAGTTCAACTTTTGTCTCATCAGTCCACAAAGTATTTTCAATTATCAAGATGTTTTCTGGCAAAATTGAGATGAGCCTTAATGTTCTTTTTGCTCAGTAGTGGTTTTCATCTTGGCACTCTAATTTTGCCCAGTCTCTTTCTTATGGTGGAGTCATGAGTGCTGACCTTAACTGAGGCAAGTTAGGCCTGCAGTTCTTTGGATGTAGTTGTGGTGTCTTTTGTGACCTCTTGGATGAGTCGTCGCTGTGCTCTAGGTACTTTTGGTCAGCTGGCCACTCTTGGGAAGGTTCACCACTGTTCCACTTTTTTGCCATTTGTGGATAATGGCTTTCACTATGGTTCGCTGGAGTCCCAAAATGGCTTTATAACCTTTTCCACACTCCTAGATCTTAATTACTTTCTTTCTCATTTGTTCCTGAATTTCTTTGGCTCTTGGCATGATGTCTAGCTTTTGAGTATCTTTTGGTCTACTTCGCTTTGTCAGGCAGGTCCTATTTAAGTGATTTCTTGATTGAGAACAGGTGTGGCATTAATCAGGCCTGGGCATGGCTAAAGAAAGTAAACTCAGGTGTGATAAACCACAGTTAAGTTATTTTTTTAAACATTTTTTCACAGTTTTTCACATGTAGGTTTGGATTTTTTTCTCTCTTAATAATAAAAACCTTAATTCAAAAACTTGCTTTTTTGGTTTACTTGTGTTGCCTTTGACTAATATTTAGATTTGTTTGATGATCTGAAACATTTAAGAGACAAACATGCAAAAAATAAGAAATCATGAAGGGGGCAAACACTTTTTCACACCACTGTATATTTAATTCCTAATGAATACAAAGTACCAGATTTCACTCTTAGAAGTTTTTCAAGTAATGCAATGCCGAGTGCTTTTAACAATGTTAAGATCTTCACATTTTCTGTTCCTTTTTTCTTTGTAAGTGAGCATTTCACATCCTTTGTCCTTTCTCAGTGGTAGACTAAAACACACCTTTATTCACGTCTGAAGCAAGAGTGGAGCTGTAAGTTCTGTTTGTCTGATGGTGCCAGATGGTGGCCAACTGGGTTTTGGATGTTTTATAGGAGTCCCATCCTTTAATAATCTATTGAACTCCAGTTTGGGGAAACTCCTGTGTTTCCATACACAGTATTTTCTTTTGACATTCTCCTTTCTTATGTAGGCGTAGATCTTACATCTAATACCCACAGAAATATCTCCTGAAAAAATTAAACTTGGACTGGAAGTGAAATAAAGGAAGGGTGGTCATTTTAGCACTGTACTGTATAGCATAACCTTTTCCTATCACTTTGCCCTTGTTTGAGTATTGTGATATGTTTTATTCGAAGGAAAATGTGTGTTTTTCTTACTTGAAGTAGTCCCTGTCTTGCACAAGCAGTTGTTTTGCTATGTTAGTGTGTGCTAATGACTTAAAACAAACCACCAGAGCACAGAGTGTTTGGTCATTATTCCTTTATGTAACCTGTTAAAGTAGCTCAGTGTACTAAAATAGTAACTATATTGCATCAGCATGTTGCGTCATCTGCCCCTCTTTCTGCACTGGATACAGGGCCCTGGTCAGTGTTGGAGAACGAGGGAAATGGAAGTGAATGCAAGAGCTCATTGGCTCCTAGGCCCACTTAGTTGGGTTTACTGCTTAACACGCTTCCGTCTTTTCTTTCTGTGGCAGCTTACCCAGGGCTGTGAATAGTGAGATCAGATATGAAGGCAGCATGTGCTGTGTGCAGGGCTGGTGTGGCCATGCCATGTGGAGCAGAGCTACTGTGACGTGGCAGGAGAGTGCCGTGGAGCTCTGCTTTCCACCCGGGCTGACGCCATCAGTGGATGTCACGAAGGTCACGAACGTGGCATGAATCTCAGCAGCCCTGGAGCCAGATTCAATCAGCCATATTGTCATGGACACCAGGTGACCTGTTCACAACCCCTGAGGCTTTATGAGTGGTGTGTCCTTGAATGTTTGAATGTCCAGTGGCAAGAGACGGAGAGATACAGTGAATTTCTCAGGTCGTCTAACAAATAAATAAATAAACAAACAAATAAATAAATTTTGAAGGGCTGGAGGATGACCAGTACAAACTGTACATCTACAAGGTGGACCAGCAAGGTAATAGTCTAATACAGTGGACAGAGAGTGGACACAGTGTTTAAACAGTCCATCAGCACTGCTGCGTCTGATCTACTCATATCAGCGCAACACACACTAACACACCACCACCACATCAATGTCACTGGAGTGCTGAGAATGATCCACCACCCACATAATCCCTGCTCTGTGACGGTCCTGTGGGGGTCCTGATCATTGAAATTATAGAGAAACAGTAGAGAAACTGCAGTCCACAGTATGTTATTAAGTGCACATATGTGGTAAGTGGACCTGATAGAATGTTACATCATTAGGATTTCAAAATCAAACATTAATAGTGTATCAGAAAGCATATTTCAGTCATTAATGTGCAGATTTTGAACCTGTACAACATGCCACTTATCTCAAAACACCTGCCATTCAGCTGCTTTAGCCCAAAGCAACCCACTGAACCTTGCTCGAGTGCACATCTCCAGCAGCAAGGGGTAATCAGCTGAAATCAGACGCGTGTTCTTCCACTTCATGATTAAGTCCTCTGACCACATGGCCACCACTATTATTCTTTTTAGCTGAAGGAGTTGTATTATAAGAAGGAAGCTGATTAGTTGTCTATACTGAGAAATCTAATGTATTGTCCTAGGTGAGAACTCAAGAACATGGTGAACATTAAAAGCTCAGCAGGATCAAAGGATCAGCTTCCACTCCCTGCACAGCTCAGTGTAGCACATGTGCTTCCTGCACGGGACTTTTCCCCCTCACGCTTAAAAGGGGGTCGTATGAGAAGCCACGTGTTCTGGAACAGAACAAGCAGTGCCCTCACTCTTCTCTACTCTTTGAACAGTGTCTTACAGTAGAGAGTAATATGGATAAAAAGTAGCTATTGCAGCGATTTTGAGTTATTACCATTATATCTGTGACCAAATATCACATATAATATTTACATGAAGATAATTAATAATCATAAAAATGTATTAAAAACGTCTGGGATTGTTGTTGTTGTTGTAATAATACATTAATATAATATAATACATTAATAATGATTAACTGATTTAATTTATTAATATTGGCATAACAATGTGCAACCGCATTGGTTCACTCTGAAATGAAATAATCATGTTCTATTTAATGTTAAACTATTTCAGTCATCTACTGATTAAACTACAGATTAGACTCATATATTAATTTTTTATGTATGTTATTTGTTTGCAGTATTATTTTCACAGTCAGTCTCTTACAAGGAAACAAGCTGTAACAGTGCCTTTAAGACTGATGTAAGATAAATGACCTATGTTCCTTAGAACTTACGTTTAAATGGACGGTGCTAAACTACTGTGGGCCGAATAGGTAGACGATACTGGATACTGTATACTGTATATCATCACTGTCTCTCCATTTTTGATGATTTTTATTTATGACTCATTTGATCCCATGAGCTGCTGTTTACACTGTGTGTAAATTTCAAATGGACCAACAGAAATGGCCCAAAACAGTTTGGAAATACGTCTAGTTGCATTGACTTCCATTCAAATTAAACAAGGTTTTTGGCCGCTTCTGTAAAGCTGCCATTTGAGAGATACATGTTTTTTTTTGGACAGCGATGATATACCGTATTTCAGTAAGTTTTCTTGACATCAGAAACAGTTAATTAAAAGCGGGCTGTCCTTGTATGCTAGTTCTTATATATGGACTGTATGGACTGAACAGTAATTTCACAGTAGTTACGTATGACATCAAAATCACTTCTTTAAAAAAAAGCAAGGGAAAGTTTTCCATCATATGGACCCTTAAAACAAAACATAACTGAACAAACACAATCAGGAAAGATGCCTCCAGGCAGATGTACCGCTTGATTCAATTAACCAACTAACAATCTTTCGATGTTCTAGGACCAGTGAGAACACTGGCATCTGCTTTTAGATCTAAGGGAAAGACATCAATATTGAAGTCTGGATATTTGGGTTGAAAACCTGTCAGCAAGTATCCATCCACAATTACACAGAAGGCTATAGTGTGGTTGCAGTTATTAAAGAGACAATATATAAGATTCATAGTTTCAAACATTCCAAAATGAACATAAATAACAGACAGACTGTGACAGTATTATCATTTTAATGGTGTGCAAATGATATCTGTGCATCATGCTGACGAGATCTACTGAAGCCTGACTGTAAACCTGTCTTGTACCTTTAGAAGTGATGCACCATGTGTTGAGTCAAATCAGTTCAACATGCAAGTATGAAGCCCTGACAGTGTATACAAACGTTCCCTAACATCTGTCAATCATTTTGAAGGCAGAGACATGTAGTCAATTAAAAGATCAGTAAACACAATGATGTCTAAAGCTCCTGGCAAGCGACCACTATAACGACACCCATCACCTTCTCTTAGCAAGAAACTACGTTCGGCAGCAAACAAAAGCAGTAGTGTAAATAAAAGCAACACAACGTTAACATTGCTGCTGGAGGCACTTTTGGCAGGTAAAGGGATTCTGAAGTTTGATGCTAAACTCGAAACGTTTTTTCTAGACCCGTCAGCATACAGCTGTTATTACTAACACTGAGAAGGAACGATCTGCTCTTACGATAGGAGTGTGATACACTGTGACTGTAGATATGGGCAGGTGTAGGTAAGTGACTATTTTCTTGTAAACATTGCCTGACTCATGAAGGTTGACACGCATCTGCCAAGAGTGGATAAGAGAAATAGGCCTCTGTGTCACGTCATATTTTTATTCCAGGGAAACAGGAAGTGATGAATTTCTAAATGCTTTAATTACATTTATTTTCTCAAAATTGTTAGGAGTGCCAATAATTGTGGAACAGGTGTTGTTTTTCATTTCACTTGAGTTAAAGGTTACATTTTTCTAAAATGTTGAAATTATGTTTCTGCAATAAAAATGTATATATATATATATATATATATATATATATATATATATATATATATATATATATATATATATATATATATATATATATATATACACACATATACACACACACAGACATTTTCTGCATGCTTGCTCACTATTTACTCATGCATGTCATCCATTCTCTCCAAAGGCTTGAACCATGCCATCTCAGGATCTTGTGATGTCGATTAGCTCTTAGCTCTCGATTAGATCACATGCTTTCCAGAGCATGCCAAATCATGGATATTTCACCAAGCTGAATTATTTATTTTCTATCCAAAAATTATATTCCTTAATCAGTCCTCCTGGATGGTGTGGATGATCATCTGACTATAATGACTGTGGGTACTTTGTAATGAATACAACCGGTTTGAGTGTATTAGAGGGATTTCCTTAATGCGTCAGTGAAATAGCTGATTCAGCTTTATTTTGGATCTTCTGTAAAATGATCTCTATTATGTTACTACCAGGGTCATTAGAGTAAACTAAGATTAAACCAAAAGCTCTTTAGCACACAAGAAAGTAGACTGGGTCAATGTCTTAGCTAATCTATACAGGACTGTCAAAATAAAAATGTAAATTAAATTAGAACAATAAAAATCATTGTTACAACAAACAGCTGGTAGTTCCCAGGTATAATGAGAAAAAAACAAACATGCCCTTAAAAGAAGCCTATATAATGTAGGGACATTATGAAAAAGGCCAATAATAACAGACATCTGTGGTTTGTAACCATCTATGATCTGTATTTAAATGAAAACAATACAGAACCAGGATCTTTAATGTTTTAATCTATCAGTTCAGTTCATTGTTTTTCTGATGCCTGCAGCATGTTCCAAAACAAGACATCTGTCTATGATGTGGTTTGGAAATGCTGGACACACATGTGCTACAACAGTATGGCGGGGAAATCAGAGAGCACAGCTAGATTTAAAAAGGGGTGCTGCCTTTTACTTAGTCTGAAGATTTCTCAACGACTAGTCCAGCAGAAATCATCTGAGATTGCTTGAAATAAAGTCTCTTTACAGGCAGGCAGAAAAGAGTCTGAACCTAACCTGAATCCCACACTACAATTCCAACAATACACAAATAAAAACAAACAGAATATAATTATAGATTCATTCCTCATGCCAAGACACACCTTTCAGCACTTACATAAAATCACTAGATGGCAGCAGACCAGTTTTACTAAAACTGCACTTACTGTGAAACCCCTGTAGGACCAACTCATATAGGAGGCAACCATTAAAGCGTAAATGCCAGCGTGACTGAGACCAAAGACTCCTGCACTGTATCAGAGCACATACTATTCATTTTAATGCTGTTCCTTCGCTTCTGCATGCAATCACAAAAACAGTGACCTACCAGCCCAGTCTGAATGTAACTCACTGGTCAGTTTTCGGTACTGTACTGTAACAGTTTCAGTACTTTGAATAACAATGCCCCACTAAAATTTGTTATAAAACTCAACAATACCGCTGATTGGCCCATGAGTAGGCTAAGGAAATAAACAGTTTCCTCTGCAAATTTAACCAACAAACATTCCTTCTTTACGTAATATGAGGCCTCTGTGACCCCATGCCATTTATCATACAGTGCTATATATATATATATATATACACTGACCATTGCTCTGTGTTGCCTACCAGGAAAGAGGGAGGATTAGCCTGTGCAATAAGTTATGTACAACAGAAGTCCATGTAGGGAAGTAGACCGTGGTATAACCTTGCTCTTGTGTGTTACTGACTGAAATTCAGAGTGCTGCCCCTTTCTGGTCTAGATAAGGAAATATCAGAGGCACATACATGCTAAACACCTAATGCGATTATAAAGAAAAAGGAAGGGTTGCATTTCAGAGGCTCTCTAATTTTTGTTAAACTTGCCTGTAGTTTGCCGGCCTGTGAGTGGGCCAGCAGCTGATACCCAGGCTTAAAGAGGGAATTAAGAGGAGAACAGTCTGCCTTTGTCATACAGTACACTTCCATGTCGCATGACCAGGTGGATGGGTGGGAACATGGAAAAACGAGACTTGGTCACATGACTGGGGATTCCATCCTCAACTCTGTTCAAGCATGCACACATAAACACAGAGAATGCACAAGAAGTGTGCAATATGACAACAACACGATATGACAATACTATTTTCATTAAACACGATATTCATCATGTATACATCATACAAACTCATCATCAACAAAAAAGTTGCAACTAGAAGGAAGTATTGGACTGCAATGCCATTGAAAAGGAGCATAAGGGTTAACAGGAGCCATTAATAATGATAAATTTAAACCGATGTGGGCAATGTTTATCAAGCTACACATACAGAAGTAGTGTCTCTCTGTATGGCATTGGGGCCACCATGTTTGCTAATCCAACACGATAAGACGGTTTGGCATGTAGCTGTAGAGGTTCCTAATGGTGTCCTGCGATAGTCCATCTCATGCATCTTGAATATTCTCACACAGTTTCTGCAGATTGCTTTTGATCAAGTGATGTGCTAACAAACCATTCATCTTGACACTGCCAATGGTGCTGAGACAAATAGGATGAATCATGGATTTATATATGTGTATGTATGTATATGTATGTATGTATGTATGTATGTATGTATGTATGTATGATAGATAGATAGATAGATAGATAGATAGATAGATAGATAGATAGATAGATAGACGTGTGTGTTGTGTGTGTGTGTGTGTGTGTGTGTGTAGCAAAGAAAAGAAAGAAAGACAGACAATATCCCACCTGCAGCATCACACTGACACCTTGTGGTCGTTTCAGGATATGACAACGTGATCACGTGTGCACATGTGGTGAGCGCACTCCATGGACTGAAAACAACCCGAGATACCATTTAAAGTTTCAGCTGGTGGTGTTCAGTAGTGTATCGTGATATTTACTGTGTGTTATGATAAATGATTGACATCACAGTATAAAACACTGTAATCTTTAACAATCTGATGGTGTCTTGTGTCTTGATGGGACATAAAGGTGTCTCTCTTTAGGCAAGCATATCCCACTGGACAGCAAAACCTTCAGATTTCAATCCTGATGATTTTAATGGTCTATCAACACAGAACATTGTGAGGAGTTATGGGGATCCGTTTAATAGTCCTGTTTAGTTCTGTCGACTGCTGTTTATGAAGAACCCAAGACATTTTTCATCAGGGACCCGAATCCACACTAACCTCTGTCCATACAGCAGAGCAGACAGAGCGGACTTCCAGGGGAAATGACGCATCCGTAAAGGAACTAAGGGCCACAGTCCCCACCTAATCACAGACCACTCCCGCCCGTATTTCCACACTCTCCGCCCTTCACCGGCATGACTGGCCACACTAGTACACTGCGTTATGGGATGGGCCGGTCTCTCACGGACTACTAGCCAATCCTAGCGCAGGAAGCGGCGATGTGTCTGAATACGGGCGGGATTGGCCGGAAAAGGGGTGGAGTAAAAATAAATAACGTGTTCAGGGCCTCCACCGAGGCCTTTCCCCCCATCCGTATCCGCTATCGGAAGCCTAAATCCGGGGACTCCGTGTGATTGGAGTCCCCTGATGTCACTCAGGAGCCGCCTGCTATCCCTCCTCCCTCTCTCTCCTCTCTCCCTCCTGCTTCTTTGCTGCACTCGGCGACCATATCGGCCGTCAGGGGAAAGAGAAGGACTACGGAAAGAAGGGAATGGGACTATTGTAGTTTTTCCCCACGTTATATAAGAAAAAAGACTCGCAAAATGTCGACAACACGGTCGAGGCGCCTGCTGACAGCTCGCCTCTCCATAAGCCCCCACTGCTGAGGCGAGACGTGTCTGTGCGCTTTTAGCTGCCGACTTCTCTCTCGACACGGCAAAATGGATCCCACTTTTCTCGATCGCGTTTTGGTCGCAAACAAAAGAAAACCTTTGAGAAAATAGTACAAGAGCGCCGCGGAAGAGTCGGTAAGTTCGCTCCGCCGTGCAGCGTCGCTGTGCATCGACTCGGTAGCGTTTTCCTGCATGTTGTTTGGAGGCCTTTTGTGGTTAGTTCGGAGTGGGCCCTTACCCAGGTGGGCAGCAGCCGGCTCAGCTAAAGCAGCCATGGCGAATACGCAGCCTGGTCGCTGCTGCTCCACACTGGCTGAAATGGCCAGTACTGGACAGGCCGAGAGTGGGAACTCCTTTAAATCAGAAGCATGCCGAATAGGACTCAGCAGTCTGAGGATATCTGGGATAAAACAGAACCGCTATCTTCCAGGCGGTATCCCGGACACTGGATAGGCTGTCACTTCCCAGGGCTTCCGTCCTCGCGTTAAAGGCCCCAGCAGGCGGCCTCGAGCAATTCGGGTTTCTGCTGTTAGAAATGAATCGTGGAGCTGAGATTATTTTTAGCACTGATTGTAGACATGAGGAATAAACGCTGGCTGGAGCGCTTGTTCAGATGAAGGCCAGATTTAGGCTTTTATATCCCGTCTACTGCCACTCTCTCACTCTGGATAAACGACCTGGAAATGTGTAGAAACCCACCATAATCATCATTAAAGGGTCCCTATCCTGGGGGTCTTACCTGTGTTTTATTGGGATTCTCCCTGAAGTCTGCGTTATAACGTTTCTCATTTTATTTATTTAATTCATTGCATTATCACATTTTCCAACCTCACTTTATCCCATTGGTGTTAAACAGACCGTTTTGCTTTAAGACTCTTATATGTAAATTAATCCTGTTCTGATTGGCTTTCCTGTGCTGTGCCTCTTTCCATGACCAGACCACTGCAGGCTGTAATGCTTCCTGTACGTTAATAGGAGGCCATACAAGAGTCTGGGTTTTTTGTGACATCACAAAAACTGTCAAGCCAGAATGGCCTGTTTTTTGCAGCTCAGATGCTCTGTATGCACTGGGGAGAGGTTTCTCGTACATTTCTTACAATTATGAATATTGAGTTTCCATGATATGGGCCCTTTAACTCTTCAGTTGTACAGATTCCTGTGAAGCGTTCTCCTGCGGTTAAAGCTGCCCTACTAAGGCTTGAAATGCACACATCGTATACAAAGCTATTATGATGTGCATGGCTGGGTTTGATAAATGATAAATGATGTCCATGTTGAAGGAGTGATACATTCTCTGCACAGAGGAAAGAGAAATTTAGGTTTCCTCATCTTTGTGTGGTTTGATGAGCCTTAGTGTCTGCAGTGTAATCTCTCACACAAGCACAAGAAGCACAACATGTTTTGCATTTTATTTATGGCAGATAAATCATCCTCCTGTCACAGTATAAAGTGCCCAGTACTCATCAGATCTGGGTGAGTTTTTCTCTCTGGATCATGACCCATAAAAGCCCTCTGCCACACAGAAAGCTGAGACTGTTTTCCCAGAACCTATTTTTATGGAATACATTTCACATATGAAATTCTGCAGCATTCGTCCCTGGAGCATTCATGGAGGTTCTTCCAAATAAGTTGGGCTTTCACAATGCATAAAGCGGCATGGCACCAGTTCACTATCTTCATCAGGCAAAAGTTGCATGCACATTTAGTAATCCCTTCAGTCTCACACTGAGGTCTACGGTTGTGGACAGACAGTTGGTTCTTTTTTGCTGGGGTTCATTTGCATTTCAGAGTCTTTGCAGATCTTGAATGTCCCAGGGAAAAAAATGCTTCAGGAGGACATTTGGAAGTACTTTTGTTGCCACTCTGCATGCACTGTTGCAGAACATTTGGCATTTTAGAGTGATGTTCCCTCTGAGGCTCCTTAATTATGTTTCGAAAGATTGTACAGTTGTTTAGCACATTTCTGCTACTGCACCAGCATTGGGTAATTAAAAGAAGAGGGGGATATTGCAGTATATCATAATCCTCTTCTGATTGTAGGCACATTGTCCCTTTCTTGCGGTTAAGGCCCACTGAGGTAATTAAACTGGCCTTTCAAAAGGAATGACCTCAGTGGAAGTGTAGACTCCTTACTGCTGATGACACTTGTCTTACAAGAGTCTGGCTATAGCACATTTACTGTAAAAAAGAGGAGACAGATCTAAAGCGTTCTTTAGTGCTCTCCGTTGGAGGTCAGCAACCCTGTTGGATGGTTTGCCATGGTTTATCACATGTAAAGGTTCCCAAGTGGTTAGTGGCTTAAACATATTGTTCTAGTAAAAATAAAAAAATATCATTTGAAAGTTTTACCTGTAGAAGTTCTTTTTAAAAAGGTTCTCCACACTCCACACCATATTTACAAAAAATCCTTCATTAATGGACCGATATTTAATATTAGATATAGCTTAAAATATTCCTAAATGAGCTACTGCTATCCACAGAACATTGAGAAGACAAGAACTACCATCACTAAATGGTAAGATCATTTAGTGATGCGTTGCCAGCAAAAGAAAGTGTTACCATAACGACTGCTGACAACAACGACATGTGTCAAGAAACCATGTTCAGTAGCAAACAAAAGAAGTGATGTAAATAGAAACACCTTTAGCGTTGTTGTCCACCACTGGAGACCCTTTTGACAGGTACGGAGTTTAATGCTAAACTCACAGTATTTCTTCTAGACTGTTAGAAAATGAAGAGGGAGGAGGATGGTCTGTGCATGTCTGGTGATATGTTGGATCATGTTCTAAATTGCTCCTTTAAAGGACCGTCCGTCGAAAGGCTCCTTGAAAGTGGTGCTTCGGTGGCGTCACCCGTAAGGAATTCACTGTATTTTGAACAGGTAGTATTTAATCTCTGCAAGGTTTCTGCTTGCTAGTTGGTCCTGACTAGTAAGAAGGGTCATAGCCCAGAGAAGGACCTGGCACCTAAAGTGAGGTGCAGCAGCTGTGCACTCAGGACATGGGTGTTATCAGCTGTTCGGAAGACTCCACTTGGTGTATTTACAAATATGTTGCACAACAGTAGGCTGCATGTAGAGTGGTTGTTTGAGGGTCTGTTTTGTTTGGGAGGAGATTGTGCTTGGTGGACTGATTCGTTTGTTCCTTCAAGTTCCTTTAAGCTTCCTGTCTTTAGTGTTTTATCACTTATCAACATAATAATGTCCATTTTCATATAGGTAAGATGATCATGATCTTTTGTGTTCGTTTCTTTAGCTTTTATTAGACTGAAGCACTCTGATTATAGTACTGCACCCCGTGGACGTAATGCAGAACTGAACAGAGACGGGGAGTAACGTGTCCACTTTCTGGTACTGAAATGAGTTTTGTGTGTTTTGAGACTACACATTATTTAAGTTTCAGTGAAAGCAACCATTAAAGCAGCTCTAGTATTATTATTATTATAATAAAATAATTTGAAAGTCTTTTTTTTTTAATTGAATGAAGTTTTTAAATTAATGGAGTGTGGAGAGAAAAGAACACACTAACGTCTTTACATGTTAACATCATGCTTCTTTTGTACGTTGCACGCAATTACATATTTCCACCAGAGAGGTCCCAGAATCAACAATACTGTTGCTTTAAATCCAAGTACATCATTTTTAGGAGGTTTCTGAGAGATTTCAGGGGGTGTTGCTGATGATATTACTGTGTCGAGAAAATAGACAAAAATAAATGCACTTCACATGAAGAAACCAACACAGAGCCCAGACCTCAACATCACTGAATGTGTTTGTGAGTACTTGGATAGTGAGGAGCAGTGAATGCAGCCAACATCTAAGACTGAACGTTGGAGGTGTGGAAAATGACCTTTACAGAGTCTCCTGAAAAGAACAGAATGATATGAGCTGTAGTAAAGAATGGGTGGACTATTTATGTTTCTAGTTTTTAAGACTTCCGTGTACTGGAAAAGGAATAACTTGAACTTAATGGTCATTTTAACTGGAAATAGCATAAATGAAGAATGTTCTCTCTTTTCCTCTGTCCTGTAGTTGTTTTTTATATTGCGAATTGAAGCAGCTTGAAGTGCTGAATATGAATTATTCTCATGATTAAATGAAAACCATCCGCTGGATTTTTAAAGCAGATGGATGATTATTAGGTCAGAATCAGAATCAGGGCAGAACGGGCCATTGCTGATGTGCTTCCTCCACTGCGACTTGAATGTCTGGTGTAGAGTTTGGCTGCAGTATCAGGTGGAGGGCAGAGAGGGTTGGGGTGACCGGGGTGGGGGGGCGGGGTGTGTTCTGGACTACCAGGAAGTGGCAGCTCTGCACAAGGCTCGTTAACGTTCTCAGGAGCAGAAACCCAAGCCGAGCAGAGAATAGCCGAGCATTTAACGGCCTAGTGTTTTGTGATCTGATGCCAGGAGCCAGGATTCATCCAGAGGCTGCACAAGTGCATTAAGACTTAGGTGGACAAGATGGGTCTTACTGTACCTTGATGGACATTCTCCAGTGTTGCTGCTAAAATGCTGCTGAGGATATTCCAATTTTCTTTTTCTTTTTCCACAAATCCTGATCTCATCGGTCAGGCTTCTGCATGACTTTTTCTCCGCTTCCAGTGCTCTCTGCTTCTTTTTTTTTTTTTTGCTTATTAATCCCTATCAAGATGTCTGCACACTACACTACAACTTGGTGCAGAGACCCCTTCCACATATTTGCTCCAATTGCAAAGATGTGTAGAGCAGGGTTTCTCAACCTATGGGCCACAGACCACCAATGAGCACTGAAGTACTCTATAGTGGTTCATTGAGTTTGCTCAGGTGAGGGTAGTATTGTAGTGGACCGGTAACATCATATCATATACAACCATATTAGTGTTATTTTACATGTATTAACATAAATATATGTGGATTCCACTGATGGAGAGGTTTCATCAGGTACCTTTACAGCTTCCTTGTTTAAATGTAGATATAACAATGGTACTTTAACCAGATTTCCTGGAGAAATTGTAATTTTAAAAGTTGGTTCTAGATCTCTACCTGTTGTAGAGACATACAGACTACACAGAAGTAAAAGCAGATTTAATTAACTGTAGATTTGGGCGATATGGCAAAAATAGAATAGCAAAATGTTTTTTTTTTTTTTTTGCACATGAAATGACGTCACAATATTCAGTATTAAAAACCCAGGTAAATGGCTAAACATTAGCATTCTTTATAATGAAATATACTGGTGTTCAATATTCTACATGTACTAAAATATCAAAGATAAGATATATGTAGTCATATTGAGCAGCCTTAACTCAAAGATAAACTAAAAGCAATAGTATACACAATTCAGTTAATCGTATGATGCCTATAACTTGATACCAGTATAAAGTTAATAAGATTTAATTTGATGCTCGATGGGCATCTTACACATCGGACAGAATGTTCTTACAGGTAGTCCCCATGATAAATTAGCACATTAAATTAGGAACACATTGACTGCATAACAATTTTAACTACATTAACAGCTTTAACTGTTCCTCAGGTTGGCTAATGCAAACTCTTAGCCCAGTTTTGATCACTGTCAGTACCAACTAATGGGTACTGTGAAACAAATTGACCTTAAATCAGTATCATTGTAGTTATGCTTATTTTTAGCAGGTATCTGAAGGCTAGTCTACCTGTCAGGGGGCTGTGTTGATTTCTGTGTTGAGTAAATTGTATTGTGTAGGCTTCGCAAGCTTTGTTGCCACCATTAGTCTCTTGCATGCAGTTCTCGTAAATGCCCAGTTTTAGCCGTACACCCCACTGGTTAATGAAATGCTCAGGTCAGGCTCTCTTTCGGTAGCTGAAAGTTTGTCCTGAGTTTTTCATCTCTGTCCCACTTAAGCTGTGACATTTGTGTTACTGCTTACTGTCCCTCAGGGAGACCACAGCCAACCCTGTCCTTCTGATCGTCATTGTCTTTCTAACTCTGGAGGGTACGTAGAACAGTCTACATTTATTACTGGGAATGTCAGTGTGTTTGAGGTCAGTCTGTAACTTTAGAGAGAGCGCTGACAAGCAGTTGTAACTGTGACCTATGGGTGAGCCACTATATGCATACATGCAGTCTGAAATATGAAATTCCTCAGTGTTTGGCACCCAGGGGCAGCTCTCACCAGTGTGTTGTCTCATGCCATTTTTAGGCCAAATATGTTGTTTGTTTTAGGGGTGCGGTCCTGTGTCCTAGCCTAGCAAGGCAACTGTGTATCGAATTAAAAGCCTTCTCTGCAACACACTGAGTAATGTTGGAAGGTGTAACAGCACATTTTCAGGTACAATATGTTTTTCCACTCTAAAGTGAAGATGTAATTAATTTGGGTTTGAATATTTTATGTGCTACTTCGTTGTTCTTTTACTACCTAGGAGGTAAACCATGGCTTCTGAGCTGTAAACAGTACAACAGATCTTAACTGTTAGACCTTAAGGGAAGACATTGTCTACTGGCCTTTCAACATGATCAGCCAATAGCTGAAATTGATCAGGGCAGGGCTTGACTATTATGCTGTGTTCACGTTTGCATCATTCTACATCACATAGTGGTTCGCAGTCGGCAGCACCATGAAGCCACACAAACGTTGGCATGGTCACAGCTGTTACCAGCAAACATAGAGGTTTATCAGAGGAGGGTCTCAGCAGAGTCAGTTGTTTTTCTAAGGTGGAGAATACTGTACTTTTATATTTGTTGTATATTACTGGCTGTATCAAATTCAATAAATGGAGTGTTCGGACTCCAAAAATCCACATTCGATTTGTTCCTCATCTGCGGTAGATCAGATAAAGCTGAAACTGAACGGAATTCAATGTCTTGTAATCGTTTTCTAACTTCAGCATTAAAATTTCAGTATTAACAATGTCCCAAACCCACATACAGTTATGGATATAAATCCTCTCTTGAATCTCCCAGCCGAACCAAGTCTGTTTTGTCTTTCTATTTGGCCTAGATTATTATTTCTTTTGTCGGCACACAATATATATATGTACTTAACCCGTCACAAGTCTGCTTTGGGGTGTCCTGCCCAGACAGGTTTAAAACTACTTGGGTGTTTATTGGGTGACTTCTCCATGATTAATGTTAGATTGAACAATTTCAACAAGCTAAACATTAAGCATACGTTACCTTTCCCATATCTCTACCTGTTTGTTAATTTGTAAGGTTGTTTATTCATATTTTTTTCTGTTTTTCATTTATTCATATGTCTATTTGTCTCATTTGTCTGTTCATTCATTCACCTGGTTGTTAATTTAGCCTGACCATGTCCTGGATGCACATGCAGCAGTAATAAGAACCTTTTGGCCTTTAAGACGTTGTCGTGTAAAAGCTGGATAATATTTTAGCCATGAACGCAGCTTCATAGTCTAAAACATAACCTGCATATGTAGCTTGTTGCTCACAGTTCTTACGCAGGTGTAACAATCTGCAACTGAGGGATGTCAAACAAGTGTAGCAGGACCATGCACGCACACTTGCGTACCTGTGATCCATGTTTTTTTTTTTTTTTTTAATTCTTTTGAATTGGTTATGTGTTAAGGAAGACCGAGCTCAAAGATGTAGTCATGTTCCTCTTGGAATTTCACCTGTTAACTTATTCAGATTTCCACTTTGCTTGTTGAAGCATCATCCTACAGGGAATGATGTGCCTGTAAAAAGTCTGTTATTCTCAGACAGCCCATTAAGACAATATGTTGGGTTGCGTCATAATAGGTTTCATGTTCACGAACCTCAGTACAGTTGGTCCTTCTACTACCTTTTACGTGACCACAAAGTTATCACATCAAGAACAAGGATCTTTGTTTCTTCCTGTGTATTTGTTTCGTCCTGTATTTGCTTTTGTGCATCAATGACATTTACCCAGTTTGGCTCACCATTAGAACACTGTCTAGCTTCAGACAAAATTAAATTGTTTTGGCCTAAGAGGAAGACAAAGGCATAGCATCAAGGGCTTCATAACATCATTACAGTATGTCCGGCACATGCAAAACTCGTTATCCGAATCTCCGCAACTAGCTATCTTTTTAATGGGAAGTGGCGAAAGAATTGTGCATGCTATTGTGGACCGAGTGTAGTTCATCCACTTCTCTTCACACTTTGTTAGCCCTTTCAACTTGTTTTCCAGTGATCAGGACCACCACAGCAGGTATTGTTTGGGTTACTGTATCATTCTCTATACTGACGTGGTGTTAGTGTGTGTTGTGTTGGTGCAAGTGGATCAGACACAGCGTGCTGTCCACCCACTGTCCACTCTATTGGACCCTACTGTCTTGTGGGTTCACCTTCTAGATGTAAAGTGAGCGATGAAAGCTCATCTGCTTCACAATTTGTGTTGCTTCATCAGGACACTGTAGTTTGAATATTTTTGGTTGGTGGACTATTCTCAGTCCTGCCGTGACACTAAAGTTGGTGTTGTGAGATGCACATTATTAATAGATTAATAGTGTTATGTTGCTGGATTATTAGTTATGGATGTCTTTTCAAAAAGACCTAAATTTAAAGTTATTAATAAAGTTGCTTATTGCTTGAACTAGAGAAAAGTTCATCCTTTGGAAAAGGAGAGGTCAGCCAGAGTACAGATGCTCAATAAAGAAGCCACTAATGAGTGGCACAAGCAGTGCTGAGGCTCAGGCTTCACCTTATGGGAGATTACTCAGGTTGCGAGATGGCTATATTTTTTGCTGACTCATATATAACAGCTAGCTTACTGTGAAGAGTCAAAGGATAGTGGTGGTTTATGGGAATGCAAAAGGGACTCCCTGGTACACACAAATTAGCACTATGAGACCTAAACAGTGAAATCAGAAACCATTTTACTCCACATTAGTTATGTGCTTAATACTGGTGGCGATGCTTGTGAGAGAAGTTGTTAATCCTGCAGCACGGTTTTACATTCGCCAACATTGCCCGTTTAAAGTCACATTCAATTTAAAGCTGAGATGTAGAGAGGCTGATCGTTAGTGCCATGCTCTGACTGGTCAGAGAGAGACAGGCCCAGACTGGCATTGTAACTCAGCCCGTGGCACTAGGTCTAGGAGCTGGGAGCGTATCCATGGGTTCATTTTTAGCGCTGGCCTTGAGTCCCTGTGAGTCTGCCTGGCAACACTTTAATCACCTAGTCATTTAACAGTCTTGCTCTCATGTACTCCTTAACTCTCACCAAACCCTGACTGGTTCCTTCATGCACACTTGCTTTATGTGGCTTTCCTGTCTGAGCTTTACTTGCAGATGCAATCATTTGTGATTGTGCTCTCTGATAAATGATAATGTGTTCTCTGTTTCAGGTACAGGTGCCCCCACCACATGGAGAAGGTAGGCAAGGTGTGGAGCAACCTGAAGAAGGGATGTCAGTCTCTGCTCCACTCAGATGGAGGTCCTCGTGGGGAAGTGCAACCACAGACACAGCCAGATACATTTTGCCAGAGTGTGGACCAGACCCAGCGAGAGAGCACACCAGAACCACCCAGCCCTTTTCGCAGCAGGTCAGCACTCCCTATGGTATCCCGCAGGGTTAATGGCAGCGTAGCACGCCGGGGTCATAACTGTGTGGCAGATGTGCCCCAGATATTGGAGATCACAGTAGAGCAGGACACAGAGGATGGGCGTACCCCTCTTGGCGCCCGCAGAGACTCTTATTCTCGTCATGCTCCCTGGAGTGGCAAGAAGAGACACTCGTGCTCAACCAAGGCACAAAGCTCCCTGGAGACCACCGAAAGGCGGAGTGGACGCTCCCGTCGTAAGCATGGAACGTGCAGCAGCAGGGAGGAGCTGGAGCCAGGTGCATCACGCTCCCTGCGGCAACAATTCCATGACACTATGGGCCTGTGCCTCCCTCTGCGCTCCTCGTCACGTGGCACCCACTCACAGCCACCCAAGCGCAAGATTCAGATCACAGAGCTGATGCTGGAGACATGCCCCTTCCCGCCTGGCTCAGACCTTGCCCGCAAATGGCACCTCATCAAACAGCATACAGCCCCTGTTACTGCCACAACAGTGGACTGCTCCACAGAAGGTCCAGATGCCGCTCGTGCATCTCCAGAGGATGAGGAAGAGCGTTTGCGTGAGCGGCGACGACTTAGTATAGAAGAGGGTGTGGACCCGCCTCCTGATGCCCAGATACACACAGTTGAAGCCATCACAGCACCTTTGGCCTCCATCTACAAGCTGGGTCCCAAACTGGCCCCCGGGATGGGGGAGGCCCTGGGGGAGAGCCGGGGAGCCGCAGCAGCTGACTGCGACTCTGAAGACGATGATGCCACAACCCTATGCCTGCAGGCCCGGCGGCCCAAGCAACGGCACATCTCAGCGGAGGGTCACCAAGGCGGTAAGCAGCCAGGGCCTTGGAAGGTGCACACGCAGATTGATTACATCCACTGCCTGGTGCCGGATCTGCTGCAGATCACGGCACTGCCATGTTACTGGGGAGTTATGGACCGCTATGAGGCCGAGGCGCTGCTGGACGGCCGCCCTGAGGGCACCTTCCTGCTGCGTGATTCAGCCCAGGAGGACTACCTGTTCTCTGTTAGCTTCCGCCGCTACGGCCGGTCGCTGCATGCGCGCATCGAGCAGTGGAACCACAACTTCAGCTTTGACGCCCATGACCCCTGTGTGTTTCATGCAGCCACAGTCACAGCGCTGCTGGAGCACTACAAGGACCCCAGTGCCTGCATGTTCTTCGAGCCCCTGCTCACTTTACCCCTTCACCGGACCTTTCCATTTGGCCTGCAGAGTCTGGCTCGGTCTGTTATCTGCCGCGGGACCACTTACGATGGCATTGCGGCACTGCCTCTCCCGCCAGCGCTGCAAGACTACCTCAGGGAGTATCACTATAAGCAGAGGGTGCGCGTGCGCTGGCTGGAGCGAGAACCGCTCAAGGCCAAGTGAGAGGGAGCTGACTTGGTGCTCTACTCTTGCTAGAATACAAAAGGACTTTAGGTCTGGGGAGGGGTTACACTGTGTACCAAGCAGCAGGTAGGGAGTCTCCCAGACGAGTTGTCCATTCAGCACTTTCTAGAATTGGAGGTTGGAATTATTTTGTGGGGAAAGGCTTTTATGGCGAGAAGTGGGGAATCTGGGGGTGGGATCAAAGGGGGCAGAACCTGAACACATTATATAAGCTTCTGTCATTTGCTTTTTATTTTTTTCTTATTGCGCAGCACCAACAAAAAGAAATAGGTTAAATAGTAGACACGTCACTCTGCAGCTTCTGGACTTCTAGACTGAAGCAGTGGGGACCTTAGTTTCACTTTTCCACCCAGCCCCACCCAGCTTCTTTTGATATTCTTAGAGGAGAAAGTTTGGGGGATGCACTTGTAAAGGATATGGTCATGCACCTCCACTCTCACTGCTTGACTACATGGTTTTGGTCTTTTCACTGTGTTGATTCGGTCACACACTAATGTACAGTTGTACAGCAAGTCACCTTACTTACTTCAAAATGCATAGAAAATGCATTGTCAACTTTAAAGGTCATATCATGGACAGTTTGGGAAACTTTTGGGGGTGGGGTGGGAGGGATTTGGTGTTTGAGCTGTGATCAAGTTGTTACGTTTACCCATAATCCTTTGCCTTCATGGTGCTCTGTTAGTGGTTCCCAAAGTAACATTCTGTTGGGAAGAGTGGAGCAGGCATTGAAGAGCAGGAAACGGAGAAGGAGGGTTTATCCTATTCACAGAGAACAACAGAGAGAGGTCTGTGAAAGATGCATTGATTTAGAACTTTGTGTCCAGACAGCTGTCGGAAGGCCACGTTGTCGGCAGAAGGGCTCTGTTATATTCTGCTTCTTTTTCACTTCTAGGAAGTGACGATGGACGATGATGCATAATGTGGCTACAGTTTTGATTTGTGTCATGTGATGTGAGTGCGCCTGGTTTCAAAAAAACATACTTGCTCTAAGCGTGGACATTCTGTTGCTGTCAGTATGTTTTTTAATCATTAATTCCTACCACTAGTTGCACAGGCGGTGGTGATGATAATTCTAATTCTATTCTAGTCTTTTTTCCTTTTTCTTTTTTTGTATCGTGAATGGACTGTCAGTGCTGCGGGAGAAGGGCACTGATGAAGGGCACTTTAACTGAACTGTGCTTATGTTAGTGGGAGCAGCAGAGGCAATATATATAATCCTTCAACACTGGGACCATTGTTGTTAGACGTGCGTACATTCATATACAGGCATATACATAACCAGACACTCTAAGCTCACCTTGTCTGATCCACCTCGCACCAGCCAGGACTCAGGACTATGTCTTGCGGTCACCCTATCAGTGCCGTTGCACTTATTGGGCGCATCAGGCTTGCTTAGTTAGGTGATTCTTGGTTGAATGGGAGTTGTCGAAATGTAAGTAATGTGCAAGTTACATTACAGATTTAGACTCTTACTAATTTGCAGTTCTCCAGCCTCAAAAGCTGAGCTTGGTTCCCACACCAAGTGTAAACCGGTCTGGTCCATTTTTATATATGAATAAAACCATGGATTTTGCATTTCATAGTAGCTTGCTCTGAGTGGTGGGACACTGCACCTCCAGTTAAGTTTTTCTTTATTTATGACCCAAAATGTTGTAACTCCTATATATTCACATCTATCGTTAAACGTTAAAATGCCCTGGCCTTGTCATATAGGCTGTGTGCATTCATAGCTCTATACCTGTTTTGCATAATGCATGTATCCTTATTGTGATCAAATGGATCAAAAAAACAAACAACAACAACAACAAAAAAATCGTTCTACCATATATCACAGCTTGTGCTTACAGTACGAAACACCAGCAGAGAGGAGGAGTGGTTTGACATCCTCATGGTGTGTGATATCATTTGTCAGTGTGTCAGACTCCTAAAACTCACTTGCTGGTTTTGCCAATGGGAAATACAATGTACCAAAATGGTAATTCTGTGTTGATGGTGTGATATGATATTTTTCACATTTAAACATCGAATGCTGATATGTATGTAGAAACTGGACGTAGATCCATCTGGATTATCAGTTCAGGTGAATGTATTGGTTTTCATAGGGTTACTAATGTCATAAAACACATGCTACAAGCTAACTAACACTCCTGTCAATAGAAATTATGCCTCGTGAAAGTTAAGCACCTGCTATACTTCAATACTATTACATGCCACCAGCTGCTCAGATTGTAGGATACTACTGCCAAAGCCATTTAATTACCATACTTGACAAAGCTTGCTGGTTTGCACAGGGTATTTTATTTAGACTGACAGTGTTATGATATAAGTTTGGTTTGTAAGAGTGCTAGCTTGCATATAGCAGTATTTGTGTTTTGACAGTGGCGTGATCCTGTAATTCAAAGAGCCCGGTAACATTCAGGGGGAAAAGTGTACATACGACAAAACGCGTAAGCTTTGGGACGTCTTTGTTTTCCACAGGGTAGCAGTGATGTTTTAAGATGCCATTTGTTTTCCCATTGGCAAAACCAACATGGGCCCAGATCTAGCCTGGATGCAGACCACAATCTACATCCTCTCCGGTCAGTTGGAAAGGTTTTGGGCTTCGAGGATTTATTCGTATGGGCAATGCAGGGTCCCCACTAAATGATTCTCCTCTTTTGGCTCAGCTTCAGCAGGAGTGGTGGCAGGCCACAGGCTCACCTGAAAACAGTGGTCTTTTGAGAAGGCTATGGCTGTCCCTCTCACTGCCTGACTGTAAAGCTGTGTCATGCTTGGCTCGGCCTTAAATGCTGGCTTTTTAAACATGACACTTTTATCAGTGCAGTGGTTGATGGCAGAGTTGGATAGGTAGGGATAGAGTGTTGGGGGGTGGTGCTTGTTTGGACTTCTCCTTTTGATAAGCCTCACCCCTCTCCTTCACTTGTTTTACTAGTAGAGAGAGGTACTGGATAAACGTATATTGATACAGATTTGAAAATAAGATATTTTTATTAGTAATCATAACGAAAGGCAATAACATGTAGGCCCTTGGGCTTAGCTACCAACAAGGGTGGCTGAGATGAGGAAAAATCCCCTTGTAACATAAGATCATATGAAGTAAAGCTTGTCTAGTTTACATCTCGAAATGGAACGGAGGAAACTAACTGGTGACAAAGTGTCATAAATGTGTACGAGAGAAAGTATGTATTAAAGTGACCAAAGTTCTGGTTCTGGTTTTGACTGTAGCAGATCCAGATCAAGCCACTGACCGTAGAAGTGATAGGCCTACTACATCGTACTATCTACAGAGTCAATACAGTTAACATTTACAAGTGAAACATTTCAGAGATCCAGAGGAGCCTGACTTGAGAGCCCAAAAAGGTGCTGGTCGGCTCTCTGTGGTGTGACTTTCAAAAGTGCCTTTCTCTTCTAACAATCTTCAAACTACCGAATTGTCTCTTCAGATATTTCAACCTTAGTATTATGGCTCGTGTCAGACGGCTTGCAATCAAGTGTAGTCCCATTATGTAGTCAAGAATTTAGAAAAGTAGTTATGTATGAAAGGGTTAAAACCGTGTGTGGATATGTATGTGTTTTGAAAGGGTATGATGATGATGCCATAAGTATTGGTATAAAGCAAAAAAGGCTTATGACTCATCAGTATTTTAGCACCTGTTTTTGTTCTAGGCTAGTGTTTTTTTTTTAATGGCCATCCCACACATGGTGCAGTTTTAGCGTTTATACTTACAGCCCACCTGATGTATGTTTGACTCAATGCCTTCCTGCACAGGAAAAAGGAGCTGCATGGACAGGTCTACATTCTCTCAGGCCGCAGAGAAGTCGATTTTGAGAGGCCAGTCGTTTACTTGATTTTTCGAATTGTACGTCAATGGAAGTATGATTTCTGTGGTCTCCTGGTCGCGAGCATGTAAGTAAAACTAGCTGGAATATGCTTCACTTTATTAAAGGGTTATCCTTTGACCTGACAACACTGCAGTTACAAAGCTAAGGGAATATATTCAAAGCCATTTCATGAGTAACCTTGCGCACTTACCATAAGAGAGATTGTTTCCTGTTCAATGTTATCTGGCATGTTTCTGTACACATAGCGTAGGAAGGTTGAGTTTAGCGATGCTTAGGCAGAAAAGTGAGTTAGAAGATTTACTGGTTGTCTGACTAACGTTTTGTTTGAATTCTATATTTGGATTTAGAAATAAAACTGAATGAGTCCTTAGCTTGAGATGCAATGGATCATGAACATCACCATGGTTACAACTCTGTCACTTTAATGCTGTATATGCACATTTAGTTGAGGGGAGGGCATTGAAGGTGGGGGCGTGGCCTGGGCGCCACAGTGACAGCACTTGACAACGACTGGACATCGGAAGGATGGCCTCTTGGACTGACCACTGTCCCACTCCCCCACTTTACTGACATGACTGCCAAAAAAGCCCCTTGCAGCACTCGCCCAGTGAACCATCTTGGGCTGTCTTGAACTACGAGTATCGCTCTTTCTCATCATCCTTTGATTTAAATCATTTTTATAATTTTTTTATTTATTTTCTTTTCTTCTTTCGCTTTTTTTTTTTTTTCCCAAACACTGCCCATGGTTTATACTGTAATCACTCACACCTTCTCTGTTCTTGATGTTCGTTCTCTCTCTCTATCTCTCTCTCTCGCTCTCTCTTGCTCTCACTCTCTCTCACGCTTTCTCTCTCTCTCTCTTTGTGTACAGTTAATGGTCCCTATTTCAGGCTATGTTACTAAGTTGCTCTGTTATTATTTTATTCGACTATGGGTTACAGTATGCTGTTTGGGGGCAGAGGGGGGCAGTGTTCCTCTCCCACCAGTAGCTGTCACTCTTGGTGCTCTTGGCTTATGCTTCATTGTCTTAATATTAAAAAAATAAATAAATAAAACAGTTATGTGTGGTCTGCATCCCTCGAATTTGATTTTAGATGTGAGGAGCGGTGTCAGTCAGCCCCACACATACATCACACACGGTCACCCCCGAATGCTGTCCTGAGCCTTTGATTTGTAGACTTTGTGACCTACAGTGGTCAACAAGTCATATCACTGTAAGCACCACTGCAGTAGCAGTCCCTGCATGACCTCGTCTACCCTTTTCCGTTTGGTTGAGACGAAGCAATGAGTCTAGACTGAACCCTCCAACAGTTAGTGCCTGGGGAGTAGATGGTGGCCTGGACCCAGGTTGGCTTGGGTCCCCCCCATTTTACTGTGTGCTCTTTTGAAGTCAGGTATAAATAGAAAGTGGGTTATGGGTTTCAAGTGATCTGCTAGAGGCCTCTGAATAATTGAAGCACAGCATTGACAGAGTAGGAAAAAAGAGGAAGAGCAAGAGCTGGACAGAAAGAGAAAAAGCTCTGTAGGGAAGCATCTCGTTTCCCTGAATGACCTGCAGGACTGGAACTAGAACATTGCCAGACATATAGTCACTAAAAGTTTAGTATAAATATCACGTATGGGATTTTTAGCTATTAGCCCAAATTATGTTAAGGGCTACTTTACTGGCACAGTAATAAGCTTAATAAAACTGTATGCCTTACAATCGCACACTTTTCACATCTAGAGCTAGTAAGTATATCTCATATAGACATGTTTATGTGGTTTCTGGCTATGTGTAAGTGGTATAGTAGGAGTATAACAATAAATCTAAATCCAGATCAAGACTCGATTTCAACATTGTGTTTAAAAAGCTTGAAGTGAGAACCTACAACCACTCTGGTAAGATTGGACATGGAAGACATTCCAAAACACTCAATTCAAAGTCTAATGACACATCAGGTATATTCATTTTCATATATCTGTGGCACATACAGTCCTCTCTCAAAGTACAGTGATGGGCCTGCAACTGCACCGCAACCTTGGTTAGTATTTCTGGTGCCCCCTGTCAGAAACCCCTCTGTTCTCTTTCAGCTGACCGTGTCCAGACCACCACAGGCAGGATGTGTATATCTGGGCAGCAGGGGCTCCGTGCGACTGGACTAAGCTGCCTTGAAGACACTGTCCCATGCTATATATACCCAGGCATCTGGACCCTGGAAATAACACCAACAGTTAGAAATAGCAGTGTCTCAGAGATCTCTCTCTCTCTTTCTCTCGCTCCCCCTCTCTCTCTCCATAGTATATTGAATATTATCACCTTCAGTTGCTGAAGGTGGAAACTACATATGCATTTGAGAGTATTCATGTGGCCGTAAGCTGTATTTTTATTAGGAAGGAATGTCACCAGTAGAGCTTTCATAAGTTTAACAAGTATTTGAAGAATATCTTCAGAGCTGAGGCCCTCCAGGACGGCCCTGGCCTACAGCTTCTGCAGTGGTCCTTGACACTTCAGGAACTATAGAGTTTAGTTCACCCAGATCTAATCCAACTGAATAATTGAGATTGATTAGTTGGATCAAGCATAGCAGGGTTCAGACTGAGCGTTGGAAGGGGTTGATGACTTGAGTTTTATGGGTTATGCACACAGCTAGGATAAACTTCATATTTTTATCTTTGCCAGTGTTACCTAACCCATTCATCTTCAGCAAACAATTGGAGTACAATAAGGGAAAAAGCCAAATAGCTGTTTGCTTCTTGCTTTATTGTACATACATTATTTGATTAAAAAATGAAACTGAAAAAACACATTTATTTTTGATGAACAAAGTGGTGAGACTCAATTTAGCGATGTGATTTGATCAGAGAATATGTGGCACAAAGAAAACCCATCATTTCAGTACGGATGTTAACGGGTTAATCCTGCTCATGTCAACCCACTGCTCTGTATTTCATTTGGATCGGATGTGTTCGGAAGTGGACCAGAACTTGAGCTATACCATATACTCCATGCATGCCATTTGCGGTGGCATTACAAAACAGCTGCGACTATGCTATAGCTAAAAAAAAACTCAAAAAAGAAGTTCTCGCTCTTAACTGAATACAAATGGGTGCTAAAACACCTAAGATAAAATATGTTTAAAGATGAGCCTCCTCTTTTACCTTTAATTGTTTTTTCTACCTTTGTTTTGCTAGAAGGCTGCTGGAGGGATGAAGAACGTTTAGGTATGGTTACCAACTTCTAGCAGTATCCTGCTTTTTAATTACAACCCTTTTCAGACTTACAAGCCCTATTTCCTTTATGGAGAACTCCTTTCACCTTAAACAAGGCAATTTTGAAGGAAAGTCTTTGGAGAGACATGTATTTGGCACCAATCAAGATTTATACCATTTGGTCACACGGCCAGGCAGGGCTCACAACAAGGGCCAAATGCTGCTTCTATAGTTTCTGCTGTTGATTACGAGGACCCGAATACCCCACACTGCCCTCTTCTGGTGCTATGTAGCATCTAAAAGTCCTAAGCCCTATTCATCAGCCATTTCTTTTGGGGTTTTAAAGTCTGTTTTCGTGATTCTTGCTTTCGACCATCTCTTAGCGAGAGGCACAACATCCATGTAAAGTGCACAACAGCAGAGAGTGAAAAATGGCTTCTTGGAGCAGACTACTGTGTAATGTAAACCATCGGGGAGATTATTGGAGATGCCAGGTCACGCATTCCAAATTGCTGAGTGCAACAGTTACATCTCCCCCTCCTTACCTCTCAGGTACTATGGTATGCTTGCAGTTACTCACTTTCGTGGAAAAGGGGAGGGAGAGGGTCATGTTGCATTCTGTCCTCTCTTCACCATGTCTCTCTGGCTGTTTGAGACACCACAACACCTCTTAGAGACAGGAATGCTGGCTGGGGAGTACCAGACAACACCACGCACCAAAGCTATCCATCAGACACACTGTCCACTCCAGACATGTGGCAGGCTAACAGTAAGTTTGAAAAAAACGTTTGTGTAGGTGTGTATACTTCAGGTAAGAGAGTTTATCCCTTGTTTAATGTATATTAGGAGCATAAACAATAGAGCATGAAACATTTACTTCAGGTGTTTCCAATAGAGTCTTCAGATTCCTCCAGCCAGTCCACATTTTGGTTGCATTCCAGCACTAAACAGTGTGCCAGGTAATCAAGGGCTGTGCAGTACTTCTCACTGGCACTAGAACAGAGCAAAAATGGACCTCCCTTCCATCCCTGAGGAAGGGTATGCCAAATTTGATGTAGTCTCATATATCGCTAAAACTAAAAAGTTCTGCTATAATCTCAAAGCAGAGACCGTTTACTTGGAACCTGCACACAGAATTTCACTGGCCCAGCCGTTGATAGAGAAAGGTCGCCTCTAAATCATGATCAGGGTAATATTGAGCTGAGACAGGGGGTATGACAGCAGGGCATGCCAACAGAATTTGCGCCAGCAACCAGGCTCGGGCAAAAACCATAGCACTTTCTCACCCATTGTAGAGACAGCATTAATAAAAGGGGTAAGTTTCTAAAAACTGTGGGATATAATGGACAGTCAAACCTGCATTTTGTAGACTTACAAGCTGTTAAATAGTCTGTCAGCATTAGCGTGCCCATTTGTTTGGTGGTATGTTTTTAAACTGACAGATTAGATTTAAAAATACTGCCTTGTATATACTGCCTTGCTCACAGTATCCGAATATATTACAACATATGCAATTGTAACCCCTGAATCAGGATATATATCCTGTCACCGGGTTCTTGTCAATACACAGCCCTAGTACGTACACATTAAAATGACATTAACATTTCTGAAAAATAAGAACGTTTTAAATCTGGGTTAGAATTAAATAAACAAGGCCTCAAAGTTCTACTAGTCCTTGCTATAATTCCTTTGTTGCTGCTCAAGTTACATCCATAGTCAGATTTATTTATACTTTTACAGCTTTCTTCTGTCTGTGTAAGAATCTGATGCACCCAGTAAATGCTCTTTTTCCAGTAGGTAGGTGTGATCCCTGCTACTGGTTATAGAGTTATTGGGTAGAGGTCAGAGAGTCTGTCTGTTTCTATCTTTGCCAAATGGCATTTGAGAATGTGCACAGTCATTTGGTAGGGTTGAAAATTAGCATCCTGTCATAACCTCACTGTGATCCTCAACCATATTTCTCAGCTGCGGTTTGAGAGGTGGTGAGAGATCAGATGAGACATGTGTAGCCTGAGTGGCGAAACACACTGGAACAGATCTACTGGACTGGCAAACTCCTACCAAAGGTAAGTAGTCCTGATAAATCAGTGTAGTGGAACCCAGTTAAACAAATGAGACAAAACTATTATACTTGGTAATTTACTTCTGGAAGAAAATAAAAATTATATATCTGTGAGTGGAGGAAGTATGTGAACCTTTGCTTTCTGGCATGTCCTCCCCAGGTAGCAATAACTGTAACTATACGTTTCCAGTAACCTTTGATTAGTCCTGCACCAACTTGGAGGAATTTTATCCCATTCCTCTGTATTAAGTAGCTTAACTCTGAGGTCTCACATTATTTACACCCTTCAGGTCCCTTCACAACATTTCTATTTAACCCTGGCCAGAACATTAACTTTATTCTTCAGCCATATTTCGTAAACTTTGTCTTTCTGCATGCCCTAAATTTTCTTAAGATACATTTCAGGGGCATATGTCCTAACATTTACCTTTACAAATTGCTAGTTTAATTCGGAATTCATGGATCCATTAATGATAACTAGCCATCCTGGCTCAGATGCAGCAAAACGGGCCCAAACCTTATTGCTACCACTGCGTCCATGTTGTTCTATTGCTATTGCTGTTGCTATTTTTTTCTGTTGGGAATGCCATGATGTACTTCCAAAAGCGCATATTAGGAATCTCTGACTTGGTAGATCCCCAGTTCTCTAAATTCAACTCACACCTGAATGTTATACCATTGACAGAAGACACCTGACCCTAATTTCACCATCAAGTTACCTGCGAATTCTAAAGGTTCACAAACTTTTGTCATTCACAGATATGTAATATTAGATCATTTTTCTCAAAAAATAAAAGACCAGGTATAATAATTTTGTTTTATTTGTTTAATTTGGTTATCTCAATCTACTGTCAGGACTGATTATGGTTTAGGTCATATTTGTGCATAAATATATACAAATCTAAATGATTCAAAACTTCTAGGTGGCAAATTGTAAGAAATTATGTTACGGGGTGTTAATTTAATTCACATTACACAAAAGGATCATCTAAATATTGTGAAAGGGAGATGTGGATCAAGGTTTGGCCACAAATAGCATAATGACTAAAAGAGAGATGACATTAGGCTATTCTGGTTCATTATTACAGTTCTTATTAGATGTGCGAAGTGGAAAGTTAGGTGCAAACAAGTATAAAAAAGATTCAGTCCTCAGAATAAACTCCACGTTTAGTGAGACCTTGTGAATCAACATAATGGCAGAGATGTGTAGGTCAGAAATTAAAAATCTCTGTTCTGCTCTCCTTCTCCACTTTGCTCAGGTCCTCAACATTTTGAACGTGAATGTTCTACTGCTGGTTAGGTACCTTCAATAAAGCCCTAGGCCAGATTTCAGGACCCCTGTCCTGGAGTGCTGGATTCCTACAGCGTTTGGTGATTCTCCTAATCTGTTGATTTAATTAGTTAATACCAGTCCTTCACATTTATGCAGCTTATTTATTAAATCTGTCATTTTAAATTTGTATCTTAGAGCAAACGCAGAGGGCATTCCGGTCAAATACAGCACCATGTACTTTTATACTTCATTAAAAATAAAGAACAACTTTTATTTAGCTTCCTGCATGTTCAGTGACTCTATACAACATGCTTTTGTGTAACCCCCACGTTTCATTTCATGTAATAAATAAATTAAAGCAATCTGAATTACATTGTGAGCTGGACAATCAACATAAATTACATCAGGACCAGGAAGGTGTCCTGGATCAGGATTGGGCTCTGATTTGAAAGTGTAAAATCCAACGAAGCTGTACTTTAGTTATAGAATAACTATACACCCACCTGTCCCGCACTCTAAGCTTTTAAATGTCTTTATGACTTGAAGTGGGGGGGTGTTGGGAACAGGGACCCAGGCTGGACCCTTTGTCTTAAGAAACTAACTGTGAATCTTGTCAAAATGTGTCAGAGCTTGTCAGTATTTAACCTGCACCTAGCATTTATATACATATGTGTTTGTGTGTGTATGTGTGCAAAAGTATGTGCGCTGTGGGAGTGATTTTATATAAAATGTGTATTTTGCAACAAGCTAAAGTGCCTATATACTCTGACTACAATAGAAGGAAGTGTTGCATGTGATGTAGAAACAAACCAGTGATGGAAGTTGTGATGATGGATTATGGCAGAGCAGAAATCTTGAAAGCCTTATGTTGGTTTTCCAAGAATTTGACCACTGAACCACCAACACACAGACAAAGCACTTACAAGTTCCACCCATGGCTCAAACCCACAAGCCAAGAATTAAGAGTCTCACACGCTACTAACTGAGCTAGCACAGCAACTGCAAGACGTTGTGAAAATGTTTTAGGGAATCTTGTGAATATTATTACAGCTGTCTGCTTTTCCTTTGTATTTTAACTGCAGGACGAAGTACACAAAAGAACTTGTGTTAAAGTAAAGATACTCAAGGTAAAATATTCCTCCAGCAAAATTAGAAGTTCCTAGCTTTGGACCTCCACTTGAGTCAAAGTACAGAAGTATTTGCCTATAAATGTACTGAAGTAAGGACAGTAAAAGTGGCTCCAGTGTCTTATTATAATTTCTGGAAGATTCTTTATCAACTCAATCTAGGTTCTCTAGAGTCACTCTTGGTCTACAAACGTTTTAATTAGTCTGACACTGATGTCTATTAAAATGTTCCTAAAGACAAAACACTGAAGAAGAACAGTTTCCATTAGGCAGACCAAAGCTCTGTCCATCAGATCAAAAAATCGTTTTGACATGCTACGTTTTTGTGCACACACGAGCCAAAAGGAGGCACAGACTTCACATAATGTAGTGGAGTAATAAGTAGGATATTAAAATTTAAAATGTGGTGGAATTACAGTAAAAGGTCACCTAAAATGGAAATACAGTCAAATACGGATACAGGAAAAAACTACCCCAGTACCATAGCCAATCACATCTGCGCCCTTACTGTCCACCACTGCTACAGGTTATGCCACTGGAGTACTAAAGTAACCAACACACCTGCTGAATGGTTAGGTCAGAAGTTCCCAGTCCTGGACATCTAGCACCTTGCAGAGTTTAGTTCCAACCCTAATGGAACATGTTACTATATACAGGTAAAGAAGGCCTTTATGAGTATCTGAATATTAGACTCAGGCTTTTAGATAACAGAGACGTGGATGGCCCCGGGTTAAAGTTTGACTTGAGCTGCATTACTTGGGGTAACCTGGAGGTGGCAGCATCCTAACACTGTACTCTTCTGCAAGTAAAGTTTTTCTTACCTCTGAAATGTCACCCATCTATGGTCTGTCATATCCTGCTAATGTAATTAACATATGCAGCAATATTCTCTGATCCAAAATGAGTCAGCAAAACAATGACTGGAAGCAGCATTTGTCATTCTGTAATCACAAACTGTGATTGTGAAATTACAGAAACAATGGTAATATGTGCTAAATGCTTTTCCAAAATGTGTCCATCAATGTTATTCACAGCCTCTCAGCAACAAACATTTTGCTCAAAATATTTATTCATTAAAGGCACAAAGGCACAAGCTGCCACTTCTGACTGCATATTGCATTTTTAATGCTGCCATAATAAACCAATTAAGAAACAATTACCCAGTCCCATATAGTAGGTTTTTTTTCTTCTTTTATTTATTTCATTTTTGCCCCCTGAGGTCTGTTTATGACACTGTTCTGTTTGTTATTCATAAATTAACTGTGTGGATGGAGCATGTTAACACTTGAACATTATTAGCATATTACAGCAAGCAGTTTTCTATGGGTCATATAAAGCTTGATATCTAAGCTAAGCTAACATTGGTAATATAAATACTAGTTTATTATATAAGGCATCCCATGCAGAGTATAATGTCTCTTCAGCATATAGAGAGCTTCAATACATAGTCTATGCACTCCTCTTGCAAAAATGAGCATATAATATAATATAATATAATATAATATAATATAATATAATATAATATAAGTGTTTTCCTTTCACTTCTTTAAGTTATGTGTGTAACATTTAGGCAACTTTTACAGGAAGAAGGCTCAGTACCATTCCACACAGCACTGGCGGCTTCTAACAGTTGAAAGTTAATGTGAGTTAGGGTTTGTGTTTAATGTGAGACAGGGTTTAAATCTGGACTCTGGACCAGGCCTAAGCAGTCAGTAAGCACCATTGTCTTTTGGGCTTGGCTTGCTCTTTTATTGGCCAGGAGTGTAGATCTTGACATGTAAAACTTTTTCAGCTTCTGTTTAGGCATCTGTCTGCAAACTACAGGCTTGTTTTCAGTTTTCTAGACAGCACATACTGCAGAAACTCTGAGCCTTTGCTAAATATTGACCTGAGCTTCACGACAGATGGAGATGATGTGCATTGTACATATGAACAGAATATATCCAGCGTAATGGATATTGATGTAAAATACTGTTACATAACCGTGTGCTGTGCATAAGACTGACACTATGCCAAGAGTTTTATATGTACGGCTACAGTCCCTTTGACTAGTAATAATATAGTTGAACATTATGCTTTACTATACATACATGCTGAGAAACGCCATACTGTGGCCTAAACTGATTTAGATCTGAGAATTCACGTTTCATAATTATTACTTGTTTTATCGCCACAGTTCAACATAAGTGTTCACTCTGTTTGAAACCATAATTATAGAGGTGATCAGCTGAGCTTACATCACCTCTCTCAAGAGGATGCATTTAATCAGAGCTTGGACAAATCGCAGAAAAGCAGACACATTGTCATGTTTGTAACAATAGAGTTGCACTTTTAAAGTGGACTGAACAAAACAGATTTGCGCGCACACACACACACACACACACACACACACACACACACACCTATTGCTCTTTGAGGCACATGACACATAAGGCACTTTTTGTTTTTGAGCTAGGTAATAGCATCACTGTGCAGTCTGACATTTGGCCCTAGGTTTACCATATCTATTTCACCAAGGCTCATAATCTTTCACCAGGATGGAGATACAGGTGATAGAGGAATAGGTATAATCCTCACACCCATGCCCAGTGCATGCTGAAAGAGCATGTCTGGAGTGTCTCACAAACCATCTACGTAACTGAATCTCTCACTGCACTCTTTAAAGAAAAGCAGACAGAAAGAGTTCTCTGCAGCAATACTATAGACCAGTGTTTCCTGACTCACTGCCCTGCACAGTTTACTGTCTTTTCTGCTTTCACTCTTAGTTTAACTCAATAAGGAGGTGTTCCTGGCATGATTAGTTAGGTCAGGTGTGTTGGGAACCAATGCCACAAAAGAACTTGGTCCCTGAAGAATCTTCCAGCTGAAGGATTTGAACAAAGCCTTGAAAGGCTCTTTAGGGTCTTGGTTTTCAAAATGTGGGTCAGGATCACTGGTGGGTTGCACTGTGTGGACAAGAAAGCAGCATCAATACATATTTTCTTGATTACAGGAGTTCATAATGAGCTATTTTACATAACATGATTTACAATGAGTAGGTAGTTCTACATCCATCAGTTAACAAAGTATGATCCTACTAAACCAGCTGATGGAAAAACCAAATTTAAATAGGACGAAATATCAGGTCTATAATATCAGGTCTAATGATATTAATAAACTGTGATCATGTGTTTTTACAGAGAGTAAGAGCTGCTCAGCATAACTAACAAATTCTGTTACTACTGCATGCTTTATAGTTTTCTCATCTATTTAAACTGCAAGAAAAGTAATATACAGGGGTTGGACAATGAAACTGAAACACCTGTCATTTTAGTGTGGGAGGTTTCATGGCTAAATTGGACCAGCCTGGTGGCCAATCTTCATTAATTGCACATTGCACCAGTAAGAGCAGAGTGTGAAGGTTCAGTTAGCAGGTAAGAGCACAGTTCTGCTCAAAATACTGCAATGCACACAACATTATGGGTGACATACCAGAGTTCAAAAGAGGACAGATTGTTGGTGCACATCTTGCTGGCGCATCTGTGACCAAGACAGCAAGTCTTTGTGGTGTATCAAGAGCCATGGTATCCAGGGTAATGTCAGCATACCACCAAGAAGGACGAACCACATCCAACAGGATTAACTGTGGACACAAGAGGAAGCTGTCTGAAAGGGATGTTCGGGTGCTAACCAAAAAACATAAAACCACGGCTGCCCAAATGACACTGTATTGGCCGCAAAAGGAGGCCCTACAACATACTAATAAATGATTGTTGTCTAAAACCAGGTGTTTCAGTTTCATTGTCCAACCCCTGTAGATCATAATAATAATAATATAGATGTTTTTGCTTTCATGGTGAGCATGAATAATCCAATGAGCTCTGCTCTGATTTGCTGGTTTACAGCAAGACACTGTGATGATTACACAGAAGAAACATGTCTAGTTACTGACAAAGTAAATTAAAGTTGTCACTATGAAACTCTCTGTGTACTAGTATCATCTTCAAAAATTAAAAGTAGATCAAATCAAGATACGTTTTTTTTATATATCTTAAAACCTTCTTCTTATCTTTATAGAATAATGTGTTTGTTTTATTTTAGATCTTCTATCCTTATGTTTTTATGATTCTGTTTGAGGAGGCAGTGCATGGCCTGGTTGTATGGATATGTATGTGACAAATAAACTTTGATTTGATTTAAAATCACACCGCATGTTGCTTCTTACAGACTATGCTTTGGGGTTGTGATACTATTAAATGGGGAGCTGTTCAGTTTTCTGTCTCTCCAGTTTGAAACACTAAGCAAAGTCTACTCGATACTGCCCCAGGTTTAAGCAAACATCTTGGATTTAAAGTTGTCTAGGACTTCCTTAAAGATGTGGCCCCTATAATTGACTTTCTGTTCACCAGATTGTTTTACCTGTGAAAGCTTTAAGATTTAAGGTGGAACAGACCTTTCAGTTAAGAAACTGACAAATACAAAGAAAAATTCTGCCTCATTCAAAGAAGAAGATAACGTGTGTTTTAACATTTCCTCGGAAAGAGTACAAAAAGTCCCAAATCGCACATCCATTTTCATTGTTGCTGCTCTGTTGTCATTGTTTTGCTGGGATAGAATGCGAGTGGATGTATGCAATTTCTTATAAATAACAATGACCTGTTATGTAACAGGTTTAAAACCCGGCATTAAGTATGGATCCTAAAATCATCCTGTTTTACCACCCTCTCTTGCAAATGCAGGGTTTGTATTTGAAGGAGAAGGCAACAATGTTTGTCAGGTGTAGGTAATCAACTCTCCTTATTTAACAGTGCTAATGTGAATATGGTTTTCCATTCTATGGCGCTTTAAAGGCTGTTTCTGCTATTGTGACTTTAGGACTGGTATATGTAAATAACTTTGTTGATAATGATAGTTATAATAGGTCACACTGTACTGTACATCATTTAAAAAGCAATCCAGGCTAAATGACTCCACATGGCTCAAGTGTGCAGGCCAAACTGCTGTTGGATAAATGGGTGGGTATACCATATTTCTGTGACAGTTTCAACATATGAGTGTTAGGGTGCAAGGCCCAGTGTTCTTGAAAGGCCTTAAAAGTGAAAATTACATAATGTGACATTGTTGACACTGTTTCATTATTGCTAAAGCGGCTACCATGAAAAATAAAAGAGACGTGTGGCATTGTTATGAACTTATCAAATAATGATAAGAGATGGTGGACAAGATTACTGTAACTTAAGTAGGGTGGAGTAAAGTTCCGAAGTCAGCAGTGAAGATGCAGTACCAAGCCAGAATCACTTGGTGTCAGAACTGTGCTGGTGAGGCAGGGAGGAACGTCTGCTGTCTCTGTGGGATTTGGCAGAGAGGAGCTATAGGAGACTATAGAGGACTCTTTACACATGAGGCACTTTTGCTGAGTGAAGCATGAATGCTTCATTCACTGAATAACTGGCTAGAGGGTGGGTGCGGTGATGGGAGTGGCAAGCTGAACTGCACTGTGACCCCATCCACTGCAGAGTTAAGATACTTGCAACTGAACACACATAAACACACGTTAAACAACCTGGCAGGTGTCCGTCTTTGATATTTCAGCCCTAGGAAAACTGAGACTACATGATCAACGACAGATCAAGGCTTTTGCACATTATTATCGCGTCCACTTTTGTCATTTCTACTTTTTCTTTACTGCAAACTCTCTGTAGGACGTCTCTTTCCTTTCTGAAACACCTCACCAACTCTTAACATGCCTACGTTCAGTTCTGAAGCTCCTTGTGATCCTGTGAGTGCAGTAGGTTGATTCATGTGCGGTGGTGCTGTTCAGAGGAAAAATAAGTGGGTGGCTATAGAGTATTTATCTGAGAGGCTTAATCTTGTGCAAACATTGCACTCTATGTGTATGTGAGTGCTGATGAGTCTCAAGGCCAACCTGTCCTTTGCGCAAGCCTCTGCAAGGGTCTGGGCTGAGCTGGTCCAACTCCGGACCTCATGGAGATTTGCTGGTCTGTCAGTGCTGGTTGTGGTGCTGTCAGCACTGGTTGTCTTTGATGGAGGCCAGACGGGCCTGCAAGGGTGTGTGTGTGTGTGCGCTCTCCGCAGTGCCCTGCGCAGTCAGGTGGCCTGCATTCATGCGGGTGGCGGCCTGCTGCAGAGTCCTGGAGCAGGGCCAGAAGCTAGGGTTTGGATGCAATGATCTGAACTGCTGCTGCCATGACAGGGCAGAGCTGAGAGCCACTGCAGGGGATTAAATCATTAGCCCCTGGACATAAACAACTAACCACAAGCACTTAGCACTGCACCAACTTTAGTAAAGATGAGCCCTGTGGTGTAATACAATTAATACCCTACTGTTAGTGTGTAGACTGCGATTAGCTTACTTATGAATATATATATCAAACTTTAGCAATAGGCCAAGCTGTCATTGAATCTACCTAGCTAATGTTTTTGATTTTTACTGCTACTACTAGCCCCCCTGCTCACCTTTAGGTTTTATGTACAGCAGTTCATTCTACTGTATTAGCAGAGCTGTGTGTATGCAAATAAACTGCTGTGTTAGTAATGTATGCACTTTAAAGTATCTGAATTCTCTAATTAGAAGGAATGCCTGCATACTTACACATTGTGTAAACTACAGTATATGAATATGGTGATTGCCAGTGCCCTGTTTGTGTGCAAATGCGTTGTCTATACATTGTGTTCTGCTTATTATACATTACATACAATGTTGTTGAGTGATTGTGAGACATCTGGCAAGTAGGAATTCCATTGCTCCAGAATCTTAACTGGGTACACATGGCACATCAACTGTCATGAATAAGTCATGAGTGACAACAAAAATATCTAGGCCTAGTGAGTGCTAATCTAATATCTTTCATTGTTACTTTGCGGTTCATCCAGTCCTTTATGGGTAATCCTCCAGTCAGCATAATGAAACTACAAATTAGTCATCACTTTGTTATCTTTTAACCAGCACCTCTATCTTCATGTTTACTGGGCCATCAATGAGAGCTAACCAATTATGTACATATCTCTGATATCCTAAAATAAACTTGGCAAATTAAGGCAAACCATTACATTCCAGGATCATTCCTAACAACTCTACATTATAGTTATGTCTTATGGATTATACTACTCCAGAACTGAACCATCTGCTGAGTAGAAGTTCTGATATTCTATATTTACAGTCAATAGCGCATTGCTGTGTCAGTAAGAGGGTTACATTCATTTTCAAAGTGTGTTAATTAGCTGGCAGGGATCAGCTATGTTGGATAGGTCCTGCTAAATACTTGCTGAAATATTGATGTTGCCCAGTATGCACAGCTGAAGCCTGAGCTGTTCTTAAATTACACTGAGTGTTTCACAATGTTGGATGCATACCACATATGTTGAGAAGCAAAACTGCATGAACATGAATTTGTGTATCGCTTCATCTATTTGCGTGGTAAACTTTGTTCAGCAGCTGAAATAATTTCTCGTATTATCTCTTTTGCAACATTGAAGTTGGACTTTAACTTGCTGGTGATGGTTCACTGCAATAAAAGGTCTGAACACTTCGGCTTTAAAAAGTGAAAATATATGTGAAATGGTCACTTGATCAAATAAAAAGCTATACATCTTTACAAAGAACTGGATTTATATATTTATGTTAGCCAATGCATTACAGGATTTATGATGCATATAACCATTTTTCTTATAGATTTTAATGTAGGACATTACATGTACATTAGAGACCAAACTTGTAAATGGATTATATAGCATATATTGATTAGAATTAGGTAGACAGTTAGATTGCTGAATTTTCTAAGCACTCAGGAGCAAAAGCCATCCATAATTAAATCTAAAATATCCCTTGTCACTGATCTCTCTAAGCTTTAGTGAACTGAAAGGCTGCATTTGGCCTGAGGCACCCAGGGGACTCTTCCCATTTGGTAATCATTTTTCAATTATTTTTATAATAAATGGCAAAAGAGCACATAGATTATGTGGACACAAATCTCTTTTAATCAGCTTTAGCCCTGCAGATCCAGAGCCTGCTTTTGTGAACAGGATGGGTGATACTCTCAGATTTATCTATCAGATTTATCTATCTGCAGGGTGATTACATTTTAGCAACCAAACACTGCTTTCCGTCCCGTTTATAGGAGAGACTTCCAGTCACCTTTCAGTATACAGTGATTTAAACAGAGGAAGAGTGAAAGAGAAAGCATAAGCCAAAGAGAACCTAGATCACTTTTTGTTCTTCTGTGTATGTCCTTACACATAACATATATGCAGTGTGGGAAATGCGATCCTGGTGTTACAGTGCATTTCAAGGCCTCAAGGTGCATTAAGAATGAATAGGTCTTCGGTTTCACGGCTCTCACTCTTGGTAAACACCTGAGTGGTCAGGGGACCTTTATACTTACGATTATCACCCATCTGTGTCTCATGTGGCTTTTTATGTCCCCTAATTACCCATTGACAGACACTGGCATCTTATTACCCTGGTTTTTGGAGAGACTGCAGGCAATATCGCTTGATCTTAGCTTGATCTTAACACTGTTTTCTCCCGACCTCATAAGTTAACATAATGTCACAGGCATCACAACACAGATTTTGTTTATTTCTACCTGCCATCCAGTGTCAAGATAATAAAGAATTGCCTGCAGAATTCCCCAATAGGATAGCCACATGACCAGGTCTAAGGGTGGATGCATTATAGTATCAGATTATATTTATGCAAGCATTAGTATGGTTTATATGTTAGCTTTAACAAAGTTTTCTCATCTTATAAACATGGCATAGCTTCTTTTGATTGATTACTTTTTGTATGTTTTCTTTCTTTTTTTTCCTTCTTTTAAATTACCCTATTAAAAGGCTCCATACACAGTATTGTAAAGGTTTACCAGATGGATTTCACATTTCCAGTAAGGAAACTTAATATTTATTTAATTTTATGAATTTCAAAAAAGTCTGAAGTACCAAGCAAATCACATATATTTTAGTTATTTGTCAACAGCAAACAAGAGAGATTCAGAGCATTAAGTCGTGGGCACCAAAGAATTATCAAACCTATAGCTAAAAATAGTGTTAAAACTTAAAAGCAATGTCGATATCATAGTATACCTATAAAGAGAGTCTATCATCTAGCCCTAGTAATTGCATAAAATGTTTTATTTGCAAATGTATATGGTTACAAAGAAAGTTGACGACATGACTGGTAAAAGCACATTAAGTACATTTTATGACTAAATAAATTCAGGCTAATCTGACTAAATTATGTTGACAATGGGAATTCTCAAATAAAAAGCTTTTTTTTGTCTAGGTCTGTGCGTAATCTGTGTCTGGACAATTGGCCCACATTTATGAACTATTCCTGGATGCGTGATATTAACAGACCCATCCCTCTTTGTCTTGAATCAGAGCAGGATAACTGTCATTCTTCTAGAACTGTACAGTGCCGAGGCCTGTGTTTGCTTGTATGCAAACCTAATAGTCTTTTTCTCATTGTTGCTGCTGCAGAGTCTATTTCCCCAATAGCTTATGAATATGTTGCATGCTTGATAAAAATGCATAGCTGATAAACAGACAGATACAAAATATATGGCTTCCATCTTTACCTTAGGTCAAACTTAAGATTTCATTTTGCAAGATCTGCTTGTATGGCCTGCAACTGTTGTCAGGTTGCTACCCGGCAAATATGAAGCAGTCAGTCTACAGTCCCTTTGTGATACTTTAACTGGAGAACAAATGACTCATTAAAAAGAAGTTTGTTTCTAACAAATATACCAAGGATTACAGCAGTACATTCAAATTCCAGATTTCTAGAATGGAAACTCTTAGGCAACTCAGAAAAGGCAGGTCTCCATGCTTGTGTTATGGGCACAGATGCTGAGTGATTCACTATTTCCCAATGTTTTTTACAAGCGCTGTAAGGGGAAACATAAGGGAACCACCCTAGCTCACCATGCTCAATTCTGAGCTGAGAATTAAGCGAAGTTAAACTCTCACACAGTCGATTCTCAGAGAGGTGGCAGACAGTATGGAAAAAAAATGCCACCCCATCCACCAAAAACTCTTCCAGATGCCTTAATATCATCACTTGCTTCTGATGAAGTCTCCATAAATTAACCACAGCCAAATAGCTTGAACTGTAGTCATAATGAGAAAATTAGCTTGAACTATTTTAAGTAGGTCTCTAAACAGGATTATGTACACCAGCATTTAAATGAGTCATGGGGGATTTGGGCCAATGAAGTATGGACAAATCAGCCTAAGATGTACAACTCTGTCAATGCATCTCTACCTCCGGCATTACCCTTTAATCCTCAGGATATTTTGCAGCCACCAAAACAAGAATTGATACCCTTTTAGTTAGGGTTAGGGTTTTCAGCTACAGGACATTGTGGAAAGTGCCCAGCCTGTCTGATACAGTAGGGCTGCATGTAGTATGACAAGAGCGTGGCCTACATCACAAACCGATACGTTTGTCACGAAGTGAGAATTCAGAATTTATGAACACCAGAGTTATAAAGCATTAAAAGCACACGTATTCAAGCATAAAATGCTTAAACATTAAAGGCTGTCTCAGCTCAGGTGACAGCTTCTACACAACTATGCACGGCTCACCGATACACTGGGTGACCAAGGGAGTGACGCATTGCAGGTACAAACGAACCAATCAGAGACGTCCGCACGACCGCATCTCGCAGAGTAACACTCCGCCGTCAAATAGTTCTCCGATCTTTTTGGCGAATATTTATTTATTATGACAAAATTTTAAAAAATATTTTCTTTGTGGCGTTTCTAGAAGCATATGCGATTAAGTCTTACCGCAGTTCAGTGAGTAATGCTGCATTATTTTCGAGGGGCTTCCAGCCAGAATGCAGATGAGCGGGCGGATGAACACACGCATAGGGGAGGCGTTTATGTACAACCGTCAAGGCGGTTCTACGCTGTACTGGATTTTCTGTTCTCCATTTGAGAAGCTGTCTCGGCGGGTGGAAAGCACACAAATATAGCAAAATGGTAAGTTTTGACGAATCTTCTTATAATGCGTTTATAGTGTTCATAACGGAGAAAGCGGGTTAATTATTACAGGCGCCAGCAACATAACGAGACGATTTAATGTTATATTCTGTGTTGGCTACGTGACTTGTTCCGTCTGATCTTATCGGTAGTAACGTTGGACTAAAAGTGGGTCACCCGTGAAGAACCGTGCTCGTTACATTAAGCGTTTGTGTACAGTTTAGTAACAGCGCGAGCAGTTCATGTTCACGCGCCTTCCACGTTTTCGCGCTGTTGCTTTGGATACGATGGGGGGTAGCTTGTTAGCCAGCTAGTTAGCTCGGTCAAGTTGTTAGCTGCTTAGAAATAAGGTAAAGCTGTGGTGGAGCTGCAGGAACCGCTTATGAAATGATAATGAGTATACCCAGAAGCGGTCGTCTTGTAAAACCAACTTACCAAGCAGTCTTTCACGACTTGTCCGACTTAAGCGCTCAAACCGTTGGAGTGGTCGGCTGCCATTTCGTTCATTCATTCCCGCAAAACGTTTATTACTAGTCTGCATTTGATTTATTGTTGTACGAAAAGCTAGATCCGTTTCCCCACAATGTAGGCAAGTGATCAAACACTGATTTACGCAACAAATGTATTTGAATAGCTAAATGGTGGCTAGTTAGCTCTTTAGGACCTCGATTGGCTTGTTTAAGTCCTTTTATAACTGACTAGCTACTGAGCTACCTTGTTTGGGCGGCGAGGAGGACTTGCTTGGCCAAAAAATCTGTCTAAGCTAACGTTGTTGGTTAATAGTTCCCGTAGGTAAGAGAACTGGTTATCGACTCTTATCGACTCTTGAATTAGCACATTTTAAAGTGGAACAGGATATTCGAGTAGCATGTCGGCTTCAGCCTCGTTAACTCCGCGGGAGTTGGCTAGCTATGGGGTGATCTGTCAGTTTTCTCCAAGTTGTTTGAAGTTACTATAGTTACTGTTAATATCACATTAGCCTGAAGTTTTTTCCTTGTTGCCTGTAGATGTCTCACCACCTGGCTGTTTCTCTGTCTAGCTTTTTAATGTTGCTGCTCCTTGTGTCGCAGTCTACACGACTTTTTAGCTACCTGAAATTCAAGACGTTATCTGTAGGATAGCATGTCCCATCAGTAATGGCTAGCTTATAAGGGAAGGCGTGCGAGATCAGCCTGTGAACTGATTTAGTTTCTTCTGGTGACGAGCCTGAACCTGAGTTCAGAGGAGTTGTAAGCCATCGTTAGCCTCACCCCCTATAGCAGCGGTGTTGGCTGGAGGGCGGGAATCCGAGCTCTTTGTTCAAGGCGAAAAAGGCGCGCTGTCTCACGGGGTACATACAACTGGGTATCAGAAACTAACCGGCTCGTTTTAAAGTGTTTAAACTTCAAATACGTTCCTCATGCGTTGTTTTTTTATTTTCAGGCTGATCAACTGACAGAAGAGCAGATTGCAGGTAAGCTCAAACTCTCTATCACCCGATTCAATCTTTCTGCCTTTTTGCTTGGTCTCTTGCAGACCTGCCCACTCATGTTGTTGGATTGTCAGCTCGTTTGTTGCCTTTTAAGGCGGGCTCTTGGGCTAGGCTATTTTGTTGACTCCCTGTATGCATGAATGGGCTGTCCCACTGTAGAGAGATTACTTCCTGAAAGCTGCTGTTAAAAAAAAAAAAAAAAAAATCAGGAGTCTCATGGAAACTTTGTGGGAACGAGCTATTCATCTACGAATTACTTTAAGACCTGTTGGCTATTTAAAACATTTTAGATGAGATCTCATGCTAGCAGATGTCCTGTGGTCTATGCTTCATGTGCCTTGGTTAAAGCTCTCCGTCATGCATGTTTTTTACTTGGACTCTTTAAACTGCCAGACTGAGTGTGCAAAACTGCTGGAGAGATTGCCTCCAGTGTCAAGGATTCACATGGGCACAAAGATGTCATACTTGCAGTTCAGGCTATTTCCGCCCACTCTGCTTCCACACCCACCTACTTTATGATTTAAGAAGACAGAGCTCAGCTGTGTTGGCTAATGTTAATTAAGCCATTTTGTGTAGTATGTGCTCTTGTAACTTGTCCGTGTTCCCAGATCTCAGTCAGTAATACTGGCATGGCCTTAAACTGGTTTAAGTGGGTCTGTGTTGCTAAGGCTCTGACTTGTTTGTACCAGAGCTACACATTGTCCATTTCTGTTGAAGTACTGCTGGCAATTATATCTTGCCAGTAATTCATAACTAATAAAATGGTGCTAGTGAGTTTTCAATAATTGCTTAATATCCTAATCGCTATTTTTGGAACACAAGCCTCCATGTTTTTCCTGTTGTGTGGACGTGGGAATGCTTCTCTAAGATATGGTATTTGTTGTACCCTGTTATGGGAGGATAGGAACGCTCATTTAGTTTCAAGCTTAATGACTTTGTGTCCCTTGTTGCCACAAGTGAATATATTAAGCATTTAAATGGTTCTGGATATTTGGGTTTAAGTAGTGTAAATGGATATGGACACCAATAATATTTAAAGGGAGCCGTGGTACAGACTTTGTGGTTAAATTTACTCTACTCTTGTTTTCACAGAATTCAAAGAGGCCTTCTCGCTATTTGACAAAGATGGAGATGGCACTATAACCACCAAAGAGCTTGGTACAGTGATGCGTTCCCTTGGCCAAAACCCAACAGAGGCAGAGCTTCAGGATATGATCAATGAAGTGGATGCAGATGGTGAGAACACATGAAACCATTTGGTGTAATTTGCAGTAATGAGACCTCTTCAAGTCTGAATTTTACAGAGCCCCCCCCCCTTTTTTTTTTTCCTCCTTTCTTTTCTCTCTCCCCTCAAATCTAAAGTGCTAATTACAAGACAGAGGGTGTATAATCCTGTGCACCAGTATAGCAGTTTGACTGAACTTTTTCTCACTCAGGTAATGGAACAATAGACTTTCCAGAGTTCTTGACCATGATGGCTAGGAAGATGAAAGACACAGACAGTGAGGAGGAAATCAGGGAAGCTTTCCGTGTCTTTGACAAGGTATGGTCTGTTGAGGGGTTTTGTTTTTTGGTGCTGCTAGAAATACGAACCCCACCTGCTGTTATGACCAGTCTTGTATTTAATGGCCTAAATATTTTGTCCAGGATGGAAATGGATACATCAGTGCTGCTGAGCTGCGTCATGTGATGACAAACTTGGGGGAGAAATTAACAGATGAGGAAGTAGATGAAATGATCAGAGAAGCAGACATTGACGGTGATGGCCAAGTCAATTATGAAGGTAAGCAAATGGTCACAGTGTCGGTTACTATTTTAGTTGTAAAGAAGTCTTGTAACTGTACAGAAATTTGAATTTAATTGCTTTTTCCTCTCTTTACAGAATTTGTACAGATGATGACAGCGAAGTGAAGGCCTTGTACATAACTTGTATAAAATTATTTGCCTTTTCTTTGTAATTTCTGTAAAATGTTTCATTTTAATTCTACCCATCTTCTGCTGTCCAAAGGAACTGCATGTCTAACTTTTTTTTTGTTTTGTTTTGTTTTGTTTTTTTCCTTCCCCTCTGCTCCCACTCCCTCTTTCTTTTCCCCCTCATGTCATTGTTAATGTCTTTTTTTTTTTTTTTTTTTTTTGATCTGGCGAGCGGTCACAGGACCAGGTGATGGGTATAGGCACACATGCTGGCTGGCACTTTCTTCTTTTTGTGCTTTTTGCTGCATGCCTGCCTGTCACCTGATGAGTGGAGATTTTGAGGGTCCAGCTGACTGACCTTTTTCTCTCTCATACCCTCCCCCCTTCCTGTTTATTATTATTTTTTTTTCTTCCCTCTTTTTGATTTATGTGGAGGAGCTACTCTGCATGGACAACGGACTAAATATATAAATATATGCGTGGAAAAAGATCAACATTGCACTATTGCAACATTGGTGAATTAAATACTAACGGGTTTATCGGGAGGTACTCGTACACTAGTCTTTTTGTATTTGTTCTGTTCTCCAGGTTATTACTATGCTTTATATTTAGTCACTTCTTTTTCTTTTTTTAACTGCTTATGGCACAGCCATGCCTCAAAGAATCCATTCCAAGTTGTATATTTGTTTTCCAATAAAATTAACAATTTATCCCAAAAGTGCCTTTTTGTTATTTGGACGTATAACTTTCAGGGAGCACCATAATATAAATTTACATCCATTATACCTTCCCTGAATAAAAACTGATTTGCATTACTTCATTCGGGAAGGATGATTCACTTTGAATAGAGTGAAACACACATACAACAAACAGTTCTCATGGCTTAAATCATCAGTACCTCTGTCCTCCCTGTGTGTAGTAGTTAAGTTATTTATTTATTTTTTGGGGAAAGAAGTGAGGTAATCATGAAGTTACAATATAAAATTGGGATCGATGGGATAACCAAATAGTGGGAGCTATGAGCTTGTGAAGATAAGAATACTTTAATGATTCCACAGTGGGAAATTTGCAATGTGGATTGTATGGGTTGTTAGTACTGCATGGCTTGAAAGTGGTCAGTATGTTCCTGATAAGGCTCTGAGCATCAAAGCCATTTTTCTGGGAGTGTGTTCATATATATATTTTTTTTAATCAACTGGACGCTGTTCAGCCTGGATGTTTGCGGTGCTGTGCTACTGTCTGCCTTCACTACTCTACTGCCATCTCCATAAAAGGGGCTGTTGAAAAGTGGCCAGGGTTCTCTGTGGTAGTTGTACAAACGGTTTAAGGCTAGAAGGCAAGCATGTTGTTTATAAGTGGTGCTGGCTGATGGAGTCTTTTTGAAGTAATTAAGTGTAGGGGATGTGGAGTTCGAGGAACCAGGCTCATTCACAGTGCAAATAAATGTGAAGAGGGAGCAGTCAGGCGTGAATGGTCTAATGTATCAGGAGAGATATACATGCATCCCGTTTCGCCGGTCTGTTTAGCACAAGCCTACGTTGAGCTTTCTGTGCTGGATATTCATGTTCCAAGAAGTCTCCTAGCAACCACAAATTCCTGTCCCACGGGTTGCTGTGTTCTCTCTTTTCCAGTAGACCCTGAAGGATCATCTTAAAGCTCAGTAGAGCACATCATGTAGCTGCTTCTGGCTGGGGACTTACATGAGGATCTCTTAGGACAGAGACAAACATGTAATTGTATTAATGTTGATTTTTTTTTCTTGAGAAGATCCACAGTATGGTCTGTTTCCTCACTGCCAATAGTAGTGATTCCAGCTTATGGTGGCCGGCATCTTCTGAACTTCTGAGATCAAAGGCATTTACAGTCCACCTGCCAGCAGAGCCATGGAGCTGTGTGACATTACAGAAAGCCAAGCTATCAATAGCTCTAGGTTACAGTCATGCTGCGGTCGAGTTCCAAAAATGCTACAGCACTGTGATGTAAAACCAGCCACTGCAAACTGTTGAAGTCCCTGGAGCCAATGACAGTCTTACGCGTTCTATCTATCTAGAGCCCCATGTGAAGGATAGAAGTTAACTGGAAAGTGTTCAGAACAGGAAACGTTTGAAGGTGTGAATTCTGTCCTCCAGGATTCAGTCTACTCTGTGCATGTGGAATGGGACCGGAGAAAGAGTACTATCACTTTACCAGGGCATGCTGTTTTTAAACCAGAGTTAGGCAAGAGGCTCACATTATGCAGTGCAGAAGACATGGAATAGGCCTAATCATATATATAGAGAGAGATATAGATATGATAGTCTATTCGTTTTTTTTTGTAATGAAAGTGCATCATCTCCCTCAGAAAGGTTTTTTGTCAGGTAGCCTGGCCGTCTGTCTGTGAGAGGAGCTTGTGTTGTTGGCATACTTATGATTATACCTATCACTCAGCAAGGACACAATGCAAGCCATTCCCAGAATGTGTCAGACGCCTCACAGACAGCTCCCTTGCCACACTGACACTTAATAAGATCATCTTTCTCCCATGGCCCTGGCTGTCCACCCTCTCTGCGCGTGGTTTAGTAATCGCTGTGGCCATTATCACATGTTGCTGATGGATGTGTGCGTGTGTGCCTGAGTGTCCAGCTGCTCCTGTTGTTGCCATGATAAATGAGCAAGGGTGTTTAATGGGCCCCTGTGCCCTGTTGAGGTGGATATTTTTTAAATCCATGCTTGAGGAAAGGGCATACTTTATCGGCCTTGTTTGTACCAAAGATGGCTTCAGACCAGATGTGTGGCCTTTCACCTAAACACGGCATCAGATCAAGCCTCATGAACTCAGCTGCCTTTTATTGTGTTGGGCTTGTTTGAAATTAGTCCATTATTAATTCATGTAGGATTGTCCATAGTGCCTCAGTGTGGAATGCTTCAGTCAAGCTATAGCAACCAGATGTTACATGAAAAGATAATGAATACACTACATGATGCCTAAAACATACAAACATACATTACAATGCAGTTTGGCTTGAAACGTATTATTTAAAAATACATTCATGGCATAAAGCAGGGTTTCTCAACCTGCTGACCGCAGACCACAAGTGGGCCATGAAGTACCCTCTAGTGGTTTGTGGGCCTGTACTAGGAGGCAGTGGCTTGTAGTGGCCTGGAAGTGTAATAAATAACTGTATTATTGTTATATTAAGCATATTAATATAAATATGATGTATATTAGAGTAAACATGTACAAATGTCACAGTAGCACTGGCTAGCCATAAAGGTTTTTTGGGGCACATTCATGTCTCTGGACATTTTTTGGACATCACAATCATAATTAAAGTAGCAATGTCTGAGTACACTGTCCTAGACATATTTAGTAATATACCCATAATTATTATAACTATTATTGTAATCATTGTTACTACACTTATTGTCCAGTTTATCGGCTCCACCTACCATATAGGGGCACCTTGTAGTTCTATGGTTACACACTGTGGTCTGTCTGATTCTCTGCATAATTTGTTGTCACCTTTTACCCTGTTCTTTAATGGTCAGGACCCCCACACGACCACCACAGGGCAGGTATCATTTGGGTGGTTGACCATTCTAAGCACAACTGTCACACAGGCTTGGTGGTGGTGTTAGTGTGTGTTGTCAGACACAGCATTTCTGCTGGAGTGTTTAAACACTGTGTCCACTCACTGTCTACTCTTATTAGACACTTCTACTTTGCTGGTCCACTTTGTAGATGTAAAGTCAGAGGCGATAGCTCATCTGCTGCTGTACAGTTTGTGTTGGTCATCCTGGCTGGATAGTTTTGGCTGATGAACTGTTCTCAGTCCAGCAGTGACACTGAGGTGTTTAAAGACTTCAGCAGCACTTCTGTGTCTGATCCACTCACACCAGCCCCACCACTTCAGTGTCACTGCAGTGCTGAAAATGATCTACCACCCAAATAATACCTGCACTGTCGTGGTCCTGTGGGGTTTCTGACCATTGAAAAACAGGGTGAAAGGAAATCAACAAGGTGCACAGAGAATTATGTGGACTACAGTCTGCAAATGTAGAACTACAAAGTACTCCTACATGGTAAGTGGAGCTAATGAAACTGCCAGTAAGGTAATGAAGTGGCCACTGGATGTGTAATTCATTATAAGTCAAGTCAAGTAGTTTTTTATTGTCATTTCAACCATATACAGTACACAGTGAAACAAAACAACGTTCCTCCAGGACCAATAATACATAAAAGTAACATATTCAGAGTATACATTTATAATATATATGAATACAGTACATGGGTTTAAATCTATGTATATATATAAATCATTAAGTATTCTAAAAGTATCATTCAAATATGTGACTGTATTATGAATACTGCCTTTACAAAATGTATCTTGGACTAAATACAGACACTTTATTTCTGTTTTCTGAATATGTATTTCTGATGTTAAGATGACATGATGTTCTGCAACATCACAACCCTGGACCCCACTGCTGGAACTAAATCTTATGTCTGTGGCCCCTTTTCCTATTAACACTATCCTAACAAAAGTTAGGATGGTAGTTAGTGTTCCACAGTGACTACAGTGACCCAAACAATGACATTGTTTACATCTGAACAACTGAATCATTAGAAATTCCCATTAACTTCCTCACAATGGAAAGTCAGCAGAAATGAACCCAAAATGATTTGGAACATAACTGTGTTTCTTTACCGTACATTAAGAATTGAGAACATGTTTTTCCCTTTCCTTTAGCCCCCTCATTGTTGAGAAACAATGTTTTGCTCAGCTCAGTTGCTTAGTGACCTGGCACACCGTTGGACACCGCTGGCTAACCTCACCTTGGTCTCATCCAAGTTGGCACCTGGTAGCGACGCGAGAGTTTTAAAAAGAGATAATGTTCGCCAGCCACTGCTAGGGCTTTGCTGGGCCGGCTTAACAGCATGCGACTAAATTAACACCTCCTCCTGAACCTCACGCGCCCCCCTCCACTGCCTCCCACTAAAAGGATAGGGTGACACCTGCCTATGGAGTCTGATGACACATAATGTCTCTGCAAGCAGCCTGTCAGGAGAAGAGTAATACCCTTAATGTACACAAAGGCATGCACCTGTTCTTTATGTCCACTCTCACTATGTTGATTGCATAAGCAAGACCAAACTAATAAAGAACTAAGAAAAACACAAAACAAAGGGGTCTGTTGCATCCTGCATCAAAGAGACTAAATGAAGTCCGGCGCTGGCGGAGAGACTTCCTCATAAAGCCTATTACGCATCTGGCCATGTGTGGCCTGGCCTGGGACATGGTTGGGTCAGAGAACTGAGTAATCTGCTTTCTTACTTGTGTCTCATTTTTCTTTCTAGAAAGGCACAGATAGAGCAATGTGCGCTATTTCTGCCCGCATGCCTGCAAGGGCCCAGGGCGTGGTGGTGAGAGAAAAAAGGGAAGGGCAGGGTGGGGGGGTGCTGCTGAAAATAGTGGAAAGCAATTAGAATATCACAAAGTTCAACCCCTGGAGGGAAGACTGGTGAGGTTTTCTGAAACAAAAGAGCTATGTTCTGAGCTGAGTGTGCAGGGTGTGCAGGAAACAGAGGGAAAGGGTGTGAAAGAGAGAATAAGAGAGCCAGGGAGGGGGGGGAGGGGGAGCGTGTGCATGTGTGTGTGATGTGACAGCGCAGGAATGTTACCCACAGGGATCTGAAGCCAAAAGGAGAGAGCTTTCTGGCTCAATGGCACAGAAGAGTCTTTTCAGGAATTAAAATGTCAGTGGCCGAGATTATGTTAAGAGCCTGTCTCTCTGTAGCGTTTGTGGAAGAGAACACTACAGAGTAAACTCAATAAAATAAACCACGAGAGCAGAGGAGTATCGGCGCACATGTGGTTTTTGTTTGTCTTTGTAAGTGTTAGAAGAGCCCCAGGTCCGACCATTGCAGTGAAAACTCCTAAGGTCTTATTTCCAGCTAAGAACTTGATGCTATGTTGCTATCAAGGAAAGGCTTTTTACAAGATCTTTCCAAGCACAGCATTCTGACCTCACATACTGTGAGCTGGTCATATTGCAGATGTGAAACTTAAATAATTCTTAGCTTGGGTGAAGCTTGTCATACATTGTTTCTCAGGGCAGGAGTAGAGATGTAGTAGTGTGCTGCATACTGGACCAAACCATGCCTTATCCCTCACTTAAAGCCCAGATAACCAACCAAAGCCATCTGACTTTGGACTTAGGAAACGATTCATGGGAAAAGGCTGGTATGTTTGCAAGACTTGAAGATAAAGGAGGATGAGTACAACCAGCCACAGGATGGTGGGATGCAAGCAGAAGAATCAGGTATGAGCTACTCAAAAGCCTGGAAACTCAAACAGAAGACAGGACATGCTGAAGGAACACCATCCACATGGGTGCAAGAGGTATCTAATTATAACAACCTTCAAAGTTCAATGTGTCAATGACACAAAAGCTACGAGATCTGTGAAAAGTTTTCAGTGAGCTGAATAGTAACATAGACGAAAATCAATACCACTCACCCATTTGACATTTTGACCTTTCAGACACTAGTCCTTCTGTTTGTTCACCGCAGTGGCCCCAGCACAGCCAATAATGTATCAACAAAATCCATTTCAGGCCAGTGCCAGACTAAAGTCACTATAGCCTATGATCTGATTAACAACCATGACATGAACACAACTTCACAACTCAACAACTATCACATGGAGTGTTAGTGCCCGGATATATGTTCGAAGCACAGCATGAAGGTTTGATGTTGAGTTTAAATGTTTCACTGGCAAGATGTGGCCACAATAATGCAATCATGCTCATGTTAATCCATTTACAGTCATTCTCCGACTGCTCTGCACAGTGGCTGCTCATCCTCCTCTCACTAATGGCCTCGTCCTTTCTAATTGATCCACTACCGCAGTGAGACATGGCGATCAATGGCCAGGCCTTCTCTGGCACATTGCTTTTCACTCAGCCAATTACACCATAAATGTTATTCATGCGGGGATAATTCCATTTCGGGGCTCCATTCCAGAGAGGATACATATCATGTTTCTTGGTTTACTCAAAACAAGTGGAGCACAGACGTTCCAGAGATGTTCACGACATCAATGAAAGAGGGATGTTCATGATGTCACTGCTGTATTCCACACCCATCCACAATCCAAACATTTTTATTACCCTCGGCTCACAGGCACGGCCGACGGCATTTGCGGACAGCAGATTTTCACAATGAGGTGAACAGCAATGGAATCATTTGTGTTACCCAATCAAATTCTGCCGTGATATATTAGTAACTGTGTGCTGATGTTTGTGTTGGAGGCAGGGTTATCATTGTAATCCTGATCTATAAAGTCAGAAATCACTGATAATCCCACGGACTGAGAGTCCTGTCAGCAGAATAAGACAAGGGATTAGGTCTTCTTCCTGTGGAAGGCCTGTTGCTAGGGAAACGAAGCGGCAATGCTAGGAGACGGACATGAAACCGTCTGAGTGGCTTTTTGACAGCTTTTCAGTGTCTCTGGAGGATGCTTTAGTCATTTTCACCAGACCAAGCATCCTCTCTGTGACTGTTTTTAAGTCAAGAGTGACTAGTATTTCAAGGACAACTGCTTCTCTCGGTTCCTCCTCAAGAGCATCTGGATTTATCAACAACATCTAAGGGCTCCTCGGTGCTTTCTGATGCTTTAAGACGAGAGTGATCAAATTCTTGCTTTGTAGACGTTTGCATAGTTATGGCTGGAAGTTTTAATAACTACCTCAGTTTGTGTTGGATTGTGTTAGTTAACCTTTAACTGAGGTGGTGAACTGTGCGTGAATGCTTCAGTGTTTACATGGTTAGCAATCAGAACAGCTTCTAACACCTCTCCTCCTCCTTCTGTAATCATGTGATTTTATTCATTTGAAAAGATGTTAGCATTCTTTTAATATCTTATGGAAACCACACAAATACTTGGAAAACCTAGTGGATCTAAATTATGACATCTAGCATATGATCTGATCTTCATTTAAGTCCTAACAATAGATAAAGAGAACCTAATAAAACTTAAAGCCACACAAAGTAAACCAACATTTAATGTCTTGGTCGGCAAACGTATGTGGACCAGCATTATCAGACTGGTGTATGTGATAATTAGGGTCAGAAGGTTCAGTTAATTGCATGACAATCAGGTGTAAGTGTGTTTGGCCTACCCTGAGTCTTTACCATCAAAGTACCACAGAAATTTAATTGCTGAAGCTCGTTAGACACAAAGTGGTTCTATTTCTGACCAGATTGGACTTCACTTAGCCACTGTCACCAGTGCATAGTCTGCAAATGGAGAAAATTCCAAACCATTGTATAATTTTCTGGGAGATCACAATTAATCTCAGGGTAACATCTACAGGCCTCTAATACACTCACTGATATCAGAGTTCTTGAGTCCAGAATAAGGCAAACACTGAACTAGAATCCTATATATGGAAAAATAGCACGCATAAAGTCACTACTCCTGGAATGACATTTCTCTGTGTTTAAAGTTTCTTAGATATCACCTGAATAAGCCAGATGATTACTGATACTATTACGTGAAAGGATATGGCAAAAATCTGCAAAACACAAAAAATGCATATTGGACCAGGACAACTTATCATCATTTAACATAGCCCTGAATTCTGGATCATATCAAGACATTCTATAGGACAGCATTAGGGCATCCATCCCTTAACCAAACCTCAACAAAAGGTGAGTGGTGCAGAAGAACAATGAAAAAACAGTCTACAGAGAAAGCCCACCAACATAACAAAGTTAAAGCTGTTATGGAAGTTCATTGTGCTGAACAGTTATAGGAACCCTTTGCTTGAAGTCACTGGGGGTCACAACAGTTCCTAAAAACCTAAAAAAGTTTTTTGCCAACAAAGAAAATTAAAAGTTTGATCACTTAATTCAATAAATGTATTAAACAATTATATGTTTTGGTGTTAATGTTTTAGTTGTTGTGTTCACATTATAGGTTATATTTATTTAGAAATTCACAAAAGATGAAGAGCCTCCAACCTTAAAACAGCACTGTAGCCTTGTAGGTCAATCAAGAATGTGGCTGTGGTTAATAGTAAGTTGTATTTTTTAAGAGAACAGTAAGCTCAGTGTAAGATCTTTCAATTACTGCCAACATTACGAGCATTATTTAGGAACAGAGATCAGTAACTTCTTCAGTGTCTGTGACCAGGCCCTGGGTAATCCTCTCATCCATCAGAATGACCCGGGCTTTCTGTGATAGGTGTCTAATCTCTGACATATGCTCTCCCCTATGATTAAAACCCCCACACTGCTTCCAAGTTAAACAGCATCAATGAGACCCAGACACACACACAAACACACACACACACACAGACAAACACCCAATAGAATAGAATCAACTGAAATCTCTCTGACCTGAATTTAACCTTTCAGAAACTATCCACAGTGCAAGAAATTGTATTCAAATAAACAATGGCATGGAGGGCAGGCGAAAAACCCTAATTATTAAAAATGGCTTGGGAATATGTTTGACCTTCAGATGGATACTGAGGCTGAAAAGCAGCTGAATAGAGAATCAACTGAGAAATGAATAGAATAATAGCCTCTGTGCTTTTCAGTGCCTTTAGAAAGTCTTGGAGTGGCAATGAATGAAATAAAGAAGAAGAGGAAAGAATAACAAAATGTTTCCCCCATAGATTTCCCTTGGGAAAAGAGCCTAATATGATAATGAATTGAGATTTATGATGCAGATTATAATGAGAGGCCTATAAATAATCTTTAAGTTTAATTTAGTTTTGTTGGTCATGCTAACAGATTATTTTGTCATTTTGTAACATTTTAAAAACATGTTTGAAACCTAATAATTAGCATTTTAGACTATTACACTGAAGACAATGTATGCAATACCAGACATTACCAAACACATCAAAGAAGGTCACATGTGAATTATCCATGGCCCCGCACCCCACCTGTGCTTTTTTCCAGTGCTCTCCAGATGAGATGACCATGACAGGGCCTCAGTAATAGAACCAGGCTGCAGAGGCCTGGTGTCCAGTTCCCCTGCCAACACTGGCTCCCCTGGATGGATCGTGCTGCTCTATTGAATGACTCCTGAAACTTTGATGAGCCTGAATAGGCCACTGCACTGCAGACAAAAAGAGAGTGCTGTTTGCCCAATAGTGCTGCTAGCATGATGTTGGGTCAGCCATGGGACGTGAATAAAGCCTGTTGTGTTAATCTGATGCCATGCTTGTACTTCCAAAAAAACAGTGGACAAGGGGAAACTTGTGGGCTATGCCAAATGGCACGATCAATTAGGCTTGTAAACAGGGTCAATACCAGGGTTCAGCAAAGACGAGAGGATGAGCGCATGAGTTTAAATTCACCGGTTCAGCTTACTGTATGTGTAAGGCAAAACTTTGGAATAGGCCGAACACATTTGTGTCCCTCTAAGTGACTGTAGCTGTTATTAGAGCATCAGCTGAAAGACATTTAAATAGCTTGGCATTATTGGGATCATAATAGAGGGACTGCATTGATGGAACTGTCCTGCTCTATTCAGGCTCAGCAAAGGCTGCCTGAAGCTGTTTGAGATCACATACACATTATACCCACACAGAACATGTGAACACATGATGCAGCCCGCACATGTTGAGAAGGTGTGGCCACACAAACCTGATATGCTCTCTGTAACCCAGAGCAAGTGTCCTGTAGTATTCAGAATTTTTTTTCTGAATCTGCAGATTTACAAAGACACACACATACACCAAGGCTTCGCAATGTGCACCGACAGCTATATTGCAATTAAGCTTGCTTATATTGAGATCACAATATGACTTGTAACATGTTAAAAACACATTGAACTGAGCTTTATGTGCCATTATCATTTCATTAGCATCATTTGCTTTATTTTGATCAAAACTCTATCAAAACAGATTTAGGATGCTCATAACACACAATAAATTGACTGTTTATTTTTTATTTTTTATTTTTTTAAATGGCAAACAACACAAATACAAGATCCAATGCAATGCAAACATGCAATTAATTAAATAGATACATTTTAGAAATGTAGAGAGAAGTGCATAAAGTTATCAGAACTCCAGGCACCATTTGTAAGGATGCACATGTATACCCATTTAAATGTTCTTTACCAAAAGCAATGGTTACAAACGGAAACATAACAATTCAATGATCTATTTGAGTTCTTAAATGGTGTTTTGGTTGTAGGTTTTTAAGTCACCATTTGGGAAAATACTTATGCTTATGACCCTGCCAGCAAAGTGGTTAATAAAGCTACATAGTTGGACTGTTTAGTTAGCTATGCTGTAGTGAGCTTTTGCAAATGTGGGATTTCTATTTAAAGGAGCAACAGTTCATGGTATGTCAGTTCTAGGTACTGAACCTTTTTTATTGAACTATGCCAACCTAAACATAGTTTTTCATCTTATGCCACCTTCAATTTGTTCATCAGATTTTAATATTGAGGTAAATACAAACAGTCAGTTTGGGTGGCCAAATGATAAAAGCCCACCCTGGTTTAAATCATAGCTGCATTAAATCATGCATACTATAGCCCACTTTGTTGCTCTGAGACCATTAGATTAGGAGAACAGAGATGACACAGAATAAGAACAAGACTCTGCTAATATGAACATCGCTTAAATTAAATTAGCATGTCCCATACTGTCCCATACATGCCAAATAGAGAAGATAAAAAATACGACAAATTCCAGTGAAGTAGAAGAGGAATTACATCCTCCATCTGAAGCCGGACATAAGAAGCCCACAGCAGAAGAAGGCTGTCCTGGAGATCTTAAGGGCTATACTGTGAGCTAAATAGGAGGATTACACATCCGCCGTTGCCTCGGGAGCCCTTATTTCTAATGCCCAGCATGAACAGGTGAGAAAAAGATTCTTTGTGTCTGGATTCATTGTGATATCCCTGTTGGATAATACCATATCTGCAGGAGCTCATCAGTCATTACAGTTTGCATGCAGAGAATCAGGCGCTGACAGAAAAAAGGGGGCCGCTGAGGATCTCAGGGATAATCAGTGATTAGCTCCTTCATGCAGGAGCTCATTCAAACCTCAAAATAGAAAGACATCAGCAGGCCTGGACCCCTATGACATGCCCTAATTCTTCCATTAACTTCCATGAACTTCCATGAATTTTATTCACCACTCAAAATGAAAATCAGCATTCCTATACTCCTATAGAAATAATGGTTCCTAAATGGATCTTGTTTTGGCTGTACAGCTTTAGGACAAGCCTTTATTAGTATAGAGCCTTTACATTCTGTAGAGGTTCTTTAAACTTTAAAAAGGTTCTTCATGCTCACGTCTTTAAACCAAGTGGTTCTTTAATGGACAGTCTTCACAAAATGGCATCGCCCCAAAGAACACTCACATCTGAGATGTTTAATAGTAACATTTTTGGTTCAGCTGAATACTCATGTACGTCTTTCATTTAAGCATGGATCCCCACATGCCAGAATGTCCTTCTTATAACAGATGGGTGATATAATGTGTTCTGGCCATGTGTTAAGCCCCTGGGGTTAGCATGGGCACGAAACCTCTCTCAGCATCAGTCACTGTCTGATTGCATTTTCCAAACAGTTGAAAAAAAAAACAACCATGATAAGAAAACTCTCTATGAGACAATTCTGAGCACAGAAATGTTTGCCAGAATGCTCCAATCACAGGCATTGCTCAGGAACAATGTCCAGTTGAATGCCTTGGGATGCTGAAGAGCTTGAGCTGTGTGAAGAACGCCCAAGACAAACAAGTATTATTATTAACAAGAAATCATTAGAAATGTGTGTGTCTCATTAATGGTTGACTTTACTTGGTATATTTGTAGTGACCAAGACATTATCATTAGGTATATTGTTCATTGACTTACACAACAAACGTGGGATTTAAGGTGCAGAATTAAAAAAAAAAAAAGGATCAGGAATATAATAGCATGATTTGACCCTATTAAATTGCTACATGCATGGGAATAGATGAATATAGGGCTGAGGAATATAGAAATCTTTAATCCCTATCATGATTAGTGATGCCACAATACACTTATTTTGGGCATGCTGTGTATATCATCAGTGCTGGTTACTTTCCAGTGCAGGGTAATTGCTTCTGTTCTGACTTCTGTTCTGACTTCTGGTCAAACTACCATGCTAGACTACATGGCCAAAAGTATGTGGACACCCTTCCTAATACTGTAATTAAGAACATGAGATTCAGCCACACCCGTTACTTACAGGTGCAAGCTCATAGCAGTGCAATCTCCATAGACAAACATAAGTTGTACTGAAGAATTCAGTGACTTTAAATGGGGAACTGTCAGGGAATGCCACTATAGCCACAAGTCCGATCATGAAATGTCTGTAATGCTTGGTCAACTGTAATTGCTATTATTCTGAAATGGAAGTTTCTATGAGCAATAACATCTCAGCCACAAGGCGGTAAATCATGCACAGAGTGAGGTCACCCAGTGCTGAAGCACATAAAAAAATATTTCTTCTGTTGCATCACTCACTGCAGAGTATCAAACTGCATTTGAAGATCTGCAACAACAACATAATAACTCTTTCATAAGCTTCATGAAACAGGTTTCCATGACAGAGCAGTTGTAAACAAGTCTAAAATCACTATGCACAATGCAAGTGTAGGCTGGAGTGCTTGCAATGGACTCTGGAACAGTGGAAAAGTGTTATCTGGTGTGAAGTATCATGCTTCGCTATCTGGCAATCTGATGGGCGAATCTGGGTTAGGTGGATGCCAGTAGAACACTGGCTGGCCAAATGCAGTAAAGTGTCAACAGTAAAATTTGGTGGAGGAGAGAAAATGTGTATGGAGAAACCCCACTGGTCTGAACAGAGCCCTGACATTGATCCCACTGAACAAAATTCAAAAGACATTCTCTAAGTCTAGAGGAAGAGGGGATCCTGTCATAGCTGCAAAAGTGAGGCCATCTCCATATTGTTGTCCATAGAATGGATATGTCCAGCAAGCTTTCACAGGAGTGTGAAATTTTTGTTCAGCATAATGGTAGAATACATTTAACGGCAACCCTAACCAGCTGAGGATGATGAACACCTTAAAGGCGGGAAGTAGAAAATAAAAAGTTATACAATTCTCAGTTGTTATAAAGGCAGCATGCATGGTCCAAAACTTAGTTTGAGCTAACAGTCAAACCATAGATTCTGGTCTTTAAACTAATGTCATTCTGTAAACATGATCACTAAACGTTGCCTGACCCTTTCACTGCCCTTCCTTAGTCCAGCCTTCCTGCATCCTTCACTTTTCTGCTCTCTCCTCCATACATCTCTGTACATTCTTTCTGAGGAAGCAATTCCAATGAAACAAAATCTTCAATTATTCACACTCCAATAGTGTAGCTATGCCCTGAGGTCAATGTTACACTAATGGAGATGGCAGGGTGTTTGTTCTGTGTTATGAACGGATGAGCAAGTCTCTCATTGGTCTCAGAGCAGCCCTGCATTCACCCCAATCAGCTTTGCCTGCTCACGGTCTCTCATTAAAACTAGACATGTCGATCCCAGCCGGGGGACTTACATGTGCCTGTAGTTGAGTGACTGGCAGAGAGCAGAGGAAGGGCGCTAAAGTTTCTGGTTGAGGCTCTGGGCACCCCCTGAACTGCACAGCATAATCTGACCACCAACATCTCACAAGTCTGTACTAACACTAACTATGCCGCTGTCTTACAACTTCATATGGCAAAGAACGTTAGAGCACATCCCCTAAAGTGCAGTCGTAGGACCGCCCATTTGTTTATGTACAATATGTATGCTGGGCTTTTCATTTGAGCCACAAAGAACACAGAGTTCCAAACAGGGCCTTTGCTCAGGGCGTTTGCTGTTGACAGAAGAGAGGATCCCTCCGGTGGATTAATGAGGAGCAGCCTGCTCATCCTCTTTCATGTTTTCTCTTGTCACAACCTTAATTATTTACCAAGCATCCTCTTGTTACAGAATGTCAAAAAGCACAGTTTTAAATGTGTGCATTTCCTCACTGCTCCCAGCTGACATGAATGTTTAATGAGACAAGAGCGTTAGATTAGAATTAGGAGAGAGCAGTAAAATGATCCGACTTGATCTTATAACTAAATAAACTGTGAGAGGTTTTAAATATCTATTGGAATTGTGAGTAATCCTGCAATGTAAAGGGTTCATATCATGGGCAGCTGAGTGTTCCTCAGCTTTTATTTTGAATAGCTGTATTTATTGTAGTATGTCAACACTGTTTAAGGTAACTCTCCAATCCATTCAGATTCTGTGTGATAAATAAAGTACAAATAAAAATGTTTTTTTTTTTATATAACCTTTTTGTGATGTCTCAAACATCAACACGTTTACTCTACCAGTCAAAAGTTTAGACATGGCTACTCACATAATGTTAGCTTATTTTTAACTTAATACTAATAAAACTGAAGACATCAAACTATAACATAACAGATAAAATTATGCAGTCATCTTAAAACAACTCCGAAATGGAAGTGTACAGGAAGATAAAACAGCTTACCTTGCAATGGAGGCTGATATAACAAGATTTTCTAAGCTAAGAGCTTTTAAATTGTGTGAGAAAAGAGATCATTTGTTGTGGAGAAAGTATGTATTAGGGATAGGGTATTGTTTCAAACCTTTTATCCACTGGAACTGTTAAGTGTAAACCTGTAAAATCTTTAAGATAACCGAAACATAGCAGTTGGGTCTGTCTAAACTTTTGATTGGTAGTGTAGATATACAGTATATTAGCTCCTCCTACTCCTGCTGAAGTTGAAGCATTTCAGCACTTGCTGCCTTTTGAATGCAACACAATGCAGAAAGAACAGGGGAGATTTACATGTCCTAGAAAATCTTAGCAGGGGAAGCGCAGGAATGGCAGCAATGGCAAAGCAACTGTCCTCTTAAAGGTGTATACACCTGCCCAACAACAAAGTGAAAATTAATTAAATTTGGGGGTGCCATTTGGGGTGGGCAAGCAGATTCGGAGTGAGCTCTGCCCACATCTTTGGGACCGTGTATAGTCATTTACATATATTAGACATATGTCAAAAAACAAAAGGGAGAGGTTGGAAAATTTTCACATAGAAATGGCTACTCTGGACTACTTGTGGTGCATATTACCCACAAAGGTCACAGCTGGACATCAGAGAAGAAAAACACCAGGAACATGCAGAATATGGGCCCTTTAAAGTTATAGATTGGCTTTTGTACAAAAATGCCTGAATTAACCGCAGACATGCATGTCTTTATTACAGACTGAAACACCCACAGTGATACCCTGTTAATACCAAGGAAGAAAGATTCCATACTGTATGAGATCTTTGGCAAGCAAACAAAGCTCTGTGGTCAAAAAGAAACTGAAAAAGATTGATGCTAAAATACCAAAATAGGGGAAGGGAAGAATGGGTGGGAAGTATATAATACCTGGAGCAAGCTCTCACACACACCCATACACAAACACACACTGAGTGAGGCACACAGAGTGATGCAATGGCCTGAAATGTGGGAAACAATCACTAGCTACTCTTCATACCAGCATTCCAGCATTGCCAGGATTAAATATGGTTTCATACTTTTCATAGAGGTCATTGTATCATAATTTCAGTAAAATGTATTTAAAGGTTTTGCAATTTAAAAATGATTATTAATTATTTAAAGGATCCACAGCTTCATGTATTTTACCCCTGAATTCGACTTATGGCATTTGATTTAATGTGATAATATTCCCTGAAGAATTTGACAGGCTTTTTTTTTTTGTTACTGTGTCTTTAAGACTAATATATGTAAATGACCTCTGTTCTGATTGCCTGCCCAATACCAAGCCTTATTTAAAAAGGAGTCCTTATGGGCAGACTGGGCTGGAACAGTCCTCATTGGTTCAGTGTAAATGGAAACAACTACACTGCTGTTGAAACAATATATGGAAACATATTATATTATATAATTAAATCTTTTATATTTTTAATACATACAGAGTTCCAAAGGGAACTGGATGGATGTTTTTGGTTATCTTAAAGACTCTACAGGCTTACGTTTAACAGGTCCAACTGCTGAGATGTCTGTAAAAATGCAGTATGTGATTTACTACATATACACTTATTTTAATACAAATCGAAAAATCGCCATATCGCCACCATTAATATACTTACTCATCATTAAAAAACTGTTGCACCCAGAAAAACTCTATTTTCAATCATCCAACTGGAATGAACTTTGGTGGATAGATTTGACATTGTAAGACATGCTACATTTTACTGACTGCCCTTAACACCACATCAATGTCTCTAAAGACCGCAATGGTGTTGTACCAGACTGTCATGGAGTGATTCCGAATGGCAACGGGTCATCTTCAGTGACAAGTCCCGCTTTTGTGTTGGTGGATGGTGCATGTGTGGAGGCACCGTTGTTAGTGCCAGGATAAATGGTTTGTTGTCGCATGTCACATGTCCAGAAGGCCTGTTGTCACTCCACCGCCACCCCAATAACATAGCAGCCTGACACAGTGAACACAGTTTACTTCTGTATGTGTAGCTTAATAAATATTGTCCATATCAGAATAAATGTATCTCTATTTATTGTTCCTGGTGACAGGGGGGGGGGAGGTCTCCCAAAGAAAACATAAAAGAGGTTTTTAATGTGAAAATATTTATTTCATCTCTATTTTAGTTGCAATGTCTTCACATTATTAGGTAGCAAAGTGAATAAGCAACATAAGGATATGAAGTTAGCCATGTCTAAACCTGTGACTGGTGCTGTACATCAAACGCTTTTGAAAATAATGTTTTTCCTGTCTTCTAACGCATTCTCCTTATCACAGCTTGTTTATACAGCCGATCTTTTATTTCTCTTTTGCTTTTGAATAGGTTTATAGATTAATCAAATGCTGACTCGAAAGTCAGCAACTGCAGCCTTGAATTCATCAACTGGATGAATACAGCTAATCTAACTGACCTAGAGATGAACTTCTGATCGCTGAAATCAACCCAGATGTGGCACATTTAACGACAAAGTGTTGGGCACAGGCTAGCATGTGTGCGTATTTGGGTTCATGCGATTAAATTCAGGTCAGTGCTGCCATGACCCCACTTTGACGTCTGCACATCCTCCTCCAGTTTCATCATACTGTCAGTGTTTTGCTGTTAATGAGGACATGGGCACAAAAAGAGTGCGAGAGAGGGAAAGAGAAAAACAATCAACCATCACATCTACTTTATTGCTAATTATTGCACCCTAGTAGCTCTTTAAAAGATCCAGGGAGCTGAAGTGGGGGAGGAACACAGCCTCCATAGCCAGGAGAGCACCACAGAGAATGTTAATCTTGAGACAGCTGAAGAAATCCAATCTGCCACAGAGCCTGATAATCCAGTTCTACACCGCCATCATAATGTCTATCCCCACATCATCCATAACCATCTGTTTTGGTTCCTTCACCTCATAAGAATGGACCAAACTCATGTGTTTTTGCATGTTAGGTTATAGATTCTTGCAGGATCTCTAGATATTTCACATCACTTTGACTTCAGCTATAGGAACGTTGTTGAAGTCGCAATGGAACTGTTAAATAAATACATGTATGTTTAGAATTGCATGATTTTAAACAGCAATGAAATTAAATGAAAATCTCACAAGCCATAATTCAGTATATACACATATAAACATTATATTTAAAATTTTAAGATAAGATAAGCTTTTATTTATACATTTACATTGTTACAGCAAAAGAATAGCAGCAGAACACCAAAAACATCTATTTAGATGGTGTACTTTTGTACTTGCAGTACAGGGTCAGAGCTGTAACAAGTACCAGGGAGGCAGAGTTCACAAAAGAATAAGTGTGATTCGTATGTAATCAATAAGCGGACAACTGCAGACAGTGGCAGCATTATGTGAGAGTCAGTATTTTTGCTGTTGGGGTCCTGATACAGTTACACAGTGTGTTTACGAGAGTAAAAGAGACTGTTGCACAAGCTGTACACGTGCATTTGTTGATGAGCTGATGGATACTTCTTGTACACGTGCGTCACAGACTCCTTGCACTGGAAGGTGAGCTGGATTCTGCAGGGGAGTCGGAACAGGTCACAATGAGACACAATATCAGAAGAGGAAGAGGTCGATTACAAGGTAAAGCCATATAACAGGCTTTGACAAAGACTGACCAACTTTTTGGCTTTTGAGATTTAACATCATTTAATTATTTATATATATATAATCGCAGGAATCAACCAACTTAAATGAAACTTAGTGTGTGTAGGTTTGACATCATGAGATATGCAAATAATTCAGGATTCTTGCTCGGCCATGCATGTGACGGGCCTTATCGCTCTATGAGTCATCTTCTTACTGCCAGTACCATTGGCAGATGGCTGCACAACGCAGGACTACATGCACACAGACTGTCACGATGACTGCCCTTAACTCCATGTCAACGTCGCCAATGACTGCAATGGAGTGACTCAGAATGAGCGGGTCATCTTCAGTGGGCAGAAATGAATGCTTTGTTCCATAACTTTATCAGAGACACAATCCCTACAGTGCAGACAAATTACATGATGAATGGGTTGATGAGAAGAAAGACGACAGCAAAGCCGGTGGGATCAGGAAGCAGAGAAACAGACTTTGTGGTGTAGACAGATCAACTGGTTCATAAAATGCCGGAGACAACACACGCTGTGTGTGAGTTTTATGTTCACACTCTTTAAGCACACGGTCTATGATTAGGCTGGAATTCTGCTGCTGCCTCCCCCTGTGCTTTAATTGGTGCAGAGAGCACATGGCCATGCTTTAAGTGCCTCTCATGCCCATAAGTCTCTGGTAAAGTCGTGGGCCTTGGCCCGGGTCAACAGATGCCAGTATTTAAAAAGCTGGCAGCGAAGAAAAGGGCAGCAAGCGTTCCACCGTGACAGAGTGTGTCTCACAGAACAACTCAGGCCAGCAGGACCCAGCCTGTTTACAGATCTGCAGTGTCCCCTGAGTGATGCTGACTCATGGGGAGCAGCTCACTGTCTACAGAACATCAGCTCCCTCTCTCCCCCAACCATTCCTACTGATAGAGAGAGGCCTTTTTCATGACCGTCTCAATCTCGCTCCTCCTCTCTCCTCTCACTTTCTTGTTAATTCTTTCTGCCATTCACTTTCTCTCTTATTGTCTTTCTCTGCCTCTCTCACACTTACATCATTTGCATTCTCACAAATTATCATTCTTCTTCATGATTTTAAATGCTCTACTTTTTTTTAAATCACTCTACTTTTTCTCTCTATCTTACTTTCTGTTTCTCTTACTCTGTCTTTCTTCTATGTATCTCTCTTACTCCTTTCATTGTCTTTGTCTCTCCCCCTCAATTCTCATTTACACATTGTATATCTCTCTCCTTTTCTCTAACCATCTCACCCTTTCTTTTTTGTCTCACTCCTTCTCGTTTTTCTCTAACGTCTCCCCCCACCTTGCTCTCTCTCTCTCTCTCTCCCTCTCTCTCTCTCTCTCTCTCTGGATGTAATTAGTCTGGTTGCTAGGGGATACCTGGAGGTTGGTGGATTCTGCCGAGTTATAAAAAGCAGTCTTTGCATCAGCTAATCAGCCAGAAATTTCCTCTTAACCATGAAGATGGAAAACAGCAAAGGAGGTGGTGAGACAACAGTCGAGCGGAGAGGGAGGAAGCGAGGTGTGAAAGGTTTTGGCATGTGATGTTTCTTCTGAAAAGTTCTGAACACTGGACTTTTCAGAAAGCTAAACTGTACTCATGTTCTGCTTCTTTCTCTCTCTCTCTCTCTCTCTCTCTCTCTCTCTCTCTCTCTCTCTCTCTCTCTCTCTCTCTCTCTCATTCTCTCTCTTTCAAAAAAAGGTGACTACAAAAACAAACACAGCTCTTACTCAAGAGCCCCCCAGAGAACTGTAATTCTGTACGAGATGCCGTCGTCACCACCCGTCTCAAATGACTACCACAGATATGCTTCCAGGTAAAGTGCGGAGGGAGCTGTGTGAGCCCAGGGAGCTCTTTTTTTATTTCCTGTTTATCCCTCGTTCCACTCCAGCTCCCAACAAGGATTCAGATGGAAATAAGGGTTCTGGGAGTTGATGGGGGGAAGAATAGAGAGAGAAAGAGGAAATGAAAGTTGGAGAAAAAGACAAAGAAGGTATCACAAGGAAACACAGATAGAAAAAAAGAAAGTGAGAAAGAAAGGGAGAGAGATACAAGGGGAAATAAAGAGAAAGAGATGAAGACATGGATCAGATAGAGTGTATCAGAACGAGTTATTGCATGAAAGATACTGAGACACATGGAAAGAGATAAAGATAGATAGATAGATAGATAGATAGATAGATAGATAGATAGATAGATAGATAGATAGATAGATAGATAGATAGATAGATAGATAGATAGATAGATAGATAGATAGATAGATAGAGGTAGTATATGAATCCTCTCTCACACCTGTGTTACAGTGTGAATCAGTATGAGTGCCACTTCTTCCATCAAATCAGACTCATTAGAATATTCACACTAAAGTCACACTCACAGATACACTCTGCTCATGCTGCACTTCGTATGTGTGCGCGTGAAAGGGGGAAGAGAAGAGAGAAAGAGAGAGAGAGAGAGAGAGAGAGCTGAAAGCCATGGATAGTAATGAGAGTAGATCGATACTGAAGTGCATTACTGATGTTTCCCTCTCGGCAGTCAGACGCTTCAATGCAGCTTTTAATGAAACCTGTCTGTCCGCACTCTGACCACAGATACACACAGTCAGAGTGGATCAGACTTTCAGCTGTGGTATCAAATACACACCCACATGCTGGAGCTCTTCTGTTGAGTAAACATACACACAGCTCAGTGCAAAAGTCAGAGACCAAGTTCTTGCTTTTTCTGTCTCTGAAAGAAAGACAGAAAACAGAAAAAATTACACAGACACTTAAACAGCCAGAGGTCTTATTTCTGTGGAAGGATAGAAACTCCTATATAATCTCTAAAGTACGAGAGGAGCCTGATTCTCTCCTCTCTCTCCGAGATGAAACTCACTATCTGATGCTTAAGTATCTGTATTTATCTGAAGGTGACATTTTCTATATATATTTTGATCTTCTGTTAAACTCTACTTTTCTGTTCCTCTTGTTGCCTTTAACTTTTTCCTTCATTATGCAAAAGATTGAGACAGAATGAAAAAAGGGTAGACTTGTGCATAGTATTGTATATGTCCAACAGCTTGTCGATACCCCTTTTAATAAGTCAATGCAGATACTTTAAAGTTGCAATTTGTAAGATTCATTTGTTTTAAAATATTCCAATATGATCTAAAATAACCAACAGAATGTGAGGAATTTACAGTTGGGGCAAGAGGTCAAAGATCGACCAGTCCTGTCTTGTTATAGCACTTTGGACCTCAAGAGACCTCAAGGTAGTGAGTCGCCATTAGCCCAACATATGAGAGTGAAGTAGCACTGCCCCAACAGTGTATGCTTAACCATGTTGAAGGTTCTGCGCTTGATCACTGTCACTGAAAATAGTGCATTACATTACTGTGGAAGTTAGAACACAAAGTACTCAAGGGGGCGACGCATCAAAGTGAGATTTCTACAGCCCCAAACAGGTAATTGTGGACAGCAGAGGAAAGCTCTGCTTCTTCTCAGAGGAATCTGCTTCTTGATCTGTTGTAATCACATGGAGATACGGTATCATATATGCTTATGTAAGTGTGCCATTTTTGTGTGTGACTCAACTGTTCATTTACTATGGCATTTGAGAAAGCACACTGGTGATATGAGACAGTTTGGCCACGCTTGAGTGTCAGTATAGCACTTCTTACAGTAATGCTCAGAATGCATGTTGTGGTTGGGTTGTGTTATGAACTGTGTTGTGACACATTTTTGAATGCAACAACCCGTGTCAGCATAGCTCAAAGCGTCTGCCTTCATGTGCTTGCCTGGAATATGTTTCTTGCCCAAAGGTAGCCTACAAGCAGATCAAGAAATCCCGTTTGGCAACAAACACAAAAAGTGATGGAAATAAACAAGAGTTGACAGTGGCACTGCTGGCACTGCAAAGGATGGAGTTTGGTGCTAAATTGGCAGGGTTTCTTCTAGGCTGCTACGTTAACAGTTGTAATGCTAACATTGAGGAGGAGAGACTGTGCACGGCCCTGTTTCTTATGATGGGGTGTGCATCATAATTTTCTGGTGACATGTTGCCCCCTATTGCATGGAGAATGAATCCAACAGGTTGCGCCATCTTACAGATTGCTCACAAACACATAGCTGACACTGGCAATCAACAGACACACAGTTATTTCTGTAAAAGCACAATATCAATAGAATGGGGTGCTCTGGAGTAGTCACAGATGAACCACTATTCACTGCCTGGAGCGGAGTTGGTGTGTTGTGTGTGATCTAGGACTAATCATCCAACATCTGTACTTCTCAGGCTTCACTAATGCTTTTCTGGGTGAATGGAATTACAGTATATCCTCGCAGCAATGTTCCAAACATCTAGTGTAAAGCCTTCTCAGAAGAATCGAGATGAATGCCTGTGATTTCAGAAGAAACTGTGAATGAGCAGACGTCAACAAACTGTTGGACATGGACATGCTGCTCCAAGACAAGCACTTCAACCAAACAGGACAGGCAGAGCTTTTGTCTTGTGAACAACAGCACAATAACTTAATTTGGTGCGGCATCATGGGAAAGGCTTGGAGAGAGACAGGCAGAGCAAAAATGAATTGTGTAAGGCCTGCTCCAAAAATACCCCCCTGCTGCCAACCCCCACCAGCAGGCAGTGCAGTGAGTCATCCTACCCCCTCACTCTCATCTCCAATATCACTGAGACGGACTGGAGCACTCTACTGCTCAGCTGTGCTACAGTCATGTCCGTGGCGAAAAGAGAGGATTAATGTACACATAACAGTAGACAGGTGTCTATAGATCTCCACTGGAAGATCTGAGAAGAACAATATGCTGCCTTAATGACAGGCTAAATTAATCACTGGACAGTCTCATGCCCGTGACTCTTTCAGCGATCCAAAAACTTTAATAGATAAAACTACTATTTGCAAAATTTCAAATTTAGTCACATGTAATATCTTTACTAGGTAGAGCTCACTGGTATAGTGCCAAATTAATCAAGCACCAGGCTGAATTTCTGCATGGAAAACATGAATCCCCACCCATAAGCGATCAATTCTGAATGCAGTTATTAGCTCAAAGTGACCTTTCTGCATTGTGCCCCCCACACCTAGCCCACAAATGACCATTTCTCCTAGAACAATCACCAAGAAGTCAGTGTAACCAGTGGAAAGCACTAAGGACAAGCTTCCCTTTTATTCTAGAGTGAAGCAAAGAATATCTTAATATGGAAGAGGCCTCCTGGGCCCACCAGTATTCTGACTAGCGTTGGCTTGATACCAATTTTTCATGGTTGATGTCAATACTAATACCCAATCTGGACTATCTGCCGGTACCAATACCTGTCTGATTTCATCTTTCTCTCTCTTAAAAACAAGGCTGTTAATAATAAATTTGTCTAGGTTCACTTTGCTCCACCTAGTCATCTAAATAACAAGAGGCTCAATATATTAATCCCTGAATGAGAAAATACACTCCCCAAAACATTACTCTCAGTTATGCACACCGGTTTTGTTATTTAAATGTATTTCACACATAGAACTTTTAGCAGCATTTTTGATTGATCAGCACCATCAAACATTTACAATGAACTGTAAAGTGCAGCATAACACCAAAGTTTAGTTAAGCATTTACATGATAGCTTAGGCTAATGGATCAAATAATATGGTGTCCTTCCAATATCAGTGCCTGTGATTTCGGCCAGTATGGGGCCTATACCGAAACGTATTTTATATTGTATTTTGACTTGCCTGAATGTATGATGACATAAGCAAAAATCTTGATGATAACATGAATAGTTATTTAATATGTCACTTGACAATCCACTGCATAATCCACTTGCTTAAGAAAGGGGAAATGGGACTCCTGACGACTGGACAAGACCTGGTACCATGGTATTACACCCATCAAGTAAACTGTACTTAAAGCTTTTATTTGTTTCTGTCCATTCTTTCACTTTCAGAAGACAGCTTAGCACTATGCGTCTAAAAAAAGCTGTTACTGAGAAATTGGAAACTAGTCTGGCCATCATTATATGTGACTGACATTACTTGTTTAACAAGAAACAAAAAACATCTAAGGCTGAACTTTGAACCTGTGGAAAAGTATCCCTTTACATTTCTTTGAAAAACTAAAAGCCACCCTCCTGAAAAAAATGGAAGGTGTAGTAAAAGCAAAGTTAGGACACACTAAATGCTGAAAAATGCTGAAAAACATGATACCATGTGTTTGGAGTAGACCCGTTTCAGTCTAAGCTCAACAACCAAGGATCATTTAAAGAGGTACAAAGCCCCCAAGCACTGCTTGTAGAGCAGGGGAACTGTATTCTCTGAAGTGATCAAGCTGCATCCTCTCTTCACAGAAATGTTCCAACACAGTGTAAAGTCTTCCCAGATAGAATAGAGGCTGTAACTGCAGCAAAGATGGCCAAACTCCCCAGTTTATTCCAGTAAGTTCTAAAACAAATGTGGATGAGCAGGCGTCTATAATTATACTGGATATTTACTTTATGAAGCTTCCATGAAATTTTCTGTCTGATATGCTTTCTGCTGTTTTCCTCATGCTGGAAAATTACTTCTGACTCCTGGCCATTTTGATGGGCAATAAATGAAGGGTCTCTGGCCATATGTGGCATTAAAAGTAACATTCTGACATTTGAAAGGCCCGTCAACTGTACTGACAGAAGTGTGTATATTACGGTACATCCCTTTCTGAATAAAATCAGAGAGATTTCACCGGAGACGGTGGAATGCAGGATGTTTCCAGTGGCAGGTGCAGGCACTTGCTAAGATGGTGTGCTTTGATTTGGCACTGCTTAAAAATCACTCATGACTCATCAGCATCAAAATCACATACAGAGATGATTGTAAACATGACTCACACTCAGCCTACTGATCTGACTATCAAATATTCATCAAAGACCAGAATTTATCATATCAAAACTATATGCGATATCAGAACCTTCTAGCATTTTTGTGATGTGTTTTATGAGCTAAATGTATAGATTATTGTTTGTTGGTTTATGTAAATATTTTAAGCTCTGTAGATCAGGGCTGGTTGATTTTATCCACAAAGGGCCAGTGTGGCAACAGGTTTCATTACAACCAACAATGCTTCATTTTACTATAATCAATGGCCTTTTCTATGCTCTACCCACAGTTGCTATTTTTTAAGCAGATGTTGTTTCCAAACAGACAAGCTTTACACACTGAACCTAATCAGGAGACGTTATTAGTTGATATTTGCTTATGACATTGAGTTTCCTATTAAAATTGCTATACTATAGAGCTGAAATATGTGGCTATATGGGTCCAAAAACCTTCCTAAACTTTACCAAAATGTTTTGGTACTGGTAGTTTTAGTTAAATTTGAGCAGAACTCAAAAGCACAATCAAGTTAAGGCTGGGCAACAGATTTTTTACTTTTTTGAACAGTTGTACACCCAGGCGGACATTATTATCGTGTTAACATTGAACAACCAGATATAATTAGTTTCATTTTATTGCCGACAAACAATTTGTTTTTCAAATCATTGAACTTATTCTTAATGTCATACAGTGGACCTGATTTTTAGAAGACACTACGGAACAACATACACTTAAAATAATTTACCAATTGCCTCCTTACAGGGATGCAGACAGCGTTTCCTTCGCTGGCGCTAAAATGCAGGGGTGTAGCTAACCAAAAAAGCTTCCACTATAAAGCCTTAAAACTCAAAGAACAAGCTCACCTGACTAAAATGGACGGAAGCTGTATTTTATGATGGACTATAGGTTTTTACTATTTAAAAAAAAACATAGAATAGTTCACAAGTTTGGGTAGGTTTTTGTGAGAATTGTTTTATGCTTTAATTACTGTTTAGAGTTAAATGACTTATCTCCTGTATTTTAATGTAATATTGTTGTATATATTATGCAGCACATAATCTTGTTGTGTATCTTTTCTTGAGCGTTGGATGACATATAGGAATGAAGGCTTCTGATACATGTTTATGGGTAATTAGTCTTTAGTTGATTCTTTTCTGACTGTCTGTTGCTCAGGAGTTCCACGACACATATAATGTTAGATTAGAATACACAAATTCTTCTATTATTACACCACTAGTTGAGAGGCAGATGAGTAACGGGTCATCTTGCTACCCCTCTTGCTTTTTGGCCTCCAAATAATCCATTATGTACAGTGGCACCAGTACCTTTATGATGTAGGTGGAATGGAAAAGGAAATATATGTACAGATTATTTGTTACTATATTTTAAGAGATGTTTATGCTGCCGAACTTGGTGTATTCATCTACCCCAATGAGTTAAATAAAAAAACAGTTTGAATGGGAAAAGGGTTAGAGACCATACACATTGATGAAAGAATGCACCGACCAACGTATGAGTTGGTATTTCTCTCAGTGTCGGTTTATACGTCCTATGCATCTGCATTGCACTTTTTGTTTTCTGAGGACGTTTCATGTGGTCATTCGAAAAACAGATAATATTGAGCAATATTCAAACTCTAAAAAAAGGCATATGGTAGAGCCGACATAGGTAATAAAAGAAACCTGTATATTGATGGCTATGTCCAGTTTTACTTGCCAATAGTGCTTCTCTATTGAATTGCCGACAGAGTTACACTGACGGGGATAGTTTACGATCGGTTGTAATAGCTAGCTGGCTGTCATGACATTGAAATAAGCTGCTGAGCGAAGGGGAAAGAAAAAAAACACAAAATACACAAAGACGATGAAGTGCGTATCAGGTTATAATAATTATATCTATAAGTTCTTTTAAATGCTTGTCCAACATAGGCAACAGTTAGACTAAAGGAGACAAACGCATTAGTTGGGTGGATTCATTTGAAAAGGGTGTGCTTCATGCTTTGCTGTGCAACTAAAACCTGCACCCATGTGGAGGAGTAAAATTGGATGCCCTTTAAGGGACTTTTTTTACACTCTCATAACTTTGTTACATGTACATTACATTTATAGCAAATATATTTGTCGTATTAATAATACATTTCAGGATTAATAACTGAGTTATAGTTCTTAATATTAGACTTAGTGTGAAATAAAAAAGACCTCTCATGTTCACATCCCTCTCCTGCAGTTAGAGAGAAGCACTAAGGACGGCCCTTATAAAACTCACCCACTGTTGGCATCTCAGCAATGGAGATCAGGAGTCAGTGGGTCATATGGGAGCTCAGCTGGTGAGAGAACAGAGTGTGAACCCACAGCACTGTGGTCAAGCATTGACATCTTTCCCACGGACTCTCAGCACCTCGTCCAGTCTCATGGGCTGAGAAGTACTGACTTCATATACAGAACCTTGTACTCCTAACCAGTCCTGAGATAGCTGACAGGCACTTGACCAACAAGATTAGCAATAGCAACTAAACATGTGGGAGAGAGAGGAAGCACTGCAGGTTTCTCATCTCTTTCTCAGATTGGACAAGGGCAGCTGCACCTCCGCTCTACATTATGAGTCCCACCTGTCCCATTGACCCAGTAATCAGGAACAGTCCAGTGTCAGCAGTGTGCGGGTGGCCATGTATTCTCTCCAGGCACCTTTACTTCCCCCAGAGAGAGCAAGCACTGCAGTACAGAAGTACACTTGATGTACATATTAACTCCTGAACATAAATGCCTTTCAGACAAGTGAACCAACACACTCACTCCCTCTCTCGTTTCCACTCATCCAGTGCACTGCATACAATTAAATGTCCTTCAGACTGACTACATTCAAACACACCACAAAAACTACAACAATGAATTTGTCACCATGCCATCACTTGATTACCCGAATATGCTGGTAAAATGGATGAGTGTGGAACCAAGGAGGTAAGTATATAATGCACTGATAAACAAAAATTTGAGCACCTCTAGTCAAATCACACGTTTCGTTTAGTGAAAAGTAAAAAGTGCACATCATCTACAAAGAAAACACACCTCTGGGTTTAAATCAACAATTACTGTTAGATTCATTTAGCATATTAGGGTGCTCACATAACCTCATAAAGTATTCTTATTTTTACGGTTTCATTATCATTATCATTTATCAGTTTCCCTAACCCACATGCATGACCTAAGCCTATGCCTACACTAGCAGTTCAGTCCATTTCCAGGCTTAATCCATGTAATGGAATTAAAAATGTCTTTATGACTTCAGTGCCATTGTGTCAGGTGAGTCAGAGAAACCTAATTAAACATTTCACAACCAACATACAAGTTTTCCCTGTCTCCCTATCTCCATACTCAATCCTATAAACCAATCCCATCTCCCCATTGCCATACCCCTAACAATGAACCAGCCATAGTCCCAGCAGTAGGGGTTGAACAGCATTGAGTTAAATGACATGCCAATTGGCACAATAGCAGGGGGTTTGTGGAATTTATTTGTTTGTTTGTTTAATTAATGTAAAATGTCCCATTCAAGAATATGATCAATTTTAAATGTAATTGAAACTATAAAAGACGGCCTTCAGCACATTTACTCTACAGGATATCAGTCTTGTATTAAATAGTGAATTGCACAGTGTTATATTTTCAAGGTTGATATGGCCTGTGGTGGTGGAGCCCAGTCTAAGATCCGTGTTTTAGCACTGAGATTCCAAAGAGGAAAAATATTTCCTTATATGGTAAATATATGTGCAAAACATGGCAGTATATTTATAACCTTAGCAATGAAACTCCAAATGTTTTCAAAAGACCAATATATATACATATATCTCCTCATATCCAAAATATATGTGGAAAAAATATGTATCCTGATATAGGTAACATTATAGCACTGAAATGCCAAATATCTTATATGGAAAGAAATAATTGTACAGGTACTGTACAGTATATTATATACTGAGATATAATGAGAAACTGTGAATTTAACGCTCTACAAAGAACTGATCATGTAGAAAGAACAACGGTGCACACCTATATCAAGAATTTCCCCCACTATCTCCTCTCTTAGCAAGAAGTTATGGGTTATGTAAGTATGCTGTACACAGCGCTTGCCAGGGCTACATAGTTAGCCATATCTGTGGATGAGTCACATATCCTCAGTGTGATATGAGCTTATTCATATTGCACACACTCCCCCAATCGCACATTCTGTCACTCCTATTTATACTTCATCCTCATCCCGGACCGGCTCTCACAGCTTTACCCCATTAATCAGATCTTAAGCAGATCTTCTGTTACCACTGGCATGAACAGAACCAGCGTGTGCTATTCCGTGCCACTGATGGAATACTGATGAAAAATATGTTGATGTCTTTGTACTTATTAGCGCTGCATGTGTAACTCTCACTAGTTTTTGCTCTGCTGAGTCTCACAGTAGTCCTCTGGGCATCCTACATTGTGTGCCTGTACTGTTTTTATTAGTTGCCTGTTTATAGCAAACAAGAAGAACTTAACGGATGACTTCTTTGCAAACACTGAAGTTCCTGCCAAAGCCTGAGTAGACTGATAAAAGGAGCAGTGTGTCACCTTAAGTGGTGAGGTGGTGTCCTGCAGTCTACTAATCTATTAGTGATAAACAGACTCTTACCAAAACTACCGAAACATCCTCATCTTTGTTACCATCTTTGGTAACATTTTCCAATAAGGACATTAGCCAGCTTTTTGCTTGAACTTTTCTGTTTCACCTTAAATGGTGCTGCAGTGTGTTTGATTTGAGATTAAAGGTATCTGATCCTATATAGAAATAAAGAGCTTATTTTAAGATAATAGAAACACAACAACCCATAGATACAGGTAATTATACACTAATAATATCATAGTTTTATATACTATATTCCATTTCTGCTAATAGAGCCCCCTAAATATTACACACTGCTCCTTTAATCTCAGCATTACTGACCTCTTTTGAGTAGTGGTTGCATGCATGTGTTCTGTGGCATGACTCCAATCAGCCTTAACAATAAAATACTTACAGTGGGGAAAATAAGTATTTAGTCAGTCACCAATTGTGCAAGTTGTCCCACTTAAAAAGATGAGAGAGGCCTGTAATTGACATCATAGGTAGACCTCAACTATGAGATACATGTACTTAGACCTCCTCAACTATGAGAGACAAAATGTGGAAAAAAATTGAGAAAGTGATTTTGTCTGATTTTTAAAGAATTTATTTGCAAATAATGGTGGAAAATAAGTATTTGGTCAATAACAAACAAGCAAGATTTCTGGCTGTCACAGACCTGTAACTTCTTTTTTAAGAGGCTCCTCTTTCCCCCACTCATTACCTGTATTAATGGCACCTGTTTGAAGTCATTAACAGTATAAAAGACACCTGCCTACAACCTCAAACACTCACACTCCAAACTCCACTATGGTGAAGACGAAAGAGCTGTCGGAGGACACCAGAAACCGAATTGTAGACCTGCACCAGGCTGGGAAGACTGAATCTGCAATAGGCAAGCAGCTTGATGTGAAGAAATCTACTGTGGGAGCAATAATCAGAAAATGGAAGACCTACAAGACCACTACTAATCTCCCTCGATCTGGGGCTCCACGCAAGATCTCAGCCTGTGGGGTCAAAATAATCACAAGAACGGTAAGGAAAAATCCCAGAACCACAAGGGGGGATCTAGTGAATGACCTGCAGGAAGCTGGGACCAACGTTACAAAGGCTACCATCAGCAACACACTACGACGCCAGGGACTCAGATCTTGCAGTGCCAGACGTGTCCCCCTGCTTAAGCCAGTCCATATCCAGGCACGTCTGAAGTTTGCTAGAGAGCATTTGGATGTTCCAGAAGAGTATTGGGAGAATGTCATATGGTCAGATGAAACCAAAGTAGAACTATTTGGTAAAAACACAACTCGTCGTGTTTGGAGGAAAGTGAATGCGGAGTTGCATCCAAAGAACACCATACCAACTGTGAAGCATGGGGGTGGCAACATCATGCTTTGGGGCTGTTTCTCTGCAAAGGGACCAAGACGACTGGTCCGTGTACATGAAAAGAATGAATGGGGCATGTATTGTGAGATTTTGGGTGCAAACCTCCTTCATTCAGAAAGGGCAATGAAGATGAAACGTGGCTGGGTCTTTCAGCATGACAATGATCCCAAGCACACTGCCAGGGCAACAAAGGAGTGGCTTCGTAAGAAACATTTCAAAGTCCTGGAGTGGCCTAGCCAGTCTCCCGATCTCAACCCCATCGAAAACCTTTGGAGGGAGTTGAAAGTCCGTGTTGCCCGCCGACAGCCCCAAAACATCACTGCTCTAGAGGAGATCTGCATGGAGGAATGGGCCAACATACCAGCAACAGTGTGTGCCAACCTTGTGAAGACTTACAGAAAACGTTTGACCTCTGTCATTGCCAACAAAGGATATACAACAAAGTATTGAGATGAACTTTTGTTATTGACCAAATACTTATTTTCCACCATTATTTGCAAATAAATTCTTTAAAAATCAGACAAAATGACTTTCTCAATTTTTTTCCACATTTTGTCTCTCATAGTTGAGGTCTACCTATGATGTCAATTACAGGCCTCTCTCATCTTTTTAAGTGGGACAACTTGCACAATTGGTGACTGACTAAATACTTATTTTCCCCACTGTAATTGTAACTGCATTTATTGTCCATTTTCCATTGTCCAGCTCCACTGACCATATAGGAACACTTTAAAATTGCAGACTGTAGTCCTATTGTTTCTCTGTATAACCTGTTAGCCCATTTCTAGCCTGTTCCACAGGACCAGAGTATTATTTGGGTGGTGGATCATTCTCAGCACTGCAGTGACCCTGACGTGGTGTTGCATTAGAGTGTGATGCACTGGTGTGCGTGGATCAGATACAGCAGTGCTTCAGCAGTATTTACACTGTGTCCACTCACTGTCCACTCTATTAGACACTCCTACTGGTCCACCTTGTAGATATAAAGTCAGAGATGATAACTCATCTGCTGCCGCACAGTTTGTGTTGGTCATCCTCTAGTCCATCCTCTGTGGTCACAGGTTGCTGCCCACAGGACACTGTTTGTTGGATAGTTTTGGTTGGTGGTCTGTTCTCAGTCCAGCAGTAACACTGAGGTGTTTAGAAACTCCAGCAGCTCTGCTGTGTATGATCCACTCACACCAGAGCAGCACACACTAACACGCCACCCAGCTTAAAATCCTGTATGTACACTCACACACATTTGCTCTAATCTCAAACATTTTGCTTGTTGACCCAATTAGATGCTCTTCTCAATCTCTGAACCAATCAAAGTCAACCATGTGGTAGGAATCCCCATCACCATGGCAACTATGAGGTCACACTCTCCTCCAGTGCCTTCAGGGTAAGTGTGCTCAGTGGCTGAAGGCTTTGCTCAGATGAAGCCTTGTGAAATGCAATTTCTCTCCCTTGACAGAACAGCTGCTCTGCATGTGTGTGTGCGTGTGTGAGCCACTCATGCATGTACATTAAAGCATAATGTAAAGCCTAGTGCGTTCTGAACTTGTTTTTCTGCAGTTGCGTCAACTTTACAGGGGGTATTCCCCCTGTCCTGCGTATCACAGCACATACTGTTGTGTGTTTGCGTGCATGCACTGAATATAAAGCACTGAATCTCATTTCATGCTCATTTCAAAATCAGCTTCCTGATGCAGAAGCATTCGTACCAAGCAAAAAGCTGCACCACAATGCAGATATCAATGTAGATAAGATCAGAAATAGGTTTGCGACATGCTTTCTGTTTGAGCCGATTAAAGTCCTCCTGCCTAAGGAAAAAGGAGAAAAGAAGGGACGAAGCTGCTCGATTCGCCTCAGTGTGGAGTCTCCTCAGGTCCTCTATTAGCTATTATTATTCTCCATTTTGGCTCCACTCTTCATCCATGTTTAACGTAACAACCCTTTCACACAAAGGAAAGCACTCGCTCTTGTTAAAATGTTAATGACGGCACCAATAAATGAACTGAAAATGAAAATGGCCCTTACATGTTTTATGAGAACTGCTGGCTTACTGCATCACACGGAGAGGCCTAGAGACCAACTAGCACTAGAGGAGATGTCACTCAAGGGGAGTAAGAGCTGGAATGGAGAGGAACGAGAAAAAGAAAGCACAAAAGAGAGAAATGGCTGAGAAATAGTGGACAGTGAGGAGTGGAGAATGAGAGGCAAAAGCTGAAGAGAAGGAGGGCGTAGAAGACCGTCATTTCATCTCTCGCTTTTCCACTCCCCCTTGTCCCATCATGTCTTGCTTGGTGAAATGTTAATATGACAGGGAGCACAAGACAGAACCGAGAATCAAAAATAGGTCAAAGGGAAAAGAAAAAGAAAGAACAGAAGAGGGTGAGGAACAGCTTGCTCCATGATTTCATGCAGGAGAGAGTGGCGGGGAGGTGGTGTTGATGGGGGGCATTTTCAGACACTAATGGAACTTTGAGGCTCATTACTACATGGAGGTTGAACATAGATCACGTAGAACAGAATGAATGTAGGCGATTACGGTGTGTGTACCGGCTTCTGTGTGTTTGAGTCTCAGCCTCCACTGCAGGCCTGGCATTTTTTCACACAGTGTAGGTCAACTGCATACATCAGTACAGTTCAGGCCACTAAAAGGAACAGTTTTATCTTTCTGCAATCTCTTACTCTACCACACACACACTCTCTCTCTGGCTTTCTCTCTGCCTCTCTCTCTCTTGCTGATGCTGAACCTCAGATGGGAACTGGAGGGGGAAGGGATGCAAAGCAGGGGCAGCAGGGACTGTCTTACACAATCAAAGAGAGAAGAGAGAGTGAAAGAGTGAAAAAGCAAGAGAGGGAAAAAGAAGAGCATGAGAAAAAGAATAGAATAAGCGTGAAACAAGATAAAATAGAGACCTCAAGTGAGAGAGTAAGCAAGAAGCAAGGGACAGAAAAATAGAGAAGACAGAGAGGTAAAAAGAGACCAAAATGAATGAGAGAGAGAGGTAGCAAGAAAGAGACAGGTAGAGAGAGGAGAGATAGAAAACATAGACGAAAATGAGTGGCAGACAAGAGGGAAAAGAAGAGAGAGATACAAGAAAGAAACTGACAATGGGGGAGAAAGAGAGAGCAGGCAAAAAGGACAGAAAGGTGTGAGAGAGAAACAAAAAATATACAGAGAATAGACAGCAAAAAGAAAGAGACAGAGGAGAGTGCAAAAGGAGAGTTAGGGTAGTGAGAATGAGCATGAGGAAACGAGAAAAGAAAGACAAGAGCAAAACAAAAGAAAAAAAAGGGAGTGCAAGAAAATGAAAAAGAGGATGAGCATGAAAGAGAGCATGTGAAAAAAAATTAGTTAGAGAGAAAATATGATAAAGAGAAAAGAAATAGACAGAGAAAGCAAGAAGCAAGAGACAGAGCAGGAAGAAAGAGAAAGAGAAAAAATAAGAAAAAGTGAAATATAGACGATAATTAGAGAGAGATAAATGGAAAGTAGTGAGAGAATGAAAGAGAGAAAGATCATTTCAGCTGAGGAACAGTGTGGACATGCACTCCTTTTTTCCTTTGACGTTTCTGCTTCTCCTGTTGTTGGTCAGTAAGGACTATCAGTGGGATTACTGAGCTCAGTAGGGACTCCTACTGTTTATTAAGTGATTTAAAAACCAGCACTTGCTCTGATACACCCCCATCACTAACGTACAAATGCTAAAGATTTTGATCTCTGTGAGTGCAGGAGTGATACCGTTCAGCTAAGCAGCAACAGTGTGCGAACCCCCAGTGGAGGACCTTAAAATGCTACTGAACATGACCCACTGGCACATCAAGCAAGCTAGATACATCACACGCTACAGATACTGCTTTGAGGTTTTGGGGGTTGGGTTAAGTGGAAAAGGCTGCATCTACAATCACAGCAACTAAGCTTTAGTGCTGTAGGGGATTCAGTCACATTCCCTTCAGGTGCAGGGGTGATCAAAGACCCATTGATGAGCTAATGAAGATCAATCTACTACAGTCTAGAATCTGAATTATATAGGTACAGCTGATCTACACATGCCCAAACAGTGCTTCATCCACTGTTGCCAGCTTTGCATAAAGTCTGTCCACCATGATAAATGTATATGAAAATGTAAACAATACTGACAATCACTCAGCTACTCTTAAGTGTTAGGCTGCAGAACTACTGGAAAGGTGTTGCTGTGAAATGTGTACTTGCTAATACAAGCTTTATTTAAGTTACCGTAGATTTTTAATATAATGCGATTGTAATATTGTGAAATCAGTGCAGAGCTGGGTTCTGTTGGTGTTACAGTACATGTCAATTTGCAACTTTGCTTCACAGCCTTTATTTCAGTGGACAGCTTTGCAGGATCCACGGTGCATGGTGGCTAGGCAGAGAAGCTCAGCAGGTTTTAACTTAAGGCAAATAAAGAAAGTCACCACACAAATCAGACTAAGACTGGTCTTCGTCACCAACAACACTTCTCCTTTTAACAGAGGAATAGTGTTCATGTTATTTTGAGCTATTAAATCATGAGGAGTTTAGCATTTGTTGTGCTATGTTTTTGAGGGACTTTTATTTTGTAGGGTGGGGTTATGTTTCGGCTGTGTGTATTGCAGCAAGCTTCATTGGCCTAGCAGTTAGACAGTGAGAGCAAAAACTAACAGTGTAAGTTTAGAGTAAGCCTTAGAGCTGACCAGTACCTCCTCAGTGCATCCATCATGGCAGCAAGACAAAAGATTGCTGAATGGAACCGGTTCAAGAACCAGGTTCTTTTGGTGCTTCTAAATTTTCCTTTTCTCTAATGAGCCCTTCATTTTTTTGTTGTGATGCTAACATGTAGCCTGAAGTGAAAGTCTGACAGATATAGCAACAATAAATAAGGGGGGTGGAGTTTTCTTCAGATTTTCCAGAGAACTTGGTGATGTCATGCACATTACATTATTCTCAGAGAAGTCCCCTCACATTAGCTCACATTATACTGTATACACTGCACTTAGCGGGATAGCTGGCATGCCCAAATGTTCACTTTCCCCCTGACCTCATAATCGCAAGCTTGGCCTCTTTATTATATGAAAGCAATTTGCACTTCATGTAATTTTCATTTGGTCCCTGTGTGTTCAGCACGGACCTTGCCTGTAATACTGCATTAATGGATTATGCTTTTATCCAGCTTGCTTCTCTGCAGCCCCTGGCCCTCATTACCACGCCCAGAGCTGGAGGAAGAAAAGTTCTGCTCTCCAAGGAGGTCAGTCCACTCTTCTGCATCACGTCTCTAAACTTCTTGTGCATCCAGTGGAGCTTTATCTTTGATTCTCTCTCTCTCTTTTTCTGTCTTTCAGCAGTGTGTACACACACCAAGGAGTCCTGTTATCTTCATCACTCCTTCGCAATGCTCAGTTCTAGAACAAAAGGAGAAAGAGAAAAGGGAGGAGTTGGACAGTAGAATGTACAGTATGTATGGTGATCTCATGCCGCTGCACACCACTATATGAACAGCGTGAACATTCAGTCCTCCCACCCTTCAACACTCCAAGGCAAAAAGCATCCAAGGCCAGTCTATATTCTATTCTCTCTCTCTCTCTCTCTCTCTCTCTCTCTCTCTCTCTCTCTCTCTCTCTCTCTCTCTCTCTCTCTCTCTCTCTCTCTCTCTCTGGCTTTAGCTCTAATTATACTGAGAAGTAGGCTGCTGTTCTAGTTCAGTGCACCCAAGTGGGTGTCCTGATTCACCATCAATGGAAGGACAGAGGCAGGACAGAGACAAGACGCGTGTGTATTTATATATACATGCGCACATGCGTGACAAGATTCCACGATGTGTGTTGCTGCTTTGAAGAGGCTCTAAATGGTGCCTGTTTAGAGGCTGAAATCCTGAAAGTGATTATTAAAAAGATTCATGATTTTATTTTAGTACACAATGCAAGAGGGTGTAAAACGTATAGAGAACTTATACCTAAAGCAACAATATGGAACAATTTCACCTTAAAACTAGAAGATTGATTGTGCAGCTTAAGCTTGTCGCTAGCCAGTGCTAAGAGTGCTAAAAATGAATATGAATGTATGGGAGAAATGAGGGATGAACAAATGACAAGTGTACGGGTGCTGATCTGTATGGCAGTGGATAAGTGTTTGGGGAAATGCCCTGAGTAAGTAGATCCAGTTTGGTGGCTGTAGGAGCAAAGGAAACAGTAGTGTTTGGGTAAGACAAAAATGAATATGATGGGGAAAAAAAGATGAAATGGTGACTTTCGGTTTTGTTTAGTAGATTGGTGTGCACTTTTCCATTCCATCTAGCATTCTTAAAGGGAAATAATGGAATGTAACACAGATTTTTTTTAAACTGTACGTAAAAAAAGCTGTATAGTGTCTAGAATGAAGTAAGAGTTTAGTAAATATAAGAAGTGCTGTAGTTTGATTTGTATCTTCCAAACATGTTGTATCAGGAACAATATGCTCAGATGTGGTGATGCAAAGATGAGTTACATATTATACATCTATTTATATGTTTTTGTGTATTTACAAATTAGCATAAGTAAACATTCAAGAATTCACTTTCAATAATACATAGGTGAAACCTTTAAATTATTCCAGAGTGCAATTCCGTACTTGGTAAGACTCCACAATGTCTGCAGTTTGTATATGTCTGACAATAATAATTCCAGAGTAAACCATTGGTATCAGCCTGAACCTGAAGCCCTCAGACATCGCCTTGCTCTATGTTGTTGCTGCTATTGAGTGCTGTGCCTATGCTGTATCTGTTGTGGTTCATCCTGTACAAATTGTCCAGTCACTTTCTTACTTTCCTTACAGGTGACATTACTGAACCTCCTGTTACTAGACAAACAGCTCCAGTAGTGGTTGCAGTAACTGTGAGTGAAAAGTTTTGTTTGATGGGGTTGACTGCTTGTGCTCTCTCTCTCTCTCTCTCTCTCTCTCTCTCACACACACACACACACACACACATTCACTAGGTTGTTTACAAAGTCACAAATCTAATTCCATCTTGAGTAGTTGCTCAGCAACACAATCATAACGGCCCGGTTTCCCAAAAGATCCTCATATTGGACTTATCTGATACAGAGAGCTTCCTAAGTCATCTTCTAATTATCATGTTACAGTTTGTCTTTGCACTGGAACGTTTCTGAGGGTGGAGACCTTGTTTAGACAGGCTGCCTCTTCCTGCATTAACACACACACACATAACAGCAATTCCATCTTCTTTGGACATAAGATCTGTATAAAACACAACATCCTGCTACGGAAATCTGCAGATACAATTTACTGAATTGTAGTGGACCTTGACTTAAAAATGAATGATGAAGAAAGAGAAAGACAGATAAGGAGAGAGTGAGAGAGACAGAGAAAGAGAGAGAGACACAGAGACAGAGATAGATAGAGAGAGAGAGAGAGAGAGAGATAGAGGTAGAGAGAGAGAGAGAGAGAGAGAGAGAGAGAGAGAGAGAGAGAGAGAAAGAGAGAGAGACCTTTGCCAACATGTTGACTTGCATAACCATGAGCAGTTTTCAGTGAAGCTGAGGCTAAGGTTGCTAAGCAACCGCATCCGTGCAGCAGCTGCATTGCGACATAGAGTTGGGAATATTCTGTCTGAAGTTGACCATTTCCCCACCCCACTCACCCCACGTGACATTTAATTAGGAAGGTGCGTCTCTGCACTGAGCAAAGCTACACTGATAGGTAGGTCACCTTTGGCTCATCTCTGAGGTTCCTCGAAAGGATCCGAGATTCTAGAAAGTTTTAAAGGCAAACCTGTGTGCGATAAATAAATGCAATCACACACGTAAAACACATACACACTGTCTACAGCTGATGTACCAGGCTGTCTAGATTGTGATATGCTGACTCACTCCTTGTTTGGAGAAGTCACGTGGGTGGAGAAGTGCAGAAGATGGGAGAGCGAGGGGGAGGCTGTTTCAGGGGCTGCAGGAAATCTGCAAACTGTAGGCCATGCTGTTCTCAGGCCATGTCGCAGTTATAAAATTCATGTTTTGTAATGCTTATAGCAACTTGGCAAAATGACGCCCACCCTTGGCATCAAAGCAAACATCCTGAAGCTCCCATCAGCAAAGCTATCCAACACTATCTGCAGTCAGAGGATTCAGTACTGAGTAGACCCTGGTTGTCTTGTTAGACTGCACTGGCACCTGCTGGTCATAAAGAGAAACCTCAGTGAAATGTGAGCAAACCAGTTGAACAACACACTGGCTGAGTGTATAGCAATGTCAGTTAGACGTGTAGGTTGTACACACTTTAATGGGTTTTAGAGATAGAGATAGCCTACCATAAATGAAGTGAAGCTGGTCCTCTAAGCTCCTGAAAAGTGCCCACACAATGCAATGTGTAAGTGTAAGTATAATTCAGGGTCTCTGTCGTTTGAGGAAGTCGGATAAATCTGGATGTAACCAAACAATATGAATAAAATGCAGTGGAAGACATTCAGCCTTCTATAACCTTAATCAACTTTCAGATGTGCATCATTCACTATCACAGATGGAACATTCTACAGTAATGAACATATTCATACCTTAGATATTTTAAAGCACTGTGGGTAACACCATACATTAAATATTGACTAACTAACATGACGTAATGCATCAGTTGACATGAAGTAGTACATTAACAATTGTTTACAAAGCTTAACTAGCCTTAAGTAAACATGTAGGAACTACATGTTTACATATTAGGTACACATGTAACAGTTGCTACATGTTTACTTAACCTTAGTTAGCCACTGTTAACCAATGTATTAGTTCATGTTAGGTAGTCAGTACCTAACATAAAGTATTGCTGGATTATGCTACAACATTTTTATGCCACTTCAAACACAGAGAGTTTTAGTCTTTAAGCAGAGCCTTATTTTAACCACATGCATTTTAGAGCTGGAGATGAGACTGTGTCCTCATCCTTCATAGCCACATGATGCAATACTAGATCCAAAGTAATGTGTCCCAGTGTCTGATAGTCAGTGTAACATACTAGCGTAATAGTTAGCAATAAATGCCAGGTTTAACAGTAATGGATTTTTCCACCAAGCAGGCAGGCATGTGGAAAGAAATAGTGCAGAAACAGATCACAGCATACAGTAACATAGTTTTATGAAAATAATAAGATTCTAAATAATATTTGTGTCATAAACATCATTAAAGTATTGGGTATTTCACAAAACAGGATTTCTCAGTTTTACTTGAATACTTAAGATTAAAGTCAAGCCTAACCAATAAGAAAAGACATTGTCATTGTGAAAAAAAAGAAAAAAGGGTGGTGGGGGGGGGGGGTTAAAGGTGTTTGGCCAGGCCAGAAATCCTGCTTTGTGAAATGTTCCCTAGTTGAGGTTAAGCACGGACCAGTCCTCCTATGATGGAAAACCAATAAGGATGAAATGTTGGCATCTTGACTCGCTGGCATCTTGGCATATCTTTGATGTGACTTAACAAATTCAAAGGCATTTAGCAGAACAATTTCATTTTCAACTTTATACTAGTGTGAGTGATTCCCTTCACACACTGGTGCTTCTTGGCACCACAGCCAGTTGTTTGGCTTTGTCTTTGCTGATTATGCACCTATTTTATTGATCACTTTTATGTTTGTATATGTGAGTATTTCCTGTTTTTCATGTAATAGTGCATGAGACATGTAAAGTTATCTGACAACGGAATTTGATTTTTCACTACACAAAGTTACTTAACAGAGGATGTACTTCCTGCATCAGCTAAGGAAGTTCAACCTGTCCCAGGAGCTGATGGTACAGTTCTACACTGCCACCATAGAATCTGTTATCCCCTCGTCCTTCACAGTGTGGGGCAGCTCAGCCACCAAACATGATATCTACTGACTGCAGTGCATCATCAGGTCTGCAGAGAAGATCACTGGAGTCAAACTACCTACTCTGCTGGATCAGCACACTTCCAGAACCAGGAAGCGATTAGAGAAGATCATCACTGATCCATCACACCCTGGCCATCACCTGTTTTAGAATCTTCCTTTAGGCTAGTGCTTTAGCCAAATAAGGATCAAGACAGCCAGTCTGAAGCTTCTTCCCACATGCCATCACACTCATGAACAGCTGAACATTACAAGCACACACAGGACACTTTTCTCACTTCCTGTTCTGCTGTACTGCACAATTTATCTAATTTATCTGTTTATAAACAGTATCACACATCACTCCATCCTCTTTACTGACTGTCTCAGACTGGTGTTTCTTCTTGTACTGCATTTTATAAGACTTAATCTGGCTCCACATCTGAACTGCTGCACTCTGGACTTTAATATATATATATATATACAGCTACACATAATGTAAGGTTTACAGGTATGTAAGGTATTCATTGTATGTGTAAACATACGTGGCAAATAAAGCTCGATTCTAATTCTGATTAACACAGAAAACTGCTTAAATAATCTTCCAATATTCTTACAATGAATCTCACGTACTGAGAAAAGATAAAACTATAAATATAATAAACATAAATAATGACAAAACATATACAGTACACTTGATAGCATGATAACATGCACAGTTACCTGTTATTCACTTTATCATCAAGTGAAACCTATTCATTTCTGCGTTTTCTACAGAAATTGGCCAAGTAATCCGGGCGTTTCTTTGCTGGTGTGTAATGTTCTGTTACAGTTTTATTTCTCTCCAGGCATCCTTTCTGATTGGCTGAAAGAAGTCTGGTCAGCAAGTTATGCAAAACACCTTGTCCAGAAGGTCACCACCCCTGTTGAATACCTGGGGTCTTTTACTGAGATGACCAGAAAGTCCTCACCTCACTGACATGACTCCGCTTGAAGCCCTGCTGCTGTTTTTACTCCCTGTTGTTGGATCATTAGATGCTTGTAAGTAGCCGGTTCAACTGTATTTACATGATATGTAAATAAAATTCAGTTATTGTACTTTTTGTTACTGCTAAAGCATAGTGGTTTTTGAGTGCAGTAACTAGGACCAGTTTTTAAATATTCGGTTTGATTTATCATTTGCTTATGACAGATTAATTTTAGCAGGGAATATAGAGGTATATAATAGTAATAATGACTGCCAGCGTGGTTAAGAGGGTCTAACCTCTAATCTGAGTTTCTTTTTTTAAGGTCAGTGTGGCTCTCTGAGCTGGGCCACTTGTGATGAATCTTCATGTGAGTGTTATATCAGTCTGGGTGAAGGAGAAAGACAGTTTCTGAACTGCACTACGAGTAAATGTAAGTGCTTATTGGAAGTAGTGCTTTTCTATGGAATATAGTATATACACTGTTCATTTTCTAACGTACGTGTCATGCAGGCTTGTATATTAAGAGCTTCAGCTGTTGAGTTGAACATTTCCTGATCTTTCTTAATTCTTTTTCTCCTCTTTGTCAGTGATCCCAAAATGCTTTCTGATGAAAGCAGAGATGTACCGCCTTCAACATCCCTCAGCCCCACACTACAAGTCCACAGAGACTGCGCTGGCCGACACTGATGAACTTTACGATCCGGATTGTGAGCCCAGTGGGCTTTTCAGGGCTAAGCAGTGCAATAACACTGATGTCTGCTGGTGTGTTGACAGTGCTGGAGTGCGCCGCTCTGACAAGGGTGACAGAAACCTAAGGTGTGAGGGGCCGGTGGAAACGAAGTAGGTTTGATAACGTCCAAAATAATAGCATTAAGTCATTAACCTGAAAACCTTAAATATTTAAAAGTGTCTTTCCACAGCTTGGTGGACAACCCATTAATTCACAAAGACACCAGCGTGCCCCTGCAGTCTTCCCAGTTGCACAGGTAAAGCTGCAGCTCTCATGTGGCATGTGACTCATGTGAAAGTGTGATGTATTGTGTTTAAGGTTTTTTTCTCATGTAGAGTTAATAATGAACCAGGTACCAAGACATTCTAGTAATTGGGACATTTGGGTTACTTATTTACAGTGCAGTTGCCAATGCCCTTCAGGAACGGTACTATATGGACCATCAACTGGTTAGCAAAGTTAAGGTCAAGGTGAGGAACCAAAAAAAACCAAACCACCATCCATAGCTGGTGTACTGGAGATCACCATAGGTTCTTCATTCCTGATACCAGAAATATGTTTGAACTATCAGTCAGTTTTTTATCTGTTTAAATAGGAACAAATTATATCAAGGGATGCATTTAAAATGGCCATTGTGTAAACCTACAATTGGTCAAGATACATTACACATACTCCATTCCAAATATTGAAAGTACTCTCCATATTAAGTGTTTTATTTACAATACCAATACTTTATTTGGGATTTAAGCATTATAAACTGTAACTGAACATTACAAGCTAAACTGACTGTTTTCTATTTTTTTGTAAATATTTTAGTTTATTTATTTAATTATAATTCACTTCTCTTTTTAGAATCTTCTACAGCAATTCTAGTGTCCTACTTAATCTCTAAACCTGTGAATTTGAACAGAACTAACATATAGTCATTTTACTCTTTATTTCTGGATACAAATGTTTTTTTATGATTTTATGAAACTTTGAAATATAGTATATAGACTTTAACTGAACAGTGATTTCAAATGTTTGGTCATATGTGTATATGTTCATAACATGCCTTTATTTCTGTAGTATGATGTTGATGTGCGCCTCATCGTTCTGGATGAGAAAAGTGACATTGGTGACGGGACTCAGGATCTGTCTGGGTTGGCCTACTACATGGAGAAAGATGTGAGAGCACAGTAGTTTAGATGTTTTAGTGTTGGGTAGAGTAGCATAAACCCCTGGCTAAGTAAATGTACTGCTATGGTTTTGAACAGTGGTGGGTTAAGTAAAATAAAAAGCAGAAGCACAAATGCAGCAGGCCTAAAAGAGGCAGAGTAGGTCTGAGGTGAAATAGCGACTCAGATATGATGTAACTACCTAAACTTGAACGGAGTGCTTGTATGTAATGTTGGTAATGGTAAAACAATCTTACTTTGTCATAGGCCCCCCTGTACCACTCAACCAAGTATGAGCAAAGGGCAAAGAGTAACAGTACATGGAAGTAATCACTACCCACCTGCGGATATATTACTTTGTAGTTTATGTAGCTACTGATTAATGATTTCATTATTTTATCATTTGGTTAAGGTTGAGACACTCCTAGATGACCAAATAAAGCTTGGACCAACAGAAGCAGACCAAAAGATGGAGAGGGAGAATGCCCTGATGTACTATGAGAAAGAGAAGAAACCTACTGGAGGAACGCAGAGGCTCACTGTTGGCATCCTTACTGTAATTGGTGTGGTCACCCTGACAGGTTTTGTTGGGCTTCTCGTTCTGGTCAGTCACCACCTGACTTTTCTGTAGTATTAGAACCACCCTGTTTCAGTGTGTATGGAAAGCTGATTCTCCTCTCCTCTTTTAGTTCCTAATAAGAAGACAAAAGCGGGGAAAATATGAAAAGGCTCAGGTGAGTTTTCTGATGACATTCTTTTACGACGCACTCTCTTCCAGTCACTTCAAATTCATCAGATCTGACAAAGCTGTTATTGTTAACATATAATTACATATTACTGACTTACGTATTATTGATAACTTATTATCTATTAGAACTTTACAAATGTTCAGTATTCAGTAAATTGCAGCTCATGATTTGCATTTCTTAATTTGTGATGTTTTTCTCTTTCCCAGACAAATGAAATAGAGGAAATTTAGACTTTTTGATGGACTGAGTGGAATATGGAGAACACCGGATCCGATATGGAATTTAAATGGACAAACATTGTCAATACATTTTGAGAAATACATTTTGCTCTCCATTTTTGCTCTGCATTTATCAAGCTTTACCTGAAACTCTGCATTATTCATTATTTCTTTGGATGAAATATTTTCGTTTAATCATTTTTACATTTACTGTAAACTATTTCTATCAAGTTTATGATAAAATAATCTCTGCTTAATCTGGCCCACAGATATGTATACAATGAACCAGGCATTTGTAGAAACTCAAGATTAATAGGTGTCACTAGTTGTTAAACCAGCTGTAACGAAATTCGTAAAAATAGAAGTGGCCTGCAACATTAAACACGAGAGCACAACTTTTACAATTCACAAAATATGTTTAAAAAAAATTATTTATGTTTTAAAATCTATTAAATGCATGTAAATTTATTTTCTGTATTAACTTTCACATGAAAAGTAACTTTCACATGAACTGTGCACAGTCGTGCCCTTCACAATAAAAGTCCACCTCAAGCAAACCCAGTATTACAAATGCTAGAATACCAAATAATCTAAAGCAAGCACACAACATTAGTGATGTGTCATCTGCAAATGAGTTGGCTCAGTTGAAAAGTGATCCTAATTTTTTATTTATGTGGTAGATCTATTTGCCCCCTCATTATTCCCAACAAGTGTAATGGTTATGCTAGTTCGCATCTGGTTTTGTTTTTTTTGTGGTTTTAATGTCATTTTAGTGGTGTTCAGTTGCACTAGTTCCTCTGATATTTGACCCTTTTATAATTTTTTCATGACTGGCTGACTGATTTGTCCGCATGTTGACATTTGCTTGTGATCCCAGTCTGTCACTATATATCCAATGAAAGTACTTATTAACATCTAACTTAGATTTTTCAAACAACTAACACAGTGCAGTTTCTCCTATGTGATCGATTAAAAGGTAGAGGTTTAAATGAAAAGTAAATAATATATAATAGAGGTTTTGCTAATTTTGGGAACAAAACTGGAATAGTGGTACAGAATAAAGAGCTGTTTGACAGTCGATAGAGCCTAATCTTATTTGTAAGCTGAGCCAATCGATCAGACTCACTGAAGAGAGCCAGCATTGTCATCATTAACCACATGGAACCATTCAGGCTTGATGCTACAATACCAAGAGTATATAACATTTACCTGACAGTAAGAATAGGATTCTACAAACACCCCGCATTCAACACTTAACAAATACTATTAAATACTCACAGCAATATTAACAACACTAAACAACAAAAACACACATCTACCATGTGCTTCAGAGTGTGTCTGCTCACATAGCCAGGAGGCAGCACCCGCCAGGGTCATGTCCTGCACCTCTACCATTTACTCAAACTAAACATATCCTGTATGTATGGTAGCCTTAATTCGTAGTCTATTAACAGTCACCTAGGACTCAACAAATGCTATAATTACGACATGGGCACAAGGAGCCATGCTTTTCATGAGGCTTAGGAGTCAGTGTTGTGACTCTGTAAGTACAAAGACTAACCAAAAGCACATGGATGTAAGGTTGTCGCAAACTTTTTCATTTAGTTATATATAGCTTTAAAGACTATGACAAATGAGCTGACACATAAATGCCATCCTTACGAATGGCTGCTGTAGATAATGGGTACACTTCTGCAAGGGCCAACTGTGAATAGGCTAGCCTGTTTGTAAGAACCATATTGCATTATAAAAATATTGACTCAGTGAGCCTTGATGGACACAGATACTCTTGCATTACTTGAAACAAGCCATTTTATTACAGCACCTGGAAAGAATGGCTCTGATTAGTGTGCTACAGGAAACATGCCTAGGTCGGATTCCTGTGTGATCCAGCATCAGGAATGAGCTAGAAGGGGACAGTTTACAAAATTACAAAAAGAGTTTGTCCTTCTTTGCTGTAGTAACAGATTCTCATCTTCTGTGGAAAAAACAAACCATAGTTGTGAGGAACATTTTCACAGAAGCTTTAGTGAGGCCAGGTGCATATGACAGATGATAAGCTCTAGATCACAGACACCAATCAAGGCCATCCCAGAGGTAATGGTAGGTAATTACTCCTACCATAAAAACAAAAACATTTAGCCGCTGAACAAACAGCACAGACCAGCATGCTTTGCAACATATGTTGGTTTTCCTGGTCACCAATGACTGATCTGTGCTGGTTGTCTTATTAGGGATGTACACTATCCATTCTAATGTCAACACAGCCTATAGCCTCACTCAACACAGACTAGGCCACTTTATTGGACAAGAAAACATCGGGAACTCATGAAACCAATATCTGATGATGTATTTGTGATCTGGAAGAGCAGAACATTTGGTAATGGAAGCTATCATTTGCTAAAATACCCATATTAGCATATTTATGAATAATAACAGAAATAAAGTGTGTTTTAGAATAAGGCTAAATATCATTATGAGAAATCAGCTACAAGCTCGTCACCCTGCTAGAAAAAACATCAAAGGCCACCCTTGGTCACCAGCATGTTTTAGATACCTGTATATGCTGATCAGCAGCTATGGGAGTTGATCACCACCACAACAATATCACTTTTGGAACAAAAGTTTGTATTTACTAAACGGTGCCTTTAGAGGAAAAGGGGAAAACATGATGGAGAAACAAGGGTTTTTGTCTGACGTGTTTGGGTGCTGTTATTCTGTTCACCAACCAGCATGACCATGCTAGAGCGACCAGATAAACCAGCATGGAATGGTTTCCGCCGTTCATGGACTCCATTTCCTACTTAGTGCCACGTTCAGACTAGGCCAGAGCCGCAGAAATGTTTTCATGTTTTTTTTAAACACATGTAGTTCCCAGTTTGCCTGTAGGAGGCGCCGTTCAGCGCGCCGAAGAGCCGTGAGAGGAGAAGCGAGGAAGCAGATAGCCCCGCCCCTTCAGCGCGCGCTGGTGGCGGGAGATTCCAGCATGGCGGTACAACCGAAGCAGAACTTGTCCATGGACAGCGCGTCCGAAAGCGGGTTTATTAATTTCTTCTTTTCTATGCCAGAGAAGCCGGACACTACAGTGAGAGTTTTTGATCGTAACGATTACTACACCGTGCACGGCAAAGATGCTCTGTTTGCAGCGAAAGAAGTCTTCAAGACAAACGGCGTCATCAAAAACCTCGGCTCAGGTACCAACTGGGTCTCAGCAGCTTTATCTGGTACTGCACTGGTGGGCCGTGCGGACAGAGTATGATTTTATAGAAGTCCAGGCGCGTTTTTACCGCGTGTTGTGTGTGTATGAGTGTTTTTGCAGGATTTACTCACTTTGCTAATTAGCATCAGCCGATTAGCTATTAGCTCTCCCCCTCGTTCTGCAAACACGTCCAGGTGACGACAGTGAATGGCCTGGCTGTGTGGTAAAGTTGTCTAGATCCGTATTTCTCAGCCCTGGTCCTGGTGGCATCCTGCCCTGCACATTTTAGTGGATGTGCTGCTTTAACACACCCACTGCAGCTTTGAAAGGGTATGTTAATGAGCACGACCAGGGTTGAGGAAGCACTGATCTAGGTCAACATATTGCAAAACGTTAGTTCCCTGTATTATATTTACATTAATATTTTACATTAATATTTTCAGGTTATGTTTATGAAGTTTGCAGTAACTGTAGCATACCTTTTAAAAACACTGCACCTTTTTGGGAAAATAAATCTCCGTTCAGGATGCATGTTTAGATCCTGACTCTAGATTCCTGTGTACTGAAACGCACATAAGTCATTTTAATTAAGTGTTAACCCTCCTCTGTCTGGTGTGTAATATTGGAGCTGTCAATACTCTTCTCCAAAAGTTAGGTTTGGAAGGTATCCAACAAATCCATGAAGTGTTTAAATTTAAACCCACTCCCCATTGATCACACTCAAGAAGGAGTTGTAGGATTTTTTGCTAGTTTACAAAGTTTCAAATATACCGGTGTGATTAAACTAGTAAACGCTTCCAAACCAACAAGGCAGAGATTTACATTCACCCTCCAATTTATCCATCAGGTAAAGATGACAACTAATCTAAGTACAGGAGCTAAGAACGTTTAATAATTACACTGTGTGGAAGACTCGTACCTACTGTTACCACTTTCCACAGCTCTCTAGTGTGTTCACAAAAACGTACTGATCGAGATAAAATTAGTCTCAAAATAGCAAACGTTACAGCTCATAAGGTGAAGTAACATGGCTGGTTTGAGGATAAGCATTAGCTATACTGTAAAGTGTTTCATTGTTTCAAGCTAATAAAATAAATACATCAATAAAAAACTTTAATTTGTGAAGTCTAAAGATGAAGTCTAATGTTGATGCTGATCTAGTATTTGTTTTTAATTTTGTGAAGATGAGATTAAACATGTTAAAATAACGTATCAGTGCTGTAATTTATTTCATTAGGTGAAATTATCTAATTAAATTAGCAGATCATTTTGGTTGGTATTGGTAACAAATTACATTTGACATTTAACTTTTCCTGGTACTGTTTGCTTTGGGTGACCACAGGCAGCAGGAGGCTGGAGAGTGTGGTCCTCAGTAAAATGAACTTTGAGTCTTTTGTGAGGGACCTGCTGCTGGTCAGACAGTACCGTGTGGAAGTGTACAAGAATAAATCAGGTGGAAAGAGCAGCAAGGATCATGACTGGCAAATAGCCTTTAAGGTACAGTAAGCTAATAAAGCTGGTCCAGTTTTACAAATCTTTCTGTAAATTAGCTGTGCATCTTATGTAAGTGGTTTAAATAGTAGTTTCACTGGATTATACTGTCTTTTAGGCTTCTCCGGGGAACCTGACCCAGTTTGAGGAGATTCTTTTCAGTGGAGGAGGCTTGGGTGAGGGGGCTGCTGGAGTGGTGGGAGTACGTCTGGGCACAGCAGGAGATGGCCAGCGTGTTGTGGGTGTTGGATATGTTGACAGTACGCTCAGGAAGATGGGTGTCTGTGAGTTTCCAGATAATGACCAATTTTCCAACCTGGAAGCTCTTCTGGTTCAGCTTGGCCCCAAAGAGTGTGTGCTTCCTGGGGGCGATGTAGCTGGCGATGTCGGTAAACTAAGACAGGTAAACACTAACCTCCGCTACTGAAGGAACGGCCCATATGGCACTTCACTGTTGTACTCGATGATGTGATTAAGTCTTGTTCCTGTTTTTGTTCGGCTTGTTTGTTTTAGGTGATACAGCGTGGGGGCATTCTTCTTTCAGACAGGAAGAAGGCAGAGTTTACAACCAAAGATGCAGTTCAGGATCTTAACCGCTTGCTGAAGGCTCGCAAGGGTGAGACGGTGTCAAGTGCTGCACTTCCAGAGATGGAAAAACAGGTTGGTGGGATTTAAAGAACAAACCCACCATTCAGAAACACTTTAATGCCCGAATCACTTCTCCACAGGGCGGTGTGGTATGACCTGATATCGTACCTGTACACCAGTATTTGGTTACCTTCCTTCCTTGGGTATCAAGCAAGCTTGAATGTATGGGTATACACCAAAAGCTACTTGTTGATGATTATGATTATTATTATTAATATTGTAGTAATGGTTTTGTAGTTTCTTGCAGTTATGTTATTTTTGTTGAGTATGTGTGTGTGTATGTATGTATGTATGTGTGTGTATATTTATGTATATGTATTTGTATATGTATGTATATAAATAATGCACTGAGGAAGAATAACTCTTGATTAATGCTTTTTCCAGATTGCCATGTCCTGTTTGGCAGCTGTCATCAAATACCTGGAGCTACTTTCTGATGAGGCCAACTTTGGTTCCTTCAAGATGAGCACGTTTGACCTTAATCAGTACATGCGCTTGGACAATGCTGCTGTGCAGGCTCTTAACCTCTTTCAGGTCAGAAGTTAATGTATGAAAATTAACGAGTATGTTTTTTTTTTTTTTTTTTGTTCTTGTTATAATATTTATTTTAATATATTAATATAAGGTGTTAATCAGTCTGTGCAGTAGCTCATTGTTAATTTTGTCATTATGTCTTCGATTTTAACTAATCTGTATCTAGCATTTTTATCTTAAGTACTGTAATGTGTCTCTCCCCCATCTAGGGTTCCTCTGATGATCCTACAGGTACTCACTCCTTGGCAGGGCTTTTGAACAAATGTCGAACTCCTCAAGGCCAGCGTCTGATCAACCAGTGGCTCAAACAGCCTCTGATAGACAAAAACAAGATTGAGGAAAGGTAAAGGCATCAAAAACTAAAATGTGTAAATTTGACTTTGTAGCACTAATTTACATGAACTGATTTTGGTTAAGTGAATAAAATGCTACTTTTAATTATATAACTAATTATAACAGTGGAGTGTAAATTATAGAAGCATAACAGTAAATATATAAAATATATCACGTTTACACAAAGTAGAGCTCTAAAATTGACCATTTAGCAGAATATAGGTTGCAATCATTTTGGACAACAGATCTGTTCCATCTCCCCGGTACTATCTTGGTACACTGTGTGCATTTGTGTCCCACAAGTTTATGGACTGTAGTTGGAATGTAGCAACATGTATAACTTCTAGATGTCTTTGTGATATGACTGGGTGCAGCGAGAGAATATGGAACAGTGCATGTTGTCCGTATGGCTGCCCCAGTTTTCAGATACACAGAGTAAAACTACACTTTCTATGTGTTTTAACACCATTTTAAACCACATTTGTACCATTTACACATTTTGAACCATCCCCTTTTAAAGGTGTTTACAATTTTAGAAGTGTGAAAGGTCGCAATAAATAAACCACATTTGCAAGCCTTTACCACTTTACTGAAGACACGTATGCAGTTTGTGTGGACTGAAGTTATTTCAGAAAAGTTTGTTGTCAAAAAAAGTTGCTATTGGGGAGGAAAGTAAAGGTTACCAGGAACAATAAATGATAAATTTAGACCGATATGGGCAACGTTTACTGAGCTACACATACAGCAGTAGTGTCTCTCAGTTTGGTGTCAGGCATAATGCAGCACATCTAATGTCCAGATTGCAGAGGTTTCCGATGGTGTCCTGGCATGACACCATTGCAGACGTGGTGTTAAGGGCAGTCGTCGTATCGGTATGCGTGCATGTAGTCCTGCCTTCTGCACTAAAAGAATGACTCATGGAGGTCATCACTTCTCGCTGAATATTTGCCATCCTGACTGTTGGTTCAGTCAGGTACAGCAAAGAAGCCTGTCCTTGGCCACTTCACATCGACCGGGTGTGATACTTGAATCATAATGTCAATCCTACCCACCAGACCTGATCAACCATATCTTAGCTGAACACCGATATTTGGTTACCTTTCTTTCTTGGGTACTCATCAAATTTCATGTTGGTTGATTTGTTCTTGGTGTTACTATTTGTGCAACTATTCTTTGGACATTTTTTATAGAAATGTGAAATGCTAGGATAAATAAAGACCCATTTAGAACTAGTTAAAGTTATACTAAATGCTCCTTAGCGGTGAAGGTAAATCTCCAATCTCATTTGTTTCAGTCGGTGCTCTGCTGCTGTTTAGCTCCTTACACCCACCTTGTGTTCAGAGTTAGTATGTGTTTCTGTGGCCTCTCTGAGACTCTCCCAGAAGGATGTCACACCAGAGCTATTTATTATTGTCAAATTAGGATGAGCAGAATCTAAACTGCAAAAAAAAAAGTAGAATATCATGAAATGTATAGTGGAGATGCAGTTATCCCCATAGTTATCTATGTGTGTTTCAGGCTAGATCTTGTGGAGAGTTTTGTAGAGGATTCAGAGCTGAGACAGAGCTGTCAGGAGGACCTGTTGCGGCGCTTCCCTGACCTGAACCGTCTGGCTAAGAAGCTCCAGCGGCAGAGTGCCAACCTGCAGGACTGTTACCGGGTCTACCAGGCTGTGGGCCAGCTGCCAGGTCTAGTACTGGCTCTGGAGAGGCACGCTGGTAAGATGGCAGGGTGGGCTATGTGGTTTGTAAATCATCCAATAAGGTTTATACTTCAATATTCTGTCCTTGTTTCTTTACGTTTGAGTGTCTCATGGGACTAATATTTTGATACTGCTTTTGGACTCATGGAGCAATAAAAGTACTAAATGTTTGATAGTCATTGACGTTCATTGATAGTCCGTTTAGCCACACTTTACATAAACCCCTGTTAGCCTTGCTCATGGTGACAAAACAGTATTTGCCTGTTATTAAATTTCTGCCTCTCAGGCTGTGTCAGTTAGGTTGGCCAGTAAATTTTGAGGCATTGCTGTATTTGAAATACTTGGAATTAGGGTCAGGACCATGAGCCATTCATATTCAATATTAAGGAACAGACCCAGGTGTTTTTCAGAGCAAAGGGTTGGAAATAACCATAACTCAATTTAACTTGCATGTAATTCGAAAATATTTTATGTATGTTATACTAATCTCGAGTTTTTAATAAAACTGGCCCTCCTTGTCCACCACTGACAGGGAAGCATCAAGTCCTGTTAACCGCAGCATTTGTTTCACCCTTCAACGACCTGATCTCAGACTTCTCCAAGTTTCAGGAGATGATTGAAACTACACTGGACATGAACCAGGTTTGCATTCTTACTATTCTGTACGTTATGTTTCTCAAGATTACTCGGTTAATTCTGGTGTTGGTTGCTCTGCAGATTGAGCACCATGAATTCCTGGTAAAACCCTCGTTTGACCCCACACTGAGTGAATTGAGGGAAAACATGGACCAGCTGGAGAAAAACATGCAGGCAGCTCTGAACAGTGCGGCTCGTGAGCTTGGTAAAAGTGACCCCTAACTTTAATGTTTTCTGTTTGTTGAACTGCCAGATTGGCTTGCCTGCATGTTGTCATTTTTGTCCTCACCCCTTTTCTTTGACTGTACTGCAGGTCTGGATGCAGGGAAAACTGTGAAGCTGGAATCCAATGCACAGATGGGTTACTACTTCCGGGTCACCTGCAAAGAGGAGAAGACCCTACGCAACAATAAGAAGTTCACAACTCTGGACGTGCAAAAGAATGGAGTACGCTTCACCAACAGGTACTAAATCTGTTTATATATTACATATGTTTTATTAATATTTATTTTAGATACAGAAAACATTTAGATAAACACTGTGTTAACTATATTTAGATATTGCCTAGCGCTACATTCAGTCAAAATTCAGTTAAACTTGACTTAAACGGAGTGTAATTACCATGTGATTAGACAGACTGGGTGGTGGTGTGCATTCTTATAAGCTTCTGGCAGAAGTAACACTTTGATTCTTGTTGAAAGATCACATTACAGAGGTGATATTCAGTTTGGTCTCATTCTGCTGAACCTGCAAAGAAAATGCTGGTCACTGGTGGAAAAGGATATTCAACTTGCACACAAAATAATCACAAGCCTGCTATAGAAGGAGGCAGTCTTGAGAACTCTTGGAGAACAGTCCCTCAGGAATATAGGAGGTATAGGATGGGCGAACTGTTTGTCACTTGCGTTATTGTTTGGTAAGCTGAACTTACTGGAACAAAAACAAAACTTTAATTCGCGCGAGACCAGTAAAAACTAACAGGTATGTGTATGTGGAAGTGCAGGTAGCCGGTCAGAATGCAGTTGGAATCCTGACAGTGTGGCCAAGTCAACACACAAAAGATGTAACTCTGTCTGTGTGGGTGGAGTGTCTGTGACTGGGAATAGGCTTAGTTGGCCATTTTTATGCTTGATTTTGTCCTGCTACAACCTGAACATGGACGCGTCAGCCCACTCCCACCTGCGCAGTCCTGTGTGAGGGTAAAAGACACCCAGTATTTGATGCGTTGTATTTACAAATAATGGACTTTTCAAGTAATCCATTAAATGAAAAGTCAGACTTTTACTTATTTACACACATTACCATTGTGTGGTATGAGATACGTTCAAGTAGATGAGTTTTGGCGGTTCATAACATGGGGTTCCACATCTGAGGAGCTTTACTTATGTTCACTTTGCCAAGCCATCAGCCAAGGTGGTGTGAAGCCCAAACTCTGGAGCAGTAAAAACGCGTCTCTAGAGTGGTGAGCCACCCTATGACATCTAGAAGTCTTGCATAATTCTGGTTTTGGTGAAAGCCTGGAGAACTGGAGTCCTAATGACATGCCCTTTTTTTTAATTAAAATAAATAAATAAATAATTGGAACATTTGCCTTTTCATTCAGCATTTGTGCCTAGCCTCTTTAAATATAATGGCCATAAATGGCCGCACATTCCAAAATCTTGTTAAAAGCATTTACAGAATAGTGAAAGCTGTTCGAGCAACAAAGGAGCTAATGTCCATGGTTTTGGAGTAGGGTGTTGAAACAAGCTCGTAGAGGTATGATGCTCAGGTGTCCACAAATGTTTGGTACATATAGTGTACTTGTAAATGAGTGGAAGGACAAAAGATGAGTGATTTTAACGTGTAATGAAATGTTAACATTGTTCACTCTATTTTGCAGTAAGCTGAGCTCTTTGAATGAGGAGTACATCAAAAGCAGGGAGGAGTATGAAGAGGCTCAGAATGCCATAGTTAAAGAAATCATCAGTATTGCTGCTGGTGAGGAGTAGGCCTGCCTTTACTACAGGCCATGTTGTATTGTGTTCATTGACTGAATTCACATAAAAATCACATTGTTTTTTGCTTTTGTGCTATAGGCTATGTGGAGCCTCTGCAGACTTTGAATGAGGTGATAGCCCAGCTGGATGCTGTGGTCAGCTTTGCAGTGGTGTCCCATGCAGCTCCTGTGCCTTACGTGAGGCCCAGGATACTGGAGAAAGGCAGTGGCAGATTGATCCTGAAAGGCGCACGACATCCTTGTGTTGAGGCCCAGGATGATGTAGCCTTCATCCCCAATGACGCAACCTTCACTAGAGGAGAACAAATGTTCCACATTATTACAGGTTCACCATTATTGGAAAATTCAATTTCATGGTTCATTGGAAGTGATTAATAGGATAGTGAAGCCATTGATTCAGGACAGTGTAGGATGTTGCAACCGTCAAATGTGTGTGTGTGTGTGTGTGTGTGTGTGTGTAGGATATATAGGTTTGAAAGACATCTTAAAGACGAAATGTGGTCAATTAATAATTTTTTTATTTTTTCTGTTTTTTGTAGGTCCAAATATGGGTGGGAAATCCACATATATCCGTCAGGTGGGTGTGATCGTACTTATGGCACAGATTGGCTGCTTCGTGCCATGTGATGAGGCGGAGCTGAGTGTGGTAGACTGTGTGCTGGCTCGTGTGGGTGCAGGGGACAGTCAGATAAAAGGGGTATCCACCTTTATGGCGGAGATGCTAGAGACAGCAGCTATCCTACGGTCAGTACCCGAGTGCTTATGGTCTCTTAGGCTAATGAGACGCATACAGTGGTAGAGCGATACTCAAATTAAGCATGTTCTTTTCATGAGCATACATTCAGTCAGTAAGCACATGTATGATTAGGTATAGGTCTACCTAGTTTTTCTTCTTTCCCCACTTATCTATTTGTTTTCTTCCTCCCCCAATTTCCCCCCTTCCAGTTGTGCCACTGAGGACTCACTGATCATCATAGATGAGTTAGGCCGTGGCACATCAACATACGATGGGTTTGGTTTGGCTTGGGCCATTTCGGAGTACATTGCCACACGTCTTAAATCCTTTTGCCTTTTTGCCACTCACTTCCATGAGCTGACTGCTCTGGCACAGCAAGTTCCTACAGTCTGTAACCTCCATGTAACGGCACTGACTACTGACAGCACTCTCACAATGCTCTATAGGGTGAAAAAGGGTGAGTTGAATATGTCCCTGATGTTACAGTTAAAACAAAACGTTTTTTTTTTTGCACCAAAGTCATGTAGTATTTAGATGTGAAATAGAAACATGCTATGTGGTGACAGGAACCAGAAGTTTTGATGTTTATAGTGCAAACAGCCTTTTAATTTGCCTTCCAACACTAGTGAGCTAATATTTTAGTTTGAAAAGTGTCCCCCCTCCCCTCCACAAATGTCTTTGTGATTCATTCCACTTGTGCAGGTGTTTGTGACCAGAGCTTTGGGATTCATGTGGCTGAGTTGGCAAACTTTCCCAAACATGTCATTGCTAATGCACGTGAAAAGGCTCTGGAGCTTGAGGAGTTCCAGGATATCTCCAGAATCGAGGAAGAAGGAGCGGATGCTGGACCTGAAGCCAAGAGGCGCTGTTTGGAGAAACAGGTGGGCCATTTCAAGGTTTTTATTTGGTGCATTTTGGTACAATTACTGGGCAATTTGGTGAATATCTTTTGCTCTGTAAGAATTGAAAGTACATTTTCTGTCTTGTCCTTTTACTTTAAGGAGGGAGAGAAGATCATTGAGGCTTTCCTGGCTAAGGTGAAGTCACTGCAGGTTGAGGGCATGACTGATGAAGCTATCAAAGCAGAGCTGCGCAAACTGAAGGCTGAAGTGGTGAACCAGAACAACAGCTTTGTTAATGAGATTGTGTCCAGAGCTGAGAACGTGAAAATGGCTTTGGTGTGAGAGGACTGTACAGAGGCTTGGGGGGCCAAAATCCACCTCTTTGTGAAACACAACCTAAGATGAATATTTCATGTTCTACAGCGACGTTATTTTCAGTGTTGTTCCTGTATTATCTAGAGATCTATCCTGTATGTCTTTATTTCTCTCTATTTCATTATTTTTTTCTCTCTAGTAAACATGTTTTTCCTATCTGTATTTTGTCATTGTCTGCTTCCAGCTGCCCTATTGCAGAGCTGCCTAGAATTTTGCTATCTAGTGGATTGGGTGGGGGGGAGGAATCATGTAGCAGAGAGCTGAAAATGTTAGTATCTTTAAATACTGACACAGGTGTCGAACTGTTACCAGACTTCTCATCATTTACACATCCATTTGAAAGGCATGGATTTAAAAGAACTGATTTCAAGAAAAAGTAATGCCGCAGGATGTTTTCTAGGGATAGTATCTTGTTGGTGTTTGTTTCGAATTTACTCATGTTTGCAGTACATAGTTTCTTCTTGGACAGGATCTGTTCTAACCAGAAATATACACTGCTCAAAAAAATAAAGGGAACACTTTGAAAACACACCAGATCTCAATGGGGGAAAAAAATCATGCAGAATATCTTTCCTCATATAGACTGGGTAATGTGTTAGGAACGAAACGATGCCACATCGTTTGATGGAAATGAAAATGATCACCTTACAGAGGGTTGAATTCAAAGACACTCTGAAAATCAAAGCAAAAAAATTATTCAGGAGGCTAGTCCATTCAACCGAAATTCCACTGCAGCAACTGGTACTCAGTAGTTTGTATGGCCTCCACATGCTTCTAATAGACGACAAATGGTGTCCTAGGGGATCTCCTCCCAGATCTGGCCCAGGGCATCACTGAGCTCCTGGACAGTCTGAAGTGCAACCTGGTGGCGTCGGATGGACTGAAACACAATGTCCCAGAGGTGTTCTATTGGATTTAGGTCAGGCGAGCCGGTGGGCCAGTCAATGGTATCAATTCCTTCATTCTCCAAGAACTGCCTGCATACTCTCGCCACATATGACTGGGCATTGTTGTGCACCAGGAGGAACCCAGGACCCACTGCACCAGCGTAGGGTCTGACAACAGGTCCAAGGATTTCATCCTGATACCTAATAGCAGTCAGGGTGCCGTTGTCTAGCCTATAGAGGTCTGTGCGTCCTTCCAGGGATATGCCCCCCCAGACCATCACTGACCCACCACCAAACCAGCCATGCTGAATGATGTTGCAGGCGGCATAACATTCTCCACGGCGTCTCCAGAGTCTGTCACATGTGCTCAGGTAAAACCTGCTCTCATCTGTGAAAAGCACAAGGCGCCTGTGGCGGATGTGCCAATTCTGGTGTTCTGTGGCAAATGCCAATAGAGCACTATGGTGCTGGCCAGTGAGCACAGGGCCCACTACAGGACGTCGGGCCCTCAGGTCGCCCTCATGAGGCCTGTTTCTGATCGTTTGGTCAGACACATTCACAGCAGTAGGGCTCTGGCAGTGCTCATCTTGTTCTTCCTAGCACAAAGGAGCAGATACCGGTCCTGCTAAGGGGTTAAGGGCCTTCTACAGCCTTGTCCAGCTCTCCTAGAGTAACTGCCTGTCTCCTGGAATCTCCACCGTACTCTTAAGACTGTGCTGGGAGACACAGCAAACCTTGTGGCAATGGCACATATTAATGTGCCATCCTTCAGTAGTTGGACTACCTGTGCAACCTCTGTAGGGTCCAGGTACCGCACCATGGTACTAGTAGTGACGCTGACCCAAGTCAACTGCAAACTAGTTAAAAATTAGTCGGAAAAGATGAGAGGGGACAAAACGTCAATGACCTTGTCCTTTTAAACCATTCCTGTTTTGGGGGGTGTCTCATTTTTGATCCTCTACTGCACCTGTTGTTAATTTCATTAACACCAAAGCTGAAACTGATTAACGGCCCTCCCTACTACCTAACTGACCAGATCAATATCCCTGAAGTTGAACTGAGTTGAAGCTATACTCTGATTAAAAAGTGTTCCCTTTATTTTTTTTTTTGCAGTGTATTTGTGTACCAATGCAGTCATTAAAGTAAATGACTGACAACATCGTATTACAGGTTTACCATATACAGTCATAAACATATAAACTATATATTATATAAAATGTATTAAATTGTTATGAGATCAACTGTGTAATAAGGAGGAGATTCAAGTGAAATTCCCTCTTCTACTGAAAGAGTGGGGATGATTGAACCCAGACATCCACCTCTAAATGCTTCATAATATAAAACTATTATATGAAATTGTTAGATATAAGCTGCCTAAGATCAGACACGTGGTTTTATTAGAGTTTAGCGATAAAGTTTTTACTTCAAATATATTTTACTCCATTCAAATCCATGGTAAGACAGAATAACCCATTTAAAATAAAAAATAAAAAAACCCGTAGTTTTCTAGATGTTCATCAATTTTATTATTATGGACAGACATGTAAAAACTCGGGAGACGTGTAAGGATAACTTTTGGCTGGTAAATAAAATGGCTATTCGTGTTGTAGACCCCTGGGACCCTGGTTCTTAACACCACCACTTTAAAGAAATCAGAGTGTATTTTTTGTTTGGTGTTTTTTTTTTTTTTTTTTTGGTTCAATGACTCGTTTTACATTAATCTCTGTATTTGTTTATAAATCTGAATTTTGAGAAATGGGTGGACTTCCCCTGTACCATTGTAAAAACCCGTCAAAGTGCATTAATGAATCATTTAGGTTTTAATGTTGTTCGGTGTGTTTATTAATGAGGTTGTGCTTGTTCTATGTTCTCCGTGTTACAGAACGCTCGGGCTGCTTGAGGAGAACGGTGCTAAGTAAACCCTTTGTAGTGTTTGGGGGTCTAATGAGCAGTAGACCAGGACAGACGAGAGGCTTTATTATCATTTGTAATGTAAGGGCCCACTGCTTAGGTTTCCATGCTATTGGTGAACAGGGATCCCTTGTGATTTCCCCCCCTTTCCTTTCGTTCGTGTCCCCGTGTGCGTTAATGGCTCCTCCTGCAAGAGAGAGACGGAGCTTGCACCGAAGAGCACAGGGGGGAGCTGTCCGCGAATACCCCAAAAAAAGCCCAGCTCACTCAGAGTTGGCGTTATTAAGTGTTTACGGCGGCGAGTAGGTTTATCTGAAATCGAGGGACCTTATGTTAACGCTCAAAAGACGCCGTTCGAGGGAAGCGTTGTAATTTTTGGGAGGAAAAAAAAATTCTACTCGCCAAATGAACTCCGTCAGAGCGACCAGCAGAAGACCAAGGAGAGTGAGGCCGCGCCCGGTGCAGCCGGAAAGGAACAACGCTGAAAGAGGTGAGCTGGGGCGCGGATAACACGGAACCCGAATCTGGTTATTTTCCGTCTAATTATTCCGTTTAGTTTGGCGAGCCGAATGAGGGGCCACTGTTCCGGAGCAGCGAGGACTGAGGAGCTTCAGCAGGAAACGTCGAGGCTCGGAGACAGTGGGCATGTAGGGCCAGGCCGCGCTTTGTTTGGCTTCATTGGCCACAAATATGGAGTAGCCTGTCGGCTAACCCTGTAATCGGCTCTAGCTAACGCTCTGAACCAGAGAAACCGCACGGTTGATGCAACCCCGGGTAAACACATCGCACATTTAAAATGCATTAGTCCTTTTGTTTCTCATATGGGTGTTTTTGTTGTTAAACAAGGATATTTACGACGTGTATAAGGGCATTAAACATGCGTTGCGCAGCTGCTTAGCTAGCCAGTGGGCTGCCATTTTGGGGGGTGTAGTTGGTAGAATTGAAATTAGCTAGCTTGGCTAACGCTAACTGACTTGCTAGCTAGCAACAGGGTAGTTTTTGCACGCAAACAAACAAAACAGTTACCACATGACGTTCTATAGTGCCCATACGTACACATTGTGTTTAGTAGGGTTAGTATCAGACGTTGGTAAGTTAACTCTTCATTTATCACAAACGGTATGTGTTTACACAGAGCAGGATTTGCTAACAGCAGCTAGCCGAGTTGCCAACTAGCAGGTTACCAGTTAGCTACGCAGTTGGGTTCGTGCCGAACCGAATGTGGAGAAAACCATAGTCTTTTTGGCTTTAACTTGAATTATGTTTGGGTGATTGTGAAGCATATCCGTGTTGTTTACGGTTAACGTGTAGATGGTGTACACTCCTCGTCGGCTTTTCGTAAAATTAGCTGGACGTCTTAGTCGTCAAGGCCTTCCTTCGCCTCCCTGCAGCCACAGATCAACGTTTCATTAGCTGTACGTCTATGATAATTAACCTAATCAGAAGCCGACGTCTTCACCTTTTCAGGCAGTGTGCAAACTCGTATTGCTCCAAACGTCAGTTGGTTTTGGAGCAAATGTTTGGGTTTTGCTGGTCAGGTCTTTGTGCTCAGACATTCTAACCCTTAATGGTCTGAAAGTGATGGGATTGACTTGATCACCCATTTGTCTGGACCCAGTAACAGAAGTAGTGCGTAGTCCGTAAACATTAAACTAGATAGCCGGCCTGTTTTTCCATTCTGCTCAAGAAATCTCCATCACGGGTAATTTGGCCTGATTAAAAAAGGAGGGAAGATTTTAAAGTACAGGAAGACTCATTCAGGAGGAAAATACATCAGATATGCAATGCCTTTTATTTCAGCTTGCAAATAAAATATAGCTGATGTAATCCAGCTTTGGACAGTATTTAAATCATGCAGCTGATTTTGTTATACCAAGTATGTGAATGTATATGGGTGTGTTTCATTGCAGAGCTGTATCTCAGAATTGACTGATTTGATCGAGTCCAGTAGAGTATAAGGAGTGTCCTTATCAGTATAACTATTTTTGTCGCCTTGTTGTAAAAAAAAGAACTGCACTGTAGCTTGTAGAACTGTTTGCTTGTAGGATTTTTTAATTAATTAATTAATTAATTTATTTGGTTAGTCAGTCATATCTACTTGCATAGTTTGAACCACAAGCATATGATAATATGCATTCACATTTATGGCATTTAGCTGACACTCTTATCCAGAGTTACTTACAAGTTTAATCATATGACGTGTAGGTGTAGTGTTAGGAATCTTGCCCAAGGACTCTTATTGGTGTAGCACAGCACAGACACCCAGGCTGGGATTTGAACCCCAGTCTCCCACATGTGGTGGTGTTGATGGCTCCCGGCAGGTAGTGTCATTATCCGCTGAGCTACACCGACCATGTGTGATAATATACCCATTGAGGTAAATTATCACATTGTGTCGGCATGTCTGTATGCTTAGACCCCATCATGTTTAAAAGTAAGACTTGATTTGAGCCTTTCTGAACAGTGGCCAGGAAACAAGACATATTGGTGCTGGATTTTAACAGATCAAGAAAGATTACTTTGATATTGCGAATTAAAGTGTCTTTAGTTAGCCCAGTTAACTTTTGGGTAGGAATGTGAGGTCTGCAAAATCCATTCAGTCCATGGTGAGCTTGTTATTTCTCCAATGAGTTGAATCAGATATGTGAGGCAGAGCACAAAAATGTCCATAATACAGGGTTTCCCAGGATTTAGCTTGGAAACTGAGCATTCAGTCTTTGATCACAGATATGATCATTCAGTGAGACGACGAGTGGGACTGCAGGTTATGTGAGCCATTTAAGTGACACCACAAGGACTAGACTTTGATACTGAGCTATACATTATTGTCTAAGAACTTCATTTATCTTTGACTTTTGGATGTTGTCTCCAGGTACCAGTTGAGCTGTAGGGAAGACAGCAAGTAATGACAGGTAGGTAGGGCATAAACACATGGAGGTGTTGAAACAGGTAGGGCTTCTGCTGTTAGTTCAGTTAATACAGCTTTTCTACAAATGTAGCTTTCTAGCGTCCAGGCTGACAGGTATTATTTATTATAGATTGCTTTACTTCTTTAGAAGTGTTAATACTGCAGTGTTTCCTCCAGTTTGGAACTTTTTGATGTTTTTAGCAGAGTTAGCAAAACGTCGTAGGTGTATGCAAAGAGCTGATTTGTTGATGATACTCTTAAATTCTAGGTGACAGTTTACAGAATTCCAGAATTCCACCGTCACTGTTGCAGTAAGGCCATATCGCCATTGTACTTAGTAAAAGCATTTTTGTTTTTTAAGGCCTTGAATTGTTTTCCTATAAGCATGTGTGCATTTTTACATGCCTGTCCTGCTCTGTTACGTCTAATCCAGTTATGACTTATACCTCTGAGATATGCTGCACCATTTTCACAGGAGGACAGAATACTAAAAAAATATATATATATTCTGATTCCGTCTAATTTTGGACTGTGTCTTTTTTTTTTTTTTCCTTTCATCCTCTCCCTTAATCACTTCATCTAGGTACTGTTTTCTACAACATGCTTGGGAAGAGGGAAAATACGAGACATAAACAGCAAAATCTTAGGCAAGTTGATTAATGCTAAACTTATCCTCTTTGCAGATGAGGACGTCCCTGCAGATATGGTTGCAGAAGAATCTGGTCCAGGAGCTCAAAACAGTCCATACCAACTCCGTAGAAAGTCCTTGTTGCCTAAGAGAACTGCGTGTCCCACAAAAAGCAGTATGGAGGTAAACAATCAGCTGAAGGAAAAAAAAAAAAACCTTTTTTTGCAATCTCAAATAGATCAAAACTGTATTTTTGTGAAGATTCTTTCAGACATAATTTACATAATGTTTCACAATGCTGCTTGTGTTTTTAGGGAGCCTCCACATCAACTACAGAAAACTTTGGCCACAGAGCAAAACGCGCTAGAGTGTCAGGAAAGTCCCAAGACCTTCCAGGTGAGCATGGAAACTTGTTCAGATGTACTAGTTATTATACTGAACATAAGAGATGTGACAGGACATGAACACTTACACCAAAGAAAAATGCTAAACCTTTATTTTTGTTGAGTATTGGCAGCTAGTAGGTTTTCATGTATTTGCTGGCTTTACCGTGATGTCTTAATATTTTATCTGCTTGTTAGAGAACTAAAGTTTAATCAGTTAATTTAATACCCAAAACCCAATAGATGCATACCTTTTCCCTTAATGATAGTGTTCTTTTGTAGCACATCCACTGTCGTAATACTATGTACAGGAGTAGTATGAGTTTAGCTTGTTACCTTGCAAACACTTAAAGCAGAGTACTACATAGCTTAAAGGGCAGAAAGGCATGTGTAAAAGAAAACGTTTAAGCTAAGACGAATTAAGCAGTTAATACTAGTAAACTATAGTGCAGAAAAGGAGAAATAAATGGTGTCAGTATCGTGACTGCCAAAACGTGTTTAATTAAATTGTTTTGGGGATGAATGTTGATTCACTGTCATTGTCTGGCATCACCTTACTACTTCACTCTCAGCTTTGTTGCTGAGCTAAGACAGATATGTTTATCTAAAAGCCTGACTGACATAATTTACTGTGGCTTCTAGTTATCTTAATTTTGCTTAAAAGTAATGGTTAAATGCTGATTGTCACTCTGTCATGCCATGACGAACTGAACAGAGCTCAGATTCATCAAGTACCAGTATCTTACTGCTCCACACTGAGTTTAAAATGTTCTCATTTTACTAATCTGTGACTGAAAGGTGTTCAGTTCACGGAGACCTGCACCAACAACCAACATCTTTAGTTTGCTATGTTATACTAAGCTAACACTCTGAGACTGTGTTAGGCTTTAGGTCTCTGTTAAGGATTAATGATCATTTATGAATAACTGAAACCTGGAGTGTAATCTGTAGAAAGGTGGTAAAACACCAAACCGAGTGGGTGCATTGCTATATAACCATGGTGACAAAAAAAAAATGGTCACAGCCCTAACCACAAGCCAGTTAATTTTGCCCACAGTTTTTTTTTTTTTATTATTATTTTTTTTTATTTTGCTTTGTTCCAAGTTTACAGGTTGTACTACATCATGATCAACAGCACAGATAAACTGTTGGTTCAACAGCAGTGTTAGTCTGCTCTTCTTTCAAATGAGTACATACAGATCATAAACATAATTTTCAAATCAATTCTAAATAGGCACAAGTAAGGTGGTTACGCATAAACCTAGAAACGACTTTCATACACTCTTTAAAGGTCAATGAAAGCTTGAGCTCAGCTTATCAATCATAACTTTTGGGCTTTGCGTTAAACTCAGGTTTCTGCTTCTGTCATCTCTTCTCCCCCAGCTGCCCCTGCAGAACAGTATCTACAAGAGAAGCTTCCAGATGAGGTGGTCCTGAAAATTTTCTCCTACTTGCTGGAACAGGACCTGTGCCAGGCTGCCTGTGTCTGCAAGCGATTCAGTGAGCTAGCTAATGACCCAATTCTCTGGTGAGCAATACGTCTTCAAATCATTTAGCTTTTATGGGTAATCTTCAAGCACAGATTGTCTAGAAGTAGCTCCCATTACTCCAGTTTTTTAGTTTGACAGATTTTTGTTTTGTAGGTAGGTCACTGTGTTTTCTCGTTTTAATTGATTAAATGATTTTCTTGTGGATTGATTTAATTCAATTCATTTATTAAAGTAGAATAAATGTCTAAATGTCAAGGTGCTATTTTTGTTTGATTGTACACTGTAGGAAGAGATTATACATGGAGGTGTTTGAGTACACACGGCCTATGATGCACCCCGAGCCAGGAAAATTCTACCAAATAAACCCTGAAGAATATGAGCAGCCCAACCCATGGAAAGAAAGCTTTCAGCAACTGGTATGAGTGTCTCTAAAAGAGGGATCAGCAGACTCTCTTAAATCGTAGTTCCATTCTTTCATGGTGATAGCACTAGTTCATATGTTTGTAATTTTTTGGAAATGGGTTGGTGGGGGGGGGTTCATAGTATCCGCCCTTCGAAGAGTCATGAGTAAACAGTGGACATATTGCTTTCATTCTTCTGAGCACATGTAGTTTGTTCATAACTCAATTCTTTGGCTTTTTGCAGTATAAAGGAGCACATGTAAAGCCTGGTTTTGCAGAGCATTTCTACAGTAATCCAGCCAGATACAAAGGCAGAGAAAACATGCTGGTATGAACTTTTTTGTTTTTACTTTACCTTATGTCATTGTTGTCATCAGGCTGCATTGATGAATTAAACAGAACATATGTTTTATTAATTCTTTATTTATTATGTATCTCATTTGTAGTACTATGACACAATTGAGGATGCTTTAGGAGGAGTTCAAGAGGCCCACTTTGATGGGCTTATATTTGTTCATTCTGGTATCTACACGGATGAGTGGATCTACATTGAATCTCCTATCACAATGATTGGTGCAGGTAAATCGGCTCCCCCCCCCCCGTTTTTGTAAGCAGTAATTTGTCAGATGTGTGCCAAGTAGCTAATTTATTTATTTTTGGTTGTCTATTTTTTTTCAATAACAGCCCCAGGAAAGGTAACTGATAAAGTCGTTATTGAGAACACTAGAGATTCAACATTTGTGTTTATGGAGGGTTCAGAAGATGCGTACGTGGGTTACATGACCATCAGGGTAAGTCTTTGTGCCCCTACTACTGCTTGTGTCTAGTTATAGCAGTCATCGCAACAGTAAACTCAGCTTTCCTTTTGCCCACAGTTCAATCCTGACGATAAATCAGCCCAGCATCACAATGCACACCACTGCTTGGAGATCACGGTGAACTGTAGCCCCAACATTGACCACTGCATTATTCGTAGCACCTGTACAGGTACTGGTGCAACTTTGTTTGGTTTTGGGCCATATCTATAGACATCCTTAAGACATTGCACACTTCCTGTGTTGTACTTGACTGAGATTCTCCATTTATTCTACAGTGGGCTCAGCAGTGTGTGTAAGTGGCCAGGGTGCATGTCCTACCATCAAGCACTGCAACATCAGTGACTGTGAAAACGTGGGCCTCTACATAACTGATCATGCACAGGTAGGAACCAGAAAATCACTTGTAATAGCACACAGAGCTGCATGTTCTCCTATCCTTTGTGGAGCCTTCAGTAAGATCATGTACACTCTGCTACCAGGGAGGCATTTCTCTCAGTTATTTCTGAGGTGCCTCAGAACTTTCAGTTGATGTGCAGGAGCATGTGTATATTTTCAGACATAAAAGATGGACTTGAAGAGACTTCTGTGATTTAGCCAAGAGTCATATGTAATAAATAAACAAATAAACTTAAACAATTATTTCTTTATCAAGTAGTACAAAACTGGCCAGAGGATGAGATGATGTTGGCTTAGCAACAGAAATACCGCTGCTGCTGCTGCTGTTTTGGCAAGCGGCGAAATTAAAATTAGCAGACCAGGCCTACAGCAGTCGAGATAGCAATGGTGGGGGGTGGGTGAGTAATAGAACACTTGTATGGCTTTTATTTATTTATTGTCTGACTGGGAGCAAATTTCCCTAATTTTTTTTTTTCTCCCAGTGGTCAATTTCCTGCTTACTCTCAATTTTCTCCTGCTGCATTATAGCAACAACTCTGAAGGCTAACACCTATATCTTCTGTGATGTATAGCCAAACAGAAGAATAACTTCTTTGGTGTTTTCAATGCTGTTTAAAGAACAGACTGTAAGAAGTTCTGTTACAAAGGTTTTGGGTTGATCTTTCTTGCTAGCGCCATTGGGAATTTTTGGATGCCTTTTTGTTTCTATGCAAAGTTGCTGTTAATGCTCTAAAAGGTCCAAGTGATGATGTAAACTAAGGTGATTAGTGTATTGAAGCAGATTTTGTATAAAAATATTCCCTCCAGCAGATCTAAAGTGTGCAAACAGTATTCAGTTAAGAAAGAAATTAACAATGCTGTCATTACCATGTATAAATGCATCCTTGGGGGCCCCCTTGTGGGCCTGAAGGACTAAGCAGCTGAATGTACTTGATGTTCATTATGGCTGTGTTAGGAAGGGTTCTCCCTTAAACTCATTTACAATGCGGTATAGGATATTGCTGCATAAGGAGTGAAATGTTGTTCATTTTAAACAACAAAATAAAATGGCTGACATACTATATAGTGCACTGTTTGTAGGCACCTGCTCATCTAATGTTGCATTTAAACTTTTACTGAACTTGGAAGCACAGAGTGATGAAGGAAAATTATGGATTGTTTGGGGGACACCAAGGACCTGGTTGGGGACCACTTCACCAGATGAAACATTACTGCAAGGTTTTTAATTGTATTTAGCCATTTTTGAGGCCAGGAACTGATGTTGGATAATTGGTTTTGGATTACAAACACCACTCCAACTCTTCTTGAAAGATGTTTGATTGTGGCCTATATCTGTCTATATAATGTATGTGCTGTGTTTTAAAGTGCTTGTGCTGAAACCAGTGGTCAGTTAAGGCATTTGTGAAAAATGTATAGCTAAACTTTTTGACCTTGTACAATAAGAAAGTTAATCTTCAAGATGGTATGAAGTGCTGTTATCTGCAGTGAGCAGAGTGTTTGTTCTTCAGATTGTTGTCCATCAAAAAAAAATGCATGTTTGTTTTTATAGGGCATTTATGAAGATAATGAAATCTCAAACAATGCACTAGCAGGGATCTGGGTTAAAAACCATGGCAACCCAATCATTAGAAGAAACCATATCCATCATGGCAGGGATGTGGGCGTGTTTACATTTGACCATGGCATGGTAAGTTTTCTACTCCATTTCTGCTTTTCTTTCTTTTTGTTTGATCTAATGACTAAATCTAATGGCTTGTTGGGTTGTTTGCTGATTGTTTGTCTCCCCCTACAGGGCTACTTTGAGAGCTGCAACATCCACAGGAATAGGATTGCAGGTTTTGAGGTGAAGGCGTATGCTAACCCCACAGTGGTACGCTGTGAAATTCACCACGGGCAGACAGGAGGCATCTACGTCCATGAGAAAGGCCGGGGCCAGTTCATTGAGAATAAGATTTATGCCAATAACTTTGCTGGTGTGTGGATCACTTCCAACAGTGACCCCACAATTAGGTCAGTGGTTGTCTTTTAATGATTAGTGGAAATGTTGAACTTGCCTTGCATGAATAATCTGGACAGATTGATAGGGCTGTATTTTGGTATTAATTAGCATTAAATGATAACACTGACAGGTTGTTCCAAGTTGTATTGTAATTTTGTTTACTTGCTCGCTTTTCCGTAGGGGTAATGCCATCTTCAATGGAAACCAAGGGGGTGTTTACATATTTGGCGATGGCAGGGGTCTCATAGAGGGAAACGATATTTATGGAAATGCCCTGGCTGGCATTCAGATCAGAACTAACAGCTGCCCTATAGTGAGACAAAACAAGATCCATGATGGACAGCATGGTGGCATCTATGTGGTGAGTTAGTTGTTGTTACTATTGTATTAATTTAGTAGCAGCAGGAGTATTGTTCTCAAGTCATTTCTGAAACCTGGCAAATTAATTTATTAATTGGGAAGTTTGGTAGATAAGATTATATATTTAGTTAGAACAAATAAACAATTTGACTCGGTGTGTGGGTGTGGTGGGTTTGTTTTATTTATTTATTTATTTATTTCTTAAAGCACGAAAAGGGGCAAGGTGTCATTGAGGAGAATGAAGTATACAGCAACACTCTGGCAGGAGTGTGGGTGACAACAGGGAGCACACCGGTGCTCCGAAGAAACAGGATACATAGTGGCAAACAGGTACACATCCCCAGCTTTCTTGCTGTGTTCTCATGTTATCCTTACAGGTTTTGCAATTGGAGTCCATCCATGTTTGTAATTCTCTTTTAATAGGTTGGTGTATACTTCTATGATAACGGCCATGGAGTATTGGAAGATAATGATATCTATAATCACATGTACTCTGGAGTCCAGATCAGGTAGAGTTCTAGATTATTTTATTTGTATTCATGTTGTTGTTGTTTGGAAGGTTTTAGACTTAAGGTTTTTGTTTTGTTTTTTGTCTTAACACAGAACTGGGAGCAACCCTAAAATTAGACGAAACAAAATCTGGGGAGGGCAAAATGGAGGCATTCTTGTTTACAACTCGGGTAAGTTAATCCCATTTTGTTTCTGCATTCTACTTTTTATGTCCGTAGTCCGAACTGTCCCTGTAGCGCCATGATTTTTCTGCATTAGGTTAAAAGTAATGCACCTATAGCCTATATAACTTTAAATATACTTGCAGTTAGGAAAGTAAAATCTTATGTATTTAAAACATGCATAATAACTAATATTGTCTAACATCGTCTGTCCTCAGGGTTGGGTTTCATTGAGGACAATGAGATCTTTGACAATGCAATGGCTGGAGTGTGGATTAAGACAGACAGCAACCCCACGCTGCGCAGGAATAAAATCCATGATGGTCGGGATGGTGGTATCTGCATCTTCAATGGTGGGAGGGGTAAGGAAAGATTTTTTTAAAATTTGTTTTTTTTTTTCTAAATGCCAATGTACAGAAATATATAAGATCAAATTAACTATGGATATTAATATTATTGGGTGTGATCAGTTGCTGGTATCTGTAAAAGTAGGAGTTAATTCTTGTATTATATACAGGTCTATTGGAGGAGAATGATATCTTCAGGAATGCCCAGGCTGGCGTTCTCATAAGTACAAACAGTCACCCGGTGTTGCGGAAGAACCGGATATTTGACGGCTTTGCTGCAGGTCAGTTTCGAAAGCTGCAATCTTATGGTTTTCAAAATGTAGTAGCCTTGTAGCATGAATGAATGAATGAATAAGTTAGTGAGTAAAAAAGTATTTGCTAGTGATCTTGTGTTGCTCTGCGTTTTTTGTTAGTACTACAGTGATTGCAGTGTACACTTTCTCATTTCCTCCTAGGTATTGAGATCACAAATCATGCTACAGCAACTTTAGAAGGCAATCAAATATTTAACAACAGATTTGGGGGACTGTTTCTAGCTTCTGGTGTCAATGTCACAATGAAAGGCAAGTATTATTAATCCTTTAGCACTGCTGTTTTGCCTTCTGTTTATGTGTGTAATCTAATTGGTGCATCTCTCTTTATTCCAATAGATAACAAAATCTTGAACAATCAGGATGCCATAGAAAAGGCTGTGAGCAGAGGTCAGTGCCTGTACAAGATTTCCAGTTACACCAGCTATCCCATGCACGATTTTTACAGGTACAGTAACTAGTCCATAGCTTAAGGAAGCTAAAGAAACTGGAATGTAAGTTCCTGTTCATTAATGTGATTGTCCTCTTTGCTCTTTCTTTTCATTCAGGTGCCACACCTGTAACACAACAGACAGAAATGCAATCTGTGTAAACTGTATCAAGAAGTGCCACCAAGGGCACGATGTCGAGTTTATACGGCACGATAGGTTAGTGTTGATTACCTACCACTGTTCTGTTTTATTGTTATTAATCTAGGTTACAATTAGGGCTACTCATTTTAGTGGTTTCTTAAATCAGTTAAGTTACAAAATTGTATGTATTGTTAGATATAATCCAGGACATGTTGACTAATCCATGCACAGCTGGTCTAATCCTGTGTATAATCTGCTCTGTCTAGGTTTTTCTGTGACTGTGGTGCGGGTACATTGTCAAACCCTTGCACATTAGCTGGAGAGCCAACACATGACACGGACACTTTGTATGACTCGGCACCTCCTATAGAGTCTAACACGTTACAACACAACTGAGGCTGAACCTGCCCTCTGTCTCAGCACCCTGGTCTTTAATTTAACCTGCCTACAAAACAAGAGCTTCTGCCACTTTGGGCTTGAAAAGACTCTGTGTAAAGCTACAGGACAACAAAATCTTACACTTAAATTGTTAAATGGAAAAGAAAACCATTTGAGGAGATTTGAGGAACTCCTATGGAAAGCTGCCTCGTTGCTGGATAGGGATGTCTGTGTGTTGCTAAATAAGAAGTGTTCTGATGCAAATGGAAGCAAGAGATTCCCTGTTCTTTTTCAGCTGTGCAAAATGGCTCTTGACCTGCAGAAAGTTGAGGGTTGCGTAGAACTTTGGAAGAGTTAAGAGTTGCACAGAGAAGCAATATGTTGACTCAGGATTCTGGAGATTAAGAGATGAGACTACAACAGCGTCATGTTTTGGAAGAAGAAAAACGATGGAAACTTCCTTGGTCTTTCCAAACCGATAACCCTGTGCAGTCTCTGATGCGTGCAGGTTCAAACGGAGAAGATCTACTGCAGTTTTGTACAGACCTGACAGTGGCCAGAAACACTTGGAGCCATTGCCCCTCCCCCAGAGCGGCTTCTTGGATAGGAGGGAGAGTCATGATGACATGGCTTCCTTGGCAACTGTTTCTAGGTAACAGATGTGCTGATTATATGTATGGTAAAAAAAAAAAAAAACTAAAAAAAAAATGTTGTTAGCACTTGCTTTTTTAATATGTTAATGTTATTCTGATCAACAAATATGATTTTAATGCTTTCTCATGTAGTTTTGTATTTTCAAGCAAAAAATCTTACTGTATTTGAATGTCTTTTATTTTATTATATATTATTATTGTTATTAATATTTTTTGTTAGCGCACGTCAGGCTTGTAATCATACTGTGTCTCAGCATATAAATTCTTTCTGTGAAAGAGGATTAGCAAAGAAAAAGATTTGGAAAACTTAACACTAAAATGTCCTCCAGCTATGGTTTTCGATATGCAAGGTGTGAAGCAGTTGATAGTGCGTGTGCGAGTTTGGGTTTGTTTGTTTTTGTTTTGTTTTTTTTCCCCATTTGTTTTTTGTGGGGGTGTGGTGGTCCCTCTCTGATTGTAATTAGTTCCACAACTCAGTGTTTGCTTCACCTTTCACTGCTGAATTTTTTTACTACAATGATTTTTTTTTGTTTTGTTTCAAAGAAATGCCTGTTTAAAAGTTTGGAAAACTGAATTTCTAAACAGAATTAAAAGTCCAAAAGGCAATGGAAGTGTTTGTGAACAGTGGAATACTATACTTGTGAAGCCTTGCTTCACTCTTTTTTTTGTTTGCTTACAGAATTACTTCAACGTGATACTGAGGCCCCCCTCTTCAACTATGATACATGCATATGGTTTTCTTTTGGGTCCATGGCCCCTCATGTGCCTGTTTGAGTGTTACATAGAATTGAAAAGCATTGCTGGAGTTTGCTACGTTAAAGGCCTCGGCCTCTTAGCTGAGACACATATTTCTACAGCCTCGTTGTCTTTTGCCCCTCAACTTCATCCCCATCTATGTGTAATGTGGTGACTGTGGCTTCTCATGCCGCCTGAATTGTATGCATGTACCATAACATCTAGACTTAATATATTGTGAAGTATTCAATAACCATTATGTAGATGCTAGTATGAATTTAAAAAGGGTTTAATTTCCTAGAAAAAAACAAGAAAAAGGAAACTGGTCATTTTTAAGAAAATAAACTTTATTAGATCAAGGTGGACTGTGCTTTATTTTTCTGGGACATGTCATTGCAGTTAGTTTGCTTGATTTGTCCCAACTCATGTCCCAAGTTTGTCTTGTCTAAAAACATATTTGACGCTGTAGGCGTTTCTATTAATTGGGCCATTTTTATTTGTAGATTCATCCTCAACGTTTGACACCACAGACGAGTGTAGTAGTGTTGGGAATGTAACTCCAGGGTCTGTTGTTTGCAAGCTATGTCCCTTCATTAAGCTTTGGTGGGTCTTCAGTCCCATCATTTAAGTTGTTGAGAGGTTTATACGCATGTCAATGTAATGCACTTTTTCTAAAGTACCCTTTCTCGTGGCCAGACTTCAAGAGCTTGCCAAACACGACTTGATTATAGATATTGTAAAATACCATCCCATCTTGTTTGCAGGTGTGGCTTTCCTGAAATGAGCCGATAGAGCAGTCGGTCTGAGTCAGCCAAGCAAATATTGTGAGAGCAAAGTCCTTAAATCATCAGTGCTTCGCACTATTGGGAGAACTTTACTGCTGCTCATCTCAGCAGGTTATCCTGTGACTGATAAGACATGTAGGTCGTTATTGACACAATTCATAAAGCCTCTGCTGTTCTGAATACCCGGGTAAATACTGGTGTCCTCGTAATACTGGTGCACTAGTAAGTTAAATAAGGGCTCTTCAAATTCTCCAACAGAGCGTTGCGTTGACTGACTGTACTAAGTTTCATTGCTGTGGAATGATCAACACTGGCCCAACATTATCAGTGTTTTTTAACACATTAGTTTTATTGGATAACTGTGTACACTCTTAATGGTGCCAGAACAATGCCACTGAAGAAGCACTTGTTTGTAAATGTACGTAAAGGTTCTTAATGCACAAATCGGGGAACTGAAAGAACTTCTGTGGCACTTCTTTGGTTTATTCAGACTTGTTTTTCCTTTAGAGTTGCCATCACCATTATCAGCAATAAGATGAAGTTTACCATAACTTGGCTCCTTGTTGAATGACAGTAGTTACAATATTATTTAATGGTGTCATTTAAATGTCAGTAATCATTGAACAGCAGTTTGCAAATATAGAAACAATGTTTTTATTATGAACTAAGGCTTTGCCTTCACTCTAGTTCGGCATCAGTAATCTAATACTGAGCTCTGCTGCCTAAATCTAATGAATAAGAAAGACTTGCATTTAGATTATAACAAAGCTTCTTTTGTTTGAACTGGGCTGGTTTTTGCTATTTCTTGTAGAGAGTATGATCATTGATCATTTGATCATTTTAGAGAATACTCCAAGCTGGTCATACCTGATGTTTGTTTTTGTGAGGTAACTAACTTAGAAGATAATTTCAAATGAGTGAGGATGTAGTATAGTCATGTAAAACCGATTTAGGACTGCTAAGGTACGTAAAAATAAGCCAGTGTTGTAAGAAAATGTCAGAATAAAATACCAGTAACTTGGCAGGATGGGCCCTTTAAAAGACATAAAAGAGACATTAACATTTCCCATTGAAAGTGGTCTTCAGTTAGACAAACGAGCATTACTGGCAGCGCACACTAGTGCTTCGCTGAATGGGAACATGAATTGTTTGCACATGCTCTTGGCCTTGAGCTGCTAATCTGTGGACACGAGTTGTATTGGCCCAGTGGTTGGAATATTTAACTAGATTGCGTGTTTGAAGTGAGTCTAACTTTTTGTATACATTCTCTCATACAAGCCATTCTTCAATATCGTTAAAACGATAAATGCTGGTAAATCAGCACATGTATCTATGTATACATACAAGTATATTACACTGCTAATACGAGAGTTAAAGGGGAACTTTGAGATGTAAACAAATCACTTTAAAAGTGGTTTGATGTACGGTGGTTTGTTGGAGAGAAACATACTGAACTTACACTCACAAAAAGTTATTATATGCAATGGTCTGAAACTTTAGTTTATGATGAGGCTCCCAAAGAAATCTTTAACACTACATATAAAACACAGAAGATATATGTGATGCCTGGTTCCTATCACCGCACTGCTTCTGTAAAGAAATAAAAGAAATCAGTGTCTGTAAATTTCTCTACAATTAACCACTTCACACCATATCACTCTGAATTATTACCGTTTCTGATATTAAAAAAACATGGTGGAACTCCCCTTTATGTCAGCTCCGATCTGTCCTCATTGCCCTCTACAGAAGCAGACAAACATCTGCTTACAACGTCCACCCCCCTCTTATAGCCCCCCTATAACACACTCCCCCTACCACAAATCAATCATTTCACAGAGGGAGCCAACATGTATAGAACAACTCGGACAACTGGGAGAGCCCCATACTAGTCATAAGGCCAGTCATGAGTTGCATGTGAAAATGTGGATTTGTGTGGCAAAGGATGTTTTACTGTCTACCGAATTGCTCGCTACCGTTTATTGTCAGGGTTTAGACCGGAGAATCATTTCTGAACTGACCATTAAATGGGAGCAAGAGGACAAAATGGGGAAGACAAATGACTGTGTGACTGGCTCAAAATGCAGATTCACATCTCCGTCCTCTCCAACCTGTAAGCCTTTATAAGCACCCGTGTAGGTCTGACGGCTAAACGCGAGAACAGTTTCTACGTCACGACGCGAAATTCCATTTCAGCATCAGCCTCCAGGACTCCCCCGCCGGCTGACGTCACGAGGCACCCGACCTCGTTCACAGCTAAACATTAATGTATAAAAGACACGTGCGGGTTTTTCGGTTATGGCACGTATGTGGTCAAGGTGTTTCCTCGGATGTGATCAAGTGACGTCACGTGGGCTGATTGACCTTTATTGGCGTTGACTGATCAGGCTGGGCTGCCTAGCTGATGGTTAGTGATGATCAGAGTTTCCTGAGCGCAAGGGGTGCAGAGACTGGACGGGAAGCTCGCAGCTGTCCGGGGTGCCAGCGTGCAGTGCGCGGTGCGCCGCGGCGGCTGCTGCTGCTGCTCAGCTCTGCTGAAAAAAAATAGAAGCGCTACCGCGCTGCGGCAGTTGTCAGGGGAGATCGGAGAGCAGCGTTGTGATTGGCTGAAGTGCCCCTGTTGCCTTGGCGACGGCGGGGGGGTACGGTAGCGTTGCTGTGCAGCGTGATCTCTGCGCCGCGCTGCGTGCATGGAGGAAGCAGCTGCTGATCTTTTGACACACACACAGAGACACACACACTCACTCACTCACTCACAGAGCACAACACGAGAGAAGAGGGAAAGAGAGAAAAGGCGACTGCATGAACACAGCGAGGCTCCGTCGGCGGACACGACCTTAGAATGCACGAATGTAAGTGATCGTCTCTGAACGCTGAGCTGTGATCCCGATAGAGCTGTGTGTGTATATGTACACATACCAGTCTGACCGTTTCGACAAAGAGCTGCACTGAATAACACATTTACATAAACACGCTCCGTGTACCCTGTGATATATAACCCCCTCGCAGCTTTCTGCGGGGCTTCGTCGATAAATCCCAAGGTTTATCCGGTGTCGTTTCCTCCTCAGTCGCTTGTACGGAGCGAATTTACTTCTGTTTTGTTCTCGCTGTGAGGAAATAAAACCCCACGAATTTCGGACCATGTGATCCAGCTAGCTAACTAAGTTGAATCAGCGGAATGTACACGTTTTCACCTACATACAGCTTACACAATGCGTTCAGTCAGCGACCAAACAAAGCGTACATTTGAACGTGTTGAAAGACTTAACTATGTATTTGGATATAGTTCAGACAAGAGATGTTATTTATTAGGAGCTATTTTTGCGCGAACTCAGCCTGAAGCCACGCATTAGCGCTTATGCTACTGGAGCTAGCTTAGCTTAGCTTGACCTGCTCCCAGTGCTCTCGGCTGCTGTTAGTATTTTTATTTTGTTGTGTGTTTTTTCAGCTTCTGTCCGTTTTACGAGCCACGACTACACACACAGACATGTTTGAACACTTATTAGTGAGTTATGGTAGATTGTACTGGATGGTGGTCGATGGAAGTCTTCACGTTTAAGTACTTTAGCTACTTTATTTTGTTGACTCATCATCTGTTCGCGAAAGCTGAACGGCACGTCCGTCGAGCAAACACGAAAACACGTCGGGGAAAGAGCGACGTTTCGAAGGTTATTAGTGAAGGTTACTGTGCTGTCCATTTTGTTCCGAGTGGTGAAAATCTAGGGCAGCTATGTAAGAGGAGAGTGGAGGGTGGGGGCTGCCATTGTTACTTTTTGTTTCCCTTTTCGTCTGATATCGGTGGCCATTCATTCCTACACGGCCTTTTAAAGTGAAGGTGAAACTGAGCTCCTGATAACAAAATGTGCTGTCCGTTCGAGCAGGCAGCGTCTCCGACAGGCTGGCCAGATTATATGCGTGTGAGTGACACTGACACGTGGTCAGAAGGAACTCATAGCTGGGCAGGACGAGCGAGCGGCTCCTGTCACATGATCAGAGCGCTGAGTTCTGCTTTCATGGCCGAGAGAGTATCCACTTCAGCAGTCCGCACTGTAAACACGCAGACACCACATTGGGCACTGGATCCAGAGTTCAGTGTTGGTGTAGGCTTGTTATCTTGTGATCCGGCTGATCAACAGCACTGTTTGGTAACACTTCAAGTAATGTTTCAGTTCAGTGTGAATTGGGGGTGTCTTGATTCAGTCCCTTTTTTTTCTATACAGCACTATAACAATATCCAACATACAAATCCCATAGCCTGATCCACGAACCTCTCTCACAAAGCAAGGTTAGCCATCTGACTTTCTGCTTAGTTCACAATAACCCAAAATCTTCTCCCTTGTGATGGTATATCACTTTCAACCAGGTTACATCTCTGCATGCCTAAGCTGCTTCAGGCCAAGTTACGTTTGAGGTTTCAGGTCATAAACAGCTCTTAGAGGCAGATGTGGATGCATCCAGCACTTTTGGGGTCACTTTTTGCTCTTTGTGGCATCTGTTGTTCAAAGTGTGTCTTTTCTATAGAGGAAACATAGATATAAAGAATTTACTACTCCAATAAGTGCTAAAGTAATGTCTGTGATTGATGATGTTGCTGTCTACAGTTCGTGCACTACGTTATACATATTTATGTAGTATCACAACTTTACTCCTAGTATTTCATGCTGTTTGTCTTGAAACTTTTGCTGTGTAGGAAATAGTTTTGGCTTGATCATCCAAACCTGAATTGATAAAGTTCTTAACCACAATTAACCACGCGGCTGCATTTGTTATTTTTTGTGAAGATGACACTTACTCAGGAATCTTGTCTGAGTAGAATGTGCTTAATGAGCCAGGTCCTTAATTTCTTGTTTAGACTGTCAACTGATTTTTGGCACATGATTTTGGTCAGTCTGAACATCAAAAATAAAACATAGTGTTAGTGCATTTGATCCAGGCCATATTTGGAGGTGATTTGAAAGGCAATTCAGTCCGATTTTTACAGATGTGTCTCAGTCTGGATGCGCTGAGCATTTAAATAGAAAAAAACATCAAAGCGACTTTTGCGCCTCTTGCCGTGTGACAAAGAACGACCATGGCAATCCAGGGTGACGGAGGTGCTGAGATTTGCTGTGTAGTTACTGACACCTACATTGTTACCACACCAACACCTGCAGACAGGTAATGTGGGGATACACAAATGTGATCTGATCACTTGCAAATAACAGTGAGGGCCATCGTCTCAAAAGATCTGATTTGAGAACCAAATCTGATTTGCGTGCAGTCTGAGCAAGGCCTTAGTAGGACATAAACACTAAACCACAGATGTGTTTTAGTGCTCTAATCTAACCCAACAGCCATGAACTAATACGTTAGCCCCAAGGTAACATTCTAGCCATGAACTAACATGCTAGCCATGATACAGTAATATGATTCAATATGACACATTGCATTGTTGCACCCCTGGTCTTTGATTAGTTGGCTTGTTTGGCTGTTGTCAGCTCATGTCACCACTGAAAGGACATATATATCTGTCAGTCAGTTTAACGGCTTGAGTCCATGTTATGATTTAGTGCTGAAATCTGGCTACTGTGTTTTTCTCAAGACCTGACTACCTTGCTGAATTAATGAACAGAGCGATTGCCGCCTCTTTATTGCTGCTCTCTGGAGGGCTCTTGTAGGGCACAGCAAATGATCCCTTGCTTATTGCTGCTCTCCTGACACCAGGCCGGGAAATTAATTAGTCTCATTATGACTCTCACAATGACAGAGATGTTCTGGCTTTTTGCTTGCCTGAATGTGTTCTTGTTCTCCCTCTCAGAGGCTGAAAAATGCAGTGTGGAAGATTTAATGTAACATTCTCCATTATGGTTGCCGGAAAACTATCACCTTTAAATCAAAGGCTAAACCCTGCACATCTTTGACTTATTACACTTTTTTTTCTCGAGATAGGATAAGGGGGTGGGGGCAAAAGAGTCACCATGCTGTTTATCAAATGTAACCGTTTTGGTGGCTGCAGTAATGCCTCCAGTTTTCTGTATTGACGAGTGTCTTTTTAGGTCTCCTACTTATCTGAGTGGACCATTTAGCACTTCCAAAACACGTCACAACAAGCCAGCCCGTCCCAGCTTTCACCCGCCACATAACGACTCTGTCCTTTGTCTGGAGACCCCTCCTCCTCCCATCTTCTCGTTATGGCCCAGCTGCACATATTTCTCATCTGCAGTTAGCCTCTTTTTGTTTCTCGTGCCCTCAGCGACAGGCCGAGTGGTGCAACTTGCATCCCCAGGAGTCTGGAACGCTTCAGTTGCCATGGCTACATGGTGACACCGGGGCGTGGTAATCAAATATAGGCGCTGCTCTGGATTTCAGTTGCAAATGTGAGCCCCCAAGTTTGGCTAGGTAGCGTCGCACCCCGAGCGCGCCCCCCAACCCCCACGCTCCCTCAGCCAAGCCCAGCATGGAGTACTCCGTCTTGTCCCTTTCTCTGGCATCCCTCTCTCTTTCCCTCTGAAGGATTTAGGTCTTTGGAGCAGCCGGCAGGGCCATCGGGGCCCCTCTCGCCTATTGACAGTGATGCTAATGTTGCGCGGTGCCTTGATGCAAACATCCAGCCCCAGCCCTGTAGCCCCTGTGTCACCCTAGTTACAATGGCCTCCATTGTGTCGGTCACTCCTGCCTGAATAAACTGGGTGTGTTTAATTGAGATGGCAGGGTGTGAGAGTGACACAGGATGGAGAGCAGGCGGCATGCTGGTGGGACAGCAAGCAAGACTGTGTGTGCTATATTTGTGTACTTAAGCATGTTTGTGTGCCACAGGAAATGTGTGCAGAAATAGCTTTTGTACTGTCCGATTGATACATGGGTGCTAATTACTAACCTACATTACCATTGTCATGACTTGAAATTACTTCCTCAGCATTTTTATATATACACACACACATATTTATTTATATATATATATATATATATATATATATATATATATATATATATATATATGTGTGTGTGTGTGTGTGTGTGTGTGTGTGTGTGTGTGTGTGTGTGTGTGTGTGTGTATATATATATATATATATATATATATATATATATATATATAAAATAAATTCCAGTAAATGGATGCTACAGGGAGCACAATGCCTACGTTAATTTGGCCCTCTCCAAAAAAAAAGCAATCCAAGCCATTTTGACGCAATGTCCTTGAGGTTTAGGATTACAGCTTTTCAGATTCCAAAGCACTTTCTAAGTAGCTTGGGTTCTAAAACATGTGTTGTGGAATACTGGACGCCAAGCAAATTATCAACAACTGAGACTATGTGTTGTGTGAGGTAGCAATGGGTATATGTAACACCCCTAAGTGGAATTTGATAGTTTGTCAGGATTCCTTGCAGAATTTTTCATAAGAATGGGACATATCCATTAGTTTCTGTCAGACATCTCCCCCTGCGTCAGGGACCCTGCCAAAGAGAATATCTAAATCCAGGACGGATTTTGTAAGTGAAAAAGTTTTGGTATCAATAGCAGTTATTAATCTCCAGCTGCTGTGTAATGAGGGTAGGTGACCTTCCTGCTGGGCTGTCAGATCAACTCTCTCAGCACTCTACCGAAACACCAGGAGCCGATGACTCATGCCTGATGCTGTGCAGACCAGGACTGACGGCGATAAGAAGGTGCGGAACAGAAAAACGTCTCTGCAAGAGTTTCTGGCTGAGACTCTTTGGTTGAGGAGGGCTGATTAGACATGCTGGGCCATGCAGCACACTTTTCACGCAGCGTGTCACCATTCTTTTTTTATTACCAGCGAGCAATTGCTTCCCCAGCCCTGAGTAAGAGAACTGGTTGAGCGATGCGTTAATCCTCTCTTAAACATTGATGGAAATTAGGCCGCCAGAGCTGGATGACAAGAGGTGGGAAAGGTGGATGTTGGATATTTATAGATTAAATGAATCTCTTAAAAACAGTTTAGCCTTATTTCTTCTCTGAGATCGGTAATAGCCCAGTAATACTTTTCTCATTGTTGGTGAGTTTGGCTTTAAATGGTAGAATAGAAGAATATAACTGACTGACTTTAACAACTGTTCTTATTTACAACCTCATAAACAGCAAGGCCTGCTTTGTGGTTGCATTTGTTGGAAAGTTCCATGCCCATAGGTTGGCTATTCAAATGAGCGTGTGCGTGTGTGTGTGTTTTGAAACTACTCCACCCATAGACGTAGTGCATGTTTGTGTTTGAAGTGGCTGTGAACCATTGAGTGCTGTCATTAGCATTGTCTCTCTTTGTGGATGGAGAGCTTGTAGATGTGCTGATGAGCTTGCAGGAGCAGGTTGGCTTTGTCTTGCTAATGGAGGTTAATGAGAGCCAGTGTGTGATGATGCTGGGATCAGAGCAGAGAGAGGGAAAGCAGGGCATCCAAAAGAAGCAGGGCCTGTATCCTGCATTTTTCCTCCACAGTCATAATTCATTATATGACCAACTTTAGCAGGTTGTTTTAGTTACTGCACATTTACGACTGGTGTATGTAAATGACCACAGTTCGAATTGGCAGTCTTGCATTGTCTGGGCTGAAACACTGCTTATGCGTTAATGTGAATGAGCGGTGCTAAACTGCTGTTGGCTGAAGACTGGATTTATGTATTGGCTTTCGTGACCTCACCAACATTGTGAGCTCAGAATGAGATTTTCCGTGGTTTAAGACGAGCTCTAGTCTGGATACACTGCTATTGTTTACCTCTTTATAGGGCAAAAGTGATAAACTGAAGTACACCCTTTTTTTTAACCCTCATGAGAGGCAACGCATAAGTTCCAAGTTTACTCATGCTCTACACTCGCTGATCATTTTGTCAACAAGAAGAGTTTTTCACATGAACAGGAAGAGGTTTTTTTTAATGGTGTCTACGTTGTTTTAGAAAAAAAGAGTCTTGAAAGAGGAAGAAGCCCCCCTCCCCTTTCCTTCTCCTTGCTCTACTTTCCACAGAGAGAGATGCAGAGACAGGCAGAGTGAAGGAGAGAGGTAGGCTAAAGAGAGAGGGGGAGTGATTCAGAGCAGCACTTTAGGTGATTATTTATTTATTGATGTGCTGTATGGTTTCCATGGCAGTGGCTCATTTTAGTGGTGGTACCGGTAGGAAGAGAAGAGAGGCAGTCACTTTTCCCCGGCAGCCAGACCTCCTTTGCTTGAGCTGATTATTTATTCATCAGTGTATTCTGTGTGATTTCCGTGGCTGTCCATCAGAGGAAGCCATTTAGTCTGCATCCGAGCAGCGCTCTGATTGGTCTGCTTGGGCCGTTGTCTCTATCCAGTACTCCAGGGGCTTCCTGTTCCTCCAGGCTGTCTGGGGCCACCTCTCTGCCTGCAGCCACGACCAGGGAGATGTGGCCTGGCTCTTGCTCAGCCTCTTTGTCCTTCTCTGTCACTGGGTTTCACAGAGGGCATTTACTGAGCCATGAATACGAGTGCTGGGTTTCGTGCTGCTCCGATCCGCGAGGCTTTTCTGCTGAATACACACACAATGTGTGGTTGTGAACAGGAGGAGAGGATCGCAGTCCTTTCAGGCACTCAAGTAGACTCCTAAGAGGCCCTTAACTCTGTCCTGAGAACCCCCTCAAGAGCCTCTCAATTCTCCTAAGTAAGGATAGGGGAAGAGGAGAGGGCAGGGAGAACAGAAGATATTCATAACAGCTGACAGTGTCCGGTGACAAATGTGGTGTAAGCGCTGTAATATCGTATGGTCTCTTGGTGTATCCTGAAGCAGATAATCCAAATTTCTAATTAGATTTTTTTATAGCCCTGACCTAAATCCATGCCGTTCATAGTATTTTCTCTCTGTCATGCGTCCTGTAGTACTTTTGAGCTATTGCATGCCATATATGAGTGTTTTTTGATTCTGAGATCAGTATTGGATTTGACTTTTGGTACTTTTGAAGTTAATTAAAATTGAATGCTGGCGCTATCCAATAAATTCTAACAGAATCACCTCCCAAATTGCAACCTCAAGAAATGGCCTTACAAAATGGCTTAGTCATGTGAGCATATGTTCATAATATAAGCCCCTCCCCCACATTCAAGCACTTTTAGATGAGTTTTGGTCAGTGACTGTGGTATATAGCAGCAAATCTGGGAACCTTAAAAAAGACAAATAAGTGCATTGTAGATGCAATGAAATACATTTATATACACTTATGTTCACTACTGCAGCAAAACTGTTACACCTTATATGCCATGTGACCGTTTGAATGAAGGTGGTTACATCTGTTGCACAATATGAATACCAGTGATTTCTCACCACTGAAATTCATGAACTTTTCCAGTCATCTAACTACAGAGGCCAAGTAAAGCTTTGAATATGAATATGAAATCCATATTAGCCCTGCTGTCTGTTTTTCTCTTTTGTCTGTAAACTGGAATCTCGTTAACACATGTTTTTGCCTCCGTAGATCCTCCTGGTTTGATGGGTCCAATAATCGGCATGTCTCCAGATAAGAAAGCTGAATCCCCAGGATCTCAGGGGGTGTGTGGAGCAGGGACTCTTCCAGAAGCAGAAAGCGCCTCCAGCCCGATGGCCACTAGCCTGGACCGGATTGGCCCCGCCGGGGTGCCGGGAGTGTCTAGGGCTGAGCCTGAGGATGATGAGTTGACCAATCTGAACTGGCTGCACGAGAACCTGTTACAGAATTTTACTCTGGGAGGATCTGAGGCCCAGCCCTGCCGCGGACCCTTGTTTGACATTGAGGGCAGTATTAGTTCACCGCACGGCCACAGTTTGTCCTCATCCTCCACTTCTTCTGTTTCATCAGGAAGTCCAGGCAGTGAAAGGGATCCCCTCAAATCAAAGCCCCCTTTTTCCTTCTCACTTCTCATCTACATGGCAATTGAGCAGTCTCCTAGCAAATCTCTTCCTGTAAAGGATATCTATGGCTGGATCCTGGAACACTTCCCTTATTTTTCTAGTGCCCCCACTGGCTGGAAGAACTCTGTGCGCCACAACCTGTCCCTGAACAAGTGCTTCCGCAAGGTTGAGCGAAGCCAAGGAAAGGTAAGAGGGCCACAGAGGGAAATGGACATGCTATTTCTTAGAGGTGCCAATTCCTGGTCCTGAAGAGTAAATATTTAACATACCTGTTCAAATATTCAGATGACTTTGAAGGACTTTATTACCTGGATCAGTTTTTGACTAGGTTTGGAGCTGAACTTAACAGTGGGATGGATCTTCAGGACCGGAATTGGGGGCCTCTGTTTTTCTAAATGAATCTTTCTGTTTAGGAGATACATACAGTCATAGAGAGGTCATCAGTCTCAACCATAAAGGGCTGGTGCTGCTGCAGGTTTTAGCTCAAATCAAGAAGAGGTACAGAATCAGTCTTCATCTTTAAACATTTTGTGGCTGTGCTAAAAAAAAACATGTCTCTCCATTTTTGTCGATTTGTACTTTTATGCATTATTTGAACACAGCAGCTGCTGTTTACATTGTGTAACAATGTAATGATGAATGGACCAACAGAAATGGCCCAAAAATTGGCTTGGAAAAAGTCTGGTTACATTGACTTACATTCAAATTAAACTAGATTTTTGCTCTCTACTGTTAAATTGCCATTTTGGAGTGGATTGTTTCTTGTTTTTCTTTGGACAGTGACGATTTATTATGATGATGATTAGTATATGTAGGGTGAATTTACAAATGGCAAGAGCTGCATTTTTTTGCCATTACAGTCTAAATTCTCAACAATGTTGTCTCAGTTTAAGAGGGCAATTTGACCCAAATAAGAACTACCTGTAGATAAGAAGAAACAACATCACAACCACAAAGCACTGGCGGTTTTGCACAGTACATTTAGAGTTCAAGCCTCAGAAATATTTATATTGTAATTTTCCTGGGCAAAAACCAGGCATGAACCTTTTTTTTTATAGAGTTTTAGAACGTAATTGCTATTTCAATCGCAGTCAGAATATAAGTAAAAAAAACCCTCACACACAGTGTATTTTCCCCAAATTGATCAGCCATGATTATATGTCTCGTCTTGCGTGATTGGAATATAAACCTGCAGCCACACTGGCCTTTCACAGATAAGAATTGTGACCCTTAATATAGAGTATAGCTGAGCAATCATGATTTAACTAGCACAACCAAGTAACCGGGTCATGTGAAACGTAATGAGGAGCACATTTATGAGGAGGCTTTATGATTTTAGGCTTTTTAAGAGCAGGCTGTCAGATGTAGGGCGCATGGCTGGTTGAGCAGGGGTGCAGAGGAGCTAAACTTTCATTTCATGTTGGTGTGAATTGCAGAAAGCGAAATGCCTTGATGATGTGTTGCGTTAACGTGTGTCTGGGTCTGTGTGAGCGTGTGAATCTGTGGGTTTCATATGGAGCAGCCTGGTGTCTGTTGCCATGGCGATGTTTCCTCTTTCCTGTTTATGAGCACGGCTGGTGATTTGAGTCAAGGTCATATCACCCCTGCAGGACCACACCTCAAAGAGGTGATGAGCCTGTTTTATGTACATGCAACAGAATGAGCCCTCGCATGTCCAGACACATACACACACACACACACACACAGAGGCAAATGCTGTGAAGCTCTGTTCTGTCCTGTTGTGCTGCCTGAGGACGGTTTTGTGGCTTTTGCAGCACGTATAAGTATTGCGTATTGCGTATGACAGAACCTCACAAAACACAATAGCTGTAGCTTGTTGTTGTGAAGCAGTTGTGTGCGGTTTTGTGAGTAAATCACGCAGTAGAATATAGTCATAGTACTTCCTGAAAAACATCCCAATCTCAGCCTGATGATGTCAGACAGGTTTCTTGGAATTTTAACCCCTCCTTTCTGCTTACTTCAGACCAATGGGAAAGGCTCTCTGTGGTGTGTTCATCCTGAGTTCCGGCCTACTCTGATGCAAGCCCTGAAGAAACAGCATTTCCCAAATGCACACGCCTTCTACACTCCACCTGCCTCCCCTCCCAGGTACTTTCTACATATAGCTTTTAAAGTAGGGCGTTCAGTCACTGTTACTCTGTACCTTTCATTTCCAGTTATTATCTTTGGATTTAAATGATCCAAATGGCAATATTTAAAGTTGGAATATTATTATCCACTGTAATTGTTCTAATCATTGTGCTGATAAAGTAATTATTCAGTATAATACAATATAATACAATATAATCTGCAAAAACACTTGCTATGTTATTTGTTTATATATGAAGAGATTAATTTGCTACATATACATTTGAACAAAACAGTCTATTCCATTACTGCATAAATAGTTAATCCAGTCATATTTGTGGATTCAGTGTAATGTTTAGAAGTCATTTTGAATTTGAGAAATGAAATTGAGATTTCATGACACATTTAATAATTTCCTGGCGTACTATAATAGAACGTAATCGAGCCGAATTGTGTAAAAGAATTACTCCCCTGGTATATACCACGCCTGTCTAAAGCTACTTTGTCAATATTGTGCCGTGTTCTGTATTGTATACTGTGTAAGTAATAGCTGTCTCTTGCTTTCCCCATAGTGCCTCATCTCCTCCTCGTCACCTGTTTACCCTGGAGCAGGGCTACTCTATGAAAGGTAAGAGGACTTTACTACTGCGCCTCAGTGCATTAGTTCTGTTCTGGAGGACTTTAAGCGGGTCATATCCTTCACACACCATTAGCAAATGTATCATTATACATTTAAGCATATCACTCATTTCGGCTCCTTTTGTTCAGTTCATCCTCTGCCGGTCCACACTGTGAGCAAATGCCATCTCTCTCCTGTATTTTGTAACCTTGACAACCAAGGCACTGGTGCTTTTGTAATAAGGGATCGCTCTGGCTGCAAGTGACTCATTCACTTACACACGCACACGCGATCACACAAACAGTCTAGTGCACTGACAGTTGAAACCTGTGTCCATCCAATGTTTCTTTCTCTTTTCAGAATCTGATTTTGATGCTGCCACTGCCATGATGCTCTTAAAGTCTGCCTCAGAGCAGAACATTGACTCATGTAAGAGAACACCATTATACAGAGATCATGCATCATTCTCCCTCCTCCCATTCTATCCTGCCCTCTTTTTTGTCTTATATTTGTTTTATTTTCTATACATGAATGTGAATCCATATTCACCGTTGCATACACCTACTTTTACATGCAATTTATAGCCATTTTGTCATGTACACCTACCATATCTGCTGCTACACACTATTTGTTAACCATTATCCCTAGCATGTCCCTCAGTAATAGGAGACCCCCCACTGATAATGTATTTTTGGATGGACCATTCTTAGCACAGCAAAGAAGTAACACCAACATGGTAGTGGCATGGTATAGCATGTGGTGCAGATATGAGTGTATCAGACACAGCCATGTTGTGGGTTTTTAAAAAGAGTTGCTGTTGGGTTATCAATATGGAAGAAAAAGTGCTGTATGAAAATGAACTAACAATGGACTTACAATTAGCCATACAAGCTTTTGAAGTGGAAAAAAACACTGGGGAGTTAAGTAGGTGTTGGGGAAATACAAACTTTGGTTTTACAATACTAAAGCTAATTGCTTTGAGTAAAGCAGAAAGGATTGTGTTATCTTACAATGTGTGGATATCAAAGGGAGTGAATTCCTATGGAACTTTTAGCTCCTTTTTTTACTCCTATGGAACTTTTCCTTTGGGGACATAATTGGCAGTTGATAAAAAGTTATACACAATATATCACAGTATTCATGATCATAACGCTCAGCATATCACAAAAGCGCTATAATATTGTACTGTGAGTTAAGCACCAAAATGATATTGTAACATTGAGCCTTTAGTGATTTCCACCGCTAGAGCTAAGTGGCTAACAGATAACATGTTATACCAGCTTTGACCCGACCGGGAGGGACTGGACATAAGGCTGGAAGGTGTGTATAAAACATGAGTTATAGGCAGGGTTCCCATTTAAACATTTCACAAATTTGGCATGAATTTTCAAAAAGTCAAATAAAGGAAATTCAAATGAATCAGTGTTCACGTCGATTACTCTTATGCACCAATTCCCAAACATAACACTATGCTGTGTCTTACTTGCAGTCTGTAGAGGGCTTTAAATCTTTATTAGCCCCTGGTAAAGCAGTTTTGACAACCCTCTTTCAAATGTGCATGACTGTGCAGCTAGCAGTTCAGAGACGGCAAACAGGAGCAGGTAGTGGTCCATTAAGGAAGCAATGAAGTAATTCCCACTTTGCCATCAGCCAGCAAACCCCTGGGAGCTTCAGTCGAGTACCGTTGATGCATAAATTGAGTGTCCATTTTTATCATTCTCTGTATGTCATCAGATGGAATGGAAACATGTGACTATGGTATGTCATCAGATGGAATGGAAACGTGACTATGTCATCAAGTCATAGTAGCTCATGTCATTACCATGTTGGGCTCAGTGCTCTGCTGTGAATGTTCTACAGCTCATAGTTTCCATTGAAAGATGTGGTAAAGGGTGATTGATAAATTATTAATTGCGTGTAGCAGTAGATGGGCTTCAGTCAGTGTATGCATATATACTAAGTGCACCTGCGTAGTGGATGTGCCTGGTAAAATGATCAATATAAGGCTCCCATACACTGCCACTGAGTGAATGTGGATATTTCATTTTTGAATCTGTATAATTTTTATTTGTATTCATTCTCTTAAGCTTCTGTAACACTAATCATTCTTGTCTTTATCTCTATGTCTCAGGTGATCAAGAGGGGCCCATTGACCTGTCACGCAGGGACATGGTGGTTGTGAGTCGGGATCCAAAACAGGACCACACCTACAGCAGCACCTCTGTTTCGCGTTCACCACAGCAGATGCCTCGCTGCCAGGCTGTAGTCTCTAGTTTGATTCCGCACATGGAGCATGAGAGAAGGGGTCCGGCACCCAGCAGTCATGACACACCCCGGGGCCACCCATCAGTAAAGCGTGCCAGGCGAGAGTCTAGGCCTGATGTGGACGAGGAGCTGAAGGAGGCAGCCGGATCGCTCCTGCACCTGGCTGGCATTCGCACCAGTCTGGGTGCATCAAGACACAAGAGCAGAAAGCTCAACAGTAAATGAAGCCCAGGTTCCCCAGCCTGCTGACCCCTTTACTCCTGGCCCCTTAATACATGACTCGTTCCTGTGGCCTGTCTGGCCTCTCTCCTCTGGTTCCCTTCTCGGTGACGTTAGTTTGTTTGAGATTTTTTCTTTTCTTTTTTTCTTCAAAAACCTGGATCAAAGTATCCTTATCATCTCATCAAACAGGCAATACTAACACATTCACAGGAGAGAAAAGCCATACTGACACTTTCTTTTGTTGTACAGAAAAGAGTAGAAGAGTAAAAGAAAAGATGCACATACAAAAGAACCACCACCAACATAAGTTATGTCCATGAGTAAAAGAGTGTGAGAACTTTGGAAAATGAAGAAGAAGAAGAAAAAAAAAAAAGATTAACCCAGAGGAGATTTGCATGCTTCCACATCTAAAAACACAAACATATATTTATACTGAGAATGAATGCATGGATTTCACAAACTCCCAAGCAGCTTGGGCTTCATCATAGAGAGAAAAAGCTAAATATGGGGAAAAATGAAATATAAAAGTGCCATTGATTTTGGATCTTAAGACTTTGGTTGAGAAATCCGATACAAAGATAAATGCAATAATTAGTTGACCTAAATACTTGTAGTTATTTTATTTTTGTACTGCTGTTTTTTTGTATTTTGTCTGGTGAAGATGGCATGTCCCCCGGAGCCCGTGCTATCGCAGCTATGATGTCAAAACCATGTGACTTTCCTGTTCATCCTGATTGGATCAATGCCCTAATCCCACCACCCTGAGCAGTATGGTTATTGTGTCATGCAGTTGTGGAGTTTAACAGCTTGAAAACAAAGCTGTTGCTCTTTGCATGCACATTCACTTCAGTATTTATTCCCCATTTATCTGTGTAGTCAGTGTAGTCATGTGCCATCATGTTTACCGATTTAATTCCCGGGTTCACAGTAATGTCGCTTTAGCATTTAAGCAAACATAGAAAACAACGCAGCAAGGCAGACTGAACTCTGCCTGTGTTCTGCAACTCAATAAGTTGCTTAGTCTCTCTGCCATTTAAATAATAATAACCATCATCATCATTAATGCCCACATCTGGGGCTTCTTCTTTCTTCTGGTGCAAGTGTTGAGAGCAGTCACAGAAGACTGGCTAAAAAAAAAAATCCCCTCAGTGGACAGTTGTGGGAGCTGTGAGAACTGCTGCTTCTAGGTTAGAAGTAGCTAAGCACGCCACTGCACGTACAACCTCCAGAGAGTTCCCCCCGCTTGAGAGGAAACTAGAGACAATGCAGACTCTGGAAGAAAAGCGGCTGTGGATCAGACTAAGGCAGCCAAGAGAGGAAAAAACACTCACGTTTCTACGGCTCTTTTTGGGAGGAAGTCATGGGAACAGGCCTACAGGAAGTCGAGCTGATGAGAGAGGAAGTTGAAATGTGTGGCCGAGGTGCTGAGCGATGTTAGAAGTGACTGCAGCATGCTGATCAGAATATACTTCTGACCGAGAGTGGATCTGACCTGAGCACAGTGCTATCCCTATACTGGACTTTATGGACTCTTTTTGTCCAGTCTCACCTTTTTTTAATTTCTTTGGAATTCTCAAGGATACTTACTGACCACTGCAATTTTTCGAGAGGTTTTAAGTGTTTGTTTCAGGTTGCATTCAGGTTTTATCTACCTGAGTAAGTGAAATACCATTGCCATTTATTCCTATTATATGCTCATATTAAACCCTACTCTGCCACTGCACCTGGGCAGGCCAGTAACTGGTACGTGACTACTGAGCCTACTGAACAAAAGCAGTTACAGACACAGCGGCTGCCGAAAAGGGGAAATCCATCCGTTTCTAAAAACACCTTCGGTGAATTATTCCTTGTGATAAAAACCAATTCATACCGAGTGGTTTGATGTGACATGGTTAATTGTAGAGAAACTTACAGACTATGACTTTTTTTGAATAATGATGGTAACAGGAACCTGGCGTCACTGTCTACAGTGCAAGACATCCTGACTGCGTCTTATGGGTTTTCTCTGTATTGTTAATAATGTAAAATAGTGGTATATTAATAAGGTTTTGTTGGAGACTTTGCCTACATTGCCCTGCACGAACTATGAATGGATATAAATGGATTTTAAAAATACATTTTAGGCCAAAAGCTTTTGATAAAACTCATAAAAACAGTGTCTCAGGCATCAGGCAGCTTATCAATAATCGTTTCATATAATAGCTTCCTGTGAGGTAGCTTTTAGAGGCATTAAACACTTCAGATGCTGGGTTCCTGTCACCACAACTGTGAACAAGTTTGTTTTTTTTCCCTCTCTCTCCAGAATTGAGCATTTTGCATCAGACCACCCTGAGTGACCATTAACAAAATCATTGAATTATGAACATTTAGAAAGATGGGTGGAATTCCCTGTTAAACTGCCGGGCATTGTGAGGTGCTTGCCCAACTTTCACCAAGGCTACCAAATTCCCTTGATCTGTACATAGAGATAACACAGAATGCAAGTATTATTGGAGAGGGTTTAGAGGAGGGCAGAGCTGTAGTATTACAATTGAAGGTTATCAAAGCAGGCACTTGCTTTTCCCCAGACCAGAAATATTAAATTAAAGCTTCTGTCATGCAGAAGAGTGATAATTGTTTTCCTATTATTATTATTATTTTTATTATTATTATGTTCCACAAATTCAGAGCTGCCAATCCAATCAGTTTGCTCGCATTTGTCTGCCATGTCTGTCTGACAGACTCAACCTTTTGGTTTTGTAAGCTAACCTCTGTTAATAAAATGTTTATAAAGTTTATTTTTTGCCAAAGATATGCAATTGTTGCATTATATATGGTATTACAGAATAAAAAAAGTTTTCTTTTATGCCTGTCTCTCTCACTCTGTGATTCGAAAGCATAACAGACCCTAATTTGAAAACTAAAAATCGGTTTGTCATTTGGTTTTATTGAACAATAGTGCCACCTGCTGGAGAAATGGGGTTCTTTCTTATTCGAGTCCTTGAGAAAGTGCTCCTGTGGCACAGGTCATTAATGTCACACTGTAATAGCTTGGAAAGAGTATAGAGAAGTGGATAGACGGTGGTAGAGATGGGTAAATGATACCATATGTTGCAGAATTTCCCTTGTTTTTGTCATCTTTGTCTCTCTGTGTGGTTTGCTCTGTCCACTAGGCCCTTGACCTGCAGCCTTGAACTCCAGGCCTTGGTGCTTGAGCCATATCTTCATACCAGATTCCCCTTCCTGTGTGTGCGCTCGGGCTATGGAGTCCAGCTGCAGCTGCCACACATCCCTCACTCCCACCCAGGCTTTGAAACACTGACAATTTCAAAAAAGTACAAGTGAACAACCATCCCTCTGTCTTGTTGACTAAAACCAGTGCAGGTGCAGAGATAAGCTGCTTTGGAGCCCGCGATGAATGACCCCTAGCCTGGTCAATAAGCTAAATACACTGTTTCAGGGTTGCGCTTGGTGCCAGTTTAGACAAGGACGTAGTAAATGGAAATTACACAGGAATATTACGCCGCGCTGCAGATGCTACACGCCTTTTCCCATTCAGGAAAATTCTTTCCGCTATACGTTTTATACCACGGTACTCACTGTTTTCTGTACTCTTCTGTTTCTGTTTGTCTCTATCCCTACACTCTCCTGGTACAAGCATCTGGACTCTGCTCTGCTTGTGAGGTTACTGTGACACTGAACATACTGCATGTGCTAAATGAAGAGAGATTTGTGATAAGGGGGTAAGAGGACAAGGCAGGACAGTGTTCTCTCACTAAAGAGGTGATGTTAATCAGAAGCCTTCTCTAAGGCCTTTTTGAAAGTTAAACCTCACGCAGAGCCAGAGAGTTTTATATTGTCTGATGTTTTAATGTGCTTGATACCGTGGAGCAGATTCCATTTAATGCTGGAAACCATGTTGGAATACAGCTACTACCAGTACAGATCTTCTAAACCTCTCAACACAGTTCAGAAATCTTTTATTTTATATAATGTTGTTGTTGATGATGTTATAACAACACCTTATATCACTGGGATTGTCAGATTTAATGCCTTTATGTACGAGATCAGTTACATGAACTTTTGGACCATTTTTGTTAGTTCGCAAAATGTTCAGATATAAAAGGTTGGTTTTGATATGACCACATATGTGATACATATGTGAAATGTTCTTATAATGCACCATCAATAATATTTCTCAAACAGAAAGAGAACCAAAGCGGATAGTATGTCTTCTCAATCATATTGGATCAGATTAAAATAAATAGAGAGCAAGAGAGAGAGAGACTGTCCCCACGCGCCTCTAAATCAAACATTTCACTTTTTGTGCACATCACTGGCACAACACAACCCTATTCTTAATCCTTACTTCAACGCATTCATTTTGTAATATGACCCGGCTACTTGGTCAAAAGGCAAACTACCACTATGACACAGTTTGAAATGAGACCTAATGACAGCTCCTCTTTAGTCCAAGCCTGATACATGCCTGAATAATTGACCCTTCCACTAAGTAGTTAAGCACCTCATGTAGAGCTACATGTCCACTTGTTGAAGCCAAGGTAAGACCTGATAGGCTTTGCATGGTGAAAGTAAAACATGGATAATGATTTATACAGCATCACATAGACTGCATGGTCAGTATCCTCCAGATCAGTAATCACAGTGGTATGACTTTGCCACCTTCTTCTATTTACATGTGATATGAATACAGCTGCCATTTCTGAGTTTATAATATCCATTACTGTAACACACATTCCACATTCAGAGCATTATATATATATATATATCTATAACAGTAGTAATTTCAGAGTCTGCTCTTAGGTATGTATTTCATATTAATATATTATCTATGCAGTGTTTTATTCCAGGGGAGCAGCTGTCACTCTTTTGTTATATTTAAAGGACCTGTATCCTACCCCTTGTTTGTATTGTGTGTGTATTTTATTTCCTTTGAGGTCCACTGGCGTTGGTAAAGTTTTATGTCTTAATTTTCTACCATTTTCCAGCCTCTGTTTCTACATTTGTATCAAACAGGCTGTTTTCTTATTGTGCTTTAAGATTGGTGTATGCTCTGACTGACGTCCTTGTTGTGCTTTGTTCAAAAAGCAGTCCAGCCTAAAATCTTCCATTGTCCCTTGTGTATATGGGTGGGCTAAACAGCTGTAGGCTAAAATTAGGCAGATGTAAGTAAATGTGATGCTTTTTGTGAAAGTAGAAAAAACCCAGTATATTCAAAACATTGTTTTGAATCTCTTACCATGTTCGCATACATACTACATCAAACACACATATACTAAATAAAAGCGAGGGACATTCCATTAATGATATGAGCCCTTTAAAATAAAGCATGTACAGTATGCTATTCCTCCACCAAAAGATTTAGGTGTTCAGTATATTCTTCATTCAGATTCTTTAAAGAAAACTTTGGTGAAACATACATGAACTTGTTGAGCCATTAGAAATAGACCTGCATATGTGTTTTAAAATGCTGTGTGATTCACTCATACGATGTATTGTTATCTACAGAAAAGACACAGTATGGACAAAGTTTAGATTTCAGGTTCCTACTGTTGTTTTTAGCAAATATTGATGTATAAGACGCCATTACTTTTAGCTACATTAGCACCACTTAAGTGCAAAACAATAGAAGTAAACTTGGAACACATGACATTTCATGGCTGAATGCTTACATTAAATGGGAATTCCACAGATATCTCAACAGTTCTGTATAGTATAATCAAGGTGATGTAAGCAATCAAGTGATTGAATGTAAAATGGTTCATTGTAGAGGAACTTGCTGGCTGATTTTTTTATTGTGATGGTGATAGGAGCCAGGGGTGGCAATTAATATCTGAATTGTATTATATGTATGAAAGTTTTATATCTATTTTTGATGATGGTAGTAAATCTGAGAAAAAATCTATTTGATTTATAACAGCCTGCATGTAGTCTGAATCTTAATGATACGTTTTAAGCTAAAATCCTCATACAACTATCAAAAAACAGGGTGTTAGCTCACAGGCAATGCATTCATAACAAGCTCATGTGATCATTTTCCAGGAAGTTGCTTTTAGTGGCCCCTAACTCTTTTCGATGTCTGATCACCACCACTGTGAACAATTGTGACTTGGTTTGTTTCTCTCGAGAAGAGAATTTCACATCAAACCACTATGAACGACTTATTATGTAGAATATATGAATACTTTAATTGGGTTCGATTTTTGCCAAACTATTCCTTTAAGACTAAACACAACAGCAACACTGGAAATATTCAACTTCATAGTAGCAAATTGTGTACATAGTCGGAATATACTCATTTCCTTTTTTCCTGTTTGTGTTTTGAAGTCCAAGCAGCACAGAAGGGAACATTTGTATGAGAACATGGAGAGAGCAGCTTGTAGTTCACTGTTCTGGAAGGCCTCAGGGGCATAAGAGGGGTCGGGGGGGGAGGGCTGGGGGTGGGGGTTTGGAGGGGCTTGCGGGACAGAAAGGCTCAGTGAGGGTGACCGAGGTGCACCAATGAGTACAATGTTCCGTCACTGGTCTTTGGAGAAACCGGCCACGCCCCATTTTGCCCGGAGGAGGTCTCAGTGCGGTAGATGTGTGCCTGTGTCTTGAAGCAGCCGAAGCGACTAGCCAGCATGAAAAAGTCCCTCTTGAAGGTCTTGGTGAAGAAAGCGTAGAGGAAGGGGTTGGCGCATGAGTTGATGGGGTAGAAGAGCACCAGGAGCACCTTGGCGTGGGACACAGTGATGAGTGGCAGCTTGAGCGCCGCTGAGATGGCGAAGAAGGAGATGGGTGCCATGCACAGGAAGTCGGTGAAGATGAGCACAGCCATGCGCTTGGCTACACGCATGTCAGCATGAGCATGCACAAAGGCCGGGTTGCGCACGGTCACATAGATGCGCAAGTAGCAGGCGCAAACACACAGGAAGGCGGCTACATTGAGCAGCAGAAGCACTATTACGTAGCCCTGGGACAGTGCTGTTTCCACGTCCATGGGCAGGCAGATGCTGGTCTTCATGTAGCTGCTCACACCCACCATGGGCAGTAGTGCGGTCAGTACAGCAAAGATCCAGCCAACCACCATGAGTGCGCATGCATGGCGTAGACGCAGCTGTCGCTCCAGCTGCATGGCATGAGTAATGGTGTGCCAGCGCTCCAGCGTGATGGCCGTCAAAGTGTATACCGATAGCTCACTGGCGAAAACCGTGAAGAAGCCAGCCGCTCTGCAGCCAGGGCCAGTCTGCCAGTCGATGCCGTGGTTATAGTAGTGAGAGCGGGTCTGGATGTCCACTGCAGCTATCAGTAGCAAGTAAAGACCCATGCAAAGATCAGCAAAGGCTAGATGGCACATGAGGAACCTTGGCACAGTCAGCTTGTAACGGCTACTGACGAGCACCAGGAGAACAATAGAGTTGCCCACGATGGCCAGCACGCTGATAAACCAGATGAGGACCCGCAGGAAGGTGAATCCCATAATGTCCTCACATGGGTTGAAGGCATCCGGTTCCGGGTAGCAGCTCACTTCTATCACGTCTTTACAGTGCTCCTCAAAAAAGTACGGCTCCTGGTTACGGAGATCAGGATCTTTGCACAAATGATTCTTCTCGGACCTGTATACACAAAACAAGGACTGATATAAGAGAAATGAGCTTGGGTCTCATTGACTGTCCTGTATTGTGTTTCATTTACAAGTACATCACATGGTGCCTTCTTGAAAGTACTTCTGAGCGACTCTAATAATCTGAATGACTAAAAAATGAAGGTTTCATCTAGCAGCTTTATTGGACATACATGCTTGAGCCACAAGGGCCAGAATCCTGTTCAGGTCACTGACCAACCTGAGAATGAACCTCATTCTTCTCAAGTCTCCAACAAAATAGTAATTTTCACTCCTTGCATTAATGCAGGGCGTGTAAGCTAACAAAGAAGCAAGAGCCCTGTTCCATAAGTGGCTGATCTAGGTAACCTCACCTGGAAATACCACACTCGTATCTCACACGGTCTTCGAATCAAGTAGGCTTGGCCACACAAAGCACTACATTGCTGATAGCGGCATTAGTCTAGCTGAGGGTAGCAAAGCAGATGTTGTCTCAGAAGAGGCACTGAGCAATAACAAGATCCAGACCCAATAACAATATCCAGACCTAGCATTGTGAAATGCAACTACCAGGCCGTGACCCAGCTGATTTTGAGGAGCTTTATAACGTATTGTTACTGGAGCGGTCGGGAGTATAGCTCCAGTGCATCATTAAGCCACGGTTTCAGGCCCTGCCAAAATCCAGTACTATATAGAGTTGTCAGGTGTTTTCAGCTGTTACTTTCTCACATGTATAATATGTTGAGAAATAAATCAATTTCTGAATGTCCTTCACTCTGACTTTTTGTTTTTCATGATAGGGGCTGGGTAACATAGTGACACAGTGGGTAGCGCTGTCACTTCACAACAAGTGGGGCCTGGGTTCGGGTGCCTTTCTGTGTTAGTAAATTCTCCCCATATCTGCGTGGGTTTCCTATCAATGTCCAAAGACATGCAGTCAGGTGAACTGCCCCGTAGGTGCATGTGTGTCAATGTGTATGTCTGTGTGCCTGCACTGTAATGCAATGGCAGGGTGTTTCCTGCCTTATGCGCTTTGAAAGCTGGAATAGATTTTTGTAAATATTGTATGGGTGGGGATTATTATGGTGTTATCATGATAAATTATGTTACAACAAACAAATAAAATGCATGACAAGTAAATTATAGTATGCCTTATTGAACATGTCATTGAAATCATCAGTACCTAAAGAAAACAATACATGCATGTTTCCTTACAGCGGGACCATAATTAGGCCTGGCTAATTAGATGTAGCGCAGCACAGTATGTAAGCCCAGCACTGCTGGTGTTTTCTTGTCTTCTACAACTTATCAGTCCTCAAAAAAGCTAAACATTGTGATGCATTGTATATCTCATGCATGAAAATGTCTTGACGTATTGCAGTTCTGTTTTTGCATTGTCTCCCACCCTCAAGGCTGTCTCACTACGCCTTAGTGTTATGTGCAGCCTGGCTCTGTGACGTAGGTTCACTCACTTGTTCTTTTTGAAGTTTTTGAAGGCACAGCAGTGACTGGGATAGGTCAGATTGGCCTGGGTCAGTTCGGAAAACAACTCCAGATTGGGTAACCATCGGAGAGAGTAGACAGAGGTGGCAGTCAGAAGCTTCAGACTCTTCAACATGCTCTCTGGTAAGGCACTGATGGTGGTACGGGAGATATCCCTGCCCAATCCCCCCACATAAGCTTCACGTTAGAATTCATCAACAGTGACTGGTGGGTCATTTACCAAACACAATCTCTGACCTAGTTTTAGTGCAAAAGCCTCTATGTCTACAAGAACAGAGATAACTATACAAGCTGTAATTAGAGTTTGTATAAGACCTTTTATAAACACTGGCATGATGAAGTCTCAAAGGAGCTGGTGAGGCTACATGACTGCTTTTAAGCCACTGAGAATGACACACATGCTGGTGTAAAGGCTACTTGTGAATTGTGTGATGCAGCTGGCAGCCGGATTGTTGTTGACTGTGAAAGCTGGTCATGCTTACAGAACGACGGGGCCTTCAGCTCCTATAAAGGCGTAGCTGTGGATATGCCTCAGTTGTTGGTTTCCCATGAGAAAACTGAGGGGGCGGCGGGGGTAGAGAGTTATATCAGAAACTCCATATAGATTCTATCCTATATAGATGTTACATTGAAGCTGTTATATTAAAATATAAACCAGTAAATATGTAAATAAATAAAACACATGGAGACAAAGACATAAACTCACAGCTTTTCCATTTTGGTACCATTAAAGGCATTTCTGTGTACTTCAGTGATTCCATTCTTTGTCAGCCTCCTATAATAATAATAATAATAATAATAATAATAAAATAAAAATAATGGGAATTGTAGCAGCAGCAGTAATAGTAATGTTATCGATCTGTGTAGTCAAATGAATCAAATGAATAAAAATGGCAAACAACATAAAGGGCATTAATTCAACAGAAAGGATGATGGAAACAGCGGTAAACAAGAAAAGAAAATAGATTAATTATGTTTATATTAATAACATGTCAAAGCAAAAAGACAGAAATTGAGTAAACAAGCACATCATTGGTAACCTAAGGTTAAGGCTTTACTGTAGGGCAGTGTTCATAAGGCTACATTCATAGACATATTCCAGTAGGTGTCATATGTCATATAGGTTGAAGATGTCAACTTTGATTCACGCCAAGTTATGTCGCGTGGCACAATCTTTTTTGTTATATCAGGTGACATTATGTTGTGTTATGACACCTTCTTATGCACACTGCCCTAAAGTAATGTGTGACCAGACGTCTATGTTGTGGTCCAGACAAGTAATGCCATTAGAGGGTTATTAATTTAGCTCACATAGCATGTAAAGTACAGTTCACATGGAATAGGCAAGAGCATGTTACATTAAGACTGGCACATGAATGTATAATTAGTATATTAATAATGAAAATGTTCACATGGAGTAGTAATTAATGGTTTAGTAATATGAAGTTAGGAGAAATTAATGGTGAAAAGGTAAAAACAGCTCTGAAGCTAAATATGTTGAGAAAGTAATAATGAATTATTAACAATAACTCTTAAGATTAATTCATTAAATTGGACACTTAATGGGATTCATGTTTTTCTTTACATAAGTAAAAACCCTTATGAGTTATTTGGCAGTGTGATAAACAGCGGTCAGTTCACAGTAAATGAGCAAATGAGCTTTGAACTACAAACTAACTAAACCATCAGTTAACAGTGCAATCAGCTATTAAGTACTTCATCAAAAACTGAGAAATTACTAAACCTTACCGAACAGTTAACTGATATAAACAATGATCAGCATTTTATTTATTTTTCACGCCTAAGTGTCAGCATATGTACATATGTATGCAGAAATATACTTACAGCTCTGTTATTACACCACTCGTAAGTCCTAGGAAAGCATTGCTGGGTATCTCGTCTATGTGCATGTTGTCTTGTAGATCACTAAACGGTATTGCAAATTTTGAGTTAAAATACTCATATGGTTATAAAGGTTTATATATTAATGCATATTTATATTCCGACATTTGTTTCTTGGTGGAGCTATTTTGAATCTGTGAAACTGAATAGCTGTATACTCCCTGTTAAAGCTGTATACTTAGCATGTAGGGGACATCCCAGTTACACCACATGGACACACAGTCAGAAACTATGAGTAAATTCCTATTTATGACAATTTACATATGTTGTGCAGAACACAATGTTACTATATACATACAACAAAAATTCAGGAGCCGCAGACTGGACCTTGGAGAAGTCAGGAAGGACTATCAGTCCGGTGTTGGAAATCGTCCTGAAAGCACACACACTGATGCACATTTAGTTATGGTGACTTGTTAATGGGCCATTTGTGTTTTGTGGCCTTTGTTTCCTGTGAGAAATGGTTGATACAGTAATGACCTGTGCTTGGGTCACTGTGCTTGACTGAGATTTTACAAGGCTTTTAACATGAATCATTTTAGACAGCAGCTCGTTTGGGAATACACAGACAAATACAGAAAAGCACATACTCACAGATATCTCAGCTTTGGAAGTCTCCAGAAGGTGTCTTTGTGCATATTGGCGAGGTTTTTTGATTTAGTAATGGTTCTGTTGGAGAAAAATAATGTAAGGCATTGCAGCAACGGCTATTTATGATCTTAATAAAGTATTTTGTACAATAAATCTACATGTTAAATGGCACTGGAGCGTGCATAGTTGAAGGTTATAAACTGCCTGGCCAAAAAGTCCCACACACTATAATATTCCATTGGTCCGAAATTAGCTTTGATTACAGTCCACATTTACTGTGGGACTGGCAACCCTATGCAACATCACAACATATATTTCCATTCAGAGTTTGGAATTTTGGCCAGATCTTGTATTAACAACAGGATGATTGTACAACTCTGTAAAGTCTTCTCCAGCACACCTCAAAGGCGTTCATGGTGTTAAGTCAGGACGTTAAGTGGTGATCAGCTCATGTGTGAAAATGATTCTTAATGCTTCTTGAACCGCTCTTTCACAGTTCAAGCCCACTGAACATCAGCCCGCTGTTATGCTTGAACATGCCTGTGCCATTATGAATAGCAAAATCCATTTATCCGTAACCTGGTCATTCAGTTCATTCAGGCAGTCTGACTTCATTTTATTGCCACATAATGTTGCTGAGCTGAGATCTGATCAACTGAAATAGCCCAGATCATAACACTGCCTCCAGAGGCTTGTACAATTGGGACTATGGATGATGAGTGCATTGAGTCTTGTGATTTCCTGCTTAACCTGATGTGCCTATCACTCAGGAATAGGGTAAGTCTGGACTCATCATACTACCATCACTTTAGAGCAGGATGGTCACACCCCCAGTTTTAGGCGTTTTTTTTCAGCTCCCAGTCCTCCGTCCAGTGCAATACCTGGATGGACGATTATTAGTCCTCTTTTCGGGATGAGCTATTTAAAATGTTCACTCACAAACAATATTGTGTGTGTCATTGGCTCACGTCTGTGTCAAGAGAAAAGCCATGATGCTCCCACCCCATTGTATGGAAATGCTCTTACCTTCACTATTAAACGTACTTCCAAGTTCTACTGTCCATTTTCTACCATTTCCACCATTCTCCACCATAACCCTTCCATAGTTCCTAATTTCCATGCCATAAGTCTTCCCACATGGTTGTTTAACAAATGAAAAGCTACTCACTGCATGTTGCTAGCTTAAACATATTAATCACTACAGTAATTATCCAATCAGAGGCTCCTAGCTATTTACTTATTTAAACCCAAAAAGTGTTATTTGTTCAAGCAGTGTTTAAAATATCTTAGCATTGAGAAAATTAATAAAACAGAATAAATATTATGCTTCCCCTGAGGCTGGCATCGCAAAACTTACATCTCTTCTAGTTTGGTTAGGTTCGCGAAAGCGTAGGCTCCAATTTGCTTGAGGGCACCATTCTCAGACACCATTCTGTGAGAAGAGTGTTAATGATTATTTAACACAGACATGATCATCATCATCATCATCATCATCATCATCATCAGTGCAACATGAACAACAACAGTAATGAAGGAGCTAAAGGCCTAATACAGTTGTAAGAATTTGCTGTTTACGTAAGTGCCTGGGTAAATGATGATGCACATCATGATTTTCCTGAAAAAACAACTCTGCAGTGTCCTTCCAAATATCATTTCTTTTTACCCCCTTGCCTTTAAGGCTCCTTTCTAATACAAAGATTTCACGCAATATGGAATAAGCATTTTTCTCTTCATTCTGCTCTTATATTTCTGTCATTCAGAGCTGTGTTCTGTGCCTCTACTACACATGGTGTTCTGTGTCAAAGACTAAACAAGTTCAATCAAGACTAAATACTTACATGGGTTTCCACTTAAAACCTGAACTAGGTGACTGTAACTGTTGATCTCTCGTGATCCTAGACTTGTAGGGTGTGGTTACCTTTTCTCAGGACATGATTTAGTGTGGATCATTAGCAAATGCATTTATTTTTAGTACTGCAGGCATTTGCATCGGTACAAATACACGCCCAGGACCGTTCTCACACAAGTGCTTTGTGAGTGTCTTGTGAGTTTTACTCACATTCGCTTGAGCTCGTTGAGTGATGAGATGGCCCCACGTGGAAACACAATGATCTGAGTCAGCTTGATCTCCCTGCTCACAGAAGATTATTCTCAGTAAATAACGTATTTGGAGCGAACAGTACCTCTCAGAAAACTTTGAACATTCACTAAGATCTAACATACTTTGTTAAATGATCTTCTTTAAATAGTATTTTCATAGTGTAATAAACTGCTTGATTTTCCTATTGGATATTTGCACCTTTATTTTCATGAGACATGCCAACATCGTTACATTCTGAACATTTGGTGTTTAAAGAACTGTGCAAAGATCAGAGATCCTTTTATGAATTCATGAATTCCATATCCGTTTTATCAGTGTTTAGTGTTTTCAATTCTTCCCTTCAGTTTTTCAAAGTAACCTGGGGGAATATTTTTTTAGTGGTCCTTTCTGCTTCTCATGTTCCAAAATTACTAATTACAAATTTAGCTCCTCAGTCCATAAAGCCTTACCAATTCTTACCAGTTCTGTGTGATGTCTTCCCTCTATTTTTCTTTCTCAGCAACACCTTCCTGACACCTACTGATCCGTTAATAGTGGCTCATAGTGTTGAGCTGTCTAATCACAGTGGAAGGATGGACAGAACCATCTGTGGAAGTATATTTGCAGGAGTGGTGCTTGATTTTGTCTCAAAGTTGAAGCTTATGGGGGCGGTTTTGGTGGTCTGCCAGGTCTTGCATGGTTGCTAGAAGTCCCATTTCTCTACACCTTTTCATAGCTATGTGAACTCAGGTTTTGGTTGTAGTTTAGTTTGGTTTTTGCCACTTAACTGTATTTGTCTTTCCCTTTTCTTATAAGTGGATTGTCATGTATCATCTCATCAGAGCCAATTTAGATGTACATAAGAAAAAAGTGTGTAGGGCAGCTGAGGTCAGTTTTGCTTGTGTCTGCTTGTGTGAATGTTAGGTACACCAGTTGTTGAAGGAAACAGCAGTAAGTTTTTGTTTTTAAGCATTGAAGGGTGACAGCGTTAAAATGTCAGTATGGTGCATAAAAGCGTGGACAAGCTGCACTATGTAAATTTATTGGATTTTCTTCTGATTATATATATAGTATACATTATTATTATTATTATTATTATTATTATTATTGATATCTTTTAGTTTTACATATTTAACACTGAAATAAATAAATATATAAATACACAGGTAAAATATACAAACAAATGAATGGAAATGATTTTTGCTTTGATTTATTTGGGGAGCATTATGCATTACGGGACGGGATGCCTGATGAAGTTCCTACTGCTTTGTTCAAAAATAAATAACATAATAACTGGTGGTGCATTCTCTTCTTTCTTTCCCAACCCAATCCCTCCATACAGACGTAGCAAAAACACCCATTATCTGAACTGAAAAGGAAAAGATGTAACACTCTGTGTAATCAGCAACAAAACAACAAAAACAGCTTTGCCTTGACTTGTCCATGTGGATTTTACACCATTCTATTACATGAAAAACAAAAACAACTGCATGTTTCGCTCCCTTCACTGATCTGTATTTACACATCGCTGTCCATTTGTCTTTCAGACAAAACGAAGATGATGGGGATCAGATGAGGGGTTCTAATATCAAAACATGTACTGGTGCGTACAGTCATAAAAGATGAGTGTACATCATATACAGTGGGACGGTGGGTTCTGCTTGTTTTCATAATCATCACTATCATAACCTACAGAAGTACAGTTCTAGTACAAAAGTGTCACACACCATTTATGTTTGTCTGAATTTTATATTTTTTCTGAATTTCCTGTGATTTGAGTAACAGACATACGTCTCATTTACTATTTTTAATATCAGAAGAATTCATTCTTTTATTGAAATACAGTATATGGCATTTTTTCTTACAAAGCATTTGTTATGTTACGAAATCTAGATGGTATAAGAAAGGAAAACCTCGAAATGTAGGACCTAATGTGACCTTAATGCTAACTTAATGCTATTTTATTTCCCTCTGGCATGCAGCGTTAGCTTAGTGTAAAGGGCATCTGGCATTTCAAACACTATAAAATCAGAAAAAAACGGAACGAGAAGGTTTTAATTTGAGAGTTTCTCTCCTTTGTCTATCTCTCTCAGCCCCTCTGATGACAGTGGGAAACTGTGGAGGGGAAGCGTTCTGCTGGAACTATGCCTTTATCCTAATCCTGCAGGGAATCTGTGGGAGGGTTTGTCACTATTGATTTCAGCAGACCATTTTATTCAGCCTTCTGTACTTTTGCTTTCTTTAACTAACCAAGATTAGATGAGAGATTTTTTTGTCATGCCTTGGAAAGAGAGGCTCACACCGGCTGTGCGCTTAAAAGAAAACGCTTCTAAAGAAAACAACTTTCTTTTTGGGAAAGAACGTTTACATTACATGGAGGTTCTTCAAACTTCTATAGACTCTTGCTTCACAAAATCAGCTCCTCAGAGAACCATATACTGAAAAGTGGATCTGAGAACCGACTTAAACACCATTGCTTAGCGGTGCCAATAGCATGACATCTAGGTCCATTTTTATTTTGGCAGTGCAGCTGAGCATCAGGATTAGTTGCAGTTAGTGTCCAGTTATTTAGAATGAGAAGAACCATCTGCATTGCTGTGTCTTCTCTATCAGTCAAGCACAGGACTGTTTGTTCCAGCTTTGTCAAGAAGCAAATTCGTGCTGCTGAGCCACGCTGCTGCAGGGACCCTTTACTCTCCCAAAGATGGAGATGGAGTTAGAAAAGTAGTTGGATATCATAAAGCCCTATTCTGGAAAGGCATGCAGAAATTCAGAAAGCGGATCTGGAGCTCTCAGAGAAGCCGTGCTGTAGCCTGTGCCATGTGAGTGACAGTGGTAAGCAAAGCTAAAAATGGCCTGCAAGAAACACAGCACATGGCACATACTTCTGAGCTAGAGAGGCAGATGTGTTTGAGAATGACCTCAACTCAGGTCACCAAATCTGGTTGCAAATGGCTCTCACATCCAGAATAGAACCTAAATCAAACAAACCTGTGAGACTTAATGAACCTAGGAAATCTCTCTCTCTGTGTGCTCTCTCTCTCTCTCTCTCTCTCTCTCTCTGCTGTGGAGATCATGCTGAATGTGCTTGATGAGGCCAGCCATTCCGTGATGCGTGAAAAACAAGATGTAAATTCTTGTGATGCGTGAAAAACAAACTATTAAAGGTCCCTCACTGGACAGTTCAAGGCTCTGTGTGTATGTGTGTGTGTGTGAAAGTTCAACAGCCTTGAGAGGGCAAAAGATATTTTTCACGACTCACAACAGCAGCATATTTTTGTTGTCAGTCAAATTTCCAAGCCTTCAGTGTTCTGGACAAGCAGCTTGAAAACAATAACAGTGTTACTGTTGCCTTATAAATGCTGCTGCTTGTGTCAGTCAGGTTAATTTAATTTGAATGAAAATATTGTTTATTGCATTGACTGTTTTCCCCATAATTGTGTATTATAAACAAATAAATTGTTATGAAGCCTTTAAGGGACACCTGCCACCATATATCACTTTTACAATGGCTTTTAAGTAGCACGTCAACAACATATTGGTAAAGCAGCAGTAACGAAACACCTGAATACATTGAAGTAAATAAACATATAGTGTTCATATGTCACTTACGTTAAGTAGAATCATACTGTTGATATGTTACCTGAAGTATATACTACAAAAAATTTATCTTGGTAAATAAAATAATCTTAGTGGTATATTCTTCTCAGCTGAAGTATATTCTATGTTTATTCTGTACACTGTAAGATTATTTCACTTTTTTTTTTACTGTTAAGTGATTTTAATAAACCACATTATCTCACTGCATTGATACGTAATTTGGCATTTCAGGCATTTCTGAAAATGAGCAAAATTATTGGCCAGAGCAGTAAGACCATGCGTTTTACTAATCTTGACCCTAACCTTAACCTTAATCCTAACTCTAACCTAAACCTTAACCCAATCCAGTTAAACTCCAGCCAACAGCATGCCTACATAACAGCTGTATGGTCTGTATAATACCTTTCACCCTACAGATCTAAAAAAAAAAAGATTTTAAAATAGTTGTACTCTGTTAATTAAAATGTTGTTAAACTACTAAATGTTGAAGCGGCAATCTCCTTAAACGCTTCATCACTGATGTGTTGTTGATATGTTGCTATGGGCCTGTTGAAAGTATTATACCCGTTCCAGTATCGGGTTATTGCTCTCATATTTTGCCATAGTTTTAGTTCTATTCTATGCCACTGAATCCTCATGGTTTATTTTCAGCTATATTAAAAAGGATTTCTTTTTGTTCAGGCAAAAATGATATACTTCTTATAGTATTTTAAATTTAACTATTAAACCTTTTTAATCAGATTTTTCCTATACAATAAAATTATTATAAAGATCTTATGATTTTAAACTGATTAAGTTTAAAGAAGATACAAACATGAACGTTTCATGTCTTCTGTGCAGTTCAAAGTCTTTTACATGACAGTAATTTAATATTTAATAAAGAGAGACAGAAAGTGTTTTCCTGGAATTCATGCAGTGAGATTCCTATTTCATGGCACTTCCAGGAACTACTTCTATCATAATACAACAATGAAGCACATCTGAACTCTTTGTGCTGTGTGCATGTGCTTGTATGTACTTACACGTACGTGGTATTTTTCGGTATGTCAGTCGGCATCTGATTGACTTTACTGCCCAAACAGAAGAAAGAGCGAGTTGTCCCATTGGCTGAGCAGGTATGAGATGCCAGATGTGTGCTGGGTGTGTGCGCCATGAGACGACTGAGGCTGAAGCCCAGTATCAGTAGCATCCAGACCATCATCTTCATCCTTCAATCGGTCTTGGTCAGTCCTGCTTGGTATTGCTTTTATTTTACTTTGCCAGTGGTTTGAATATTGACCGCTACCCTCTTGTTGAGATAAAGCATAGGGAAGTCCTCAGTGCAGTGTTTTGCAGCAGGCCTTCATCACAAAATACTGGACCTCCACGGGCACTCAGATGAGTCTCGCTTCGTCTTGCCGGATGCCTGGGGTTTGAATGGTATGGGCTTTCTTGCTGAGGAGTGCGGTTTGTCAGGAGCGCTCCAGCCAAAGCCATTGAAGACCTTGAGAAAGACAAGCTCCGATAACAGGCTTATGTTATTCTCATTTCTATTCCCACCCCTCTCATCCTGCTCTTTCTCCTCCTCTTGTCCAGAACCATCCTTTTGTCCCCCCAATACTTTTCATTTATTTTCATTTTATACAAATCTTGCATCCTTTGACAGATCCATCAAGAGCAGCCATGCCAGCCTTCATCAGACCATTAACTGCTGGTACTTTGGGGAAGGATTGTGTAAGTTCCTCTGAATGTTGTCCTCAAGAGGAAGTCAATATCACAACGACTGTTTAAAATGATATATGGCAGTTTAAAACTGTATCGCTGTATCTTCAGAGGGTCTCTCATTTACCATTGTTTTAGGAAACCATTACCAATGATCAAATTTAGGCATACTGATGCATCTAGTCAAAGTACAGTGAGCAGAGAGAGGGGTGGGGCTTTTGCAACAAGTACACCCACTCAAATGTTTGGGCTTTTTTTACTCTGATGTCACTTGTAGGAGTTGTGATTCTGCAGCTTGTTCTGTTCAAGGGTTTACAAATATGGTTCTGTAAAGGATCCCTAGAAAAGGAAATGGCTCTTTGCATTGTGAAGGCGTTCTTCAGATTGTTGGAAAATGTGTTGGGGGAATGACATTCTTATTTTTATTGATATAATGTCAACTTAATCATTTTTAAAAGGGTTTATATAGAACCATCTACAGCACATATTCCATCAATCTGAAGAATCCTTTCACCAGGCAAAAAATCCTTTAAATTAGCAAAGGTTTTTGAGGGTTTATGGTTCTACAGTATATAGAACCATTTTCTTAACTTAGGAACCCTCGAAGAACCATATTTTTAATGTGTAGTCAAACTAGACTATAATATACATTTTACTTTAACACTGTAGAATCAAGACTTGTAAAAATCAAACAGTGGCCCTCATTCATGAATATCTTTCTAAATTTAAGTCTACATCAGATTCATGATGTGTTCTTAAGCCACAGAATTGTTTGCACCTGAATCTATGCTATCTACGAGTGTGCATAGATTCAGTGGAACCAATGGATCTGAGCTGCAATCTGCACTGTAGCTATAACAATATAGAAGAGTAAAGCAAACTGACTTTACAGATACTCTTATTTTATATTATAATTGCATTTTTTATAAAAAAACAACAAAAAAACTTTGTAATTATAAAGTAATTAGCAATTTGTTGCCTATAAAAAACATAAATTATAAAAACCTCATTTTTATAAGCACTAGTGTTTATATTTATATTATACCCAGCTATTTTATGATGAACTCTTGAAATATCTATGAGAAATCAGAGTGTAAATCCCACAAAGGAGTAGAATGGATTTTACTATAGATGATTAAAGTGTTGTTTTACTCAAACTGAGCCACCATCACTACCTAGAGCGTAAATGTTTAAGGAATAGAATCGTCCTGAGCTGTTTAGTCTTACAACTCCTATGTTAGTGTCTGTCATGCAGACACGTGATGGTAGTGAACTTTGTGTTCCCTAACTCTTCTAAGTGATGGCTTGGGCTAGAAGGAAGCATTCTGAGCACTCTAAGCACATGCACAGAGGCCATTGCCAGCATTCTGGCTCTCATCAATAACAATTAACTTGATGGTGTAGAACCATCTCTTTGTAAGGCATTTAAAGGAACGATATGTAAGTTGCCACAACATGTCAAATTCATACTTTAAACAACAGGGGGCAACATTGTACTATAAAATGCACAGTCTCTCCTCACCCTCTTCATTGCTCATCAGTCTCAAAGAAACATTGTGAGTTCAACATCCAAATTCTCCCCTTCACTTACCAGGAGTGTCTCCAGTAAAGGGAAACAACAGCTCCAGCTTTTCATTATTTATATAACTTCTTTTTGACTTACAAGATATTAGTATACAGCTTGTTGCTACAGTGACTTCCTATGGCCTCTTAAAGTACAAAGTGATATTACAGACAGGACAGACCATGCCAGCTGGTTAGCATGCTAACTTTAGAAGGTTTCTCTGCCAAAATGGTTATTTCTATACATTCTGTTGGCAATTTTAGTGACGGTTGGGATGTTTTAAACTGATGCTACATAAAATGTTACATACTGCTCCTTTAAATGATCACCGTTTGACATTTTGGATTTTTGCTTGTAGGCATTATTTTACATATATTGTGTATTTCTGAAATTAGGCATCAAGCCTGATTCCACAATATGGGAGTATTCTAGCTCAGGATGCTCTTTAAACTTCTCCCTTTGAACTAAGTGGAAAACAAAGTGTTCACTCGAACAAGTGAAGACATGGAAAGATTCTTCAGCATAACACTGCGCAACTAAGAATAGCGAATTTTCACAGAACTCCTACTAATCGACTCCCGATGTTCTTGCAGTTTTGCGCTTTAAGTACATGTCCAGTCCCTCCTGCACCTGCACTCATCTGCCTGGCCTTAGTGCACAGAGAGAGAGAGATATATTCAAGCAATGGCATTTTGTCCAAACCTGTCCACCACTGTAATTAATACCGCCAATGAGCCAAACCGCAACCTTGACTGCTGAGGAGGTTCTCATAGTATTTCCCATATGAGGTATTTTTAAAATTAGCTTTAGGCCTAAAGTAGAACTCTAGCAGCTTTAGTGTCAAACAGAGCATTATGCAAATGTATGAGGGCACATATGGCAAATATTGGGCGTCACACCTGTTAAATGTATCTTTATAGTCAAACAGTAATTCTGACATTCAAGTAACACGATGATTTGTGCAGCACAGCTGGGGTTCCAGATGTGTGAAGTGACACAGTCAACAGTCACGTTCGTCTTGGAAATAATTAGATATAACAGCATAGCAAAGCAGATTTCCTGGTAATTTGTCTCTTCATCTATAAAGACTATATAAAGCGTTCCTGAAAGTCTCTCTGTCTTTTTTTCTCTCTGTTGCTCTCTCTCTTGTCTTCTGTAATTTAGCACACTGTGTTATTCCATTGTGATTATTTATTTTATTCTGGCTAAAAATAGCCATGCACGGGGCAATCAGAGAGCAGGTTGTGTTTTATCTGGCTTATGTGAAAACTCTGTACTCGGCAGAGAAAGGGAGAGAGCTGGCGAGATGTAAACTCGTAACAGGAGGAGGGATTGGAGGAGGGAGAGAGGCAGGTAATGAAAGAAGGTTACAGAGAGAATCGCAGCTGCTCTCCCTCCCTTATTCTGGAGAACGATTGCAGATATGTGCAGTTTTGCAAAGATTTACAAGCCTGATTTAACAAGCAATATTGCTTTCGCTCTGAAGGTATGCCAGGGCTGTTGGTAATACAGACTAAACTCCTTGGGAGTGAGCGACAGAGCCTGTATAATCACCTTTTCCATCTCATTGCATTTGTAACGCTACCACATCTGCTGTGTTTTGATGAATTTGGCATGAGAGCAGAGCTGGCTGGACTTGAAGACCCAATAAGAAGCAGCTAGCTGAGCAGACAAGACACATCCTGGTTAATGTGCTTCATTAAATGCTTGAATGTGAATTAGATTAAATTAAAAATTAAACATACAGTACACTAGATGAAGATTTAGTTCTTCTGTTAGCTGTTTGCTACCCTCCTAAAGGTGTTAGAAAGGGTTATTTGCCTAGTGCTCTAGTAAAACCCACTGTGTGGTTCGCTGAAGGAGCATTTTTGCATATGACAATAAATATGTGTGAAGAACCTTAATAAAGGTGCTATATAACACATTTAATCAGCATTTTTAACTGTTCTCAAACGTCCACATAGAAGGCAGTGGACATTGGTAAGTGTGAAAAATCCCCAGATGTGGTTTGCCACATTCATTTACAACCTAAATGGTCCCAGAATGAAAACGAGCTGTTTTACGTTTTTGGGTGAGCTCATGAATAATCTAATGAGCTCTGCTCTGACTAGCTGTTTAACAGCGAGACACTGTAATGATCACTCGGAAGCAGCGTGTTGAAAAAGGCACAAGCGGGAAAATAAAATGACCCTTATATGTGATAAGCTGGGTCACCATACTATTTAAGATGCTATGCTAATGCTAGTTACATGGAGCTTGCTAGTAGCTAATGTTACCTATACTAGTTACTTGCTATCAATCTCGACATCTGCACAAAGTAAATTAAGTTGTCACTGACTGTGAGGCTTTCGGTCAAAGATGATCTGCTCCAACCAGCAAACAGTGGATAAAATCACACAGCACGGCTGCTACTTACAGGCTGCTGTTGGGGGTTACTAATAAATATGAAACTGCTCCTCTTGTCTCTCTAGTGTCAGTTTTATTCTGGAAATCTACAAGCTATAGCATTTACAGTGGAATGAAACATTCGATAAAGAGACTGGAGAAGAGGAATCCAACTTCAGCCTTGTTTTGAGATGAACATCAACCATGTTCGTTGACAGTTCAGTACCTTGGAAAGAGTATGTGAAGTGCCAACATCCCCTTTCGTTAACCTGTAATGAATTTATCTACATAGTCTGGCATTTTCATTGCTATTGTATTCAAATTTTTGGGGTCAAGAATGTTATGTATTAGTTTAGGATTTTGGAATTAGTATTTCAGTTCCATATACCAAACAAGTGGTTCTTCCATGGCATTGCTCAAGAAACCCTTTGTGGCATCTTTTTAAAGATTGTAGAAGAGTTGAAAGATATAGATAGAGATGTTAAAAATCACTAATATATGTAAATTTTGATGTTTGTAGATGATTGCTGTACAAACAATTTATCCTCATGAATGCTGCGACCAGCAGACTGTTAATAAGTATGTGATGCAGTATTTGAATCTTAATTAGCACTGCCTTTTAGCTTAGTTCAACATCCTCTTTACACTGTCTCTCTCTCTCTTTCTCTCTCTCTCTCTGAGGACCTATACATAATTAAAAATAGGTGTAATACAAACAGTCAGGTCCAAATACTTTAATGACTGTCCATTTCAGCATTCTAACCACAGCAGCTTTTTCCTGGTAATTATTTAAAACCTCCTACATAGTACTAGAACAAATGAAAAGAAGGGACAGCTGTTCATTACTCTCACTGTGCTCCACCAGAGGTCAGAAAAGCGCCACTAGATTCAGTGTGGATCTGCACCACTAGAGGACAGCACAGGTAGATGCAGGGGGCAGAGGAAACAAATTGAAATGCATATATGTCTGTGTGCACTGACCTGTTTGTTCAACTGTTTGTTGCCATGAATGTATCCACCATATATTACCTTGTCATATATGGCTTACATTCACACTCTTTCACAACAAGGAAGCCCCCCTATTCTAAACATTTCTAAGAGGTGGATTCTGCATACATATGGGAATGAACATTGGCCTCTGTTTACCTTGTTTACATCTTGATAGTTTTATTCCGTAAACACTAGGCGCTTGGTGCTGTGCAGAGCTTTGAGGCGGTGAGCATCAGGCAGCGTGTGAGATGCATATTTCATGGCATAAAGCCTTTGTACTCTTAGCTGTCTGCCTACATACAGTGTACAATATCTCATGTTTTCGAGAATGTGCTCTCTTGTTGATGAGATCAGTTTTGTGCTAGCTTCCCTGCGTAGCTGCAGTAGATGGACTGTCTTAGGAAATACACATGCAGGGACACAGATATATAGGATGTGTTTCTTTCAGACCCGACGCTTTAACTCGCATGACTTAGGTAATGTTTTGGAATTTGGACCGCATATATTGTTTGTTTATCATTATATACTGATATTAAAGTAGGCTGCAATATGCAAATGAACCCTTCATCAATGACGAGCTTTGAGTATAATGACCACATTTGGTAGGTGTTTTGCATTGTAGTTGCTGTTTTACATTTTAGAGTACATTATGTTATTTGCATTACCTATGCACCAACTGGCCGCTTCATTAGGTACACCTACATAATATGCTACACTCAGTTATCAGCTCCTTTTACTGTATAGAAGCACTTTGTAGTACACAAGTACAGAGCGTAGTCTATCTGTGGGTTGTAAGGCTAAAACTATCCAGCCAACAGTGTCCTGTGGGCAGTGTCCTGTAACTAGAGGATGATCAACTCAAACTGTACAGCAGCAGACGAGCTGTCGCCTCTAGCTGTACATCTACAAGGTAAACCAGCAAGGTAGAAGTGTCTAATAGAGTGGACTGTACACAGTGTTTAAACACTCCAGCAGCACTGCTGTATCTGATACACTCATACCAGTACAATACACACTAACACACCACCACCAGGTCAGTGTCACTGCAGTGCTAAAAAATGATCACTCCCCTACATAATGCCAGCTCTGTGGTGGTCCTGTGGAGGTCTGTAATTTTAGAATTGTATGGTAAGTGGAGCTGATCAAATGGACATTGAGTGTAGATATAAGGTAGGAATACCTGATAAAGTGGCAAAACAGTGTACATAGAACTAATCTGATTATGCATGATGCATTTAAAACATAGAATTCCCTTTATTAATAAGCACACACATGCTGCCTACTACAGCCGATCTGTAGAAGCATCTGATTTTGCTAAAATGAAACTGATAATGATCTCTGTACTTGAGAAGGGAGATCTCCAATCTATGGATTTAGTAAGTCATAATAATGAGGAAGTATCCCATAATTATGACTTGGTATCTCACCATTATGACATAATGTCTTGTAATTATGGTTTAGTGTTTCATAATTACAACTTAGTTTTTCATAATTATGACTTCCTATGTCATAAAAATGAGATCTTATAATATTGTGGCGACTGCCTCTTGCTTGGTGCTCAGAATAGGCTGAGAGGCATGTTATGCAAAGCTGTGCTGCAAGCTATATGATGTTGTTTTTGATGTTGTTTGTTGGTGTGTGTATGTGTTGATTGTATCCTATTGTGTTGGGCAGAGGCTTTAGTTAGTGGGGATTAAGTGGCTCATATAAGGAGAAGCTATATGCTAGAAGTGACCTTTAATTCTGTATCTGTATTTTTCTCGGGCTGTTTTTGCTTTGTTCAGCTTAAGTTCCTTGAGTAGAAAAAAAAATATTTTTCTGGTTTTCCTTTTTTACGACTGTGCCATATTTGTTGTCAAAAGTGGGACACTGAGACAGAATTTTAAGAAATCACCAGTGTTTGACCATCACTTGCTATAAGCAGTCATAAAACCCACACTGCCAGGGACCCTTGCTACAGTATCATTTACACTTCTGATATTTAGCTAATGCTCTTATCCAGAGTGAGTTTATATTCCAAGTAGGCCATTGTAGTGTTAGGAGTCTTGTCTAAGGACTCCTATTAGGCCAGCACAGCATAGTCAACCAGGCTGGGATGCCACACAGTTGGGCTTATATCCACAATATAAGTCACACTTAGCAGAATATGATTTTGATCTATCGACCTCTGGGTCATGGGCCCAGCACGCTTCCTCTACGCCACTCTGCTATCCTTTTACTTGAGGTGTGGGTGTGGTTGTACATCCTGCACTGCAGGAAAGGAGGCTAGTTCCATTTGGCTTGGGAGGGACTCTACGTGGTGAAAGAGTGCGCAGGTGAGTTATATTGTATATTGGATCCTGGCAGGGCGGTACAGCGTGGCCCCTGTATAGACCAGTTCAATGGACTTTTCAAGACCCCTGCAGAGAGATGGCAACAGAGGCGATGTGCTTTCATATGTGTCAAAAATGCTGTTCAAACTGTGTGGGTTGCTGGGATGTCTGTCAGGAGGCTATGTGGTGGCTACAATTTGATTACTGTTCATAAGGGACATAGAGGCATGGTATGCAATTCCCAACACCCCAACTTCAGTGAAAGAGACATTTCAAGTATGAGTATGAGTTAGCGATTGGGACTTTTCCTGCTTTTCCAGCATTTTTCAGAAGACTTTTTGTTTCTTATATAACTTATATCTTTTAGAGGCATTAAACCGTTCAGACGTCTGGTTCCTATCATCACCACTACAAACGATTTCTTCAAAATTGACTTCAAATTTCTCAGAAATGGAGCACTTAACAATTTAATTAAGCAGATACTATAAAATAAGTTGAAGTCATCTTTCCTATTTGATGCTTATTGTGATAAACAGTTCTTTCTAAATAACATTAATATTGTTTTTACTATAAGCTTCTGTGCTATGTGTTTTAGAGAGCAGTGTAGCAGATAATTTTATAGGAGGTAATAAATAATCCTATCACAGTTTGAGACAAGTAATTAGTCAGCTGTAATAGATTACTTTTTGAGTACCTAACATATCGTGCAGTCCTAATTGGAATAAAATGCAGTTTCGGTTTTGCTTGAATGTATCAGTCTAACAGTGAGCAATCTTCTTAGAAAGAGGTGTCATTCTAGGGCATGAACAGAGAGAAAAAGCATGTCTGTCTGTGGAGACATGGTGAGATTCACTCTGACAGCTACCTGATTCTCTTCACACGTTCTCCTTCGTGGAGGCTAAAAAAACACAGAGGGCTCAGGTGTCTGGAACAGTGAGATGATAAAGGTTTTTATAACTTCTCTTCTCTTTGCATTTCTGCACACCGTGGATTTAGTCTAAAACCAGCATGGTTATTTTGTGCTCTCTCTATTGATTTTTTTATATCTTTCAGACAATATTTTTTTTTTATCTTCAGGCGTCCAGTTATCATACATATTGGCTTGTATCCATTTTCCTTAAAGCATCTATTGGATGTTTTTTAGGGAACCAAAAGTGGTTCTTTTAAGGCACTGTGCAAAGAACCCTTTTTGGCACCATTATTTACATCTTCTGAGAACCTGTACATTATATTGAGGTTCTTTAAACTTTAGAAAGGAACGTCATACTGACATATCTTCCTCACTGAAATGACTGTATATCCATCTGTTGAATGGCTCTTTTATGAAACCAAAAGTAGTTCTCCCATAGCAGGAAAACTTCAAAGTGTTGGGAGAATGTGCATGAATGTGTAGGACTATGTCTGTTTGGAGTCTGATTGTGTTGAGCAGCAGTGCAGAATTGGAGGCGTGCAGCAGAATTCATCCACAATGGGCATTGCGACAGCTGTAGAAATCAGCAGCTACCATGCAGGAAAAGATCACACTGTTTTGGGTCTGCTGTAGTCAAACAACTGGCACTCCTGTTTTCCCAGTCTATTATTCTGCTATGAAAGGAGCGTGGAGTAAATTCTGACGAGCGACATGCTCCTTCACGCTCCATCAGTCCTCTCTTTCTCTCCTACAGCACTACTTCAATCAAACACATCAACTTCATTACCTCACCACATTCAGGAACGAATGAAGCGTTGAGATGAGTGAGGAGAAGAAAAGAGAGGCATGAATAGTGTTTTTCAATATGGAGACACAAGTAGAAAGTATTTTTGCTCACGATCATAGTCCAGGTTCTGTTGTAAATATATTATGTTGCATTACAGTATGTTATAGATTATAGCTGTACATAAATATACAAGGTTTAACACAACATTTAATCGGTTTAGACTAATCAGAGTAAGTTCTATGGCATCCTAAATTTGGTTGTAGCAGCACTGATCAGCCTCAGGATGGCGCTGTAGCAAACTGGTTCACTTATTTCATTCTTCATAGTCTAATAACTGTAACTCCACCTGATATACCTCTGAAAAGCTTAACAGCAACCTGGACAAGAGCATTTCCAATCAGCAATGCAATGTTGAGTAAATTGGCAGCCCTCCAATGCTGGAGAAGACAGCCAATGTGGGGAAACCCGCCCTCCCCAACCCCCCCGCAAATGCCAGGGGGTATTTTGCACACTGGTATCTACTATGAATTATTCAGTACTGTGAAGAAGACAGGTGAATGATCTAGTTTTTGGAGTGAGATGCTAAACTTTGGACCCTATACAGTCCTTTACATACGATTAACAAAGGGTTAATAGTGAGATTGCTAATACCAAATGCTCTTTATTAGACTTTGTATCTTATATGATTGCCACAGTTGCAGGTGCACAAAGCCTGCGGTCTAAAGTATAGTCTACCATAAAGTAAAAGCTGTGCCGGGGTTCAGGTAGACATACAAGTGAAGTGGTACGAAGAATTCCGGAGTCATGACAGAGTGTCTCCTATCCTTCACTTCATTACATGAGTCCTTCACAGTCATTACCTCTGTCTGAAGGAGGCCCTCAGTACCCACCCATTCTGCTTCAGATAAACCTATTTGATCAGTGAACGGGTCAGTGGCGTTAAATGAATTCCGGCTGCCAGCAGAGTTGAATGGGAATGCTAAAACAGCATCAGTGGTGTTTGACACTCCTGTGTTTAGTTCTCACCAGAACATAACCCCAATGAATTAGAAGAGCATGTAAAAGGTAAGAAGAGTTTCTGGCATAAAAAACTCCTCACTGTTTGTTTATTATTATAATTTATTTATTTATTTATTTTGGGATGAGGTCACCAGGTCCTAGCAGTTGCTAAGAAACAGACTGATTAAAAAAACATTAAGTTGTCTTGATATGAAAAGGCCTGTCCTTGATTTTTTTTTTTGATGCACTTAGTGTACACACATTTTTGTGTTTGTGTCTATATTAGTATGTGTTATGTTCATGTTTATATCTGCATGTGTACAGTATGTAAGGCACTCTCCGTGTTATGGTGTAGTCATTCTGGGAAATGACCTGTGGAAGGAATGCCCTGTGTTCCATCATCAATGATTGGAGCTCCAAGCCTCATCAGCCTTGGACACTAATCAATGGAGGAGCTACCTTTAAGCAAGGCTATGCGAAAACTCAATGCCGAGTCCCCTCTATCTGCAAGGCTGAAAGGGTTAAAAAAGCAACCACAGAATTCAATCATCATCCAAAGGCTTTAATGTATACATAAATCATATGAATCTGGGATGAGGGTCAGATGGGGTCAAGGCTATTCCACACATGAAGTGTTTAATATTTTATGGAGAATATTTTTGCTGATAGAATTCTTAGCTGTTTTTCTCTCCACTGCCCCCACCCCCATCCCAACCTGCACTCCACTCCTCAATTCTATAAACGACTTAATCCTTGTGTCTGTGGTTTTTCTCAACTCTACTCTCTGGAGCGATCTCAGTTAAATGCAGATTAGATTGAGGTTAAGGATCTATGTGTTGTTTTCATACTGCATTGTTTCTGTTTTATGCCATTGTCCCACTTCCACCCCTCCCTTCTCTCACAGGACAGGAGTCGATGTTTCTTGCTGTGATGCATCAGCAAATCTGGCTGTTATTTTGTGCAATCTTACAAGGCCTGTAAATTCGGCTAGACTAGAAGTTCATAAACTCCCCCTGACGGCTATTTATGCCTGAGGTGTTTGAGGTGTAACAGTGACTTCGGGAAGGTTTCTTGCTGAATTTATGGTCTGTCATGTCAGACCCTTTTTTTTTTATTCCCCCCTTGGATTTTCATTCAAGGTTCACTTCTTCTCCCAGTTTTTTTTTTTTTTTTTTGTGAGGGGATGGTGTAAATTTGTTCTCCTGAGTTGCCATATCTGCCCTATTCTACATCAGTCCCCTACATCAGTCTTCTTACATATAATCCAATAAGACAGAAAAACTACAACTTTTGCAGAGAAAATGTGCATCAAACTAGCATTCTAGTGTTGTAACCCTCCAAAGCAAGAGTGCAATGGAACTGTGGGGTCCGGTAATAATTCTGTCTTGAATCGAAGGGGATGCAATGCCAGAAGCTTTCAAACACAAGCCCTTTTTTCCCCTTCAGGTTAACCCTGTTGTTTGTGAAACTGCTCATTTGTTTCTTGGCCCCGAGGGAGAAAATGAAGCCCTCAGATCGCCCGAGCAGGTAGGCACTGAAATATGTGTTTATTTTGCCAATGACCTTGTTACCACCAGCTGGGCCAAATGACCCAGAGATAACTAGACACAGCCAAACAAGGTGTGATGTGGCTGTAAATGAGAATTACACAATGTTGAATGTCTGATTAAATGGTAACAATATAACCAATCAGGGCTGATTTCCCCAAAGTATTGCAGAATAAAGCATTGTATAGGCTGCATTGCACTATACAGCACTGAATGGCATTAGATTACACAGTCAAAGTGATCTTAACAATGAAAGCTCCAATAACTCCACATGAGTCTAGATAAGTAAAATCAATCAGGCTAGAAAGGATTATCTACCAGAAACCACTGAAAGCAGCGTGTGTGTCTCTCTGGACTCAATAAAGGGTACTGAAGAAACATACAGCTAAACTCAGCTTCACAGAACAATTGAAGGCACATACTGTCTCTGCATCTTCTCCCCAGCTTTAAGAGTGTTTAGAGAGTGTGTGATGTTCGATAAGGACTAGTGCCTCACTGACAGGTGTCCATTCTCAGAGCAGGAGGTGAATTTCAAACTCTTCACACGTTCCAGGTGCTAATTCATTCTCTCACACCAATCTCTGCTTTCACCCACCTCTTTGCCTCTCGTGCCCAGGATTCTGTCCCTTAGTCTTTTATTAGACGGACATGTTAATCTTTTTACAGGTAGTGTAACTTATCTGGAGCTTATTTAAATGTGACAGAGCTTATATGTGTGGATGTAAAAACACAGGCCCTCTCTAGAGACCTTTTATAATGTAAATATTAGGCCCTGAGCTCTTTCACTGTCATATTAGCGTAGACCCTTTTTTATGCTTTTATACTGCTTATAGTAGAATGACAACAAAGTACCAAAATGATACTGCATCAATAAAAGTACTAACCCACTTGATTATGTAATTGGTTATTAGTCCACTCATAAAATGTGCACCTAATGTAAAAGGCAGCTAATATTATCAAACCGTGTAAACTGCAGTCACTATTCCAAGATAAATTTTACAGCATGCTTTATCATTACTTGAATGATTCTTGTGCTGCGTCTTAAGAATATCCTGTTTTCTACAGTTACAGTAGTCCTATTTTTCTAGCTCTACAGTTACAGGAACAGTAAGAAAAACCTTTGGTATTATAATACACGTCTGATTTTTCTTGAGGTCTGACTGTTATTGACAATTATACACAAACACAATCTTGGACAACAACTGGACTGGAGACTAACACCTCAGAGTCATCTGTACTTTCTTAGGAAGCTGAGGTCCCTTGGCGTGTGCACTAATCTCCTTTGTACACTCTACTAGTCTGTAGTTGCTAGTGCTATACTCCATGCTGTTGTGTGCTAAGCAACAGTATCAACAAACATGCAGTGAACAAACAGGACAACCTAATCAAAATGGCTGGCAAACTGGACACTCTGGAGGTTGTGGCAGAAATACAGACTCTCAACAAGCTGCTTGGCATCATGGACAATGCATCACACCCCCTGCATGCAACAGTGTAAAAACACAGAAGCATGTTCAGCGGTAGACTGCTACAGCTGCTCCGTGCTAAAGAGCTCCGTGTGAGATCTTTTCTTCCAACTGCAGTAAGACTCCACAATGAGTCTCCTTATTGCGGGGACACTAGTGATCTCATGCTGTCCTGCATGTGATACCATCTTTCTACATGTCCAGTTTATATTGTCACTATCATGCACTCATTTGCACTATGTTAGTTATTTGCACTAATGACCTCCTGCTGTTACTACACTTCCACTAGATCACCACCCCTGTCACTGTGGCTCCCAGTAATAACACTTTATTAATATTGTATTTTATTGATAGCCTTACAACCTCATACCTCTATAGGGTAATTCCACATTAGCTGCTTTTGTACCTACTCATTTATGTATATAGACATACCTCTCTTTTATTATTATGGTTGCGCATTGCAAAGCAATGCGCAACTATACTGTTATCCGATTTATATTATTATTATTATTATTATTGTTCTTATTTCGCCGCGTTTTCATCGCCGACTAACTCGTCCCGCAGTTTTCGAGATATCGACTCCGTTCCAACTCCATATCGTCCGGTATGATGCGCAGATGTGTGCTTGTATACAACTTTTTGATCGGATGCAAGAATTCCGATCGGGAAGGAATTTTTCCGGAATTTTTTCCCATAGAGAATGAATGGGAGCCAAAAACGCGGGCCCATCTAACCCACTTCCGCTCGACCTAGAGACACCAAATCGGATACACTGGTTGGGGGCAAAGCCCTGAGCAGGAAAATGGTGATGGATTGACCCGCACTCGTTCGTTTCTCCTTTTATCGCATCCCTTTCTCCTCTCATTGGAAATGAATGGGGCGAAAACGCGTGCCTACCTAACCCACTTCCGCTCGAGCTAGAGACACAAAATCGGATCCAAGAGCTCGGGGCGAAGCCCCGAGCCAGCATTGGGTGATGGATTGACCCGCACTCGTTTATCTCTCCTCTTTTTCGCATCCCTTTTTCCTCCATAGAGAATGAATAGGATGGAAAATTATTTGCCTATGTACTCTACTCCCGTTCGACCTAGAGCTTCCAAATCGGACACAAGGGTTCGGGGCAAAGCCCCAAGCCAGCATTCGGTGATGGATTGACCCGCACTCGTTCATCTCGCCTCTTTTTCGCATCCCTCGTTCCTCCCATAGAGTCCCAGTCATTTTTGGACCCACCTAAAGCCGGCTGTTTCGTTCGCCCGAGAAAGGCGAAACTTTACATACACACTAAGGGCACGTCCCCAAGCAATAATGCACAGTCATACTGACCCGCACTCGTCTATCTGTCGTTTATTCATCCCTCGTTCCTCCCATAGAGTCCCAGTCATTGTCGACCCAAACCAAGTAATGCTTTCGTTCGCCCGAGAGCTACCAAACTTCACATACTCACTAAGGGCAGGCCCCAGGCGCTAATCCACAGTCATACTGACCCGCACTCGTTTACTCATCCCTCGTTCCTCCCATAGATTCCCAGTCATTTTCGACTCAAACCAAGCAGTAACGTTTCCGTTCGCCCGAGAGCCACCAAACTAAGGCCAGGCCCCCAGACGCTAAACCACAGTCATACCGACCCGCACTCGTTTACTCATCCCTCGTTCCTCAGTGAGCAAGCTGCGCAACCATCCCGCGTTTCCCTCAGGAAATGCACTTTTCTAGTTATGGTTGCGCATTGCAAAGCAATGCGCAACTATACTGTTATCCGATTTATATTATTATTATTATTATTCTTATTTCGCCGCGTTTTCGTCGCCGGCTAACTAGTCCCGCAGTTTTCGAGATATCGACTCCGTTCCAACTCCATATCGTCCGGTATGATGCGCTGATGTGTGCTTGTATACAACTTTTTGATCGGATGCAAGAATTCCGATCGGGAAGGAATTTTTCCGGAATTTTTTCCCATAGAGAATGAATGGGAGCGAAAAACGCGTGCCCATCTAACCCACTTCCGCTCGACCTAGAGACACCAAATCGGATACACTGGCTCGGGGCAAAGCCCTGAGCAGGAAAACGGTGATGGATTGACCCGCACTCGTTCATTTCTCCTTTTATCGCATCCCTTTCTCCTCTCATTGGAAATGAATGGGGCGAAAACGCGTGCCTACCTTACCCACTTCCACTCGACCTAGAGCCTCCAAATCAGACACAAGGGCTCGGGGCGAAGCCCCGAGCCAGCATTCGGTGATGAATTGACCCACACTCGTTCATCTCTTCTCTTTTTCGCATCCCTCGTTCCTCCCATAGAGAATGAATAGGATGGAAAATTGTTTGGCTAAGTACTCTACTCCCGTTCGACCTAGAGCCTCCAAATCGGATACGAGGGTTCGGGGCAAAGCCCCAAGCCAGTATTCGCTGATGGATTGACCCGCACTCGTTCATCTCGCCTCTTTTTCGCATCCCTCGTTCCTCCCATAGAGTCCCAGTCATTATTGGACCCACCTAAAGCCGGCTGTTTCGTTCGCCCGAGAGTCGTGTAACTTCACATACACACTAAGGGCAGGTCCCCAAGCACTGACCAACAGCCATACTGACCCGCACTCGTCTATCTATCATTTATTCATCCCTCGTTCCTCCCATAGTTTCCCTGTCATTTTAGACACAAACCAAGCAGTAACGCTTCCGTTCGCCCGAGTGCCACCAAACTTCACATACTCACTAAGGGAAGGCCCCCAGACGCAAATCCACAATCATACCGACCCGCACTCGTTTACTCATCCCTCGTTCCTCCCATAGAGTCCCAGTCATTTTCGACCCAAACCAAGCAGTAATGCTTTCGTTCGCTTGAGAGCCACCAAACTAAGGGCAGGCCCCCAGAAGTTAAACGAAAGTTATACCGACCCGCACTCGTTTACTCATCCCTCGTTCCTTACTGAGCAAGCTGCGCAACCATCCCGCGTTTCCCTCAGGAAATGCACTTTTCTAGTTATTATTATTCTTATTATTATAATAATGCAATATCCATCAAGGCTGCTCCTGCATATGTCTAGTACATTACGTATTTCATACATGTGTATGTACTCTTTTAACTTTAATAACCTGTGGTTAATAGCTCCTCTGTAAGCCCACTCTATTTATTCTGATAACTGTATGTATGTCTTCTTCTGTGCATTATGCATGGTACTGTGACACTGCAATTTCCTTTGGTTTCAGTAAAGTGTTGTCCTACTAAACTAATAAAAAAATGTTGTACTTTTTATGTCTTTTATTGAGCACATTGAGTAACACACAGGATTCAGGACTGTCGGTACTCTCCCTAGGAGTGGGCGTCCTGTTACAATCACTCCAGAAGCACAATAGGCAATCCTGAAAGAGGTGAGAAAGAAAGAGATGTTAACAGAAAAATCCCACAAAAGACTGTACAAACCACAAACACCTTTGTGTCCCTTACTATGAAAACACAGAACAGGAATGGCATTTTTGGAAAAAACCCAAAAAGGAAGCTGATACTGTCTAAAAACATTTCAGAAAACAATATTTCTGGGAAACTGTTTATTGGAGATTTGAGGCACAACATCTGAACAGTTTTAGCACAAATGCACGAAACTATGTTATGAGGAAAGAAGACACTGCACACTAACTCCTCATATTAGTTGTGAAGCATGGTGAAGGGAGCTCCATGATTTGGGACTGTTTTGCTGCTCAGTGCCTAATTGCCCTGCAGTTACTGAAGGAACAATGAATTCTGTGTGTATTAAAACATTGTACAGAAGGCCAGCAGTTCACAACTTTAAGCTTCTTTTAATCTATAAATGATCTGCCAAACTATTTCTAAACAGGTTACCATGGTGATGTTGCATTTAGCCTTTTATAGACTTAGCAATGGGGTTTTATAAAAATGTGCACATTGATCTGCATTTATGATTGTACTGTGTTTGGTCAGGTGTGCTGACTTATCAGTTCTGATCAAGACTTTTGTTTCTGAAGAACCTCAGAAAAGAAATTTTTGATGTTGATGATGGAGTAAAATGGATAGAAGATGCAGGAAACATGGCACTTTGGACAGAATCTCTTTTACTGAACATTGCAGCCGTGAGAACCACCACCTGTGCTAACTGAATAGCCATCAACAACAGCCTTGTTAAAGTCTCTCTTATGGTATATGTTACAGTGCAAAAGCACATGAGCAAGACCTATAAGATCTGAAATCTGAATGTCTGACCTGGTAATATCAAGGGGTACTAGACCTGTCAAACTGAGCTTCAGGTTATGGGATGGTAATGTGTTACTGATTGATTCAGCCTTTTCACTTAGAGTCGTCCGTTTAGAGCCTTCTAAACTCTGGAGTAGTGTTATAGAGAGCTTTATTTTAGTTTAAACTGCATTAAGATTGTTTAAACTACTGTATAGTTGGGGGAGGGGGGACTGACACAGCATAGTATTGCAATATTTTGTGTGGCAACATTGTATCAATAAATGGGCACCAATTATCAATATGTTATTATGCAAATTTAAAATAGTTTTTTTTATGATGGTGTTTTTCAGTGTGTCTGCTTAACAGGCCTGCTTTGATGCAATAAAATGTGATACTAGAGACTGGAGCTTTATCTCAGACTGAAAAGCAGATGCTGACACAGTTTTTCTTTGGGGACAAAAATTCCAGTTAAAAAAAGCAACAAATCACAATATATCACAATACAGGTTATTATAGTACTCTAATATTATAGCATATTGCAATATTTATGAATCACAGTATTGTGAGAATGGTATCATATGGGGTTGCCTAATATATAATGGTTTCTTGTGGATCTCTCTTTTTCTTCTAAAAGGCATTTTATGTTACTCTGTTTCCATGTCTATAGTAAAGGCTAATAAACAGCTGGTTTGTTGACTGTGCTTTATATTGGGGTTTTGCTCTTGGTTAATTGGGGAAGATGATGAAGTAGGCATCGTTTTGGACCGACAAATCCCCCTGATGCATGGTTAGAATTGTTCAGTAGCTCTTGGTAAAACACACATGCCTAAATGCAGATGAAAATGCAAGACTTCTCGTAGGAAGGCTCTACTTGTATATATTCAACCATATAATGAATAGGCAGGATTATTGTAAATCCTCAGATGTACACCTACACAGATGTTTACATGCACATGTGCCAATTTATAACCATGCATTTTCTTTCAATTATGATGCAGGAGGATACATATGCATGGCAACGACTGACATAATAAAAGAAGCAGGGTTTGCAAGCCTAGGGGCTGAGATATGCTTTTAGTTGCAGTGAAATAGCTAGCTCTGTCTCCACTGAGTTTTTGTTCCCAGTGATCCTTGTATCTTTCAGACTCAAAGCACTTTTATCCCAACAAACAACTGCAGAACAACCCAGAGGAGACACCCTGTCTCCTTAAAAGTGCGAGAGACTTCAAAGCTCCTCTGTCAGCCACCTTACACCTTACCTCTCTAAATGACTCATTTTTCTTTCCTGATCTACATGAGCTGGGGATTCTCAGAGGTATTACACTATGGGAAGTTGGTCCAATCATTTTTTAGAGAAACTACTCAGATTAGAAGTATTCATGGTGAATAACTAGTCAAAATTGATTCTAAAAGTATAAACATTTGATATTAGAGATAGCACAACACTGACAGCGACAATTTACATTCACTGTGTGTCACCATTGGTGCCATTTGTACCTGAAAGGACACGAGTAAAAACCCAGGCTGTTCCAGTCATAAATACACACAGCCGCTCAATATTGCCCACATAACGTACATACACATGCACACAAATCCTGTCACTTGCCATTTTCCACAGCTTGTCCACAGTGTATTACAGTGGTTGTCACATTACTACCCGGCATGAAGTGAAGTGGGCGGGGCTGCTGTGATTGATGGGATGGGGATAATGCATGATTGGCTCTATGACTAATGATCACGGTGAGTGAGAGTGACACAGTGGGAGAAACATGGAGTCAGGAAGTGATTATGGCAGGCAAAAACAAATGACAGCCACTCTGACATCTCTCCCAGTGACCGACGACATGCGAGTGATGGGGAACGCCACTATGGTAGAGCCTCACAGCCTTGCTGCTGGGATGAGCAATGTGCTTTATACTCAGGGCTCTTTTTTAAGAAGCAGCACCGCAAACTGTGAAACCCTTTATGCTGATGACAGAGCTTTCACCTCACCTTTACACTCTACTGGATGTAAAGGTGCCTAAATCTTGGTTTAGAAGTATAATACTAGGACAATCTTGGCATAGAACCTTTAGATTATGTTGAGGTTCTTGTTAAGGTTCTGTTCTTTTTATTGGGTGAACTCATATGTTAAAATAGATACAGACAGAAGTAACAGCCTCTCGGTTCTAACAGCAATGACAACCTATATTATTCCAGTTATTACTTCTCCCGAAGTCTACATATGCTCTTTGTTTGGTTATACTGTACCAAAAACGGTCATGCTTCAGTTTTACAGAACCATATTCAATCTCTATTCATTTCTTGTAATGGGAGGCAACATGAAGCGGACCTACGACTTACATTTTACTTACATATCATGGGGTGTTTTGGAGTGAATCATTTTATCAGGGTGGGTTTATGAACTAGCCGAGGGTTTGTGAGAGGTGAATTGTGATATTGGGTAACACCGTAGTGTTGGTTAATCATTTGATGGACCCCGATAGATGATCTATAGACCCTTAAATTTAAACCTTCTAGTGAAACTTGTTTATTAACATTACAGGTTATATATTGATTATCAGCATAATATAATATGCATGTGACCTCTGGCTGTTCTTAACACACGGAGGCTCACAAGAAGCACCGGACTCTCAGTAGGAGAGACGCTAATGCTTGTACATAGTTGTGACTGTGTGGACATTACACAGTAGTGTTGGATGTGATTCTCTGTGTGGGTTGTGGGGATAACGTGACCTGTCTGCTTCCCGATTGTTTATTCTATATACTGACATTGCGATATTTAAGTGCATAGTTTTTCTTAACATCACAAAAAACAATGAATTCCAAACTGAGTGTTAGTCCATATAAGGACTTTGTGTACTGTATTGAATAGGAACAGATGGTTACTACTTATCACTAATGACTTTTGAGGCCAACATCTGCTACCCCTAATTAAGCCTAGTTGTCTATGACAAGGATCACAGAAGACTTTCGGGGGAAACAGTTTGTTAGTAAACTCATCTCCCAAAAATGAGTCATCCGTGAGTGAAGTGTCTAATAGCGTGTAATGCCTACACGGGTATGCATAACAGCTGTGATTCCTTTTGACATGGAATGGACAAGTTTCATGGACATGGATTTGGTGAATGCCATCCCTGGCCCCATTCTGAGCCGAATTTCCTGTAGACTGGCGTTCTTTTTTTTGCTGCTGGTGGACACGCATGACCGTAGGCTTCCATCACAATATGGAAACATGTAATCTCTCATTTTTGCTGGTTTTTGCCATTTTACACACATTGAACAAGACATTTATTGCCCTGTACCCCCTCTGTTCAATTACACTCTGCAGGTATTTATTGCTCCATCATCCTTAAGCAATACCATCTGCAGGACCCTGAAGTTACTACCACCTCAAGACCCAAGGTGATGGCCCTTTGTAATCCAACTACCACCAGCACTACAGTCCAGCCATCATTCCACTTATCTCCATCTTTTGGACTAAACAATTCCATGAAACCACAGACCGATTAAGCTGATAAAATGAGTTTCATTGAGACATAGACTCTTTTTGCTAAAGACATTGTGCCTCATTCACCTACGTTTTTTTTCTTAAATTTGCTTTTCTTTTTTTTGCTCTCTCAGAATTGTATGAATAGATTCTGTTCTTCCCCAGGAACAAATGCAATGCAAGAAAAGAATCTGAAGAATGTGCAGCTTTTTAAGCGGGTTTCAAGGAGAAATTTCCTCGTAAGAGTGATTGAAAAATTAGACCCAGTGTTCATGCACCTTTTTTCGTGTGCATATAGAGACTGTGTGTCTGCTCACTTATTGTGTGGGTTTGCTATCTACGCTACATGCCAGCTTTAAACCCTAAATCATTACCTTTATGTGCTACAACAACATATTTTTATTTTGTTTTTATATAACATGGGCCCTTTAAGACTGTAGCAAATGATAAGCCTTAATCAATACATTGCGAGATACACAGGTGAGTCTTTATACCCTTGTGGATACCTTATGCACCAGCCGACCTGTCCATCTGAGATGATTACTGCTTAATGCTTTCATGGACAGGCACGCACCGATCAAAAGGTTACAGCTGATGTGAAGGCCAATTTGTTCTGTGACTCTAGCTGAAAGACACCCTTGGCTTCTCATCTGTCAAGCTGTTTTCAAAATGTCAGTCTAGCTCTTCAGTCAATCACCGCCAACAGGAGAGGTGTCCCACATGCCAGACTGGCAGCTATGCTTTGTGAATAAAAACAGCTCTGTGGCTTTTTGACTCGCTAACCTTGCACTGCCTGATGGGAGGGCGTTTATTCAAATCTAGCACACAGCTACGCATTTCATTGTGTGCCGAACTGAGTGCAGGACATGATAGCTGCTTCAGATATTTGACAGATTTGGCATCACTCCTGGGCTGCGGTCCCAGAGATCTGTAGTGTAATACACATTCACAATGCAATCAAGCAGCGAGGCATTCTCCTCAGCCAATAATCTCACATGTCCTGCTCCTTAATTTTCCTCTCTCATGTATTTCCATTTGATAACAGATTTCCATTTTCCATTTGATAACAGATTTCTACTTTCAACCGCATGCCCGACTTCTCGTGGGCTCTGACGTCTGCAGCTGTTATCAGACATGGCAGCTCATCCAGATCCTGCCATTCATTTTTCATCCAGAGAAATGTCACAGGGCTGCTGTGTCCAATGGGGTCAGTGCACAGGTGGACAGATGGCCCAGGGGACCTCAGTGGGGTCACCAGCACTGGAAATAGGAGTGGTTGGATACTGACCATTGGAGCACCTGAGTGAAATTCAGGAAAGAAATCAATGAATGTCATTATTTCTGAAATAGCATCTGCACATGGGAGCACACATTCAGTTTACTGTGGAGTACTATTCATAAAGCTACATGACGCCTACAATTCATGCTGTACAGATTTAATATCATCATGCTAGAAATATTTCCATATATTGCTCCACTCAGATTTGTTCATTTCACTAAATGTGAGATCAGTGTCTGTTGGTTTGAGGCACGATATGAGCAGCTCTAGACGTTTTAAATAGTTGATTCTTGGATGTGCAAATGGGAAAAATATAAAGTGTTTTTCTTGTTGGAAAAGCCTTATTAAAATGTTTCTTCATTTGTCTTTTCATATATGCTTTTAAAATGACAAGTAATCCAAAAGTGTAATTACATTACATTAATATAGCACTCCTTCAAAATAGGCTACAGTTACGTTCCTAGCCTATAACGGAATACCCTCCCAACCCTAGTAATAACTAAAGCTTGGGGGTCTACCATGCATGAAACCCCTCCTTCATCCACTCTGACACCCTATAAATTCACATCATCACCTACTGTTCCCAAGATGATCCCCACCGCCACCCCACCTCCTCCCTGTTATTTAGTCCTCTGTCACATATATGAGGAGGGGGGAAGTACAGCCTTCCAGATCCATTTCACCTCATTCAGTTTTCCTTCATACTACCACCAAATGTTGAACACACAGTCTGGACTCTTAGTTACTAAGAAGTTAATGCTGTTCTAAAATTGCTGCATGCTGACTTCTGATTTCTGCACGCCTAGTAATTTGTGTAGGCATGATTCATAAATTATGAGTAGAAATAACCCTTAGCATGCTTTCTGGTGATAAATGTTTCGGCATACATTTTTTGGTTTCCGGTTCATTATTGCTTTGATTAGGCCATTACTCAGAAATAAGAAAAATGCTTCCCATTGACTGTCAGTAACTAAATATCTGACATCAGGCACAAAATTGCTTTAAGGAAACGAAATGAAAAGGATTCTTCCTCCTTTTGCACAATGCTTTTTCAACCATAAAACACCTTCCCTATTTATCACTACTCAGTATCACAAATGAGTCTTACATGGCAGTCCAAGAACTGCTGTGGAGGTAGTTTGATTCTACAGGAATGTTCACTAACTAAAGGTACTGAAGACATACCCTCGAAGGTACCACACCATTACTTGAAAGTCAATAACCAAAAAGCCAGAAATCATTTTTTATTAACTTAATTGAGAGTCAAAATGGCAAGGACAGGTTTTTAATGGATTTCAGAAGATATTATAGGGCAGGATACATTAGAAAAGAATGAAAGCTGTAATAAGAAAACAGAGTGGACACTGAAAAAGTGAGATTATATTCGATTGTCAAAGCATCTAAGCAAATTTCTGTTAAGATTTGTTTTTGTAAAAAATGAACAGTTTTTTATGTTTTTATGAGTGGTGGTCTCTAACTTTTGCACAGTACATCACATGTTTGATAAAGCTATGTACTATAGACTATATGCTAAAATTTTAAAACATCCTCCCTGTCTGAAGAAAAGAATAGTAAGTAGATCTATTTTTTGGTTTTGTATTTCTTGATCATCATTTGAGCACAGCAGCTGTCCTTTAATCTGTCAGACAATGCCATGATGAATCGGCCAATAGAAATCCTCCAAAATTGCTAGGAATAAAATATCTATACATTAACATACAGTGAAAGTAGAATGTGTTTGCTTTCTTAGTAAAGTGGACTCTTTTTATGCCCAGAGACGATATGTATTATATTCTAAGGCTTGCGATCATTGTATACCACATTACTTTCAATAACCTCACCAGAGTGACAGCAGAAATGGGCACCCTGTGTGAGCTACAAGAGGCCTGTGCCTCAGGCAACATCCCCCGCTTTACCTATAGAGACAGTAGGAGACATGAAGAGGATAAAAAGGGAATATTTAAAAAGGGAATAGTAGATATAAAAGAGATATAAAAGAGACAAAGATGAAAAGCAAACTAGGCTGGAAGAGACAGGCAATAAGAAGTAGATGGAGCTCTGTGCTGATGTGCTTGTGCAGTAAGCCCTTTCATGCGCCTACAGTACAAGCCTTTTAGATGGAAACTTTTTTGCCCCACAGTTAAGAGAAGAGAAGGAAATGTCTGTTTCCACTGGGCAGGCACCTCTGAGATTTCTGTTTGCAATTAAAAGCATAGAATAGCGTCGGCGCTGCTGGATCATTAACATGATATAATGCAGGAAGCAATGAAGATTTATTACTAAATGATGTATGTCTGCAAGTGCACCATTTGCTGGGATTGTTTTTCTGTAAATGCTGCGATGAGTATGTTGTAGAGTAGTAATTATAACACTACTCAGGATGAGAAACACTCACATTACACTCTAAATACAGCCTCATCTGCTCACAGCTGCAAGCCTGTTCACATTTCCCACAACAAAATGATGTGAAACACTGGTGTTATGAAAGTCATTACCTCAACTCATTCTTTCGGAAGAGGTTATGTGCCCACTCTCCGTTCAAAATAGCATGTGTTTTGAGAGCAATGTCATTAGAGTACAACAGAGGGATGGAATGGATCACATGCTGAAAGGCTATCTCTTCAATGTCTCCTAAATGACTTTATTTTGTGCCAAGGTGTGATAGGTCCATCTTAACCTGCTTTAGAGGTGGAGTATCAGATATGCAGGTTTCCTGCAGGGTTTATTGATTGCACTGACATTGCTAAGATATGAAGACCGTTTAAGATGAATGATATGATAACTAAGGCTTGAAATCAAATAGCTCACAATTTATGTATTCACAATAGAACAGAACAGAAACCAATAATGACAGCAATGACTACTGCACCTTCCAAAGTGGCATGAGATTACATAACAGCAGTGTTCACTGATATAGCCATTTTAGGTGCTGACAAGGTCACAGGAAATATTTACAAGCAGAATGACAGAGACGGATGGAGGGAGATAGATCATATAACTAAAAGAACAACAGAAATGAAGCAGCTAAGAGACAAATAAGCCATGCCACTGTGGAAAGAGTGACAGGATGAAATGACCTAACACCACAGTGCTTTTAGAGGGGGGATTCCACTGATTCTCAAAACTTTCTCATCCTAAGGGACAATAATGTACCTAGCTGTACTAAATCCGTACATAAAAATGCCTGTGCTAAAGCAAGCACACTAAAACGGCTGTGTTTCTGGAGTTGTATTACTTTCTCTGAAAACAATGAGATTAGCAGAGACGTTGTTTCATTTAATTTAGAGTAAATTATATAAAATTATAAGAGTATAAAGAGAGTATTCAGAACATTTTTTATCAATAGATGAATCTTACAGTGATACTTGTTAAGGATGGAACTTCATCTAGGACAACAGAATAATGCTGGTTGGTACAGTGTACTGGATAACCCTCCACATGGGCCAAAATGAAATCTGCACACTATTTTCAATAGTTCTGTTATTTTGGCTATAGTTTTATAGTTTAGTTCTTTTAATGTTTGAATTGAATAATGTTTAAGTGGAGGGAACATGAATTAGAAATAAAAACAAATAAGTATGTGTAGATGTAAGCCATAGGAGTAACAGTTCAAACAAGGACAGTAACCAGTAGAGAGACTGCTCAGTAAGAATGACCTGAATACAGCTGGGAAGAGAAGTAGAATCATTTATTGCTGAAATAAATGCTAAAAATAGCATAAAATTATGCAAGTGTAAATAGCAAAATATGTTGCTTTGAACACTGTGTGGATATAGCAACATCTTCCTATTTGAGAGTAAACAACATGGTAAAAATGATGGTAAAATTAAAGTCATTCTGAGTGGTTTAATGTTCCAAAGAAACCAACCCAGTCAGAACTGTTCACAGTGCTGGTGATTGGAACCAGACATCCAAAGTATTTAATGCCCTGTGGCATGGCAAAAAACATAACAGTAACTGTTATAACCGCTCCTCCATACACTCCACCAATGCAAGGACTTCTTCGCTGCTCACAGACAGCTGTGGCGAGTCAGTTGAAAAGCATGCATGGTGGGAGAGAGAGTTCCGTAACTGGAGAGAAATGCACCTTAAAAGAAAGGAGTAGCTTTATTCATGTTTTTCTCAACTAATGTGTAAATAAAGTGCTCTGTGCTGCACCTGCAATATTCGGTCTGGGCCTGCATGGGTTCTCAGCCAGAATGGCCCCTCTCCAGCCTGTGGCTAAGTTTGTGCTACAGCTGGTTGGTGTGGAGCAACGGATAACACCACTACCTGCCAGTGTACTGTCACTCCATGTGGGAGAATGGCGTTCGATTCCTATTCTGGGTGACTATGCTGTGCTACATCAATAAGAGTCCATGGGCAAAACTCCTATCACTGCTTTGGCCTACCTATAAAATGACTAAGCTGGAGAAGAGCGCCAGCTAAATACCGCAAATATAAATGTGCTACAATTAAATTGAGGCCCTTGGTCCCTATTATCTCCTCTCGTTAGTGCAGGAAGGGTGGATGGGGCTGCTGGGTCTCTTAAACAGAGGGTGAGTGACAGTAAGCAAAAAAGAATATCAGATTTTTCCCCAGGTAGCGTTTGTGTTACCTGAAAAAAACAAAACATATGAATGGTGTCACCAGGGATGACCAAACAAAAAACAACACTGTGGCAGCTAAAACCAAACCCACTCTAGAAGCTACTATAGGTTAGGTTTAAGCTAGCATTAGCAGCATCAGCACAGCCAGTCACTCCAGCAGAGAGCTCCTGCAGTGGCTGCTGAAAACAGCCCAATAATGCACACACTCTATTCGTGCTGGAATGACTAGGGCCACTTGTGTGTGGGACAAAGTGCCCTTTCGACCAAACATAAAACTACTGAAAAAAAATTCAGAATTTTGAGAGGTCGTGTTAACGAGGACGGTTAGAAAAGTGACAATATTTGCATTATTTTGCAGAAACAGACTGTGTTCTTTGCTAGCGACCCTGATATGCAATGCATTATATGGGAAAATGACTCATCAAAAATCAGCTGGCAGCCCCCTTATACTTTAAATATCTTCCCATGTGCCACCAAGTTACCCTTTAGTGCTGAATTTCACATACACCGCTCTGAATTTGTTTACATCTGGACATACAATGACGGGACTATAGATGAAATTGTCCTTTATCTGTAGAAGTCAATACAGAATTAATCAAATCTAACAGCAGGGCGAAGCAATTACATCCTTCTGTTGTGGGGGAGACATTCCAAACATATATGATGATGATGATGATGGTGATAATAATAATAATAACAGGGAACTTGACAAATGTATATGCATAAGCACAAAGAACCACTGAGCTGCGACATAAACGTGTTACAACTCCCTCCAGTCTACCCCCATGAAATTGCTGACACAGAGAAAATGTTATAGGAGGGTGGTAAAAAGGATTTAGTAAAGTGCCTACTTACTTAGGCGGAATAGATAGACGAAAAATAATATATGTGTAAAGGTGCCTATAAACAGGAACAGTAGGTATTGATTGAATGTGCTAACCGGTGTAGTCAAACAAGCACACATCAGTAGAACTACAGGAAAACAGATCTTAACACTGCTGCGTCAATCTGTGCTTGTGAAATAAACAGTGTTAATCTTCCCGAACTCACGACACAGCACCAACCTCAAGGCCAATTCTACTTAATGCGGCCTTCTAGCAAAAACAGTGGCACACAAGAAAACAGTCGGTGAGGAAAACAGAGTGAAGCTTTATAGTTCACTGCTCATATTACAGTGTAACAAACTCAGTAGTCAACAATTCTATACAGTTTGCATCAGTGCTGTAGCAGCTCTTGTTTTGCATTGAACAGAAACTTTTAAATCTCAGTGACTAATTAGCATTAATATATATTCTAATCTAATATCATAGACTAATTAGCTAGATCAGCAACTAACCATTTAAATAAGAAATATTGGAGATATAGAAAACTTAACAATATGCACAATATATAACAAATGATGATACATTTAGACTGATATTGGCAACATTTACTGAGCTACAGATACAGAAGTAATATCTCTCAATAATGGCATCGGGCCACCATGTTTGCTAGTGCAATATGCCTGACAATTCAGCATTGAGTAGGTTCCTGATGATCAGCCCATGCAGTTTGAATATTCTCACACAGTTCCAGTGGATTTTGCGATAGGCGTGGAGGTGGAGTGGCAAAGAACCTTTCATCTTTGCCCTGAACAGCACATCCACACACAGATTTGTTGGTCGTCAAGACAAACACTGGACTTAACACTGAAGATGCCCCACTGCCATTCTGAGTTACTCCATAACACATCTGCACAACACCACTGCAGTCTTTGATGAAGTTGACGTGGTGTTAAGGGCAGTTATTATAACAGTCTGCGTGCATGTAGTCCTGCGTCATGGAGCCGTCTGCTTATGGTGCTGGCCCTAACAGGATGACTCTCGGAGGTCATCACTGCTCAATAAATGTCCGCAATCAGGGTCAGTGGGTAGGTCAGGTACAGTGATAAGGCCCGTCCTTCCTTAACCCATAAGAGCCCAGACCCGTTTCGCCTCGGAAAAATAATGAAGGGTCAGTTATAAGATCATAAAAGATCAGTCTTATTGTGACAAAGAGGTCACATGACATCTTCTGTAAGTATTAAAGGGTCATAATACTGGTAGCACATGTCACAGCAACAACAATTTCATAACTGGTATTCCATCATGGTGTTCTGGAAATGGCGCCAGAATGGGTATATGTAATATAGAATATGGCTATATGTTATATAGAATATGGCTATATGTTATATAGAATATGGGTATGTGTAATACAGAATATGGGTATGTGTAATATAGAATATGGGTATATGTAATATAGAATATGGCTATATGTTATATAGAATATGGCTATATGTTATATAGAATATGGGTATGTGTAATACAGAATATGGCTATATGTTATATAGAATATGGGTATGTGTAATACAGAATATGGGTATGTGTAATATAGAATATGGGTATATGTTATATAGAATATGGCTACAGTGGGGAAAATAAGTATTTAGTCAGTCACCAATTGTGCAAGTTGTCCCACTTAAAAAGATGAGAGAGGCCTGTAATTGACATCATAGGTAGACCTCAACTATGAGAGACAAAATGTGGAAAAAAATTGAGAAAGTCATTTTGTCTGATTTTTAAAGAATTTATTTGCAAATAATGGTGGAAAATAAGTATTTGGTCAATAACAAAAGTTCATCTCAATACTTTGTTGTATATCCTTTGTTGGCAATGACAGAGGTCAAACGTTTTCTGTAAGTCTTCACAAGGTTGGCACACACTGTTGCTGGTATGTTGGGCCCATTCCTCCATGCAGATCTCCTCTAGAGCAGTGATGTTTTTTGAGGGCTGTCGGCGGGCAACACGGACTTTCAACTCCCTCCAAAGGTTTTCGATGGGGTTGAGATCGGGAGACTGGCTGAAATGTTTCTTACGAAGCCACTCCTTTGTTGCCCTGGCAGTGTGCTTGGGATCATTGTCATGCTGAAAGACCCAGCCACGTTTCATCTTCATTGCCCTTGCTGATGGAAGGAGGTTTGCACCCAAATCTCACAATACATGGCCCCATTCATTCTTTCATGTACACGGACCAGTCGTCCTGGTCCCTTTGCAGAGAAACAGCCCCAAAGCATGATGTTGCTCACCCCCATGCTTCACAGTTGGTATGGGTGTTCTTTGGATGCAACTCCGCATTTCACTTTTCCTCCAAACACGACGAGTTGTGTTTTTACCAAATAGTTCTACTTTGGTTTCATCTGACCATATGACATTCTCCCAATACTCTTCTGGAACATCCAAATGCTCTCTAGCAAACTTCAGACGTGCCTGGATATGGACTGGCTTAAGCAGGGGGACACGTCTGGCACTGCAAGATCTGAGTCCCTGGCGTCGTAGTGTGTTGCTGATGGTAGCCTTTGTAACGTTGGTCCCAGCTTCCGGCAGGTCATTCACTAGATCCCCCCTTGTGGTTCTGGGATCTTTTTCCTTACCGTTCTTGTGATCATTTTGACCCCACGGGGCTGAGATCTTGCGTGGAGCCCCAGATCGAGGGAGATTAGTAGTGGTCTTGTAGGTCTTCCATTTTCTGATTATTGCTCCCACAGTAGATTTCTTCACATCAAGCTGCTTGCCTATTGCAGATTCAGTCTTCCCAGCCTGGTGCAGGTCTACAATTCGGTTTCTGGTGTCCTCCGACAGCTCTTTCGTCTTCACCATAGTGGAGTTTGGAGTGTGAGTGTTTGAGGTTGTTGGGTGTCTTTTTATACTGTTAACGACTTCAAACAGGTTGCCATTAATACAGGTAATGAGTGGGGGAAAGAGGAGCCTCTTAAAAAAGAAGTTACAGGTCTGTGACAGCCAGAAATCTTGCTTGTTTGTTATTGACCAAATACTTATTTTCCACCATTATTTGCAAATAAATTCTTTAAAAATCAGACAAAATGACTTTCTCAATTTTTTTCCACATTTTGTCTCTCATAGTTGAGGTCTACCTATGATGTCAATTACAGGCCTCTCTCATCTTTTTAAGTGGGACAACTTGCACAATTGGTGACTGACTAAATACTTATTTTCCCCACTGTATATGTTATATAGAATACGGGTATATGTTATATAGAATATGGCTATATATTATATAGAATATGGCTATATGTTATATAGAATATGGGTATGTGTAATACAGAATATGGGTATGTGTAATATAGAATATGGGTATATGTAATATAGAATATGGCTATATGTTATATAGAATGTGGCTATATGTTATATAGAATATGGCTATATGTTATATAGAATATGGGTATGTGTAATACAGAATATGGCTATATGTTATATAGAATATGGGTATGTGTAATACAGAATATGGGTATGTGTAATATAGAATATGGGTATATGTTATATAGAATATGGCTATATGTTATATAGAATACGGGTATATGTTATATAGAATGTGGCTATATGTTATATAGAATATGGCTATATGTTATATAGAATATGGGTATGTGTAATACAGAATATGGGTATATGTAATATAGAATATGGCTATATGTTATATAGAATATGGGTATATGTTATATAGAATATGGGTATATGTAATATAGAATATGACTATATGTTATATAGAATATGCGTGTATGTAATATAGAATATGGGTATATGTTATACAGAATATGGGTATTGTAATATAGATTATGGGTAAATGTAATAAAGAATATGGGTATATGTAATATAGAATATGGGTATATGTTATATAGAATATGGGTGTATGTAATATAGAATATGGCTATATGTTATATAGAATATGGGTATGTGTAATATAGAATATGGGTAAGTAATATAGAATATGGGTATTGTAATATAGATTATGGGTATATGTAATAAAGAAGATGGGTATTTGTAATATAGAATATGGGTATATGTTATACAGAATTATGGGTATATGTAATATAGAATTTGGGTAAATGTAATATAGAATATGGGTATATGTTATACAGAATATGGGTATATGTAATATAGAATTTGGGTAAATGTAATATAGAATATGGGTATATGTTATACAGAATATGGGTATATGTAATATATAATATGGGTATATGTAATAGAGAATATGGGTATGTGTAATATAGAATATGGGTATATGTAATATAGAATATGGGTATGTGTTATATAGAATATGGGTATATGTAATATGTAATATAGAATATGGGTATATGTAATATAGAATATGGGTATATGTAATATAGAATATGGGTATATGTAATATAGAATATGGGTATATGTAATATAGAATATGGGTGTATGTAAAATAGAATATGGGTATATGTAATATAGAATATGGGTATGTGTTATATAGAATATGGGTATATGTAATATGTAATATAGAATATGGGTATGTGTTATATAGAATATGGGTATATGTAATATGTAATATAGAATATGGGTATATGTAATATAGAATATGGGTATGTGTTATATAGAATATGGCTATATGTAATATGTAATATAGAATATGGGTATATGTAATATAGAATATGGGTATGTGTTATATAGAATATGGGTATATGTAATATAGAATATGGGTATGTGTTATATAGAATATGGGTATATGTAATATGTATTATAGAATATGGGTATATGTAATATAAAATATGGGTATATGAACATTAGAGGTCTTAAATGGGTCGAAATCTTATAGGTACAAAAACAACACTTGCAGTTACTAACTGCAGTAACCAAGCACATCACCATTTTCTAAATGAGGTCCTATGTTCACCCACAGTCATGTGACTGAATCCAGGATGTTCGGTATAGGTCAGTCAGGGACTCTATGTGTTTAGGTGAAGGATAAGCTGTATAATGAACTGTACAGACTTTTAAAAGGCTTGTGACACATACGTCACTGTGGGCTCTTATGGGTTAAGTCACATGTGCAGCAGAGCGTGAAACTTGGATCATTTGCATGTCTCACCATGTCAAACCTAGCCACCTATTTTTACTCCTGTCGGTTAATTCCTTCTGGATGAAACTATTAGTGCTACTATTCTTTTGATGTTGAGTGTATACTGTCTTATAAAATCAACAAAACAGGTACCAGGATTATATGCTTTAACCTACAGCTTGTTTCTATTTCTACACTTCTTCTTCTTCTGCATTCCTTACAAGCTCCAGTTCCTCCCTGCTGAGAATCCTCACTTATGCTGTCAAAGAAAAGTTCCTTTTTAAGCTTTCATTTCTGTATCTCATTGGTTCAGAGCTGGGAAGGCAGGCCCAAAGTCTCAGGCATCGCTGGGAGAGATGAGACATTTCCCATGGAGATCCCAGTGCAGAAATAGCAACAGAGTTTTCTGTATTTAAAGCTAGAACTATTGCTTCTCCAAGCAGGATCAGGATAAGGGATAGACCTTCTCCCACTCAGACCAAAGTTGTTGACATTACTGCCAAAAATAAAGGAGAATGCAAGGCCACTGAAGGGGCAACATATTTGGTCCCGTAAAAAGTGTGTTGGCTGTGTAGTTGCTGACCAAGCTAAGCTGCTGTTTAATACCTGAAGTAGTGAATGTGTCCTGAGCCAGTTAGTTTGTCCATCAAAGGCTTACATATTACAAACTGAGGAACTGTGCCTTTAAATGTACTCAAATATACCGTAATTATACTGCATAAATATACTTCATAGGCTTTCCATTTGACAAAAGCCTCTCCCACAAAAAAAACCCTATATTGATCATTCCACACTCCTCAGATGTTTTGTTTTCCCTTTTTACAGGGCATCAAACAATGCAATATCACAAGCAGAGCTTTTCGTTTCAATGTCTTTGTACCGTATGGCTAAGATATGTGCATGTACGACAGTTAGCCTGACATGCTCTGTCTTGTAATACCCCTTTGTACCTCTAATGGTGCTAGTGAGTCACTGTACTATGGATTCAAATTAGAGGATAAGGAAGTATCACTGCCCCTATGGTGTATACTAATCCCTTGCCAATCATGTTGAAGGTCCTGTTCCCAGTTATACTGTTTAAGCTCAGGGAGCCAGTGACAGGAAGAGTAAAGCAACAATAGATGAAGCTCTTGGTAAGCAACCACTGAAAAAACGGTCACCACTCAAGATTAGATAAAAGAAGTAAATAAAAGAAGCAAGAGACTTGCTTTCCATTGCTAGAGACATAACTGACGAGCAAAATGATGAAGTGTCATCAATGAACTTGCAGGGTCTCTTCTATACTCTTAAGAACTGATGGGGGAGGTGGATTTTTGGTGACATGCTGCCTCCTTTTGTTTGGGTATGAATTTGATAAGTTGCATCATCTTACAAATTGCTCCTTTAATGAAAATACTGTATCATATTAATAGAACACAATCTGTATAAAATACATTAACATATTAATAGAACACAAGCTTTCACACAGTCCCAGCAAAGGCATGATTAGCGTAATCTCTAGACTGTAGCATTTTCTAATCATTAAAATGCACAATATTGCACCACTGCATTGCACCTACATCTGCTTGCAAAATAGTTTCATTCTTAATATCCGGCTGGTAGGTCTATTTATGGAAAGATAGCGCACAGTCAGGAATTCCTGAACTAGGATTTTAATACCCTACATTACCCTGAATTGTGGCTGATACATTGTCATCTTCACGGAGTCACGCAAAGGGTCAGCATTATCTGTCTGATTTCTCGCTATGGGAATTCTAAAGTAGGTCTGTGCACAGCTGGTTCACTATGAGTAATTTTAGCAGTGCTTCTAAAGTAAGGAAGCTGACAGCTTGCACAGCCAATAACCAGTTTCCAATTACTCCCAGACTTGTAGCTGAAGAAAGAGTGCAATTTTGTGGTGCATGTTATTTTCCTCCCTTTTGCTTTCCTTTCAAGGACATAAAACCAAAGAGATTGAGACATTACAAGGCAACATGCTTCAAGCAATTATCATTGTGTGAGAACAGACTTGAGACGGTGCTGAAAAAGGCCTTGGGCTGTGTGCAGGAGACTAGAGGCAAGCCCAAACATAAAATGCATTAGCATGGCCTTCCACAGCTGAGAAGCTGAAGTGTGAGGAAGCTTTTAGGCCAGGTTGGAGCACTTCTATTGGCTGGAGGAGAAGAAGCAGATTGGTGGGTTCTGCAAGAGCTCAGAAACTTCTTATGTCCTCTATCCAAGACCGGCAAGTCGTGATTCCAGTCAAAGGAGCCGCTCCGATAAGGATGTCAACCCCACTCGAGTGCGCCTGGTTGCAGCCATGTCTGAAATATGACTCCGCAGCCTGTAATAACACAATACAGAGAGCATTCAATTACAACACTGCCTTTGCCAAGGTCCTTCTCCGGGGTGCCGGGGTGCAGTATATACAGCAGGCTGCCTATATCTGCTCCCCCCTGGGCTGAATTATGGCCCCCCGCCCAGAACACTGCAGCACAGATGAGCTTCACACTCATACACTCATTCTCACCCCCTCCCCACCCACCAGCACCATCACTACAACCGCAGTACCAGTGCCCAAACGCAGAGATAGCAGTCATCGCGCATTTAATTAAAAATACACAATTATTTCATAATGATTTATAGAGCTGTCGTCAAACGGGGAAGGAGATAGAGGGAAGGAAGAAAATTTCTCATTTTTTTTCTGTTGTTTTGACAGGTAAGGCGAAGCAAAGTCAATTGTTTTTTTTCCTCCCTCTCCTTGTAATCTGCAAAGGCTGTTGAAGACTTCAACAAAGTGGTGCACCACATCACTACACGACCTGTTATTTGCAGTCATTGAGGTATAGAGAGAGGGGAAAAAAAGGCATTCTGTGCTCAGAGCTGGGGTGGAAAGATAAGACAAGCTTGTCAGAGTGCCCCTGAGCAGATGGCGAGTCAAAGAACATAATTATACAGAAACAGGAGTTAGTGCAGTTAATTAGAGTCAGCGCTCATATCTAATACTGTGTGAAAATGGTAATATGGATGCTGGGGTATATTCACTACTCCAGCCTGCCTGACTGCTCATTTCATTCTCACTCTTATGTTAGCCTCTGACAGATGTGATGTGTTCGCCCAGGGACTCGGAGGAATGGAGCTGAAAGTGGGTATTCGGGACTCTGAGCCCAAGGCCTGCATGAGCAATCTCTTTAGCAATAAATGCTTTTTCCTGCTTCTGTTTCAGCACGAAAAGTAACAACTTAGAGACTGAAACTCCTGTAAGCCATAGGAGTACGTGTACAGTAGTGCAGATGAGAAAGCTGGGTGTTTTTCGATTGACTATAGATGTGATGTGTCTATGCTAGTGCACTATATGTATGCACGCATAAGCTGTCCCATATCTCAAAGCACATGACACAAATGTATTTTATGTATTATCAGTAAAGTCCAGCAGCTCCTATTGGCACTGCACAAGCAGTTCAAGAGGAACAGAGCAATAGAAAAGGACCAAAATCACTCAGAACAAAAAAATATTCTCTATATATAAAATAGAATTTCTCTCTACTATAAAATTATAATTTCAAGTATACCTGATTGTGATATGACTGCAAAATGTGATCTGATGCCAAATCTGCAAATGCAAGATAAAAAGATTTCAATCTTTTGCTCTCATTATACTGCATCTGCTACAGGCCAGCAAGCAAAATAATGTAGTTATGAAAATAAGACTCTAAAACACACACACTGCTACGGCTATAGTCTATGTTTTCTCAATTTTAATGCTTCAGAAAACACTTCAGCAGAACGTCCTATGACACTGTCCAGAGTCATAGGAAATAATAAATGGAATAAAAGGCATCCTGTGGAGAGATTTTATGACTGAGTTGGTTTCAATCAGAATCAGAATCAGGTTTATTTGCCAAGCATGTTGACACACACAAGGAATTTGGTTTCAGCAGTTCGTGTGTATCTAGTACTGTACCAATATAGTCAACAATATACACCAACAATAAATACCAACACTGTACACTACACACAGTATACACAATATACAAGCAATAAACAAACAATATATGGACAAATAATATATAGTTTACACATTATTTACAAACAGTGTAAGGTAGTAGTGTTAAGGTAGATGGAGTAGTGTTGAGATAGTGCAAAAGCATACATATAAGCGGAAGAAATTGTAGTGTATAATCTGGCATGTGAGTGAAACAGAATTCAAGTCACTTCCAAAGCAGTTCAAAAACACAGAATGCCAAGGTTTACATATTTCAAGACCTTTAAGGTAAACATGCAAGGTGATTTTAATTCAGATGAAAAGAGCTTCAGCAGGCTGTTCAATTACATTTTCCAATGATCTTATGGAAAATAATGTATGTTTAGAAACTAATAACTCTTGATAGTGATCATTTTTTCTGGGTCATTAAAAGTCTGTTGAGATGAATCGATGAATGACAAGATGAATTTACAAAGACAATGAGTCAAATACACCCATGGCGATATTTCCCAACATATCTGAAGTGTTGTTTTCAAAGGAATATCAGTCGATTCAAAAACAAGTGTAGTTTTTTCATTAAAATATGTAAAATCAAACACAGTCCAAAACACACTCAGTGGTAAGGCTAGGGTCTACTTTTTTCTTTCAATTAGTGCTTCAGAAAATGCAGAACATTCCATGACATTTCAGTGACTGATGCATTTTCTTGAGATTAATAAAAAAGGAAAGAATCTCTCTTGTGAAGACACACGCACTTATAACAGAAGTGAACTGTTGTTTATAGAATTTCAGTCAATTTTAAAACAATGTCTTTTTCATGAAAACACATACAAGCACAAGTCAAACACAGTCCAAAAACACCCACAATGGTAAGGCTATAATCTACATATTTTGGTGTTTTTGATGCAAAAATATAATTTATGTGCTTAAAAACGGTCCTTAATGTGGATGAAAATTTCTTCAGCAGACAGTTACATGACATTTTCCTGCAATTTGAAAGAAAATAAATAATATGTTTTCACACAGATAAGCTGACCTTGTTTAGTAATAACAGTGATTTCTTCATAGTTAAAGTTTGTTTTCATAAATCTGCTATTAATTTAATCAAATACACAGTGTGCAGACATATTCCAGCTGATTTATGTGTTTTGTCATCTGCCACACAAAAGAAATTAGCAAGAGATTCAATTATAGCACCATGTGGAGACAATTTCAGGTGGAGACAACAATGCACATTAAAGCTGGCTAAGGCATTATGAGAAAAATGCAGGTTTTTAGAACCTGTATGTAAGACGCTTTCTCTCTCTCATAACTACTTACTAACTCGCTTAGTAGTAGTTGATGAACAATATGTAGTCATTTTGGGACAATGAAGGGTTCATTAATAATTAATAACTGAATAAGAAGTCGAGTACCTTGCTCTTTTAATTGTGATCACCAAACCAATGAAAAATCTGATGAGTGGTACAGAGTAACAATCAACCATAAGCATTAAAGACAAACAAATTTGGAAAACATCATCTTTTGGAATGGACTGCATTTACATTTTACCCAGATCACTGTGCAGCCTAAATGAACCCTTCCTAACTTTTAATGTAAGAATACTTTATTATAATCAATTATGGACCATTTGTATTAAAAATTGGATGTAAATTTTAATGTAACATCTAACAAAAAACATCTAACAAAATAAGAAACAACCCGAATAGAGATATTCTTCCAAGTAATGGCCTCAACCTTACTCAACCTGATACATAATTCTATCACCTGTTTAAGAAGTTCTTAACTTAAACGGTCCTACACCTAAACTGTTCCTGTACAAACTTTTTCATCATGTGGTCGGCCTGAATTTCAGAATGAGTCTATATTTTAAAAGAAGCTATTTGATAAGTACAAACATTTCACATTTTGTTATTGTACTATTTTTGTTTAAGTGCATGTCTATGTTCATTTACTAATCACTTATTTCTGTTTTATTTGCTCTTAACCCACAGTTCTAATTTTCTTGGAGCTTTTGTCCTAAAATGTAAGCTAAAAAAATAGTTTCCTTGCATGTTTAAGGTGGTAGGCATGCGGATGATTGGGCCATAAATACCTGCAGGGTGTGTGACAGGAATCATAGTTGGAGAAGTGGTGGTACAATGCAGTGAATGTTTCATTCCATGTGTGGAAAATGGGTCAAAGCAGATGTTAATGATTGGCTAAGAGTAGTGACTGCATTGGGCATGTCAAAGATCATGCTGTGAGGGAAGTAGCTGGATTTGCAGGTGTATGGAAGCTTACAGTCATATGGGGTCTACCAGCAGTGGCTAAAATCCCAGTCTACAAGAAATTCTGAGCAGAATTATGCCTTCATCCACCAAATCTGGCCCTGTGGCTGAACACTGATGTTCCCTACACCCAGAAACCTCTTCAGTCCATGTCAAAACAAATCACAGCTGTGCTGTGCACAGGTGCATTTTCTGTCCAGTGAGCTTTAAATTTCTCATTGCTGTTTAATAGGTAAATATATTATGGTAGGTAAAGAATGTTTTTCAAGCACCTCGGTTAAACTGGCTAGCTAATCAAAGTAAAGTGTCTAATATTCAGTGTTAACTTGCATACCACTCTTATAATAAATAATACACAATCAATAAAAATCTACTGTGAATTGTAACCAGTATAATTAGTATCATTGCAGGAAAAATGTAAATAGATAGAGAATAAAATATCTGAAGTCTTTAATTATATTTTCTCTGTGAGCTCCCAGGAGGTTATACATCAGGATAAATAAGAAGAGGAAAAAGCACATACTTTTTGGGAGCATTCAAATTTAAAGGGATTTCAATTAACAGCTTGATAATGTAACAGTGCCTAAAGCTGTACATGACCCAAAGCGATGAGGATGATGCTAGTGTAGGGCCTTGAGGGATCAAAGGGGCCTTAAGGTTATTAAGAACCTATCTAGTTCTGAGCCAGTTGAAACAAGTCTAATTATGGCATTATGTGTAAATTACACTGATTCTATAGGGATATATCTTAAGGAATATCATGACCACACTGAAAATGAATGTGGATCCAGCTTCAACTCAACACAAACGTTTCCTTTGAAACTACATCAAAATAAAATAACAAAAATAATTTAAAAATACAAAATAATTAAATAAATAACAAAAAGATGAGTGTGTTTACCCAGCAGAATCTTCTTGGAACCAGTGCACGAAATACTCCCTAATTTTCAGAGGTCCCACATTGCGTCGCCAATTTGTTGTTAGCTGGCTGCTCACTTGCCATAGCATTGTTACTCTTTTTTTAAACTGAAGACAAACAAGGAGATGTGTAAGATCTCAGCCAGTTGTGTGGAAGCCCCCAGTACCAAATTCGAGCGTTTTCAGATCCCGCTAAATTTGATGATACATTTAGTGCTGATGATACATTTAGCGGGATCTGAAAATGCTCGAGTTTGGTATAGGGGGCTTCCACACAACTGGCTGAGATCTTACACATCTCCTTGTTTGTCTTCAGTTTAAAAAAAGAGTAACAATTCACTCGTTTCACCAAACACTTGGGACAATAAGGCATGTTTCCAGGAACATTCAGTGGTATCTAGTACAGTGTTTTATAAACATCCCAGACATAGTTACTATAAAGTACTAAATGGGTTAACCATTTACAGCTTGAGACAGATCAGTGCTGGAAGAGAAGCTTGTTGATTGTAGGTGAAGCAGCTACACAGCGACAGCAGTGTAATCAGTAACAGTAACATCAGTAGCAATAACATCATAATAAGTTTATGTTCAGGGTATTTTAATTTTGAGACTTACATGGGGTCTAAGAGGTTAATTAGGACATCTTGGTCCCGACAGGACCCCCTGCATTTCATATGTTAATATAAAAAGTGAAAATATAAAAATGTATATACTGTCCAGATGATTTCAAAACATTGAACTGTATGATGGCACTGATCCAGTATTGTTGATCTGGGCTCTTATAAGTAAGCACAGAGCGTTTTTATAGAGAGCTCAAAAATTGTGGCTAAATGACTAGATCTTGCTAGAAATATGATTTCACTCCTGGAAATGTCATCAGAAATATTACTTTTCAGCCCCGTCACTTCTGAGTGGATTAGTAACCCCGAATGACTGAACTGTGGATTTGGAGGAACAGGTTACAATTTAGGATCAGAACTGAGACACTGAGACACGGCCCAAATGATCCACAGAGCAGTGAATTCAGGATGTTAGAAAGTCCAGAACATCTGCTGTCTGTTTACATATCCAAAAATAGGTCAACAGACTGTGTACTACTGGGTCAGAAAAAACAACAAATGAAACTGCAGGAGACATTTAGATGGGCTAGGTGTGGAAGTATAACAATATATGCATACATTATATTGTACTCTCCTGTCCTGGCCTTGTTTGTCCTTGTTTTCCCTCCTCTCACTTGTGCCTTTGTTGTTTTGTTCCATGTGCTTCCATGTGTTTATTTTGGTTCCTAATCCTCCTTTCTACTCCTCCTTTCTCCAACCCCTCACCTGTCCCTAGTTTGTGGCTCCGCCCCTTCCCAGGTGTTCCTCGTCAGCCCTCGTGTATTTATACCCCTGGTTGTTCCCTTTACTGGGTATTTTTGTCTTGACATTAACCCAGTCTGACTTGTACTATTATATTATTATACAAACCTAATAATATTATTTAGTACTTAAATGAAGCTTTGAAAGCCAGTAAGCCTGTAAACACTGTATAAACATTACAAAGCCCTGTGAAATCACTGAAACATCAGTTAAGCCACTGGAGCACCTAAAGCATAACAAATTGACTAAACAAAAACAGAACAGTAGACTTGGGTCATCTGGAAATTGTTGTCCCTCAGAGGAGTAACAGCTTTCTACACTGTACCCAGGTGTTCTTAAAGCAGAGGTATGAATTATTCCCCCTGTTCTGACCAAATCACTACTGCTTATGACAGTAAAGAGTCGAAGCAACAGCACAGTACTAAATTTATTTTGGAAAAATAGAACACAACAATACAAGCATGTTTTCGGCTGTGGCCTCTGACTAAGTGTATAAATAGCAGGCTGACGATAGCTACAGAGAATGATAACCTGATTTAATCTCTCCCATACATTTTGACAAGCTCTATACTGAATATGACCTCCATTTATCTGTTTTCGGACAACACCACTGATAGATCCCGGCACGAATAGCTGTATACAATTTCCATAGCTGGAATAAGCAGTGTGGGAGATAAGATCACCAATGCACAAATAGCAAAATAGAGATGTTAGCCTTTATTTCTGCATTGTGAAAAAAGACATACATTAAATGTGCAAGATCGAAGAGAGCCAGCTTGATGCAGTAAATGTATAGCAAATGCTCAGTGTTAAATGTGTTTGTTGGTTTATATTTGTAAACTTGCATTTTGGTGTGAAAATGATGAAAAATATAGAAGTGGTAGACTAAAGCCTTACAGTGTTGTAGGTTTCTTTAGTCCTTTAAATGTATTTATTTTCATGGATTACTATGGATTTTCATGGTATGAGGCAGTAAATTACTTACTACTTTTTAATTTTTACAGTGTTTGATTTTTATATCTACAATGCAGTTATATTTTCTATTCTTCAAACTGTAAAGGCTATCAAAAGGCTAAAGGTATTAAAGTATCAAAGGTTACAATGTCATAGTACAGTCAGATGAAGCGTTTTCCATCTAAATTTACCATTAAGTTTTTGCCAAGCCAAAATGCTATGCTTTGTTACAGCACTGCCTCTGACGCAACATGAAAAGTAGAAACCCTTTGACTGAATGCTCAGTAAAAATATATAATTTGAAATCAGTAGTATACAGAGAAAAACATGAAGTATTTACAGAGACAATATATTCACCTACAGTATGGATTTGTGGTAAATTATGACCAGGATAACCAACTATCAGGTTTTTAATTGCTTGTTTGTTTGTTAGTTAACTAACAGCATTTGTGTACAGTAACACTAGTATATATAATATCGCTGTTGACAGTTAAGGTCACTGGAAGGTTCATATAGTTGAGCATAGCAATTCCTCACAAAGTAGATGGAGTCAGCAATTCTGTCGTAGTAAGATGATTGTTAGAATGATGTAGGTAAAAAGATTCATCTCACGAGGGTCTATTGACCGTTTTTATGGTATTTGGAACCCATTAATAAAATATTTTGAAAAGCTCAAGACACTTCCTGATTGTCCCTAAGGGCAAAGCTTTGAGATCTGATGGCCAAGACCTACAAAAGGCAAGCACATACTTCTCTTTTTTTTTCTTACACTCTTTCTTCTTTTTTTTTTATGGTGGGAATAGGTGTGCAAATATGCATATAAAATGTTATTGTTGTTTAGGTACTGTTTAATGGTTGTATTTTTATTTGTTATGATAACTATTTTCTATTTTCCATTTTTTTGGTGTACGATGTATATGTATATTTTAATGACTCACTAATGTTACATTGCTGACTATTCAGGTGGGAAGACGCACAGAGGGGTGGGGGATGGGGAGGGGGGTGCATTGTAAAAGGTATAAAAGGACATAAAAATGTATCTTAAGCCATAAATGTAACTTGGTTTTGTGTTTAATAAAAAGAGATTTAAAAAAAAAAAAAAGATTCATCTCTCATTATTTCGACAACTGCTCTTAACACCACCTCAACGTCAACAAAGACCACAGTGGTCTCGTGCCACATTATCATGGAGTGACTCAGAATGGCAGAGGGTCTTTAATGACAAGTCATGCTTTTGTTTTGGTGGAGACAATCAACAAACTCATGTGTGGAGACATCGTGGTAAGCGCCAAGACGAATGGTTTGTTGTGACGCGTCAAATAATCATAAGGTCATAACGTCACTCCACCTCCACCTTTACAGAAAAAGCTGCAGGAGGCACATAAATAAAAAATACATATATACAGATGGATATAAATTCAAATTCCCTTTTTTGATCCTGCAGTGGGGAAATTTAGTCTCCACATTTAACCCATCCATGAAGTGAAACACCACAAACACACTAGGGGACACACTAGGGGGCAGTGAGCACACTTACCCGGAGCGGTGGGCAGCCCTATCCACGGCGCCCGGGGAGCAGTTAAGGGTTAGGTGCCTTGCTCAAGGGCACCTCAGTCATTACTGTAGGCTCAGGGAATCGAACCGGCGACCCTCCGGTCACAAGGCTGGTTCCCTAACCTCCAGCCCACGACTGCCCCCATAAGCCAGCACACAAATTGCAGTATGGGCATTATACTCTTACCTACCTGTTACTCTGGTTGGTACAGGTGGAGTAGTGTAGAATAAACTACAACCTCCGCAGCTGTGCTACAGTGGAGGTACAGTGTGTGAGTGAAATACCCCAGAAGGATTTACCTCCTTATTGGTGGCTCCTGCTGTAAAACCAAAACATTATAATCCTGTCTGAGAATAGATGTATGGAAATCTCTAATTATCCTGTATTAGCACAGGGAGAGCAATGAAAAGCAGTAAAGCACTGCCCTTACACTGGTCTAGAAACAGAGGGATGAAATAGTGTATTTATGTCGATTCTGAGATTATTCCAGCAGTGTGGGAGGGTTTGGACTGTGCGAGTGAAGATGAGGTTTAATTGGCATTTGTGACACAAGTCTATTATACGGCCTTCAGTTTATATCTGAAACGGTCCTCATCAGTGTATTTGATTGTCATAAATTAGGAGGTAAAATAAACGTGCCATGCTACCATGAAACAGTAAAGCAGTCACCTGAAGTACTGTATATCTCCCTATGTGTTTTTCATACGGATATATGCACAGTAAAAATAACGTGACTTTCTTTATTTTGTCCTGAAGTAAATAGCAGCCGGGCTGAAAGCTCTGACAGGGTGTTAGTCTTTTTTTATCCTAAACGTGTGAAGGAAAAGAGGAATGTCTGTTATATAAAGCCATCATCTGCCCTGTTAAATATAGATGTCTGTGTTCTGCTGGGCAGATCTTTGCCTGCATCCCTGAGACTGAAGCCACATTAAAAAGCTCTTTCCCCTTTTACCTTCAATGCTTCTTTTCATTTGCAATTGCATGTCAATGTTCTCCAGCCCAAACACACCAAAATCATGTGCAAGTCTGTGTTACCGATTCAGCGTAATGACTCCCCATTTCAGTTACAAAATGAGTTGACTTAGTTAGTAATACGAGGAGCACTAGACCTGCTGATGTTAATAGATGATTTTTGGGGGTAATCTTTTGTTATTACTGTCCATGTAAGGCTGAAAGAGACGCTACAGTATGTTGGACAAATGTTATTAAATTTCTTTTCAGTCTGATAGTCAAGCACATTTCATCCACAAAATGTAACGGGTGAATAATTCAAAAAAAGAAATAGAGCTATTATCATTCATCTACAGGTTAGGCCCACTTAGGGAACCTCAACCTTGTATTAAAATAAAGAGCACATTAAAATTTGATGTCCCCATGTATAATAAGAAAGTGTGTGTAGTGAGTAATTCCTTTTACCACAGAAAGGTAGCCTTCAGGAACAATGTGGAAATGAGAACTTCTCCATCCTGTTCATTAAGGGCCTATATTATCAAGGATTTGTTCAGAACCTTTTCATTTGTTTGACACCTTTGTGATAACTGACTAGACATTTAGACTATTTTTACCATCCATTTATTTTTAACTTAAAGTTGGAGAGAATTAAGTATATAAGTTAAAGGAAGTTTCATTTCAACTGTGTCTTTTAGACACTTTAACCTAAAGATGGCTATTAAACTAAAAGTATTAGCAATCGTCATTCAGAGGATTTGATTTAAAAGATTAGCATGGAAATGTTCATTGTGTTTGAGGCGTTTAATCATTCTCCATGAAGCTGGCTTCTGACTTGCAGTGCATTAGATAGATACCTAAAATGAATTGCAAACGCATGCATATTTACTTAACTATGTATATACAGGGGTTGGACAATGAAACTAAAACACCTGTCATTTTAGTGTGGGAGGTCTCATGGCTAAATTGGACCAGCCTGGTGGCCAATCTTCATTAATTGCACATTGCACCAGTAAGAGCAGAGTGTGAAGGTTCAGTTAGCAGGTAAGAGCACAGTTCTGCTCAAAATATTGCAATGCACACAACATTATGGGCGACATACCAGAGTTCAAAAGAGGACAGATTGTTGGTGCACGTCTTGCTGGCGCCTCTGTGACCAAGACAGCAAGTCTTTGTGATGTATCAAGAGCCACGGTATCCAGGGTAATGTCAGAATACCACCAAGAAGGACCAACCTCCACCAGCATCACGTAGTGACCTGGCCACTATCCTGCAAGAAGAATGGCTTAAAATCCCTCTGACCACTGTGCAGGACGCAGTATATGTCATTCACAAGACGAACTGACGCTGTACTGGTCGCAAAAGGAGGCCCTACACCATACTAATAAATGATTGTGGTCTAAAACCAGGTGTTTCAGTTTCATTGTCCAACCCCTGTAACTGCCAACGCCCATCTGAACAAAATGGCAATCAGTGTGACCTAAAATATAAATCGATCTTCGTTTAAGTTATAATAATAAAACACAATAAAGCAAATAACGCAAACAACTGATGTTCATCCATTTATAAAAGCATGTGATCAAGCATTCAATTTCTTTGTTGACAAAAGTATGTGAACGTCTAGCTGTATCAGTTTGGTTTGGGGGATGAGGTAGTTCAGGAATTTCAAGGAATTTTCAGGATCAACTTGATCAACCAATTGATTCACCTCACTATTAAAGTCCACACACATTCGTAAATGGATACCATGTCTCAGAAATGACATTTCTGTCGATCTCAGAAAAACATATTTGCTACAACTGGCAGGAAGGGGTTCCATAACTATTTTTGACAAGTTGATGTTCATCAGTCTACTGTAAGGCAGATAATGCACAAATGGGAGCTTCTACATCACTGCTACCTTTCCCTAGAGTGGTCATCTCACAAACATGACCCCAAGACTAAGACAGAATCTCTCCTTCACTGGCTAATGGAATCTCCAGAGCACCTGGATGAGCCCAATACTGCTGAAATAATGTGATGTAAATGGATAAGGCAAGCATTTGTCTTTATGGTAAAAACCATACAGGAAGAAAGTCTACAGGAAAAATGTTATAGGGCATTCATACATGAACTCATCAGTCTCAGCAGAACAAAAACAAAAACACCAGTAAGGGAATAATGGACTATATGCAGGGCTGATCAACAGTTACAGGTTTGGTTGGAGTTACTGCTGCTCAAAAGGATCACATCAGCATCTCTTAAAGCAGAGCTTCATGTATTTGGTTCATGTTTGAATGTCCTTGTTGGCAAGAGTATGTAAACCTGCTTTTGCTGACAGACATTTATTTAGATTACTTAGACTCAAACCTCAAACTTTCTGCCAGACGACACCATTATTTCACTGCCTCTTTATATTATGTACCTTGTGAGCAAGCAAGTGTGGGCCAGACTACCCGCAACTGCAATAAGCTGCAGTCTTAGGATGCGTTCAAACCCTCATACTACCATACCACACATGCAATCCATACCTTGTGTTTTGGATGCTGCCTTTGGATGGCCATGTAAAATTTATTTGTTAACTGGATACACAAATCAATTTCAATACAGAGATTAGCTTGATTCATTTGTTTCATATTTATTGACAGGTAGGGAGTGCTGTCGGTCGATATTTTCTAAACTGGTGTATCCACTTGCAGGCAATAACTGTGCTGTTTTAAAGTGCATCAAATGACCTGACTCCCCTAAATCAATCTGCACTTCAACAGTAATTCTTCATTCAGTGTTGATTTTAAAGCTAGCACATCATCATTAGTGTCTGAACCTTAACTCCAATTATGTACCGGGCTATAATTCACTTATCATAAATCTACCAATTAAACAAAACCTCTGGAATATACTCTTGATTATCCTTTAGTGGGAATCTGAAGGATATGGAAGCAAGGGTGTCTACAGACCCTCATTACCCACCCACCTGCACTTCCATCCCTCCCTCAGCACAGGGTGCAGAAATGAGGCCTGACGAACAGTCTATGGCTGGTGTGAATAATTCATGGACCATAAATCGCCAAGCATGCCTCCCTAAAGGGGTAGTTATTTTACGCCCGTTGTTCCCATGCCTCCTCCTGTGTAGAAAATGAAAGAGCTGCTTCAACCTGCAGGTCCAGAGTCGTGACCACGTGCCCACATCAGCCACCTCTCCGATGAAGTGCTGCTGTTGTTGTTCAGCCACGCATGGGGTCTATGTGATGTTCATTATCGTTCAGGATCAATGGCCTTCTCCAGTATGAAGACGCAGTATGAGTGGTGCTTATGAGGAACCTGAAAAGACTTTCAGTCCGGAAAGAGGGTCTGGCGTGTTTTGTGCTTTGAATAACATACTGCTTTATATTCAGTCTGGGATGTTTTCCTGTGCATTTTGCTGTCTTTCACCCATCCCCCATGCTCCTGTACAGACATTTACACATGTCTAGTAAATAAGACACAAAATAAGTCTTTGTTGACTGACCGTGTATGTAGTTCCTCTATGGTTGTTGTGGCACGCTCTCTCAGCATTCAAATTATATATATATATATATATATATATATATATATATATATATATATATATATATATATATATATGTGTGTGTGTGTATACAGTACAGTTAATACAATACAGTTAATAAAATTACTGTATATACTTAAGTAATTAAGTAACTTTCTACACAATAACAACCTTACAATGTTTTTGAAATGGCTTTCTGAGCTGCAATCTGATCCAATTATTGTTTAGATATGTATAAAGGTATAAAATTGAAAGTAAACAACAAAACTACAAATTCTATGACTTAATTTTACTCCAGGAAGTACCATTACAGGAAGACTGTATTCAGGTATAGTAACAAGTAAAGATGCCTGTTGTTTGGACAAAAGTTTGGACATTGATGGACCTAACTGAATGCCCAGCTCTGCTGGTCTTGGCTGGCCACTGACTTTCTGAGAAATGTGTTAACACGAAGAAGAAAGAACAAATACCTTCAAGTATTAATTAATATTTTATTTATTCATTTAATTTTTCAAAACTATTTTTTTCATAATAAATCTTCACTTTGAGGTCGTCAAAGAATTTTCACAATAAAAACAAAAGAATCATAGAAAAATTGTACACAAATAAAAAACACAAAAAACAAAAATCAAACATTTTATTCTGAAGGTTACGCATTTTGTAGCTCTTGTACATTCAGTGTAGTACAAGATAGCAAAGAGGTGTGTATTCACAAACAATACGTTTTCAATTGTAGGTGTCTTTCAGTTGTGAGGTTCCAATACACACAATTTGGGATCCAGTTTGTGGTCATTTTCTTCTCGTCTTTTTTTTCTGTGGGTTAGATGGTGTCATTTCTTATTACAGCCATGTCCTAATGACCATGCATAATTAGTCTGGTCACTGAGAAGAGCAAAAGGATATTGCTTCAACCATTTGTGTAATTTCCCAAACCCAAACTTGTGCTCTGGTCTTTGTATGCTGACACGTAAGGAAGAATTGCGAAAACAAAGTACAATGGCAGAACTAAAAAGTCGACATTGAAGATGCACATAAAGGAGGAAAATTAAAAATACAGGAACCCAAATGTTTATAGCTAATGGCAGAAACGGTTCTATCGCTATAGCAACACATTAACATTTATTTTTTCAGTTTTTTTCGATTGTTTTCCCATTTCGTTTTTACTACAAAATGCTTTGAAGAGCAGGTATACTGTAGTTGGCATCGTCTATATAACAGGCTATAAAACACCACTTCAGCCACAGTCCAGAGAGCACACATAGATAGTCTTTGCACCGTATATAAACATATGTAATAAGATACGTCACGTGCATGGAGTTTTTCTCAAACTATCCCAAACGGCCCCGGTATGCTTTACCATTCCTTGCCATTCTTAATCATCAGCGTTGTTACTGTTGTCGTCATCATGACAAACATACAAACAAAAGAAAACAACCGTAGATTTTACACTTGGATTAATAATAAGGCCTCCATAGTCCTCTTTGACACCAAGGCATTGGTCCTCCATATTGACATAAGTTTGGATCCGTATGGGCTTCACCTTGTATCTGTCTCCGACTGGCCAACACTGCCATTAGAAAAGGGGTTGGGGGGGGCGAATACTTTGGCTGATTTAACAATCATACAGTAGGTAGCTTCTCATAGTGATAAGTCTCTAGTTCCTTTTCATCTCGTTTAGTGAATGTCTTTGTCATTTTCCAGATGTTCATGGGTTTTCTGGATGAAGAGGACATGTCCAGCAACACATACACAGGCAACATCATATGAAACACAATAAAACCTCAGTTCTGAGCAGTGGCCTTGTCTTCCAGTGCATTCGCTCTGATGTATGGGGTCGTAGCGGCTTGTCCCTTTGTTCCCAAGGATCGACTTTAAAGGCTCCCTCCGTTTTGTGAGTTTAATGCACTCTTTGCACCAAATTTCTTTGTACACACTTTCGGCGTTTGTATAGTTCTTGTGTGCTCGAGTATAAAGTATATTTTCTTATTGTTAGTAACAGTATATCTTTGTCTCAGTTAAAACTAAGACTGTGTGTTGTTTTTTTCTCTTAATTACTATACACAGGTCGGCATCTCCTCCCCCTTGCCCGTAAGTTTCTGAACACAGGGAGGGAGAATGTCTGTGGGATCAGACATAGTACTCTTTGTCCTTGTTCTTTTTATTCTTGCTGGAGATCTTGGCCACGCCGATAGGTTTCTCTTTAACAGCAGCTCCGTTGGGCTGCGTGGCCGAGTTACTGATGTAGTTACGGCTCTCGTCCACATGGTACGATCCCTCGTCGCGGTTACGGTATTTGTACATGGCGTAGAGGAGGATGAGGATGCAGAGGGCGGCAGCTGCTACAATGCCCACTACCATGCCTGTGGTGCTGCTGGATTCCCGGATCACCTCTGGACTTGGGTAGCCCTTCGCCTCAGGCAGGGGAGGGTGTGCTGTAGAGAGAGAGAGAGGGAGAGAGAGAGAGAGACAGAGAAAGAAAGGGAGAGACTGTTCATTAAAGCCATCAGCCCATCTGCATTCTAGCAAAGCATCTCTAAACCGTGGCAGCATCTTTTTATTCATTAGCCTAGCAGGTTCCCAGATTGCTAATAAGTAATCAGCTCAAATATTTACTGTCAAATATTTACTGTACACGCTGTTATGCTTGTAATCAAGGGCACATTACACCTTTTATGTAATATGCAGGAGTACATAATCAAACAGTGATTCTAATTTTAGAACCTTTCACTGGATGGGCCTTTAAAGAACTATTTCAGTCTATGCAAGCATTGTTCTAGGAATAATTCTGAGTTTGGCATAAAAATGTATGCAGTGTTTCTTTGATTCTTTTAATCTAATCTATTTAGTTTTGTTGTCACATTTTTGCCATTTTGCATAAAAACACCAGTTACTCTTTGCATTCTGTTACAATATTGTGATAAACAGACCAATAGCAACAGTACAACATGACTTAAAAATATATATATCTACTTCCATGAACTTCCATTATGAGTACTGAACCTTATTTTAGTCAATACAAAAACTTAGTCTTATGAAAAAGTTTCATTTTCCAAGTGAACATGGAATATACTTATTTATATATGGCATTGTATTCGACTTCTTCTATTATTTTCTATTTAACAAATTGGGAAAAATAGTCTAATAAAAAATTTGGCTTTTTGCAGGTCTACTGGCACTTTTTACCTGTTTGGCTTTACAGTTAAACAATAACTGTGCAGTAATCATTTTAAGAGAAATTCCATAATTCTGTTCGTTGACCCGGTGCACAGGAAAATTAAGTAATTTGTTGTAAAAATTCTGAAAACACTAATCAACGTGACTACTCCTAACATACAATTTACAAAGGCATTTCAAATACAGAAAACACATGTGAGGACTGTGACAACACAGAGGAAATGAGTCACAAGACAGAGGAGACGTTTCTGGAGGACTCTCAAAGGAGATGGAATATCTGTGAAGGAAAATCACTGAAAGAAATTTAGAAGACCATGGAGACTCACATTCCAGTAGGTTCATGGTTATTTGGGCTAGGTTTATTGTGGCATGGTGTTATCAGTCATAAGTGTTCTTCAAAAGCATATCAGTTGCGTTATGATGCTGCCTGTTTTCTGTATTTGTACTGGGTTTGTGGAATTTTGCTGGTGTTGTCATTTTAAGGGAAGTGTTTTCAGAATTTGCAGAGTGTATATTAATTTGCTGCACCTTTTGTTATCTTTCAGAGCACTCATAAAACACAGCACATTCGTTATGTTTTTGATGAAAGTGTTTTCTTGAAACTTATTTCCAACATTATTTGACTGGGGTGTTAAAACATTGACTTAACATATTACCCTGAACATACAGGAACTGCCAAGCAGACTGAAAAAGCAGGGTAACATAAAGGAGGCTGGACGTAAGGGAAAATCAATATGGCCTCAGGAAATGGATTTGACTGCTTGGTGCAGCTTGACTTTAGATTGATAACTCCGTGTGTAACTGCACTGTAGCACGTATCAGCTCAGGAAATCCATGATAACAATAGCAACCCATCACATCGGTAATTGTAAATGCATCTACAAGGCACCGGCCCCGGGCTTCTTTCCGCCTCTATTTTGCAGCCTTAATACAATCTACTCATCATATTGAATCTTGCGGGCCATAAAGCGCATCGTTTTATTGGCTGATACACTAACACAGAGAGATCAAATTGGACACGCCACACATTTTTATCTGCCGTGACCAGTGAGTGAACTTCATTTTCCAGCCGTTTATTTCCGAGTTGAGAGATAGTTATCCGCTGGCTGATTTATGCCGTTTTAAGTTTCACTGAGAGGGACAGAGTGATTCGGCTTCTGCATGGCCGCAGGTAGGACATAAAACCCTGGGTGAAATGACACCTGAAACAAGCCATTTAAATCCCCTTCACTGATGCCGAGTCAACCATAGCCTGCAGGTGCGGAAAATGAGATGATGATGAATGCAGCTGAAGAACAGAGCAGGCTTTTAGCCCCCACACTGGTTAATAGAGTAATCACATCACCATGCAGAACAAAAACGACACTCAATAATGCCATTCCTGCCAGCATTATCATTTAGTTTCAGTCATTATTGCACTGTAATAGTCTCTTTTTTGGCTTTCTTCATATGATCTTGTACTCTAGCCTGCAGTATTGTTTTAAGCTTGGCCATTCTCCAAAAATCAGTAATTAAAATCTTGAAATGCCTCTTGCCTTAGGAGGAGATTTTCATTATTTCACAGACATGCTTACAAAGCCTGTGTAAATGGGTCCATTGCATGGGTCACTTGCAGCCTGCACTGAGCTGGCTAAGAAAAGCCCGTCTCAGTTAACCTTTGGTTTTTAATTCCTTGTCGAAAGCGGTTTGTGCATTTGAGTGTGTAAGCATGTGGCCATGCCGCTGGGAGATATAGGAAAAGGTGCTCATACCACGTAGCTGTGCTCACTGGCCTTTTCCACATCTCTGTTCTCCACATCAAAGCCTATCAACCTCCCGCCACACCACACACTCATATATAAACCCTGGATCCAAAATGGCTTAACAGAACTTTACAGAAGAAGGAAAAACCTGTTTTTCGTAAAGTAAGTAATGTAGTTTCTACTGGTTAATTTATCACTTGGACTAGATGTAAAGGGGAGCTGGTGTTTTAAAATTCTGTAAATATATTCACACACACACACACACACACACACACACACACACACACACACACACACATGCATACATTTATACACATACAGACAGACAAATGACAATTTTAAAGAAATTTAGACGGATGTGGCTCTCCAACATCGAGTTCCATGAACTTGTAGAATATATGCGTTCTGAATATGAGTTCTGAAACTATCAGAACCTGACTAATCTTTTTATAAACACCACAAAAGATAAAATGATAATCAATGATAAAAATATGCTGTCATTCTTTATTTAGTCATTCAATGAAAATTTAAATAGATTTGAAATACGAGGCCTTAAAATATGAGGCATGTTCATTTAAGTCAGGGGTGCACAATTCTACCTTTGGAGGCACAATGTCCAGCACAATTTGGTGATTTACCTATTCAAACACTTCTGATTACTCTTATCAGCTATTTGCCAGGGTTAGTGAATTTGTTTAAGTAGGGATCCCTCTAAACTGCCCCAGACATTGGCCCTCCAGGGATGGAACTGTGCACCTCAGCTTAAAACATATTTTTATTTACCAGCGTCCTACTTATTAGCTGAAATCTTGAAAATCTGTGAAGTTGTACAGTAGCAGAACTGTCACAATACAATTGCTTCATACATTTCAGCAAGAGACTTATATAGCTCCGCTGTAGCTAACACACTGTACAACACTTCTTCACTGTGCCAGGACATTATTGGACATTGAACAGTTCAGGCTAACTGAGCACCAGCTGGAAATTACACATTACACTTTTCTATACCCATATCACTGTGCACTGCCACTTTCTCTATGCCTCTAAGACCTAGATTTATAATACCTCCTGTACTGTTGTTTACAGTGTACAGCTACCCGTTACTGCCATCTGGCTTTCTGATTGGACGGTATTAAAAGACTTGTAAATGTGGTAATACACTGCTGCACTGTTCTCCTGCATAATATTTATGATTGTATTATTGTACATACACTCTTCATGATAATGATACATCTATCTATCTATATATCTAATCATCTAATCATCCATCTATCCATCTAATCTAATCACTTGGATGTTTACATCCAAAACATCACAGATTTATGAAGTAAATTTATTGTTGCTGTCCTGTCAGAACAAAACCTTGTTGCCAAAATAAGTGCATACTTTATGTTTAAAGTCAGACCAAATATTTCAAAATATTACAGGCCATACAAATGTATAAATGAATATAGTGGGATGCGAAAGTTTGGACAGCTTTGTTAATTTTCCTGATTTACCTTTATAAAGCATTGATTGTTTGGATAAAAAATTCCATTAAATATATCATATAGTGGACAAACACAGTGATATTTGAGAAGTGAAATGAAGTTTATATGATTTACAGAAAGTGTGCAATAATTGGTTAAACAAAATTAGGCAGGTGCATAAATTTGGGCACTGTTGTCATTTTATTGCTTTCAAAACCTTTATAACTAATTATTGGAACTCAAATTTGGTTTGGTAAGTTCCGTGACCCTTGACCTCCATACACAGGTGACTCCAATTATGAGAAAGGGTATTTAAAGGGGGCAATTGTAAGTTTTTCTCCTCTTTGCATCTTCTCTGAAGAGTCGCAGCATGGGAGTCTCAAAACAACTTTCAAATGACCTGAAAACAAAGATTGTTCACCGTCATGGTTTAGGGGAAGGATACAGAAAGCTATCTCAGAGATTTCAGCTTTCAGTCTCCACTGTGAGAAACATTGTGAGAAAATGGAAGACCACAGGCACAGTTCAAGTCAAGGCTCGAAGTGGCAGACCAAGAAAAATCTCGAATAAACAGAAGCAAAGGATGTTGAGAACAGTCAGAGTCAACCCACAGACCAGCACCAAAGACCTACAACATGATCTTGCTGCTGATGGTGTCACTGTGCATCGTTCAACTATTCGGTACACTTTACACAAGGGGATGCTGTATGGGAGAGTGATGCCTTTTCTCTGCCCACATCACAAACAGAGCCGCTTGAGGTATGCTAAAGCACATTTGGACAAGCCAGCTTAATTTTGGAATTAGGTGCTGTGGACTGATGAAACTAAAATAGAGTTCTTTGGGCATAACAAGGGCCGTTATGCATGGAGGAAAAAGAACACAGCACTCCAAGAAAAACACCTGCTACCTACAGTAAAATTTGGTGGTGGTTCTATCATGCTGTGGGGCTGTGTGGCCAGTACAGGGACTGGGAATCTTGTTAAAGTTGAGGGACGCATGGATTCCAATCAATATCAGCAGATTCTGGAGACCAATGTCCAGGAATCAGTGACAAAGTTGAAGCTGCGCCGGGGCTGGATCTTCCAACAAGACAACGACCCTAAACACTGCTCAAAATCTACTAATGCATTCATGCAGAGGAACAAGTAAAACGTTCTGGAATGGCCATTTCAGTCCCCAGACCTGAATATTATTGAAAATCTGTGGTGTCACTTAAAGCGAGCTGTCCATGCTCGGAAACCATCAAACCTGAATGAACTAGAGTTCTGTAAAGAAGAATGGTCTAAAATACTTCCAGCCACAATCCAGACTCTCATTAGAAGCTATAGGAAGCGTTTAGAGGCTGTTATTTCTGGAGGAGGATTATTTTTTTAGTAGAGGATCTACTAAATATTGAGTTAAGTTTTTTTTTACTGCCTGCCTACTTTTGTTTAGACAATTATTGCACACTTTCTGTAAATCATATAAACTTCATTTTAATTCTCAAATATCACTGTGATTTAACGGAATGTTTTTATCCAAACAATCAATGCTTTATAAAGGTAAATCAGAAAAATTAACAAGGCTGCCCAAACTTTCGCACCCCACTGTATATACTAATCCATCTTTGAATAATAACCAAAAGGAAATAACTGATGCGCAGTGAACAGCAAATTAAAATAGATGTTATTTTAAATATATATATAAACAAACAAACTAACAAACCAAAACAGTACTGTGACCTACACAACATAGTCTGCATGGAACATTCTTTTTCTACTAAACAGTTATTGCCGTGTCATCTGAAAGTGCTGATGGATGCAATAATCACCTGCCATGTGTGAAACCTGACAATGAAATTGACAATGTCTTTTGTTGTCTGAGAAACTGAACAGGTCAAGCATGTTAAATAAGCACTTTTAAATGGCAGCTTTCATTAAAGCTTTTGCAAGCATTCCTAATTTTTCAGGTGAGCAGTATGTCTCCGCTCCTAGTCAGGCCCATTTACCATCTAAAACACATGACTCAAACAAACGTAGTCAAATGTCAGATCATTTGATTACATCACCTAAAGCAGTTTAGAAAAAATGACTGATGATCAAGCACTATAGACAAAGTAAACAAGAACAGAAGCATGAACTGGAGTAAAATAAAGGCACATGGACAGCAATAATAAAAAAAGAAAGATGACTAACCTAACCCACCTGAGGTTGGGTCACATGGATCAATGTCCTCGTCATCAGTGGGGCATTCAGCTGAGGCTACCAACAGATCATCCTGGGGGAGAGAGAGAGTGAGAGAGAGAGAGAGAGAGAGAGAGAGAGAGAGAGAGAGAGAAAAAATGAATATGAAAGAAAGAAGGATTAATACTTATTACTTGAAATGTCAAATTACACCATTAAACTTCTGTATCAGAGCTATCATCAGAGGCCTCCTGCTGTGAGAGAAAGAGAGGGAGAGAGAGAGAATACATAGAGAGAGTGTAAAAGAGTCAGACTCCATTTGCTGTTTGAAGAGAATCCAGATGGAGGGCAGAAAGAGAGAGAGGGAGAAAGAGAGAGAGAGAGAGAGAGAGAGTGAGAGAGAGAGGGAGAGAGATGTTCTGTATTCTCTATGTATCCCCAAAGGCCTGTGTATCTCCACATCAGCCTCATAGGCAAGAACGCAAACATTCAGTAGTGACCACCACAACAGAGGTACAGCTTGTATACTATTTTTTTTTTTCAGGCAAAGACTGCAGCTCCTCTGACTAATGCTAATTTCACTTAAGATATTGATCTACTTTACAGCAAAACCTGTAAATACCACAGGCACTTTCAAGGCTGTACCAAATCCGAACAGGCGTGCAAGCAAAAATACACACATCAGAAGCAACACATTCTTCTGTCTGACTCAAACGCATGCAAGGAACATCAAATCCCATCGTCTGTCCCTGAACAAGTCTCATCAAAAGAGGCTTTTTAATCTGGAACTCAACCACGTACAACAAATCCTCCGAGATATTTTCCCTCTCTTACAAAACACATCCCCTCTAACAAACACTACTAACAAACGGTGACCAAAAAAAAGTCCATAAAAACACAGGGAGGAAAAAAGCTTGCCTCTGTTCCAGTAATAGTTCCAAAAGGGAAGAAAGCCATGCTGAGATTCCTCACTGCCTGAACCTAAAGAACAGAATCCAACCGTGGATTAAAAAAAAAATCAACTTTGATGATCTCTTCTCATTGGAGTGCTTGGTCCTCTGCATGTGAAAAATGCCAGCGCTACGTTCTTCTCAGCTCTCCGGCGTGAATCTGACGATGTGAAGTGGTGGCATCCATTCTGCGCCAGCGTTCACACTTCTCAGCCTCTCATTAGCCGTGTGTGTATTTGAACGCCAGTTGGTGGGTGCGTGCCTGCGTTTGTGTGTGTGTGTGGCGTGTCGTCAGAAAGGCAGGGCTGGCTTTATGTGTGTGCGTGTGTGTGTATCAGCGGGTGAAAAGAGACATCGATTTGCCTCTATGTGCTCATACACACAGACACACACTGCCCACGGGCATCAGGGCAGTGCCCACGCTGAATCAGGACGCTTCACCACCACCGCTGACTGACTTCCTCCACACACAAACAACAGACAGAGAATGAGACAGAGAGAGTGAGAGAGAGAGAAGGAAGGTGGGAGTGGGAGGGCTCCCTGCACATGTCGTGTCAGTGCGGCTGTCATAAACACGAGGCTGCCATTTTCCTCGCAGCGATATCTTTTGGACTCCCAACTCTCAAACGCCCTGCAAGTAGGTCAGCATGGGTGAATAATTTAGGTCCCTGGTGCTGGAGAGAGCGCTGGGCTGGGAGAGAGGGATTGAGAGTGTGAAAGAGGGAAAGAGAGGGGGAGAGAAGGATAGGAGAGAGGGTTGGAAGGAAGGATAGATAAGGATGGATAGAAAGGTAAAAAAGTAGACAGGAATGTGACAGAATAGATATTCAGACAAAAAAAGGGATAGAGTGATGAAAAAAAGAGAGAAAGGGCGCATGTTTACTTTGGGTGGTTTGATGTGAAGCATTTATTTTTGCCAGGACTTTTATTTTGGAGGGCAGGACCAGGTAATGCCCCCAGATTTGGTGAATGTTACCAAGTCAGGTTCTAAACAAAGCTGCGTTATAGGTACCAACTTTGAGTTGTGTACATCTCTTCTGATAAATACACATATCAGCGCGAGAGAGAGAGGGAGAGATGGATGAGGGAGAGGTCCTGGGGTTATTCAATAGTCAGCCAACTTTCATTCGGATTCTCTGCACACAACTGCAAGCTACAGACTCTCTCTCTCTGTCTCTCCCTCTCTCAGTGAGGTGTCAAGAACTCAAATCAAAGTCCTGAGATGTGGTGTTACACAAGCACTGAGCATGAGGCTGTTCTCCGCATGCATAAAAGTCAGATATGACTAAGACGTGGCTCTCTCAGCCTCCATCTGCCGCAGCTCTCCACTCTCCTCTGCCTACTCAACAGCTGTGCAGAGATGGACATGGGGACAGGGAGGCAAAAAATAGGTTAAAGAGGGAGGCAGAGAAAAGAGTTTACTCCGAGTAACTATAGTGGAAAACAGTACCACTGGGTATGCTGACAGAGAATCATCTGTGGAGGATCCACTGCCTCTTAATTACTATACTGCCAGCAGGCCTGACATGCTGCCAAATGGGTGGGAAAGCAGGCCATAGCAGAGAGAGCAAGAGAGAGGGAAAGATTGAGTGTGGAAAGCAGCAAAAGCTCAGTTCACCTATGAACATGCTGGAGGAACCAGCTGTGCGCTAATGAGAAATGAGAGAGAGAGGAATTATGTTACCCCAAAGCACCCACACACAAACACACAAAGTGCACACTTACAAAAGCTCCACCTCTGTTCAGCCCCCTACAATTATCCCACAGATGCTATTGAGACCCGCAGTTACAACAAGTGTGAGTGCAGATTCACAGAGCTGAGGCAAAAGACGCAGACAGCAGTTCAGCAAGTTCATGAACTGCACCGTTCAGTCTCTACTTAATCCTCACTAACCCTTCATCAGTGGGCAGGTTTTGGTTGGTGGGCTCTTTGCAGCCTAGCAATAATATGTATATATATATATATAGTGTTTGTGTGTGTGTGTGTGTGTGTGTGTGTGGAGAGAGAAAGAGAGAGAGAGAGAGAGAGAGAGAGAGAGAGCGAGAGAGAGATGTGTCTATAATTTTATCATTTTTAACAAGAAAAGCAACATGTACAGACCATTGGCAGAGCACATTTTGTGATTTGCATCACTGAGGTTCAATATTAGGAAAAGCAACCACATGATCCAACTGCCCCCATGATTGTACAGCCACACCCCACCACACCACACACACACACACACTTACACATACACACTGATACCTCGTACTGCTGCATTTGACCTCAAGTGAGCACTGATCAGTCTAGCTCACTAAAGGCATCCTTCAGTGATAACACTCCTGATATTACTGATATTGCTGGCATCAGTGGGGTGTTGTGCTTACAAACGACACTTTGAACTTGATATACTTCACCGGTTTAAAATGATTCACAGCATACAGCAGTAGCTGGAAATAACTTTTAATAGCCATCAGAGAAAGCTGCCATCTGACAGTTGTATTCAACCAAGAGGTCTACAGTCACAGAGTCATAGAAACAGCAGCGCCAAGCAGCTGGATTTTAGACTGGAACTGCAGATGGTTCAAATTAGGAAACTGCATTAACAGCATTAAAACTGTAGTGGCGTTAATAATGTATGGCAGTAATGCGTTTGTATGCATGTTGGCAGCAAAGGAAATTATTTAAAACTGTTTGTTTTGGCAAGTAAGTGTTGTGCAAGTAAACGTTAGAGTTAATTCAAATAAAGAGTTGTTCATGTCTGGGGAAGAAGAATACAGTTAGAGGAACAAAGGGTTGGCTCCTGATTTAGCCTTACCTGTATATCTGCTTACCTGATTTAATCCAGTGAAGGGCTGATTAGCCAGCTAGGCACTGGATGGTAAAAGTAAATACTGAGCTTCCTCAAGGAGAGCTCTGTAAATTGTCTCACATCTCGTTTTCACAAATGCCCAAGATTTTTACACAGAACTGTGCATAAGTAACACGACTGCATCCAAAGCCACATAATACTCTACCACTCACGCTATGATACTGAATGGACTTCTAATGGAGGTGTAGTAGTTCCGCCATTCTAATTAGTGTGGCCTTAGTCTCAACAGTTTTAACCCCACCTCTAACAGCCACAGCACTGTTAAAGAGAGCACTAATGCGACCCATCTCCATCCATTTACAGCTAATAGACATCCTGCCCTCATCTCTCTCTTTTCATATGCCCAGTTTCAGCTCTATAATAATCCCACCTGAAAAAAGAAGCCAATTTATATTTTACAGCCTGCTTGTATGAGTAGCTCACAATCAGAGCTCATCCTTGACTGCCCCCCCTCTTTCTCTCTCTCACTTTTCTTTCTCCCCAGGAGCCTAACATTTGAACACTCCACCTCTGATACGCACTACCTTCACACACACAACCGTCTGTTTCTGTTGCCATGGAGACGCAGATATTCAGGCCATTACAAATGGTGGAAAATAAGAAGAAACACTGTCTGTGGTGGCTTGGGCTCGGATAGAACCTGCATAAACATTGATCGCCCCCCACCCTCTCTCTGCTAACTCATTGGTTGCAGGACAGGAAAAGACAGAAATGTGGAAAAGAGTGAGAACATCAAAGTCTTTTGCCTAGCTTAGCTTGGCTCCGTACTAATGACACGTGAATATTCATGTGGCCGCCCCAGTGCTAGATGCAGCCGGGCGCTGAGAGCAGCCCTGAGAGCTAGCTGTTTGTGTGTGTGTGAGTGTATATGTGTGCTTTAAAATAGCAAAAGCTCGCACATACTGAATAAGAAATGTGCTCTGAGGCACTGCAGTGTTTCTCCCTCTTCCTCCTAGGTAAGGAAGACTGGAAAGACAAAGAAGCTAAGAGCACTTCTACGAGATCAGCAAAGACAAAGCACGTGTAAAGAAAGCCCCCCGGGAACATGGCTCCACACTCTCAGCTTTGAATTATGGAGGAGACGGAGAGTTGGAAAACCAGTACAAAACTCAGCTTCGTGAAGGGATCTGACTTCTCCAATGTGAAAAATAAAACAAGAGGATGTGTTAACTTTGTCAGGGGCCTCTTCTTCTCCTCCCTCCAGGTGAGAAGGGATTCACAGCTTCAGTGATGGAAAATCTGGACCTTCTGTTAAGCAGAATCAAGATGGCTGCCTGAGAAAGGATCAGCGAGTTTACACATGCTCACAGCCGCCCAAGCGCAGTGAGCCAATAATAAGTCAGTTCTATAGTTATACACACTCACACCCACTCTGTTTATGAATAATAGACATGCTGGGGAGCTTTGATGAAAGTGCGCTTTGCCGGTTTGTTATAGTGAATGAAAGACTTGTCAATAGATAGAATGAGACAAATAGTTTAAAGGAGAGGGTAACATTTCATTTCTGGTCAGATATAATGGGAGTTATTCACAGCCAGATAATTCAAGAACATAGTGCTGTGACTCTTACGGTGCCAAAAAGTGTACCTCAATATGAGCCTCCAACTAAAAGGCTTTAGAATGATTGGTGCCACTTTATCTGAACATTGCTACAAACAACACTGACGTGCTATGTGCTCTCAATAGCCAGTGCCATGTTACCATTACCAGAAACTAGTATGTCAGATGTTTTAAAGTTTTAAATCATGATGGCATAGCGAGAATGGATTCGTCTTTAATGTTCACTCCACTGATGCCTTCTTTTCCCTGGCTTTCTGTACCTGCCCACTTCAGATTTAAGACTCTTATGCTCAACTACAAAGCCAAAAATGAACACTTCCTACCTATGTGTAGCTCGAGCCCTTTAAGCTTCAAGTACAGCTCAGCTTGATCCACCATCTTTTAGAATACATGACTATCACAACAGTTGTTTTTTCTGTCCTGGCACCCAGGTGGTATAGCAAACTTCCACTGACTGTCCAAACAGCAGATCCTTTATGGTCTTCAAATGCAAACTCAAGAGCCACCTCTTTGTGAATCACTCAAGTAAGCGCTTAACTACTGTACTGCACTGAAACTATTTTAACTCTGTGTATTTCTTTCTGGGTATTAGTACTGGCCTTTGTTCTGGCAGTGTTTGAACTGAAGGGTAGTTTGTACTTACTGAACCAGCTAGGATACATTCTCTGAACAACAAAGCACTTCTGTAGGTTGCTCTCAATAAGAGTGTCAGCTACATGCTGTAAATGTACACTAGCATGTGACATAAGCTGCCATGGCATCAAACATCGTGGCATCTTTCAATTCAATTGCTAGTAATGGTAACATGACCCACTGAATAAAAACCTGGCATGACAACTCAAAAACATCTGCCATCACAAGCTACTGGCACAGTGTGATGTAGCAGTGTTTAAGAAAAGTGTTCTTTCACGGTTATCACTCAAGACAGCCTTCTTTGGCACCTTTATTTTGAAGAGTGTAGCTGGAGAAACTACAGAGCCTCCACCCTGCACCAAAATCTCACACTCTCTTTGACTCCAGCTCTGTTTCTTTAACAAAAGAAGCGAGCTGCAGCTGGAGGACAAGTTGGAATTCATGAGCGAGGAATGTGCAGTCACGTCTACACTCAGTCCCGTTGGGACAACCTCCTGTTGCCATGAGGACAGCACCAAGCTCCTTGGACACTTTTAATGAGAGTACTGAAAGGCGGATCTACGCTGCACAAACCGGCACCTCAGCGTATGTTCGGCAGCTGGAGCAGAATGGGAACGCTCAGAGTCGTGGATGAACTGCAGGCAGTGGGATGCGGTGAAGAAAGCTGGGCAGCAGCAAGCAGAGAGCAACACTTTAGAAGCAAGGAGCACCGACCAGCGGCAGTTCGTTTGGAACAAAAGGAACAAGATGCCGGCGACTGTTCACTTTCAAACAGCAACTTTTCCCTCACGCTCTCGCTCCCTCTCCTCTCCTCTCCTCTCCTCTCCTCTCCTCTCCTCTCCTCTCCTCTCCTCAGAGCAGTGCAGACAAAAGGTGCATGCCTCCTTTTCCACTGCATGAACATGAGAATAAGAAAGCCTCTGCATGCGAAGATGGCTAGATGGTGAAGGACCGTGAGAAAGAGAAACTACCTGGGACGAGGAACAATGCCATCTCGCATCCATGGCAGCCTGGCTACTCTGCCTGCTGATGCCTTTGTTTTTTTCCTTCCCTCCTTTTTTCCTCTCTTTAGATGAGTTTGTCCTGGCTGTTTTTTTTTTTTTTTTGCTCTTTTTATTTCTCTTTCTCTCTCTCTCTGCCTCGTCCTCCTGCCTCTGCTCCTACAGCAACACCAGTAAAATCAGTCCGCTCTGTGAGATCAATAGTGATGACTGGAGAAGTCCTACTCTGGTAGGGAGATGAGGAAGATAAATTGTCTGCGCATCAGGAGAGCCTATCAGTGCCTTCTACAGAGAGAGAGAGGGAGAGAGAGAGCGTGAGCAAGAGGGGGAAGTGGAGCAGGAGAGCAAGAGAGAAAACAAGAAAGAGAGTGATACACGGGGTGAGAGAGCGAGAGAGAGCGAGAGAGACGAAAAAAAGATGGTAAGACCGTGAGCAGACTGTCTGGATCACCTGACTAAATTTGGCCAATCACCAGTCCCGCTGAGCCTGAGGTTGCTAAGGGTTTGCTCGGTTGGAGACAATATATATTTATATATATATATGATTTTTTTTCTCCTTTCGCAGAAGGAAACGTGTATGCAAGGGATGGCACACTTCCCACCCTGCCATCAGACCAAAGGGACACAGCCCACAGACTGGCATCAAACGCATAGACACTCTAAATGTTTCCACAGCAAAAGAGTTAGCCTGGAAGGAATATTACACAACACAGTAAAGTACAGCAGAGCAACAGGGTCGAGCGAAGATGCAGTTAAAACTCAATCTCTCTGTGTTGCTTTATATGGAGATTAATTTCAAGCCCAGTTCTCAGTGTGGGACGCCACATACCTATGCAATATTAACCATCATAAAACAGAATGTGAAGCCTTTACCTGAGATTTCACACTCTATCTAGGGACTGTGCACACATACACCACACACACACCTCTTTCCTTTTGTCTCTGCTTTTTCTCCACGGCCAGCCTCGTGGGACTCAATTTGTCTGCAGAATCCACACACAGTGACAGACTGCAGCCATAAATTATAAATGTGATAAAATTCATAAAAAGGAATAAAAACCAAGCCCTGGTGCCATCCAGGCGCCAAGCACAGAAAGGATGGGGTATGCTGTAGGAGACATGACAAATGGGCCAATAAAAAAGAGCAGAATTTAATTACATGATGTAACAGTGATGAAGCATTTCACTAGGCAACATGAAATCATTCTTTACGAAGAGGAACCAGCTGCATGACACTGCCCAGGAGGATCTAAACAGAGAGACCATCACACAGAAAGCGAGAGAAAGAGAGAGAGAGAGAGAGAGAGAGAGAGAGAGAGAGAGAGAGAGAGAGAGAGAGAGAGCGAGAGCTCTGCTCTCGTAACCCATTTCATTAACCCACTTCCTGCCAGCTCAAACACTGGTATTGATTGTCTCATTTAAGCAATCGTTGAAAACGAAGCCTGTGACAACAGTGCATTCAGAAAAAAACAGGGTCCATTAAATGGACGAAATCCAAGGAAGTGCTGGAGCCAGGGCCATTTAGGCAGGCTGGTTAAAGCAGTTATGCATAGGGTTGCGTTATTCTCGTCTCTCTTCTCATGATGCAATGGCAGGAAACTGTCTGGACCCATTGTGAGAGCGAAGGTAAAATTCATGTGCTGCTAAACTGCCGTTAAATCCAGGCCCCAATGAGAAAAGCTAAACACAAAGTCTCACACAGTCAAACATCCCTCTTTCTCAACATCTTGGAGGACTTGGAAGGCCTGTAGCCTGGAATATTGCATTTTCACTCCAAACTCTACTTACAGCCATAATCAAAAGTTTGATCACTCCTGGCCAAATGACATCTTTTGTGATAACACAACCTCTACAGTGAATAAACACATTACATGTGGCATTTTCTATTTATTTGCCAAGTTTAACATACTGAGGAAAACATTAACACCCACACTTAATGTGGATGATGTTGATTTTGTATTTGAGACCTAATCATCAAGTCTGACCTTCTTTTGAGTCATGTAAAGTTATGTAAGTTATGTAAAGACTACTACCAAATTTACTACCAAATCCGTCTTCTGACATGCAGTATATTTAGAATTTACAGGATTATTTATAGCCTTATATACAGGAAGCCTTGCAGCAGAGCACACGCTATATTTCTGTCAGTAAAGCTACCTACGGTATAAAGTATAACGTGTGGTGTAGAGTGTGCACAGGTTCACTGTAGATTATGTGTACTTATTGTCTTATAGGTTTACTTTAAGACAATATAGGTATATGTCATATAGGTTAATGCTTTAAAGCAAGTCATAACTTATTTCTTTGCTTTTTACCAACTTTTCAGCATTGCCTTTTCCCTTAAGTAGGCTGTTGTAGAACTAACATGCCCCTACTGACTTCATTAGGCACACCTCCTTGTATCAACATGAGTTGTCAACTTTATCAGCTCCACTCCCCATATAGGGGAGAGAGTTTTGGTGAGGCCATTTTTGCCATTTGTGATTTGCACACAGAGGATTTGTCTTCTGCATTTAACCCAAGTGAAACGACCACATACATACATTAGTGAACACACACACACACTAGGTGAGCATTTGGGGCTTAGGTGTCTTCAGTCGTTACTGTCAGTTGAGGAAATTGAACAATCGGCAAGTCTCTGGTTATAGGGCTGGTTCCCTAACCTCCAGACTACAACTGCCCCATTGGTGGTGGTGGTGGTGTGGTAGTGGTGGTGTTAGTGGATCAGACACAACAGTGCTCCTGTAGTGTTTCAGTGTCATTTGTGGTCTGAGAATAGTCTCCCAACCAAAAGCATCCAGCCAACAGCGTCCTGTGGACAGCGTCCTGTGACCACAGAGAATAGACTAGAGGATGACCAATACATACTGTGCAGCAGTAATGAGCTATTATCTCTGACATTATATCTATAAGGTGGACCAGTAAGGTAGGAGTGTCTAATAAAGTAGAAAGCGGGTGGACACAGTGTTTAAACACTCCAGCATCACTGCTGTGTCTGATCCTCTCACATCAGCACAAGTAACGCACTTAGTAACGCACTACCATGTCACATGACAATTTCTGTAACATCACAAAAATTATAAATTGAAAAGATATTTTTTTTAAGGTTAATTTGCATAAATGGATTATACTGAGAAGTCAGCAGTACAGTTAGCCATAATATGGGCTCTTTAAGATCACACATCATCATTATCATCATGATAATCATCTTAACCATCATCATCAACATAGTAATGCTGCAAAAAAGGAAAGCAGATAAACACATTTCCATAACATCTTTACAGCCTCTCACAACATGCTATAAATAAATGAAGGCACACTGAATATATGCAAACCCAAAGGATAAAAACAGCCTAGTTAGCATGCAGCGGAATAAACCCCACATCTCTGCAACTGTGAGTGTATATAGACGTGAGTCTCTCATGAGGTATGCGCCTACACACTCATTTCACTGGCGGAGCAGCTGCCACTCAGTCACTTTGTGTCCATCTCTCACATCTAAAACATATCCTGGTGTGTTTAATAACACGTATGGCTCACGCAGAGTACGCTAATTCATTATTTAAAGCGTAGCACGTAGCCTGACGCTCCTAACACAGCACGCCTCCCCATTAGATCAGAATAAACACACATTTCCATTCCGCTAATTCCTGCCGAGCTGAAATCCCCAGCCACAGAAAGACTGGCAGCAGAGGTTGAAGGGGAACGTGGGAGCCTTGGCCATGAAAGATGACGATCCCTTCAAATCGCATGGGTGGAGAGAGTAAGATGGTAAGAGATGGAGAAAGAGAGATTGTGAGCGAAAGACAGAGATAATGCAGTATGAAGGGAACAAGAAGCGTGAAGACAAAGGCGAAGAGAAAGAAAAGACAACCGTGATAAAACACAGCTGCCACTTCCAAATCTCAGTTGCCCTCAGCTCCACTCACAAAGGGAATCAACTTCAGATAGAAATATTCAGCACATCATCTGCCATTCGCATGCAAACTCTGAGTCTATGGGTCTGTTTTTTTTTCTCGCTTATACAAATGTTTTTCTTCCTTTGAGAAAAACTTCAGAGTTGTTTTTTCGTAGCTCGTCGAAGACTGAGCAGAAAGTACCGTGACACTTCATGTCTTATGGCACTACCACGCAGTCAGTGGCTACTTTTAGATGAAGCTACTCCAAACTACACAAGTGGAATATGTTCCTCATAATATTATTAAATACATATTTTATGTGTGAAGAGGTTTTTAATCTGATATCCATCACTACATCTTGTAGTATGCAGTAAATAGTCAAGGGGGATATATTATACTTATTTATCTATATGCATAATGCTATTTATGGGCTCCACTAGGATAGATTTACATACTTAAGTTTTCTTGAAACACAATATTTCTTCTCATACTGTACATCTGTATTCACTGTCTGAGACACTCTGTTAGAACTCCTGTGCCGTCAAGCACCGCCTCCCAGTGAGCCTAAAGTGCTCTGATTGGTCAGCCCACCCACACCGATTAGTTAACTGCAAGAGTGCCATTTTACCTCCACACAGTTGTGCTTATTCTTATAACAGTGTTGTTTGCAGTCTGATCCTAAAAGTAGGAACAAGCCGGAAGACCTGCTGCACCTTCGCTAGCTAGACTGTGCTAGACTTTTATAACACTGCAGACCATTAACACAGACAAAGAGCGACGCAACACAATAGCAGCTTTTTTCATCTCGTAGTTTTGAGTATGAGAGATGAAACTTAAACTCTGTTGAGAAAAGAGCACAGTAAAACCGCAGTTCAGTGAAGGCTGTGCTTGTAGTTTTTGTCTAATTTGGCCATGAATCCATAATTATTTCAGTACTACAGTACTTCTAACGAAGGCCACTTAGCTTAGCCTGAGGTTTTCTTCTTCTCATTTCTACTGATGCTGCTGAAAATGCCCCCTCTGGCCTTATACACGAGTGCTCAGACATGACTGTACTAATTTATGTTTTGTCTGACATCTAAAACCTGCCATTGTGCTATGAGTAGACTCTGCCTGCAACACTGACTATAACATCAACCAACTCATTTAAATACAGAAATAGTAGTGTCTGGTTAAGATTTGTGTTATAATAAATCAGTACAATAATATATGAGTGATATAAAACATGCAAAGAGTACTCTTTGGAAATACTATTAATAACTATATTACTATATTACAGTCAATATTTAGGGGAGGAATATAGGAAAAGGTGCATTGAGAGTAGTTTGGTTTAATGATTGATTTATTTATAAGTATTATAATATATGTATTATTATTTTAGATTTTATGAAAAATCTTGTTTTTATTTCACAGTATCTTGCAGAAAATAGTGGAGGTACAATTGACATTCTTTGAAGTAATGGCTAAGAGTGTTATAGATGGGACTGATTTTAACCTTCCAGGTATTTAATACCACTCACTTCTAAAGTCCTTTGTTTTGTTTTAAATGGGTTTTATGTAAAGCACTTTAAAATGCCTTTTTAGAGAAACATGCTATCTACACTTCCCCTTGCCTTGCCAATATTTGCCCATGCTGATGATTGTACACTCCGACCTTTAAGAAGCAGTAACTATTAATTAGACAGAAATGCTCATTTTTTTATTTTTCGCTCTCTAATTTATAACACATTTATAGCATATCCTTCTTTTTCCTTTACAAATAGACAGGCTCTTTTTTTACTGTGCCTATAAGACTGATGTATGTAAATGACCTCTGTTCTGATTGGCTTCTCTATTTTTGCCTTGTTCAAAGCAGCCCTGGCTGAAACATTTATAACTCAGATGCAGACTACAGACGCAGACTGTTATGATGACTGCCTTTAACACCTCGTCAGCGGTACATCAGTGTTATATTCAAGCTGTATGGAATAGATTATCACAGGACACCATGGCATGTCGTGTTAGCAAGGCCACACTTAGAGACACTACATCTGTAGGTGTATCAGTCTAAATTTACCATCATTGATTATTCTTGGTAATCTTTATCTTCCTTCCCAAAGCATAGCAATCCCACATGGAGTCTGGAAGTGAATTATACATATTAACTATTTAGATATAAATTAAACTCCTTTATTCCAAATATTGAGGAATGATCTGGGTCCTTTAATGGGTATTATCATCATACAGTCATTCCAGAGGCGGCTCATAATGTGTCATGTTTGAATACTAAGGAAGCACACTACAACAGGCATGCTAAAGTCAAGGAACTGAGTTGCCTCCTTCTCAGTAAAAGGAGTATCCTGTAACTGCAGTAAATAGATTGCAACACAAGCAAAACACCATTTGTATTAAGGCTGAACAATCAAGCACAGTAATATTCTTATGCACACTGATTTTTCATGCATTCAATAAAGACTTAGAACTCTGGCTCCACGGCCTGTCTGCCTGATTTAAGCGTGTTTAATTCTGACTGACAGCGTTATCTCGGTAGACGCGCACCAAGAAGGGACAGAGGACAGAGGAAGTGCCATTAGTAGTGATTACTGAGAGCTCTCTTACCTAATAGAAACTTCACACATCTGTAATCAATGCCCATCCACAAGCACTCGGCTCACACATCACCCCCTCTCAACAGCTCTCACCGCTGATTAAACGTTAAAGCACAATTACTGCGTTAGATATTTCATAAATGAAGTGGTTGCTTTAGGACAGAGCAAGCAGCTGGGAAGAGAGTGATGGAGAGAGAGAAGAGAAAGAGCGAGAGCTGAAAGGAGAGACACTGCAGCATGAAGAGGAGAGGGAGTCACACATTTCCATGGCAACATTTCCCACCATCACATTCCCTTTATTTTATTTATTTATTTATTTTTTTTACACGCACCACCATTTTGTAGCACGGATCTGCACAGATGAAGCTATGATAAGCTAACGTTAGGTCTGAGCAAACAATATCCGCCTTCGCATAACCGCCGGTTTCACACAATGCGCCTGGGGTGCCCTTGAGCGGAGAGGTAATTTAATACGTAGCCCCAGAATTAGTTTTAACCATATCAAATTATGATTTCATTGTCGAGGAGGCTGAATCACAGCGCGTGGCGTCACGCATGAGGACACAAGCCCATCAGCCCGGGACTGGCCTCAGCAGGCCTGTCAATCAGCACGCTCAGCCTGCAGCACTGACATGTAATTACAGCACTGCAATTAGAGTTCGCTGTCAGGGCCTGAGTGATGCCTCGTACACCACCCACTGCACCACAGACACAGAGAGAGAGCAATACAGAGAAGAGGAAAGTGAGCCAATGCAATACGGAGCAATAGAGAGGCAGCAGGTGAGATTGTCCTGGGGGGGCTGGGGGGTGATTTACTATTTATTCCTCTAAGAGAACTAAAAAGAAAAGACTTGTCCACTACACAGTGTTCACCCCTGACCGACTGCACCCTCCGTGGACCCAGCAGTTCCATTTCCCTTTAACTTCTCTATGATCACACATTCACCGCCTGATCTCCTGCTGGCCCAAGCGTGCTCAGTGCCCTGGCGGAGGTGGCTGAGCAAAAGAATCGCTTTAGAGATATAAGCGAGTGGGCTCAGCTGGAGCTCAACTGTCCGCTTCTCCTCTAACACATAATCCTGCTACAGCTTTTCAATGTGCCATGGTCTTAGTTTTCTGAAGACCCCTTCTGTCTGAGGGAGTGATGAATGCCTGACCCTGCTGATGTCTGAGGCACTGATTAAGACTGCCACATACTGAGTACTGCACAGTGAGAGTGAGAGAGAGAAAGATATTTAGCTTCTCCTCAGATAAAAAAAAAAAAACTTAGCAGCACAATGACTCAAACAACACAATGGCTATGCTTGAAACCTTACCCTACCCCTACCCTACCTACCTTACTGTACTGTTCTATAGTAGTGTCCAAAACTGGAAAATATGGCACATGCACTGGAACGTGACTATGACAAAATCATTCCATTGGGTCACAAACTCTGCTCCCCATCAGAGTGTTATAGTATATGTAGTGGTCTGATTTTTAAATGTATAAATTGGTAAGTAGTGGTTTTACACACTCAGTGTAGTAGTTATAAGCCAAGACAGGTGTAGATATTTTAACTTTTATACCACTGTCTGACAGACACCAGCATTTCTAACGTTGGCAGTAGCTTTATGTTCCAGAACAAGAACTGACAACCCCAATAAACCAGTATGAGTGGCAAGAACCGTCTAGAACAGTGAATAAGGTGAAGACTCTTATACGTTCTACAACTATGTGGAACAGTAAAATACATTGTAGAGCAGTGGGAATAAGGAGGTGACATTCTGAAAGAGTGTAAATATGACAAACATATTCTACAACACTGTGAATCTATAGCACTCAGTTGTATCAGTAAGAAGAGCCACCACCATTTTGGAAGACAAGCAGCAACTCCAACTGTGTTATGATGATGCTCGTTTTTGGATTGATACTGCAGCTACAACCCAGCAGGTGGCTAAATACCATGTAAAACAGAGGGTGTAAAAGGACTGAATAACATATTTCAAATCTCCAACAGTGTATAGATTCTAAATCAGATTGTTTTATTTCAGATGTGTGAGGAATTATTTAGGTTCTTTAATGCCTATTATCATATAGTCATTCCAGAGGCAGCTGATAATGTGCCATGTTAGGATCTTAAGACAGCACACAGCAGGCATGCTACGGAACTAAGTTGCCTGCTCCTCAGTAAAAGGAGTATCCCCTAACTCTAATAAATAGATTACATTTGTTACGTGCAGATTTGAACACCATTTGTATTAAGATAAACAATAAAGAACATAATCAGATAATATTGTAATGCACACAGATTTTTCACACATCTAATAAAGACTAAGAACTGTAGCCACTGCCTGTCTGGCTAAAAAGGGATAGAGGAGAGAGGAAGTGGCTCTAGTAGTGATTTATATATATATTATTATTATAAATATAAATTATTATTTTTTTTTATATAGGTTTTTGTCTTTGCGAGATCGGTTATGGCTTTATCTCATAACAAACCACCACTGCACTGTCAAGCTGGCTACCAAAATGGCAGCAGCGTGATTGTGTGACATCAACAGAACACTATGAGCAGTCATGATAAGGAGACTGTACTCTAGAACAGTATAAACAACGAGAGTAACCTCCAGGTCAGAACAGGGAGAAGGGAGAATCTTCTAGCCCAACATTCTAGATAACATTCTACAACAGTGTCAATGGAGGAAACACAATGCAGAAGGAACACTGTAAAATGGAAAGAGCATTGTAGAACTGTGTAAATGAATATAAATATATCACCTCAGTGAGGACAACACTAAAACCACAGCATGAATAAAGAGAACAGTGTAGAATAATGAGAATGACGAAGAACACTAAAGCAAGGGGACCAAAGTGTACTGTCTATTCTGGGCTGAGGGCCAAAAAGACAACACAGTATATCAACAAAGCAGGTAGGTGGATGTCAAACCCAGGCATCACACATCCAAATAGACATCCAGACGTTACATTCACATGTGCTGATCCACTCGTTCCAAAACCATAGGCATTCGTAGGCTGTTCCCTCTATTGCTGCTAGGCGCTTTAACTGCTCCACTAGTGCTTACCAACTCCCAGCACTGTTTAATTTCTTTGGGCTCTGCAGTGCACCACTAATTATTTTGCCATTATGGTGTTAGATTAAATCCAGATTGAGACCACTGAACAAGGCATAGTCCATCACATGTGGGTTGAATTTACACAGACAAAAAGCCTTTCAGATAAACAGACAAATACTCACCCAAATTGCTTAAAGAAACTACATGCCATTACATTTATATGGAGAAATAAAAATAAAATACCATAAAAAAGACCTGATTCCAACCCTGACCTCAAGGTTCATCAATTTGCCCTCTTTGGGCAGAACTACTCTAGAGACTCCCAACAATCACACACAAGTATGGCACGACACTGGGTTTATTTGCGTTTGCTGTAGAACGCTGGGACTGTTCAAGTGTCCTACAAGGCAGATAAGGCAGATAATATTTCCAAAAAGGCTATACAATAACCACCATGCCACGACGCTGAGCGCACAGAAATCCAGATACATCGAGAAAGCCATAAACGAACAGAGTGATTACTGACCTGTGACATTGTGGTCTGCTTGCCCTGGCGGTTGGACGCTGTGGTGGTGGTAATATCAGTGAGCGAGGGGGACGTTTCGGAGCGGTTCCCCGTTGCCGAGGCACTGGATTGCGGGGTGATAGAGGAGGAGGGCAGATCGCCCACCAGTCGGGCGCTGCCCTCCACACGCACGTTGGGGTCGCCCTCGGCGGCCATGTTGAGCACTTTGAGGCCATTGTAGTAAAGGCCAGACAGCTGCCCCTGAAACGGCCTGCCACCCCGCTCCCAACCGCCAATCTTTATAGTAGTCTGGCTGTTGAAGATGGTGAGCTGCCGACCTGCCAATGGACAACGTTACACAAATACGAGAGAGTTCAACAGCCCGGCTCACACTGCACACGCACACATACTCGCACCCTCTCACGTCCTCTCTCACACACGCTCATGCACACAGAGGAATGATGTAAGCTTTGATGGTGAAACACACAACAAGGTGTCCTTATTCTCCCTGAGGATCATGGAAGCAATAAATTACTCTAATGCTAACAGCAACACCAGTAATTTATCGAGTTTGATTTAATGGGCTGCTGTTGACAATGCAAGCAAATGAACAGAATGAAGAAACTGGCTCCTGACTAATCAATGGAGCTTTGCTAAAAGGACAATCCGCCAACTTTTTTTTCTTTAGGAGGCAAAAGGTTCCCCGCCTGTGGAAGTGAGAGTTGGAAGCAGGAGAACTCCAGATGGAAATGATTTGTTTTCACACTTCATCAGTTAAACTTTGTTGTTGATGAGATTGCCTTTCAGCAAGGGCAGTGGCAATTGAAATTAATTAGACTGAAATAAGGCTTACGTGAGATGATGGTTTTACAACTACATGGCACATAAATCATTCATCATGATAATAACTTCATTAAAATAAGGGAAAACAAAACAGAAGCGGAAATCAAATCAATAAAAACAAGCAAGTTCAAAACCAATCACTCTGAACGTTTCAAGTTATTACATACATTACAGCATGCACTCAGAAGTATTTTCCCTTCTCATGTGTTTAATTTGCTTGTTAAAGGGACTTCATATCTGATGCCAATAATCATTGAAGCTATTTAAGAGACATTTGCTTTAACTTTTAAACTGTGCACTTTAGCAGTTTCCAAAAGCAATATGTTTAGCATAACAGGTAAACATATATATGAATTAAACATCCATGTCTATGAATTGAAAATGTGAAAAATACTTTAATTGATGATTTAGATTTTTTTTTACAGTTGTAAAAATTATTTAAGCATTTTAATGACATATGCATACATGTATATATAATACATAAATATAGATATATATATGTAAATGTATTTTAATGAACTAACTTGACATTTATCAGTATATTACCAGTCCCTTTAACCTGTGATTGCCAGGTAAAACTGATTACATATGCAGTATGTAACAACAACATTATTGTAATGTACAATGCAAATATTACAAACTACATTTGTTTAAAGTTTTAAAACTTGTTAAACAGGGGATTTATGTTTTAGATGGTTTATCGTTTGTGCAGTAATATCACTTGCTTATGATCAAATTATCTTTTATTTAAAGTTTTAATCAATGTTTTTACCTTTGTCGAGTAGCCATTCGTCAACTACTCGACCAAGCCGATATGGGATTCGCTGTCTAGCAATCGCCAGGCGTTCGTTATCAATGTTGCCTTTAAAGTTTAAAGAGACATTTCATTGTTAAAATCTGAAAGGTCAAAGATTAAAACCTACAGTGACAAATCTGCCTCAGCTACCTGGTTTTGTTCCGTTTGAAAAATTAGGTACACCAAGATTACATACATAGCAGTCAATTAACTTTTATTATTTAAGCCAACAAATTATCCCTATATTATGATCAATACCGTAGTACGTTAAATAAGATCACCTGCTCTCCTAGGGTTATGAGAAACAAACCAAAAAAAAAACAAAAAAAAATCAGAAAGTTTAAATACCATGTCACTCATTTACAAAATACATTTACAAAATGATAATCATTTTAAATCTTTTTAGCAGATTTTTCATCTAGTTATAGACTGCTCATTTTAACCTAAAGATTGACAGTGCCGTACATTCAAGCTTTTGGCAAGCCAATTAGATTTTAGCCACACAACAGCTATCTAACAACATATTTTCATTCATTTATGTTAAGCTAACACCTCACACTAATTATAAGAAAACAATGCATTTAAAGACATCAAAATATCAGCAAATCACTCAGGAATATAGGCAACAGGGAAATAAGCAAAAACAATAAAACATGTTATATCAGTCATTAATCAGAAAACATAACATTTGCCCCATGCAAAATTTGAGAAGGCGTTGACAAAAGCTTGGTCCTCAGAGATAGCTGTACATTTGTTGTTCTGGTCCAAAATCCTTGGACAATAGAGAGGGTGATTGTGACCTGTGAGCGAGCAGCTCTATGTGTGGATATCTGTATGCTACACCGGGTTGGGAGATTGGCACTTTGGTGCTTACACATGAAACAATGCATTATCCAGCAGCCAGCTTTTAGCTCTGTTGAATTCAGCTCAGTCGAAAACATTTACTCCACTTCCATTACAGCCTACACATAATTGCTACTCCTATCTTCAGTCGGAAATGAAAGGTGAACCTGTCTAGCTGCGATTTCTAGAAAGTATAATTACGCCACACAGTCTTTTTACCCCCGGAGTCATTAACTTGTTATTTGTCAATCAAGCTGACGTCTCCACGTGTTTCTTCTACTTCATACAATTAATGTACGATTCTGATAGGAGTCCGAGCACATAGGCATTTCTCAGTTTGGCTATTTGACTATATGTAGAAGTGTCTGGAGGATGAAAAATGTTTCCTGCATAGACTTATTGGATTTTTAATACTCCCTCACAGCATCTGAGAACCAAAAATGTGCGATGATTCATATCTTGACGTGGCCGTGCAATTTCAGCCGAACCTTAAATTCTCAAACACAAGCATGTCTGTCTCCCCTTCTTGTCGCGGTGCTTGGATTTCTATATCCGGCACTCGAATGTGAAGCATGACTTGCTGCTCAGACATGGCTCAACACCACGTTAGAGACGTGATTTAAGTGGGACGCCCACCTAGGGCCACAGGAGCTGGGCTTGGCTCATTCCCTGTGAGGGAGGACGAGGAGGCGGTGTGAGACGTGAAAGAAGGCTTCTGTTAAACTGAGCATCACCGGATGACTGAAATAGGGCCCAAAGCCCCACCATTACCATTATTTCCTCCCTTCTTCATCCACTCTGTCAGTGGATCAGCGCTGGATCCATTTGTGCCTTTTTAGTTTGTTGTAATCACCAGATAATAAGGGCAATTTTTGCCAAATCACAGCTTTAAAAAGGGGATTGGGGCTGTTAGAGCTGTAAGGAACTATTGGATTATTGACTGTTGTACACACCAGAGAGGCGTAGCCGAAAACGGAGCAACCTCACGCCTTCAAAACATTAGCTGTGAGCAAAATGTGAGCGCAAAAGTAAAAATTGAAACCCTTCTTAATGATAACTATATTTGAGGCCTTCCATTGATGGAAGTGGATGGATAAAAGGGTTTTCTAAACCAAGTCGAACAGAGCAGTATATGAGTGTAAAAGAAGCAGGAATAATCAATAGAAATCTAAATGTGTGGGCGGAGCACAAATTGATTACAATGAAATTTTGGAAAAGGAAAAAAGAGCAGCTATTTCTGTTCTAACAATAACATTTTCAATAACAATCATAATTATGATGCAATGATTTTGTGGTTGAAGGCATTAGAGGAGGAAACGTAGGTGGACTATCATATGACCAAATCAAAAGCCACTTTAACAGGGAATACTGAACTGAGCAGTTTGGCGGTCTTCAGGGCATTTCAGTTCTGATTGGTTACCCTGGCTGACACCCCTCTAGCTATGCGACTCCTGGCCGTACAAGCAGACACACACACATGCACACACACAATCACCCACACACACACTTCCATGTACACTCACTTTAGGTTGGCCTGGGGGCTTTGTTCCTAACGAATGCTGAGGCAGCTTGCTAGCTTTTCTTCATGTTCTTTCATGTCCCACCTAAGTCAGCTAATAAATCATGGACACACATGCTTGATCTTAAATAAGAGCCGTATCAGGTGAGATATTTAACGGCAACATGCTAATTATTGTACCGTTGCTAGCATTTTTTATAAGCATCGCATGGTAGGGTACAGTTTCAGTGACTAACATGCTGGCCCCATGCCCTGAGGCCATGGTAAAGGTTTATGTTTGGCTATTACTTTCCTAAAAGAACAGGATCAGCGAAAGGCAGCGCATGATTGATACAGCAATTTAAATGTTATATGGATTACGCTTTTTATTTTTTATTTGGTGAATGGATGTAGTAGGTGTGGCAAAGCTGAGTGGATTGAATGGAAAGCAGGCGGTCAGTAAACGTCTGTCCGCTGCAGTCGCTTACTGAACTGAACAATGGCATCAATAGATGCAACTGCGGAGTGGGCCAATCAATTCTTCCCTCCGGCTTCAAATAAACAATAAGTGTGTGCCTTGTCGGAATAAATGAGTGCAGGCAAACGCTGTGTCAGAACTAATAGCTGATTGGGGAAAAAGCCACCATTATCGTTCTTGCTCTTAATTCAAATTCTGTTGGGTTCATCATCCCCTTTCTGCAGAGTGGAGTCAATCAAGTTCTGATTAAACAGAATGGTCATGTGACTTTTTTCCCTTCTTCTTCTGGCTGAAGAAAGTTTTGCTCACGCCGGTCTCAGACACTGTGTTAATTAGCATTCAGACACTGATTCATGAGACTAATTTTCGTTCTCCAGTTCCGCCGACACAAATGGAGCTGTGCCACAGAGGGGAATCATCACGTTAGAAGGGATACAGCCGAATGAGCGTTTGAGCAGAGAGACACGTCACATCTGAACAGATTCAGATCAAGACCAGCTCTGATTGTTTTCTGCTGTGACTGACAGCTGCTTGGGGCATTTGTTAAGTTGTTATTTATATTAAACAATAAAAGAAGCTAGAGGAAAACAAAATCTCTCTCTCTCTCCCTCTTTCTCTATCTCTCTCTCTTTACAGCTTCTCCTCCTCTTCCTCCTCCTCTTTTATTGTGCTTTGTGCCATATAGCATTTCTGTACTACTGACACACAAGTTCAGGCCTTAACAATGGTGAACCTGCGCTAGTACACGCTGGATGATGTAAACACGAGAAAACTCCTTCAGTTAGAACGCCTGAGCTGCTGCGAACACAAGATGTCCGACCGCGGATTAGAGTAATCCTGTTAAGTTCCTTTCATATGGACAACATCGAATCTCAAAATGGATTTTCGGTGCTATACACAAAATGTGGATATAATGAGCATGCAATTTATCTCCGGGGCTGCATTCAAAGAAGCTACCAAAGGATAAGAAACGCTGACGTTTGGATTCCATGATAAGCTCCATGGATTAAAAACGTGGGATCAAGCTGTCTTTAATCATTTTGCAGGTCGAATCTTCAGCGCTTCTTCAAAGTGAAGAGCAACGTTTTATTGAGCAATATAATCCTAGAGTAGAGCAATATACCACTAAAAGACACTTGGGGCAAGTAGACTCACTCTAGTTCAGTGTTTCAGCCAAAACATACAACATTAAGCACATTTTTTGGGAAACTTCCCTCTCTCTGGTCCTCAGGAAAGACGGGGGTAATTGAGGACGTGCTTGAAGTCTGTGTCCAAATAATCTTTACAATGGAAGTGTGATCTATAAAAGAGCTTGTCGTAAACTGCAAGTGGAAACAAATAGCTCTCTCTTTCATTTTGATTGACAAACGAGAGCAATAGGATTATTCCTCATCTCTGATCTCTAGTCAAGCTTTTGTCAGGGCTTTTTCAGGCAGCTGCGAGGCTGTTGAATTGGATAACCCATTCTTTGACATTTCCAGCCTTATAAACCCTCCCGAGCCATCATCACTGCTGACATTTGAAAAGGATAGCAGGGTTACCTTTTTAGAACAGAGCCAAAGTACAATCACAGACAAAGAGGCATTTTGGCCGTAACCCTGCAATTGAAACTCTGCTCCAGAGCTCTGCCAGCATTTATTATTACTGCTATTGTGCGGGTCTACGTGAGGGTACATATGAGGCGGAAGGGGTCTTACCTGTGGGGTATCGCTCTATGACTGGCAGATCGTCCACCTGCAAGGTGGCATTACCGCCACTCCGTGTAAAGCGAACTATGTGGTACTTTCCATCATTTACAAACTTTGAGGTCTCCTCAATGTTTATGTCGTCGGTGCCCACATTGAACACCACTTTGATATTGCCTTTTTCCTGTAAAGAGTGAGGGGAAAAGGAAGAGAGAAAAAGAGAGAGAGGGAGACAGACAGACAGAGAGAGGTGTAAAAAATGCATGATGTTTAAAAAACATATTAACACATAAAGTCACTGTAAATGAGCACCAATGTGCACCAACACTCTTTCAAATGACAGTTTCCGATGACGTCTTTCCTTTAAAGCCCTCATGAACAAACAGCTTCACTTCACCAGCAGGAAAAAACAACAATAATGCAACAAAATAACACAAAAATGTATTCCCAAACCAGGCTATTCGTTATCGGCCTATGTATAGTTTGCCAAAGCTATATGCAATGCATCAAAAAGATTTACTGCCATCCTAATGGACCAGAGAAAAGGCAGCATTCATATTTCATAGCTTAATATCTATCGTTTATATTTTAATGAGGTTATTACATGAAAGAAATACACGACAACTGGGAAATTAAGCTGCATTTCCTCGACGTCATGAACACTTTTGGATAGGTGTCCATTTGGTGCATGGTGTACTATATTTAGGTATGCCATTTTTTAATAGACTATGGATTTCCTCTAAACGAACAATGGTTCATAAATGATACATGACAATGGAAAATGCACTCGGAGTGTGGCATTCAATGCTGGCTGCAAATGAAGGAAAAGGCCACGCGTGTAATAAGTTGTAAGACAGGAATTAATGACCTAAAACAATCAAATAATGATGTTGAAGAAACTGCTTGGTGATTTTCTGCTTGGTTTAGCTTGCCACTGTCTATCAACAGATATAGGCATGAAGAGGTGCTCATTCAGGAGATGTGTGAAAACATCATCAGTGAGGCAAACACTTAATACTGTAATACATACAGAAGGCTGGAAGTCATAGTATACTCTATATGCCATAACTCATAAAATTATTATGGATGATGATGGGCACCCACTGCACACCATCATCATGGACAGAAGGAGCAAGTTCAGTGGCAGGCTGCTGTCACAAAGTTGCTCCACGGACAGACTCAGGAGATCCTTTGTCCCGAGAGCCATCAGGCTCTTCAACTCCTCCCAGCAGGGCCGGAAGAGGGACGAGGACTGCTGAGGACTAAATTCTCTTTTCAATCATAGGCTTATTTATTCTGCACTATTAAACTTTACTGTATATACTGTACATCCTAACTCCTGGACACTCTCAGACACTTTACTGCATATACTGTACATCCTAACTCCTGGACACTCTCAGACACTTTACTGTATATACTGTACATCCTAACTCCTGGACACTCTCAGACACTTTACTGCATATACTGTATATCTGAACTCCTGGACACTCCACTCCACTTATATACCAATGCACATGTTTATTATGTTAATTCAGTCATTTATCTGCTGATAACTGTCGTCCCTTGCACATTTATTTATAACTAATTTATTTATATTTATTTATTTATAACTTATTTATAATGGTCTTTTCTACAGTCTACAGTTTTATTTGTATTTTCTTGTATATATTTCTTGCCTCCTTGTGAAGTGGGATATATTTATATTTAGATATTTATCCATAGTGACCTGTACTACGTATAGTTTATAGTTAACAGTTAATAATACTGCTGCCGGTACCTACCTATTTAGGTTTTTCATAATGCACAACCCCACAACCCTTTTTTTATTTTTTAATTTGTATTTGTATCTGTGCTGTTTTTTGTAAAACCGCTACTGGCTGCTAAATTGCCTATCTATCTATCTATCTATCTATCTATCTATCTATCTATCTATCTATCTATCTATCTATCTATCTATCTATCTATCTATCTAAAACGCTAACAAACATAACACAAATTATAATCTTTCATCCATGCTTTAATTCAACAATGGAAATTATCAAAGAAAACACGTAAGGTCCATAGAACTAAATCCCCGATGGCAGTGTGTTCTCACTGAATAATGCAACAGCGTATTTACACACATGAATATAATCTACATCCCCATTTGGTTAAATACCATTAGTGCATCTTCCTGCTAAAATGGCACTGCTGGCGGATCATGCCATGCGATACACAAACACACCACTAGATGGCCTCCAACTTTAATTATTGTTTTGTTAAACAGTGACACAACACAGTAGGCGGAATTCATTTCAGTGACATATTTCACGATGGGGAAAAAAAAAATCAAATAAAATAGGTTCTTCTAATTACTTCACTTCAAACACTACACAATCCCCCACAGCCATCACACCTTAGGATAGATGCGAACATGCACAAACATGTTCACATAGACAGAGCTACCCTCTTCACATAATTGGTCTATTTGCATGCACACTGGCTCCTGTTTGTTTTCATAAATAAAGTGGCAGAAAGCATTTTTATCTGACCCCACTCAGAGCCCACATAACCGACACGCACACTTACAATCACACCACAACATGCACATAATCCCTGTTTTAAATATGTATACAAGAAATCAATAGAAACTACATCAGAAACAAATATATTATAATATCATTATACATAAACTGTTATTCAATTCACAAATTCATTCCATAAAATCTAGTACAAACAGATATACAGGATTTTGGAATGTTAACTCTTCAAATCCCCTACAATTCATTTTTATTATTCCAAAAGATCTTAGAGAACCTCTCCATAATATAAAGGTTCTGGGAAGAATACTTAAATTGGTAAAGCAACATTACATTATGTGAGATCTTTAAAAGGTCACATATCTCGCTTTTATAAAATGGTCGGTCACGCTTTAGCTGAAGCCTTCTTTAAACAATTGGCATACGCATGCCATAAGCATGTCATGGCAGGTTTTGGATTTTACATATGTCCAGTAATATAACAGTGCGTCACGTTATAATCACTATTAAATGTCAAGACAAATGTCATGGTGTTTGATGACAGCTACATAGAGTACACTTAGCAAAGCTGACACTGAATCAGACGTTACGGCATCTGTCATGACAATTACAGCTATTGGCAGCATAACACTCATGTAATTGAACAGCATATGACACCTGCCATGACATTTATACGACAGTGTTATGTAGCATGGCTGCGTCCTTCAGAAAGCTAAAGGCTGTTGCTCAAAGAACCAAGTGTAGAACCCGAGAATTTCAATTAGTAGTACAAACAAATGGATAGTAATGCATGCAATGTGCCTACAGCATCTTATCTGCACTACTTCCGAAGTGATGAAGACTGCGAGAACCATCTGTGGCATGTGTAAATAATCAAATGAGATGTGAGTGAAGGTGATGAGAGGAGATCCCTGTGTGAATACTATTCATTCACACCTTTTCTACAGGAAGAGCAAAGCTCCACACCGTACTTCATTACCCACCCCCAGGAGAATTGGCTTGGTCTGACTGTCCTTGGCCAGATCCTCTGCAGCTCCCAGCCAGAGGAAAGGCACGCTCCAGCTGGGCCAGAGCAAGATGTTCCTGTAGCTTCTCACACCCCATAATGAAGACAGACAATGCCTGTTAGCCATATCCTCTGCCTGTGACCAGGAACAATGAGACAGTGTCTGCGCTTCGCCCTCTAACAACCTTTCTCTCTGGCCAATTTCCGTCTCCCGGCCCGTCTTTTTTGTTTTTTTTGGGCTGTGAAGTGAAGTCAGGTGGGAGAGAGGCTGCACTCTGATGAGCTGTGACACACCACGCCCTCTTCTAAATGAGAGACTGACCTCTCTTTCACCCAGCAGTCCAGACTGCCCCGCACAGGAGATGGCCTAAGCCTAGACTCTGGTAGTAGGGTCTGATAGGGCCTACAGGGCTTCTACTACAGGTAGAAGGCCCAGTGTTAACAATACCATAGAAGGAACACTTTTGGTTCCCTAAAGAACCTTTGAGGGTACCAAAAGAAGTTCTCCCAAGGCAGCTATCTTCAAATCCTATTTCCAGTTCTGGATTTTGTATAATCACTGGTAGTTTACTGAACTGTTGATGCAACCATGTTGACTGGTCACCTTGTGTCATTCCTGCCAGGGATTACAATACAGGGCTGAAAACTGGTTTCAGATTTGGCATGTACTCTATGGCATCACGCCTGAGCCCTTTTTATTCTGACACTTTTATTTTTAATGAAGTATGGGAAAGGCCTTATAAGTAAGATGTGTGAATGTGTTTGACATTGGGAAATTAAATTAACCACACAATGCCTAGCAAGAGCAAGTCAACCACACATTACAGTGGTCCACTGGCTCTCACGCCAGGCTATCTGAGAGAATGATCAAATAAAGGCCCTGAACCTTAACAACAGAGAGCAGACAGGGCCAGTGGCTCTGACTTCAAATGGGTTTAACCACAGCAAACTTGCATGTGGTTTTAGTAAAAGAGGTAATGAATGACCTACATTCTGTCCCATGTGTGATAATGTCCCAGATTAGCTGACTCGCCACAAAAAGAGTTCCAACATTAATGACTGGAGGCCAAGATATGCATGAAATGAGCCATGACACTAAACCCTAAATTACCATGAAACCCCTCAACTGGTCAGAAAACAACACTTTGGTAAATAAACAGATAAGCATCTTAACATGGATCCATCCCAGCGACTCCTGGCCCTCACGTGCACGTTCCCCAGCTTCACATCAGACCTCCACAGCAGTGCTAAATATAAAGAACTAACACAATGGATTCTCACTGGATGTCATGGAGGTTGTTATAGCTCTGCAGCCTCCAGAGTTTTTTTCTTTTCTTGTAGGCAATTAGGCGACAACCACAGTGCCGCCCTGATTGACAGAGAGCGTTTCAACCGAACGGGAGCAGCAACAATCTTCTCTTGCCAAGAACAAAATGAGCCAATTGTTCTCAACATGAAAATACAGAGATTAAAAAAATGAGTTTGAAAGAGCTGGGTGAAAAACGAGGACGATAACACGGCCGCCTGTGACAAACTGCAGCATCCATTGTATTATTATTCGGAGCCTGAAAAGAACATTTGTGAAATGATTGTGATGAGTGTATCATCTCTTTGGAACCAGCGTCTCTATACTACTGGCATGACTACATCAGCTTTACATAGACAATAATTGTGGTTATTCTTAAGTGCAAGTACATTTGACTTAACAAGCATGTTCTCGGTGTCAGGAGAGCAGCGATTGCTGATTGATGAGAGTGATGCCGGCAGAAGACGTGCACACATACACACGCATAGCTGCCACATCCTGAAGGGCTGTTACTGTGTTGGTTCTGGAGCCACTAATGATGTGTCTCATTTAGGGAAGGTGCAGGCTGTAGCTGCTGGAATGTGACAGAGTATGTGTGTGTGCTGCAGCAGACCTGCTGAAACACGGTGGCATTCAGCCCAAATGAGCCAGCGTGCAACTGTGAAACCTCAGCCATTTTACATAAACAGCCTCTCTGCAACACTCAGGCTAATGCCTAGGGGACGCGCTTAATTGGACCAAACACAAAGACAAGCAATACATGCTTTCATAAATAAATAGTGGTTGATATTAGAATAACACATTCATATCTGACACGCTCCATAATGCACATGCCATAATGTATGGGCTCTGCAGGTTTTCTAGGATGTGATAACTACGCACTGTGCTCTGTGTGTATGTGTGTATGTGTGTAGAATTTCTGCTACGTCAAGCAGAAATTGTCCACAGCACCCACTTACACTCAAAAAATCTCTCTCTCTCTCCCTCATTCTCTCTCTCTATCCTGGTTAGGAGCAGATTTGGCAAGACCATGAATCTTTTTGGCAGAGTAAGGTTTCTGTTTCAAGCCTTCTGAGAATAGCTCTCTGCCCCAGTTCCTCTCGACCCCCAAAACCACATTTACTCCACAGACACCGTCTCCGGAACCCATCCAGACGTGTTCTCATTGTCTCTCCCCGAAGTGCTCAGCCCTCGCTCTCTGTAGAGCTGCTGAGAGGAGAAGCAGCAGGCTGAATGGAGATGAAATCTCACCAAGACAAAGCGCTTTCATATTAGTCTCTGCCACAAATCCAAAGCCGGATTCGAAAGTGCTAGAACGGCCCTGCTATTTTTACCGTTATCCCACTCAACCTGTCATTAAGCTTCAATAGTGAGATCAGGTTGATGCATTACCTCTAATCTGACAACTTATTAAAATAACACAGTAAACAATGACAATTCCATCACAAAGCCGGGAGACAGTGGGTCTACTTCACCTTTCGTTTGCCTTCAAGTGAGATTTTCAGCAGCAACACAACACCACACTGTACAAGTGATTTTCCACAGTAGTTAAATGAACATCTGCCTCGTTTATCACGGCTGTTCTCGAACCTGTGTTTCTTTTTCCGCTCTTTTTCCTATTTATTCCTTATTTCAGCTATACTAGTATTTGCAAGATGGTAAAACTCCATATTTGTAAGATTCATAGTTATAAACAAAATCTAGTATTAACTAAAAGTAACAACAGAATGTGAAAAAATTCAATTTCGGCAATATGTCAAAAATGTCTGCAATGTTTTGCAGAGATCTACTGAAGGCTTGCAAACCAGCTAGCCTCAGCCTGTCACATCTCATAATACCACTTTGTACCTCAAGATGCAATAGTAAGTCATTGGATTGAGCCTGCCATCAGTCCAACATTAGAGGATGAAGATATATCACTGCTCCGATGGCCAATCCAATTCTAACCGCTTGTCAATCATGTTTAAGCTCTAATTCATGGTTAGATCATTTAAGTATGGGTAGCCAATAGAAGATTACATCCAGTGATAGCTGGTGACTGTCTTTCATCAAAAAAAGTGATAAAATCATGCAAGAGCAAGCATTGGTACTACTTTCCACCACTGGAGACATTCTTGGTGAGTAAAGTGATGAAGTTTGATTCTAATCTCACACTTATTCTTCTAGGCTGGTAAGTAAACAGCTGTTAATGCTAACACTGAGGATGAGGGTCTGCGCTTTTCCTTGTTTCTTATATTAAGGGTGGACACCACAACCTTTGATATATGAATTTGACAGGTTGCATCATCTTACAAATAGCTCTTCTAAGATTAATATAAATGGAGTGTTCTTTTGCTCATGCCGAATTCAAAGACGAAACACAGCAGGCTTTTATGACAACATTTTGGTTTGATGTTTACTGGCCACTATTTGTACTGGCTAACTGTGTGTTTGTATGACCTAACACAACCTAGTCTTGCATTCTTTCAGAGGACAAGGTGTTGTTTGACAAGATGATATTCCTCACAAATTAAGAAATATGAAAAGACGGTGAAGGGCCAGTCTCAGGACTATTAGAGAGGGCATTGAGACTACTAAACCAAACACGAAGGCCTTAGCATTACCCACCCATAAAAATTACAGGTGCCACAGAGGGCTCTTAGCACAATGCCATAAACGAGAAGTGCAGGGACCCTCTGTGGCACGTTTTGTATTTTATGGGTGGAGAAAAACCTGCTGAAGACCTTTCTGCCATTCCTACCTTATCTCTCTTCCCTCTCTATGCCTCTTTCTCCCATTCTTTGCTCTTTGTTTCTCAAGATTATCCAGGACCACCATCCATCCTCTTGCTCATATAGTCCTTGAGTGGCATCAGGTTAATTCAGTTAGTCTTTGAGCGCCATCAGTCTTCAGGCAGACTGATGTGTTTATTAACTCTGCACACACATCTGCCATTAAGAGGTGTGGAAGGTACTATCTGGCACCATCCCAAGGATAATCCCATTAGTTTCCTTCTCTTCACGCATCCTAAATCTCCGCCAGACTTCCTCCTGTCTTGCGGCTCTTGGTACAGTCCAGTGCAGCAGCACAGAAGAGCTCTCATACAAGAGCTCAGAGACCATGGGGCTTTTGGCTATGGGTCAGAGCGGCTGGCTGGACTGGGTTTGGCAAGACAGCCACACTTAATAGACCATTACCCTCACTGTCAACCCCGGGATATGTGACAAGTGTGCGCGTGTCTCCTTGCTTCTGATAGCACTGTGGTACTGAAAATTAAACAGCGTCGGCCATTTTTCATGAAGGTTTCTTCATGACTGTTTCATTGCTATTTTTGGTCACTCATCTTACACCTTTCTCCCTCCATATGCTTTTTCAATTTTATACCAACAGCCTCCTTCATCTCTCCCTCTCTTTTTTAGAGCAAGAGCAAACGAATAAATGATTGGAAGTGAAGGATGACTAATGATAATACCCCAGTGATGGTGATATGATGAGATTAAATTAACTCAATCACAAGCGTTTAGGGTCATGCACATCGCTGAACACGAGGTGACACTGTCTATTTGAAAAATCAGGACATCAGGGCCCCCTCGTTAACATGGTCAATGATCCTAGGTTAATTCACTTTCAGAGAGGCGCTCGCCGGATAATGATATCCTCCGTGCCTTCAGACAGGTTTATCAAAGCATCCAGCTACATTATCGCTGAGCCCTGCCATAAATGTCAATACTGACAGCCTTAATCTAGCCTGTGTCTAAACACAATTAATGAGAAGGGAGGGGAGAGTATTTTTCAGTTAATTACAGTAAAAAATGACACTGGCTGTTTGTGGTGATGTCAATAACAAATGTGAGCACACTTAATGATGCAGGTACAGCTAATTTCCCCTCCCACGCTTTGGTGATTCATTTAGCAAATGCCTCTATGACAGGTTAGCAGTCGCCACCCCAACCCTTACTTAAAAAAAATAAATGAATTAAGCACAAAAACATTCCATTAGCTTACAGTATCCTCCACACTTAATTGTATATTATGGTTAATACACAGCTGCCTATGTAAATGCACTGGTCATTTAGCATGCATTTGATAACTGAAAACAATTTAAAATTATCAGTAATTAAACACTGTACTAATCTGGGTAAGCAAAATAAAGTGATCACCACGGTAACTTGCATTACATAATCTCTTACATATTTCAGTGTTACATAAAACCCGTAGAGTATGTTCATTCTCAAAATTTGGATGCAGTGTTTCCGATAGCATTAATGCATCTCCTCCTTCTACTTCTTGCATTTCAAAGCAAACAACTGAACTAGTCGAGAGACCAAACGGGGTCAGAGAAACTTTGCGTTTCTACCAAGAAATAGAAAAAACACTGTCTTCTGAACACCTCTTACATCACATCAGCATGCGGGCCTTCTGTTATTTAATCAATCAATAACACAAGAAAAAGCTATGTAGCTGCCCTGAGCATTTACATAGGGCAGCAGAACAGGACGGTGAGGCAGTGCAGCGTGGCAAACAAGCTTCTAGCTGAAAGATCATTTGCCTTGCATTTGTCTGAGCATGATCGCAGTAGGGAACTAAATACACACACATTATTTTGATTGAATAGATATTAACACAGATACAAACCAGCAGCATACTATTAGTTTCTTCATGTCCTTATTTATTGGCAAAATAGTTACAAATTTAGAAAGTCTGCAAGCTGCAAAGTAATACGTTACAATGACTGAGTATGTTTTTCATGCAGTTCTCTAGTTTGTAGGGTGAACACTTACTCTCACTTATCTTCTAAACCATTCCATCCTGGAACGTATCCCTGCATTCACAGGGTGGGAGGCAGGAAATACCCTGGACACATAAACTAACACCCAGGGGGCCATTTAGCATCTCCAATTCATCTGACTGCATGTCTTTGGAAGACACAGACATGGGAAGCATATGCCAACTCCTTACAGAAAGGACCCTGGGCACCACAGCCCAAGCTGTGACAGTGATACCCACTTTAGATTTAAAGGCTACATGTACATAACATTGCTATTTTGCAAGCTAAATATACTGTAGTTAAGCTTGGCTATGTTAACAGATGTGCTGACTATGATTTCATTTCCTTGTTAAATTGGTACACCGTTTTGTGTCCTTCTATTAAATGTGTTCTTTTAAAAAATATTTTAGAATATAATTTTAAAGGTTCAGGATGTGCAGCTCAAGGTGTTTGTTATATGAATGTCTAAACGTTTTTTTGTGAAATTGTATCTGAATTTATATGATGTGTATAGAACCGCACACAATTCAATTAAGCACTACTTAGCCAAATTACATCCGGGACAGTAATTGTAAATACTGGACTTTCTTTAAGGAGAAGTTAAGCTAACATGCTGTCAGACGACTAATGTATTGTTTATTTATATTTATCGTAATGTTAGTGTTTTTATCATCATCATCATCATCATCATCATCATCATCATCATCATCATCACCACCACCACCACCACCACCACCAGCAGCAGCTGCAGCAGCAGCCTCATCTTTTAAACTGCTTTAACCAATGGGATTGCAGGGGTTGGTGGAGCCTATCCCAGTGCTTGCTGGGTGGAAGGCAGGAAACACCCTGGACAGGCTGCCAGTCCATCACAGGGCTAAAGGCTGCCTGCACAGATACATGGCTTTACATATACTTGATATGTAATGACCCAGCGCTGCACTCAGATGTGTCAACACTGTGCAGGGCGCAGCAGTAAGTGGAAACCTCTGTTGAGACCTAAATACACTCATCATCAAAAAAATAATTGCACCCCTAAGGAATCAACCGACAGGATTGAAACTTCAACAGAATGAAATGAGACTGCATTGATTATCATGGAGTGACTTAATGGCAGGGGTCATCTTCAGCGATGAGTCTTTTGGCATTTGTCTTGGTGGAGGCGTCCACCGTATTTATATGTGGTGGCACCATGGTCAGTACCAAGACCAACGGTTTGAGTCACACGCCCAGAAGACCTAATGTGACCCACCTCCAAACCTACTACAAAATCTGCAGGAACTGTGGGAGAATATTCAAGCAGCATGGGATGGATTATCACAGGACACCATTAGAAACCTCTACCACTCCATGCTGAGATGTCAAGCATGTTGCATCCGCAAACATGATGGCATGACGCCATACTGAGAGACACTATTTTTGTATGTGTAGCTCAATAAATATTGCCCATATCTGTTTAAAGTTATCATCATTTATTATTCCTGGTTACTTTTATCTTCCCTTCCAATAGCACTGCAAATCTGACACTCTTTCTTCTGGGTGCAACTGTTCTTATAATGTTGAGGGCATTTCCAACTTGAACGCAACAATGTAATGAACCAGATGTTGACTTCTTTCGCTGCTGTGGACATCAAACATCTCCGTGTTAAATTTCAGGCAAGCCCAGTATAACACAACTAACATAAAAGAGTACAGAGTCCTCCTGCGTCCCCCCCTTAAAAACCATCTACAATCTACACTGCTAAAGCCCTTCTCTAATACTCATTCATTTTCTTTGGTACTGTGGTCAACAGCACCAGCGTTTGCACGCCTTCATGCCACTGTCAGCCACACACCGCTATAAGGGATTAAACATCTCATTTTCTATACATACATGTGAACGCAGCATAAGACTTGCAGAATATTGTATATCTAAAGAAACACTAAATTACACACAGCAATAAAATAAAACTGTGTAGAATATGGATTAATATGGATAACCACCCCCAAGTTCAAATACATGCAGGGGTTTCTGAAGCTGGGGTCTTGCATAGCCACCAGTGGTCGGCTACACACTCCAGCAGGTGCAGGGGCTCAGCTGGAGAAATCATTACACTGCCAGCATGCGAAGTGCAGTTACAGCAGCAGCAGCGGAGTGATGTCACCCCTGAGAGAGCGCACTGATTGTTCTGAGGAGCGGTAGCGTGGCTTGTGATTACAGCGAGGGTGGGCTCTAAAAAAAACCCCCCCACGCTTTAAACCTCCACACCAGAGCCACCCCTCCTCTCCCTCCTCTACCACGTTCTCCTATCATCCTCCTCTCCTCTCATCCTCCTCTCCTCATGATGCTGCCGCGGAGAATAAACAAGTGCGGCCCAGCATCCCAAAGGAGACGTGCAGGCCTCCATCAATCCGCCGCGTGAAGGCGAGAGAAGCGAGCACCCTCTGTACCGCACCGGATACCATCATGTTTATTCATGCTCACAGCGCAAAGCTCTGGAGCGTTCTCACACAGAGCCACTCTCAGCGTGTAGGAGGGAACCAGGAACATGACCATTATCCTAACGGCCAACTACTGACCCTTTTCACTGTCTGGCTGAAGGGTTTCTCTGCGTGTAGGTTATGTGAGTGTTTGTATAGCATAGCAAGAATCTCTATGGAAAGGATTTGGAGTAAAACAAAAACCATGAAATTTGAAAACCGTAACACTTTATTCACTATGTATCTCAGTGATATGTTTTCTGATGTTTGGTAAGTTGGAGCAGGGTAAGTAACTAATGCCAACTTTTGTAAATACCAGTGACTACAAACATCCCGATGATGGAATAAGCAGTAAATAGTTAAAAGCTATGTGCTGCATTTGTCTTCTGATGAAGCAGCTAAAGCGACACAGTTTAGCTTTTTGAGTGGGTCTGTGTGCATGCCCATGTACAGAACTCACTATCTGTAGTTGCAGGTAGTCTCCGAGACCAGAGGAGCTGTCCACTCTGACAAGTACTGCATCCTTCTGCTGGGTGCTGAAGCCAACAGCCAGTCGGTCCGCCCGCGTGCTCGGCCTGTCATTGGGTGGCCAGGTGTACACGATCAGCCCACCGTCACGACCAAAAATGTAGGTAGTTCCCGCTGCACAGAGAGAGAGAGAGAGAGACAGAGAGAGACAGAGAGAGAGAGAGAGAGAGAGAGAGAGAGAGAGAGAGAGAGAGAGAGAGAGAGAGAGAGAGAGAGAGAGAGAGAGAGAGAGAGAGAGAGACTTTGTTGTCGAAAATATTGCAACATGAATTACAGGGCTGATGGATCAACCATCATTTAATACTGTAACTGTACTTTAGGGAAAAGCAAAGCATGCATGTCTGACAGAAGCTCAGTAAGAACACTGTAATAAAAACCTCCCAAATGTTGTCATTTCCACTATTTGTGCTTTATGGTAGCTTTTAATGCAGTCCGGTTGGAATTCTTCTCCAGACTTTTGTCATCCAAGGGGTTTACCGTCGGTTTAATATTGTGGTTAAGAAAAAACTGTTAAATGTTTTATGAAATAACCTACAGAACTGACAAATTGTTAAATGACTAACCTGTCCAGATACTTTTTGGGGTTACTGTATAATGCATGTGGTACATACACAGTTGCACCCAGAATCAAGTGGAAGCAAGTGAACACCCCTTATGTGGCCTGTGCAAAATTCACAGCACATTTAATATTTCAAGTGTCATTTATTCCAAGATGTTACATGCAGTAAATAAAAAGATACAGCACCCTAGTCTGTTCCCTGTAGAGGATGCATTTTCACTTGGGTATCCAAGCTATTGCTTATGACTGCATACGCCACGAGTCCTTACATTGTTTAAAATACGCATGTGTGTATATCCATTTGTGTGTGTGTGTACGTGTGTGTGTCTGCATGAGCACGCATTTGTGTTTTTCAACCCATTACGCTCAGTGTGGGAGTATCTTGATGAATCCATCAGTGGGTCAGACAGCCCCTGCTGTCTCCTGATTGGTTTAATTACAGCCCTTGTATGACCCTCACAGTGTTGATGTCGCTGAGAGCACCTGCATGTGCTAAATGGCTGAGGCTGGAGCTGAGACATGGGAGTGTTCCTGGCCCCCACCCTCAACAAACACACACACACACACAAACATACACACATACCTCCTGCATCATTGAGGTGATTGAGCCTCTATGATTCTAATTACAGCCGCCCTCTGTAACCCACCAACGCACTGGACAATCAATCCAGACCCACCACCCTGCTGTGGCCTATTGCACTGCTTTAACACACATATCAGTTCAGCAGGGGTGAGGAAACTCACACACACACACACATTCACATGCACGGACAGATCCGGACGCTATTTCTGCTCAGTAAGCGGCATGCTAATGGCCTGATGGCGCTAATTACAGTGTCGCAGGTAGGCAGGCCACTCAGAGCAGGACCACTGACTCTGTGCCCGAATTAGAGAGGTGGACTAGAGAAAATGGAGCATGTTGGGCATTGTAAGGGTGAAAGACGAAACAAAATGAGACAACCTCAGGGTTAGCACATGAGAGAAAGAGTGATTCAGAGAGAGACGGATGGAGAATGAAAGGAATCAGGAGGGAACAAGGGAATATGAGGAAGTGCAATATATAGGAGCTGGGGTTAAAGAGACAAAAGAGAGAGAAGAGAGGGACGAAAACAGAAAAAAATAAAGAAAAATGGAAGATGTATGAGGAATCAAAAAAGAAAGGAGGGAGAGAAACAACAATTGGGTGAGGGAGATAACCTGAAAATAAATAGGGGAAAAGAAAAGAAAGAGGGAAAGGAGAAAGTGAACATATGAGATGTGATATGGAGTAAGATAGAAATAAAAGAAAAAGAGTGAAAAGAGGAATGGAGAAAGAAAGAGAGAATGAGAAAGCATGTAAGAAAGAAAGAAAGAGGAGAAAGAGAGAAGGCTGTGAAATGTATTGGTGTTAATGGAGCTGATCTCATTTATTCACTGCCTGGGCAGATCTTGTCATCAAGCATGACTCTCATAGTAAGTACGCGTAAAGGTCCTGTGGTCATGCCTGGTGCTGTGGAGAGTGGGGAACACAGCAAACTGCTTGTAAACATAGCAGTGGAGGATGTGATTCGCATTCCAACGCTCTGCAGCACGCAGGAACCGTGGTGCAGCTCCAGGTATACCCTCAGAAACTTTTTTTTGCTGCTACTTTCGTTTGATTTGTAGAAAAACTGCTGTATAAAACTACTGACCAGTTCACTACTACTACGACTGAACATCACCGCTGAATATGTTTGACAACGCTTCTCTTTATGTTTAGCCAAGTGATTCCCAGGTATGAAGAGCATGTTTTGGTCTGAATAATAAATTAACATTTTTTATATGAAACTGTTTTCAAAGCACTTTCTGCTTGAAGGTAATTAAACAAAGGGTTTAAATGTTGACCTCACAACAAGGGCATCTTTTTCTGTGGAACTGTCTCAAAATACTGTCACAATTATTAAAACATGTGACTCTGATTTCCTCAACAAGAATCAGGTTGTACAACAATATACAACAATAACTCAAAGCCTTGCATTACAGTGATCCTACACGGGCGATTTGGTAGGGGGTGTTGTAAAACACCCATAAGTGGTCCCTGCAGCATGCAGCCTTCAGTGGCTTATTGCTTTTGTCCAACAAAGGCAAAATATCACTTCATGAAATATACAAAAGTTGAATAAATAATTGAATGTTTTATGAATATTAATGGCAATATACAATTTTCCACAGAGCAATGCATCTTGTTAACACTAGGCCAGACTTGCTAAGCCACAGGCCCATTAAATTATGAACAAAGCATAACCAGAATAATGTTTTGCAATAACATGAGAAATGAAAGCAGAAGTAAATAGACATGTACATTATTTCCCTACTGCTTTGTGACTCAGACAATCAGAAATTACAACTGGAATTACTGAACAATTTCATCCCCAAACTGTGGGCAAGCAGAGCAGATCTGTTATTTCTGAGAAACAGAAGCTTTTACAGTCCTCTGGGCTGTGAGGACCCTGCAGTTACGTGACAGTGTAAGATTTTAGGGCATTTATACAGAATTACGTCCTGATGTGAATCTCTATTTGCTGATCCGCTCTCTCTAGTTCCATCCCTGTTTGTTTTCAAAGGGCGCCCTCAGCCCGCTGGAGTGTATCTCAATGAGAACCTTTCACACTGCGTCAGCATTCAGCCCATATCCCAGAGACAAAAACACCCTCAGGGTCTCTCTCGCAGGCAAAAACCCACACTTTCACACGCATACAGAGCTGCATCCACACAGAAACAAGTCTTAGATGCATTTATAAAAGGAACTAAGCTCTGCATTAATGAGGCTCAGATGTCAGATGCTTGCACGCACACACACAGTCCGCGCTGGACGTGAGGAGGAAAGTTTCACAGCTGTTTCTACAGAAGTTATGGCTACTGCAGTTTTTCCGGATGCTGGTTTGCAGCTGCAGAGCCATGAGACACTGGAAGGATGGACCAGTGTTATCATCCTATAAGCAGCACCCAGAACTACAGCTAGGCTTTTTTGTCCTCACAGACTGACAGACTCTTAGTGTACAGAAGGTTTACTGGCTTGACTATATGCTAGCTAGTCATCTAGTGCTAGTTTTCTTATGACAGTACCAATATGCTAGTATGCCAGCAAAGTGGGTCCCATTATACTTCCCAGGTTAGCCACAGAGACAGAACACCATGGCACTCCGCATGACACTACAGACCAACCAAAAATAAGGTGAGGTCAAGCCTCTCCAACCCTTTCATGTTACAGACCTTACTTGTTTTTCAGTGAATGTAATTTCCCCCACCTCTATCTTAACCTGCACAACACCCTCATATTATTCTCTCTTTCTCTCTCTCTCTCTCTCTGTTATTTCTCTTTCTGTCTCCTTTCCTTGATGTGGTTAAGAAGCTTGCCACCCTCCCTCTATTGAGGTTAAACCTCTTCTCTGAAGTCTATTTTCTGATTCCGTTAAATGAAGCATGCGCTCTGTGCAAGCCAGACCATTAGCTTCTTAAATATGTCCCATCATCTCAGCTGGCTGGGTGATTGGGACCGAGGCTTAAAGAAGACCCCCACTCACAGGGACACTGCTAGAGTTTCCACCCCACTGCCTTACTAAGGTCAATCGGTACGCGTGAGGAGATGAACGAGAATGGTGCAAGAAAGAGAAGAGAAAGAAAGAGAGAGAGAGACACACACAGAGGCGGACAATGTGAAAGTGCCTTGGAGTAACACTCTAATGAAACAGATATTACCTGGCCCTCTGGAATCCCATCATAAGCCTAATCTCTTTTATGTGTGGAAAAAATTAAATTACAAAGCTCCCCTTTTTTTCTATTGCCAGGGGCTTGGAAGCTCAACCACAGTCTGGAAAAGCTGAAGGCACACTCTCGGTCCAAAACTCTGGGGTGGAGGGCAGGGGTTAAATTAAGCCAGAATGATCTAGAATAGCATTCCAGCACCCTCCAGGTAACTTGGAAGGAGAGAAATCTATCCTCTACAGACATTGTCAGCTTTCTTCCTTAAGTGTGATTGAACTAAATCATAAAACATATGTGCTCCATTCATCTATTGCTTATAGCTTGGGGTCTTTATGATGTGTACGCATGTGAAACCAGAGCTGTATGGATTTGTGCACAAAACTACACAGAATTTAACTGAAATCAGTTGATTCTAACCTGGTTGAGGAATACCATATGCCTCCTGCACACCACAAGTGACGTGAATAAACAAAATTTGTCAAAAAGTTTTGGTTGCTGGGACATCATCACTTTGGTCCCAACATCAGTAAGTAAGTTTATGTCAGCAGGTAAAGTGTGTACAAATTGAACAGCAGTCAATTAAAATATGTTACATTCACAAACCACTCTTAGTGTGGAAGTTCTAACTGGCGTTACATGTTTTTGAATTTATTCATTGACTTAAACCACGACGTGCATATAGGCGATAATGGGCTGAAAGTTCCAGGGACCACATAATACACCATACAAGATGTTGCTGTGATACTAAACACGAGTGTTATACTAATCATCCAGTAAAGCCTGAATAAAAACAAACAACTATATATATATATGACAACATGACTTACAAATCTGTCCAACAGTCCCAGCCTGCTCTACCACTCATAGAGAACTGAACCATTATCCATCTTTTATGTTTCACCAGCTAGACAGACAGTGGTTTTGCTTGCTAGCTTTTGGTTATGCTGGGTTAGCTTTAGCTCGCTAAGTTTTTCTGACTCTGAAATTGTTTTGTTTGGGAAGGGCATGAGATATCAGCCTTTTGATTGGTCGAAATGCTAAAAGCATTACCCAAGATTGTTTGCCCAAGATTAGAACCACTCACTTAACACTCAGAGGAGAGACATATGGTGAAATACAGCATTCATGACATTCATGCAGTAGAAGTATTCACTTAATAACCTAATTATAAATTTACCTGGGGTCCACCTAACCAAACATTTAAGGACAGACGACACCAAGCCAACAAACAACCCCTTGTCTGTGTTTAGTTCCAAAGGCATTATCTAATTGACAAGCTTTCTACAAGTGCTGTTGTTTGTAAATGCAACATGGCATTAAGCGTCTGTTTAACCCCTCACTTCCCACTGCGGTGAAGCATTAATACATTTCTATTTTAGAATATACAAACACTATTACATTAGATCGTGTTCATAAGATAATATGGGACCTGCAGCCCATTTGGTTATATTTCATCACAGCTGCACTGTTATTGATCCCTCTCTCTAACTCTCAGTGAACCCTTCCTTACACCCTTCTGGCTGCTCTCTTCATGTTCTTTCCCATTTGCACTGTTCTAGATCAGTGGTCTCAAGCCCCCATCCTGAAGAACTAATGTCTTATAGAGTCCAGTCCCAACCACAATCTGCCACACCTGCTCCAGCTAATTAACTCCTGAAGCTCCTTATTTGCTGGATCAGATGCACCAGTCTTGGGTGAGGAGAAGGGTAGCATATTAGAGGCAGGAGAGTAGCTCTCCGAGGCACAGGTTGGAGACTGCTGTTCTGGAACGTTCTCCCCCATTCAAAGTGGTTCACTGAGCCTTAAAAAAAGTTGGCTCATTCAACTTAACAAATGATGCCCAACAGGACAGAAATTGCACTGCCCTGTGAGAGGTACCTTCAGATATTTCTTCATTCTACTTCTAATCGCTACTTTACCAAATATGATTACAGTAGTCCTGATTTTTAACTGTGAAAGTTGCGCTCCTGTTTTGTGTTTTGCCTTTGTCTCCCAATGTCTATTAGCGTGACTACCATGAGGATCATTTTGATGAACTGTAGAAGAATTCTGTCCGAACTTCAGACTTAAAGATTAAAGAAGGACCAGCATGCTGATGCCCTCTTGGTTATCTTCATCATCGTCAATCCTGTCACTGAAACAGAACTCTCCTTTACTAAAACTGACAGGACACAAGCAACTCCACAACAGCTCACCTCCAGGAAGTGTACATTCCCTGTCTAATCCAGCTGGCGCATGATGAAAAGCAAATTGGTGTTTGCTTCACTACAGCCAGGCGTGTGTTTGTGGTATGTGCGTAGCTGGCAAGCAGACGTGAGCGGGTGCAGCGTTTTCCATGTGTTTCTGCTTTTTGTTTTTTGTTTTTTGTATGTGAAGCAATTATATTGTTTATATGAAATATGAGTCTGTGACATTGTATTTGTTTATTAAACATTCACCGCACAATGTGCAGCAACTACAAAACGGAGGCTTCTGCAATAATAAACAGGCAATTAAAAAGAGAATTACTGCAGCTCCAATTACCGAACTGACACCAGAGAGCTCTGAACCAACTGGGTAATTACAGACAGCAGCTCAAGCGGAACACTGGCCAACCTAGGCTTGTGTGTGTGTGTGTGTGTGTACACGCACGTGCAAGTGGAAGGGTGTGAATGTGTGTGTATGGATGCAAGGTGGACAGAGCCGTTATCATCAGCAGAAAGAGTCGACTGGACGCTCATAAATCTGACCCCCCCATTTCCTCCTGCCTGGCTGTACATCGACTCCGGGCTGAGGTTTAAAATGAGCCATCATGTTTACGAAGGGCAAGCACCCAGCACCACGGCTTTTCCTCTTCACTGCAGGAATTCTCTACATTGACAGACGCTCAGTGTAAGGGAGGCTTGCTGACTCAAGCATGTAGAGGTTTCGGGGTTTTACACTGGCTCAGAGGAGGGCTAATAAAGCCTTTGAAGTCTGCATTGATCAGACTGATATGCCTTTAGATCACTTACAGTTTTGAGCTTTATGCACAGCTCAGGCCAAACTAGTCCATATTGCAAAAATCTATCAAGGAGTGTCAGGTTTACTAATGCTTGTGGTTTGCACAATATATGGTCCATTAATATACTGTATTTAGCTTTATGAATACAGAAATACAACTTAAAAAAACTTCTTGAATTAAATGTTAGTGTAGATATGTCAGCTAGGGTCAAAATCATCCTACGCATCATTATATCCCCTAGGCCACACAGAGGGCCTTGCCTCATAGCACCACTGTGTGATACATTACACATCTCCAGGCCTATTCAGAGATACGAGTACCACTCTAACAATGCAGCTGCAGTGGGCCTAATGCTTCACATGTGATGAAGAGAGCTTTTCCCCTGTCTCCTCCACCTCCTCCTCAGCAGTAAAGGCAGCCAGGGGGCTGTGGTCAGGAGCCCAGCTCCACTCTCTCTCTCCAGCTGACCTTTCTGGGGCCAATTAGGCCAGAGCTGTTAGCCAGCGTGTTATTCTGGGCTGCCTGATGCAGGGTCTGCAGTGACACTTTATAACGGCTCCTGTTTTGCTTGCTTTGTGCTTTTTTTTTTAACAAGCTCTCAGATCTGGAAATCCTCGCAGGGCTACTGTGAAGACTAGAGTGCAGAGAAAAAGGAAGGCTGGGTGTGAGTGAAAGAATGAAAGAAAGAAAGGAGAGAATAAAGGAAAGTGAGAAAAAATTGAAGAAATAACTAAGAAAGAAGAGAAAAGGAAGACAGACAGGTAACTTACAGTATACGCTGTAGTATGTAATGTATATAATCTTTATCATCTATATTCTATATTGCTTGCTTTGTGTTTTTAACAAGTGCTCCAATCTGGCAATCCTCACAGGGCTTTTGTAAAGACCAGAGATCAGAGAAGAAGGAAGAAGGAAAGAGGGAAGAAGGAAAGAAAAACAAAACAGCAGAAAATACAGAAAGAGGGAAAATCAAAACCAACTAAAAGCTATATTCTAAATTCTAAAGGACACAACAAAAGACAGAGGTAATGAGGAGGGGATAAACTGATTGCAGATAGATAGAGAGCATGTTTTTGTATTTTATGTTCTATACAGTTGTATGCACAGAGTTGTATGTCCCCAGTCAAATACCTTTACAGTACATTTGTGGGTGTAGTATGTGAAAATGAGAAACTAATAATAAGAAAAAGAAAAAGTGCACTAAACCTTTCAGGACAAAATGTCATGTTTGAGTCTTGTTCTCTGTGATCTTAGACAAAAACAACAGTACTTCATTTGAACAGGGGTATTCAAACTTTTGCTGTACATGTATCAGTCTCAGCTGTATCAGTGCTGATACACAGCCTGGTCTAACTGCCTAGCACTGTGCTTTCATCTAGGTTGATAAATAATTAGGGGAAAATGGTGTTTGTGCCGGCCCAACAACAATAGTATTCTACAGAGTGTAGCCCAACTTAATAGAGTAAGCTTTGGCCATAAAAAGATCAGGTGATTTGAACAAGCCGTGTCAAATACAGACAAACCACGTTACCTTAGCAAGTTTCTGACAGAAGCCTGTTTATTCTCTGTGGTTTAGGCAGGCGTGTCTGTGGTGCTACCGCATGAGGCTACTTCTCAGATCTGAGGCACTTTCACCTAACAACCAACTTGCCTGCGAACTTGTGGCCTCTCTCTCTCTCTCTTTCTCTCACTTATGCTCATTTTCACTCTCTCACATACACACTTTCTTTTTCAGTTTCCCACTCCCGCGCTCCTTCTGGGGTTGGGTACAGTGCTTAGGAGTCACCAGCACATCATGTATCTCACATTCCTTCATACACACATTTCTGTTCTCTCACTCACTTTTCCTCTACCAGTCTTTCTATCTTTCTCTCTGTCTATTTCTGTCTCCATCTGTTTCTTTATCTTACTCTCGCTTTGCTTCATTCACAAATTTCTTCCTAAGTTTCGCTTCTTAAATTTGTTCCTGAGAAAAGTCCTGGGGAAAAAAGCTACATCAGGTTCATGACGTGTCCTTTAGCTGAAATGTTCTCTCGTGCTCCTGAGTGTGTGCAGATTCTGTTCTTACCTAAGAACAAATCCAGAATAACAGAAACCACTGATGAATGCCAGCTCATGAAAACTTCTTAAGAACAGTTGGTGAATGGGGCCCACCGTTACTCTGTTTTTCTCCCTCTTCCTCTTTCATTCTCTATTACTTTGCCCTCGGTCCTTCTCTTACTGTCTGTCTTTCTCAGTGTCTCTCACTTTTTTTTTCTCAACCCTCCTCATTTTTCCTTTTGCTTCCAATCATGGCCTTTCTGAGCCATCTGAGATTGTCCAATGGGTGTTTGCTATTTATCAGAATTCCCCACCATCCTCTCATTACTGAAGTCACATTCATTTAACTACAGAAAGAAAGAGAGAAGGAGAGTAAGCTCGACTCAGGTTAGAAGATGAGCTTAAACTCTGCTCTGAGAGCTTGGGGAAGAACAGAAAGCAATTTACACATTTACAGCAATTTACAAATACTCACTACGGAGCACACACCCACGCAAACACTAATCACTAAGAGGTGGAGCATCCACAGGCACATCTATTGCAATCTTTTCTAAAGAAATGATCCACAGCTCTGCAGATATAGAGGACTGTGATTTACAGAGGTGTTGAGATGGAGGATCTCAATCTCAATCAGGATTTGTAAGTGCTGCACACTACTGCAAAGAAACTAACCTGATAATGCAGTAATTGTATGAAGCGCTATATTGTCTCTGCACATAGGGTATGTTTAATTGACTGGCTGTATGTGTAGAGTGGGAATAATGCAGAGGAAAGAAAGTGAGGGCCAGCTCATTCTGGAACTGTAGAGAGACAAAAGAAGCAGGAGGGAGGAAAACAGAACAAGAAGCAGCCTCAACATCAAAACCCTGTGTTGGAGCTAACGGCTGATAATTTGTCTCGCTTTCTGCTTTCACATTCACTTTGCATCTGATCACTTCACAGAGAGAGAAAGAGAGAGAAAGAGTGTGAGAGAGTGAGAGAGAGAGAGAGGGGGGGGGGGGGGGCATAATTTCTGGCATGCTAAGAAGAATTTTTACGCATAAGCACACACAACTGAATCCTCCATGCTGCGCCCAACATACGAGTAATAGCTTTTAAATGGTTTCATGAAATCTGAGCTCTCTTAGTGATCTTTCACTGCTCATTATACTGTAAGATGCAGCGGAGAAAGATTTGGAAAACAAAAGCTGACTCAAGAACCGAGTCTAAACAAGTACACCATGCCATCGTTCTGTGTAATTTGGTTTACATGGGGCGATCGATGTGTGGAATCTATCTTGGCTAGAGAATAGACTTTCTCCACTTGGTCGTATGGTTCCAGGAAAAAACCTTTGAGATATTTTTACATTATGTGGAGGTTACATAAGCTTTGTTAAAGTTTGTGCCATGAGCTTTTCCTTGGGCATTAATAACAGCTGCGATAGGTCTCAAAAAAGACGGTGCCTGAACCGAATGCGCAGACAAGAAACGGCCACAAGAGATGGCGTCAAGAAACGGCGGATGGAGATCGATATCCACAAGAGACAGTGGGAAAACAATGCCAGCTGTGAGTGCTACAAAGACAGCATCTGTGCCACACAACCTGTCTCCTGTTCCGCAACGAGGCCACTGTGCCAGCCTTACGTTCGATCCTGGTGGCCAAGCCAACTGCTGGCTCTCACTGTAAGGCAACATGTACACCCAAGCTGAGGAGTTCTCTGCCCTGCTTCCAGAGAAACCAACCTCGATTCACTGCTTGGCCCAGGAGATGTACGTTGTGGCACAGAGGCTGTCTTCATACCTCTTGAGGCTCTTGATCTCCTCCTGGCATTTCTTGTGGCTATTGGCCTCCCCCCCTGCCATCTTTAATGCCCGTCTTTGGAATCTCTCATGGTTCTCATTGGTGCCTGAGGGATGGACACTTGGCGCAAGGTTCCAAACACTCATACTCTCTCACATCTCACTTACATAAATAGTTCTTTATAGCAGATCACAAGAGGTGATCTAAGGTATGCAAAATGTAGGTTTAGTCTCAGACGGAATCTGACTTGTGTGGTATATCTGTAAACTCAGTGTTATGGATCTGAAATATGTGTTACTGAGAAAAGGGGAAAAAAAACAAACAAAGAGGCTGCTGGTATTCTCAGATCAAAGAACTGGAAACCCCAGAGTCCAAACCTTGACATCACCTAATGTGTTTGCCATCACTTGTATCGTAAGAAGCAGAAAATGCAACCAACTTTAAAGACTGAACATTTAGGGTGTGGAAAAAATCCCTGCAGATTTCTAAAAACCCTGGCAAAATGAGTCAGTTGTAGTAAATGGCCATTATTAATAGAAATGACATAAATAAAGGTTGGTGTCTGACTTGTGTGTGGTCACTACATTAAAATGAGGAGGTGAGGAGCATCTTCTGGGTGTGTGCAGGATATCAGGGATCAGGAGGCTGGAGGAGGTCCCGGGTGTAATAGTGTGTGCAAGAGATATAATTGGCAGTGGGAGGGTGGAGGCACTCCTAAATGTGTATATGTGTGTGGGCATATTCGGGGTTGGGATAATGTGTGTATCTGTCTCTGTGCGTGTGTAGGGGTGGGCGGAAAGCTAGTCGCTTTGTGTGTGTGCTGCCTCGCTGCCACATGAGCAGAGGGGCTCAGTGATCTCAGCATGCTGCACACCGAACCATTAGAGACGCCAGCTGTGTCACACACATATGCAGAATGAGAGAGAGGGAAAGAGAGAGAGAAAGAAAGAAAGAGAGAAAAGGGGGGGCATTAAGGAAAGCGGGAGACACTCTGCTTCTCTGAAAGCATGATAAATGACTCCTTTTCACCCCACAAACTTCCACTCCCTCGCCTCTCTCCTGCCTGTTTTCAATTGTGTTTCTCTTTTTTATCAGAGCGCAATCTGTGAGGATAATAGTGAGCGGCAGCCAGGTCCCGTTATATAAGCCCAGAGCATCACTCGCACGCGCTGACAGCTCCAGCTCCTCTGCACACAGCGGCGTGGAAATCGCCCTGATAGTCTTAAACCGCAAGCTGCAACGAGACGCTCCACAACAGGCTGGAGGGAGAGAGCTGGAGGCACGGTGGAGAAGGTGTTCGTTTTACACCGCGCACAGCAGCTCCTGTGAGGGCTAGCAAATGGGATATAATAGCGATATGTAGGTAATGAGTTTGAAAGGAGAGAGGGAATAGCAGGCGTAGTGTAGAAATCAGTGCCAGGCCCTGGGGTCTAATGGCCTCTTAAAAGCCTGTCCTCTTTCCCTCATGAACCCAGTACTTTCAATTTGGCTTGCTCACTGCATTATATGGAGAGACATACACAATGACATACACGCACACATTCTTTGTGAGGAATTCCATTGCCTTGTGTAATCTTGTAACTTCCCTATACCTCGGTGTCTATACCTATATGTATTGAGATGGATATAAACAGAGTGGTTTGGTGTAAAATGGTGCACTGTAGAGAACCTTACCAACTCTACTGTTTTAAAGTGTTCTCTTATAATGTTATATTTATCTATCTATCTATCTATCTATCTATCTATCTATCTATCTATCTATCTATCTATCTATCTAGTTTTTGCTCTCTCCTGTAAATGTTAATTTTGGAGAACCTCATGTTCTGTCATCTTAAGGACACACTGTCCTCATAAAAGGCTAAATACCCACATGCATACTCTTTCCCTATTGAGCATGTGCACTGCCACAGTATGCTGACAACAGAGCAGACAGTAATTGGAATGTAATCTCATTAAGTCACAGGTCAGCAGGTGTCACCTCGGAAGGCTGACTCCTGACAAATGTTCAGGTCAAGGCCGGAACAAAAGGTTCCTTGCACAAACAGAGCCGCCTCAACGGCTGCTAAGAAATCAAACAGGGCCGTTAAAGCAGGCAGGCGCATCCATGCAAAGCTTGGGGCTCATGACAGAACACTTCACTTCCATCCCTACCGAGCCATTACATGGGCAGCCGGCGCTAGTCTCTGCCCATTCGGATCCAATCTGCATAATGTTCACCAACACCTCTTAAGTAGCTGATTTGCATCTCCACTTCATAATCATGCAGGCATCCTCTTTTCACTCTCAGTAAGCACCACTGCAACAGGCAAGCATTCACTGTTTTCCAAGCTCTTTTAGCTGATTTCCCTCTCACAACCCCGATTTCTCCTTCCCCCTGTCTCCTCCTTTCTGTCTCTTCATCTCTCTCCCCCCTGACACCACAAGCTCCCTCGCCTTCTTTCCGTTTGACAGGTAATGGAATAAGACAGCATTAAGGTTGGTGAATATGGTGAGTGAACAGAGGAGACTCTACGCACCGTGGCCTGCCCTCAGGGAGGCGTGGGCTTTCTGGATGGTGGAGGAAGGCACAGGGTGAAGCGGTGTGTGGACGGCCACGGAACGGTCCTTGGACCCACTGGCCGGCAGGGGCCCCCTGAGGAGCAGGCACAGGGTGAGGGGGAGCAGCCAGAGAGAGGTTGCTCCGATGGGCCTCGAGCATGCTGCTCTTCCAGGCATGCTTCCAAAGTGCGCAAGGGCTGGAGCTAAAGAGCCAAAGCAAAGGAGGAATTTCCTCAAGGGACCTGGCAACCCATGTCCTCTCCTGCACTTCTTAACCTTACCATACAGCGGCCCAGTTGTCAAGGAAAGACGAACAGAATCCAGCCCAGAAACTTCAAAATCCAACTTCCAAAACAGTTCTCTGAGATTCTTTATGTGTCAAAAATGATGTTTCTACTTCTTACTTAAAATCAGGTGCATGAAGGCAGACGGACATGCTCTACATTCTCCTGGAGACAGAACATCCTTCAGATAAGAAAAAAATATGAAAAGCTAGAATCCACAGCAATACTCCAGTAAAGCATGGAAAGCAAGCACATCAGGAAGAACAGCGAGAGGAGTCTTCGTTAGAGCTCTTCTGATGGTCCTGGAGTTTACCCGCAAATTCTAAAATCTGTATCCCGCAATGCTGAGGAGCATCCCCACAAGCCCTGGGGAAAGAGTGGGGACCGAGAGACTAGCAGAAGGGACGGTGCACACAAGACGAGCTCATTGCTGCAGCGTTTTACTCCATCCACACACACATGCACACGCTCACACACACCTCCACACGCACGCTGGCTGCTGCTGGCTGCGACTCCACCGCCTCTCAGAGGAAACATTAAGCTGGTACGTCACAAAAAAAGAGAGCAAAGAACGAGAGCAGAAAGGTACAGTGGAGTGGGGCAAAACACAACGAGGCGGTCTGCTGACGATCTTCAGAAAAGTAGGCTGTGCGGAAAGAGTGGTCCGCTTGCATGTGTGCGTGTGTATGCAAGAAGGAAGAGGCAAGAAGCAAAGTGCCGATAAGAGGTATTGAGCAAAAATTCCTTCTCTGTCGTTCTCTCTCCTCTCTCTTTGTCTCCTCTTATCTCTCCTTCAGTCTCTTTAGAGGAGAGCAGCCCCTTTCGGTGCCTAGCAAAGCAGAGCCACTGAATGAGTGGATTGGAGAGAGAGAAAAAGGAGCGAAAGAGAATGATGGAGACTGGTTGGGTTAGTCCCCCCTCCTCCTTCTCTCTCTCCCTCTCTCTCCCTCTCTTTCCTCTATCCCTCCCCCTCTATCATGTAGGAGTGCATGACTGTGTAAGGGTGTCTCTCTTCTTCTTGTCCATCCTCCCTCCACTCTCTCTCTTTTTCTTTCTTTCATTCTCTCCCCCTCTCATGCTTTCTGTTGGGCGAGCGCGGTGAAAAAGGGGGTGGTTCAGGCAGGTGCAGCTCAGCTGAGACTCAGAAAGAAAAGATGGGAACAGAGAGAGGCTTCAAGCTTATTATGCTAATCAAACCCTGTAAAGTGTGTGTGTGCGCACGCGTGTGTGTGTGTGTGTGGGTGTGAAAGAGAGAGAGAATGAGAGAGAAAGAGTAAGTATTGACTGATTAATAGACTGATAAACAGATATGAAAGCTTTGGCAACATTATGGTATAATGTGGCCAGGGCGATAAAGCTTTTTTTGATTTGAGAGAGAGAGAGAGAGAGAGAGAGAGAGAGAGAGAGAGAGAGAGAGAGAGAGAGAGAGAGAGATGAAGCGAGAGAGAGAGAGAGAGAGAGAGAGAGAGAGAGATGAAGAGAGAGAGAGAGACAAAGATAACAGACAACAGTTTTGAAGTAGCTAACACTGTCCAAAAACAATATTGTTGTAGTAATATGGAGACACCTAAACACCTAAAGCTAATAAAGCTAATGTTTAAAGCTAATAAAACATATTTGATAAATAGATATATTAATGACTGATTAATATCTTGATAAACAGATTTAGAATAAAAAAGCTTGTTTTACACATAGACAGAGCGAGAGAGAGACAGAGAGAGAGAGAGAGAGAGAGAGAGAGAGAGAGAGAGAGAGAGACAGAGACAGAGAGAGAGAAAGAGAGAGAGAGAGAGAGAGAGAGAGAGAGACAGAGAGAGAGAGAGAGAGAGAGAGAGAGAGAGACAGAGCGAGAGAGAGAGACAGAGAGAGAGAGAGAGAGAGAGACAGAGAGAGAGAGAGAGACAGAGCGAGAGAGAGACAGAGCAAGAGAGACAGAGAGAGAGAGAGACAGAGCGAGAGAGAGACAGAGAGAGAGAGAGAGAGAGAGAGAGAGAGAGGGACAGAGCGCAGAGCGAGAGAGAGAGAGAGATAGACAGAGAAAGAGAGAGACAGAGAGAGAGACAGAGAGAACGCTCTTCTTCCCACCACACATGTGTGTTTCCATGCCGAAAGCACAATCACTGGGGTGAACTTCAGCACCACGGACAGTGCCAAGCCAAAGTCAGTGAGGTGGAAACAGTGGCCTTGCCTTAGGGAGGGCAGCACAGGTACACCAGAAAGCACTGAATAAACAAGATGCAAGATGGAAAAAAAGGAATTCTCTGTGGTATACTCTTCTGCATAAAGCCCAAAGATACCTTTCAATTATTTATTGCGCACAAGCACCCAAAGAATTACAGAGCATGAGGAAATCCAGAGGTGAAATCAGTACACAGTGCAGGGCTGGCAATAAGATGGAAAAACAGGAAGTCACAAGGTTCGTCATCTGCTGGAATTACGGTGGTGTTATATGTCTCTGCTGAAAAAACCACAGAGAGTGAGGCACAGGTTGGCATGTGTGCGTATGAGTGAGAAACCCTGCAGGTATACGTCCCAACAGCAGCTAGAGTACAGAAATGCCGAAAGTGTATCTCATGCCATTTCTTCCTGCACGTGGTGCAATCTCTCTTAGCACTTAGGATCGTTAGCACTGCATAATTACAGCTGACAAAGCCGAGTTATCAGATCCGCCTCGCCGGGGGCTCGAAAAACACACTCAAACTTCAGAGGGAAATCACACGGCACCGAATGGAACACTGCGTTTGTCTTTGGGATCGCAACAACCCACAAAACATATCAGCACTAGCAGTGTAAGGATTAAGAATCGACGTAGGAGCCAATCTGGTGCCTTCATAAACTAATTTCCCCCTGTGGAAGAGTGCCATTTCAGAGCACACACAGATTTTGTACTACTTACAAGGGCTCCACCTAGTGGGGGTAAACTAAATCACATCGCAGTAAGTACTGTTTGGATGCCCAGTCACATGTTCCAAGCCACTCCATTTCAGCTGACCTCAAAAGCTGATTCAAAGGAAGTAGAGCATGTTTGAACACATGCACATGCACGCAGCATTCTGAACCAATTTAAACAGCAGGGGGACTCTATAGGTGGATCTGCCTTGAACACAAAGCATTCTCTCGCTCTCTGCTGGAGCTCCACATTGTGCTGCATTTCATAATATTCTGTTTAGATGCAGTTGGACATTTGAGTGGGGTCCTTTAAAGGAAGAATAAGGCGGTGATTTGAAGTGAAAAAAATTTCCTGTGCTCCATAGGTTTCTGGCCTTTGTCTTTCTCCCTCCTCCTTTACCCTTCTTCGATTTCAGGATAAAATGCTACAGGGAAAAGGACCCTCCCTCGCTCACCCAATCCAAGCCCCCCGGCTAACTGCGGGATATTGACTTTTTTTTTTTTTATTAAAAATGAGATTGCAGATAGCAGAGAACTAATTAAAAATGATGCATGGGCATTGTAGAAAGGATGTTCCATCTCAGGGGGCAGGGGGCTGTGTTTTCGCCGATGAATAGGACAAACGTATCAGATTTCATTTCTCATACCGGAGAATATGCTATCTGTTCATATTTCCATGTCAACGTGACCATTTTTTAAAAAATTATCTGCGCTCTGTCTCTTTAATTGTACTTACACCCAGCTAATCAGCGAGCAGTCGTCTCTGTGCCCTGTCCTCATCACTCCTCCCCCATTCATTACAATATTCAGAAGTGTTCTGTGATAACCCACAGAAATCAAAGTGCTGCTTCACTCACGGAACTCGCTGAGATGCGAGGGTGTGTAAGCAAGAGTGAGCGAGGGAGTGAGTGTGCGTGTGGACGAAAGCGATAAGGACCAGATTGACATCATTTCAGATTTGGGAAAATTCGCACGCCAATCAGTGAACAGTTTGTGTGCGGAGGTGTGTGCACATATAGGGGGTAAAACCTCCCTCCTGTAACTGTCAAAATGATATCTTGGCAAATGGAGGTTTCGAAACATTTCCACATTATTTGATCTTCCCTGAAGAACGACTTTTTCTAAAAGCTCTTTATGTCTTCAAATTAAACAGTCAGCTACTGTGCTGTAAAATCTGTAAATGGACCAGTTTTTATTGGCAACAAATAAAACAAATAACAAACTCATATTCATGTATATGCTATTCATCATAAAACTGAGTCGTGGAATAATGGAGATCTGGTTTTGCTTTGTTCTGACCCTGCCCGAAAGACAGAAAGGAAGGCTAGAGGGAGTTCCTAGCATACCTAGTGTACAATACAGTGTAAAACTGTGTGTTGTTCTGTTTGTTTATTAATGAGTGAAAAACTCCAAAACTTTGGGGTTTTGCATTTGACAACTTTAGTTATGAGTATAGGTGCATAATTTGTCTCCACAAAACATAAATAAAATACATCTCCAAAATGGCATCTTTTTTTGTTCATGTAAAAAACTTTATATGCAAGAAAAAAAAACAATTCCAAAGAATTTCAGACCATTCCTTCGAATCCATTCATTCTGAAGTTTTTACACACCGTAACAGGCAGCTCTTCCAGTGCTTTTCACTTCCTAACAGTGCGCTACATATGTGCACTATGTTTAGAAATACATCTCAGATTGTCCTTTAGATGATCTTTAACCTCCGGAAAACAAGGTGAAACAATGTATTCTCTTTTTTATTGTTTGCTGCTTTTTTGTAGCTTTTGTTTTTGGAGTCTCTTACTGATTGGTGCTAGGCCAAACTGGATATGCATATGGAAAGGCCCACTGGAGGGGTGACAGACAGGAAGGTGCATTGCAAAGACGCGCCTTTCATTATTATTTATGTGGGCCCCTGTCTGTTTGGGGCCCTTGGAATTGTACCGGTGGTATAAGTAAACATATCCAATGAGTGTATAAATAAATGTATTACATTATCCTTAGAGCAGTCACATCATGGGAAACATGACATACGCTGCTTACATCTAAGACACTTTCATTTGCCAAGATATTTTTTGCAGCGCAGTGTGCATGACGAGCCATGCTACAGACATGCAGTGCAGCCCTCGGGCACAAATAGAGCTCAACACACTTAAGCTTCAAGCAGAGAGATGCATTATGAGAGAGAGAGAGAGAGAGAGAGAGAGAGAGAGAGAGAGAGAGAGAGAGAGAGAGAGAGAGAGAGAGAGAGAGAGAGAGAGAGAGAGAGAGAGAGAGAGAGAGAGAGAGAGAGAGAGAGAGAGAGAGAGAAAGAGAGAGAGAGAGAGGACATTATTTCCATCTGACAGACAGATATGCATATACGTGTATGTGCTCCACACAAACAGGCTCCACTGCGTCGTTGTGCCTAGGCCATGCCTCTCTCACTCAACCATGCTTTCACAGGTCGCAGGTCATCTGGCAGGACGAAAGCATCTATACATCTAAATTAGCTCATTCGCATGCTCCGGTTGTCTGTGCGAACGGGCAAATGCATGACACAAAGCGGCATTTATTTTTGTTTGTGCCAATCTCTCTCGGAGCATGCAGCTCATGTAGTGGCACACACACTAGATAATCTACATGACAGTTTAACAGCAGGCTGGGAAACACATACACATGCACACATACGCACGCATACACACAAATGCTGCAGCGTGCGGCCAACAGCAGAGCAGCAAAGACAGAATGACTCACACACTCCTCTACGCTTCAATGACAAATCCTTATGGTTATGAATGACTGCTTAATATGTCTTCTGTTTAAATGTATGAATGTGACAGTAGGTGTGAGAGATGAATGAAGAATTTGGCATACCAACAGCTGTGACTGTGTGCGCCTTAAGATTCCGCCTCTATTAATATTCCCACTGATATTACTAGAATGTATTATTAACCCTGCCAAAACTACTACGTAATGGCTTGTTTTGCACACCTCTAATGTGAGGGATTACTAAAGACTTAAGGATTTTCCGTTTTGGACCGAAAGCCTTACGCACACTGACAGTCATCACCTACCTATTCTAGTGTGGCCCATACAGGCTGAACTGGTGAATCTGAACACTAAACACTGTTATGGTTAAAAGACTGACATCACTAAAACCTAAACATTTCTTCTTGTTTTTTCGGAAACTGATTATGTGTACTACGTAAGCATACTACAAAGTTCTTATAGTCCATATATGGATACAAAGCTCCACAAGAAGTTAATTTTCAATTCAAGGGATTCAAGCATATTAGCCTATTTAGTATAACGCTGCTTAAAATATAAAACTTGATTTTAAAGAATATGGGACCTTTAAAATAAACATGAAATCAACCTACATACATGTTTAAATAACATTACATTCATCTTCAAGGTGTAGTTGCATAAACTGTTCCACCAAGAAGGAATCAACCGACAGAAATGAAACTTGGTGGGCAAGTTTGACATTGTGAGACAGGCCAATGATTAGAGTTTACGCTTGGCCACACACGTGACGTAAGCAAGGACGGGCCTTATTGCTGTAACCGACTAAACCAACAGCAACGATTGGGGACATTCAGCGAGCAGTGTTGCCCTCCATGAGTCATCCTTTTAGTGCAGCACCATCGATAGACAGCTACATAACGCTGGACTACATACATGTAGACAGTTACTGCCCATAACACCACATCACCAAGGACTGCAATGGTGTCGTGCCAGACTGTCATGGAGTCATGAACGGCAGTGGGCCAGCTCGTGGAGTCCTGCCTTTGTCTTTGTAGAGACAACCAACAAATCTGTGTGTGGAGGAACCGTGGCCAGCACCAAGATGAATGGTTTGTTGTTACACATCAGACCTGACATCACTCCACCTCCATTCCTACCGCAGCATCTGCAGGAACTGTGTAAAAGTGTTCAAGCTGCATGGGATGGATTATTGCAGGACACCATAGGAACCTCTACAATGCCATACTGAGAAACACTACTTCTGTATATGTAGTTCAATAAATATTGCTCATATCAGCCTAGATTTATCATCATTTATTGTTCCAGGTTAACTTTATCTTTCTTCCAAATAGCACTGCAATCTAACACCTCCTTCTGGATGCAGTTATTCTCTTGATAGTGCTCAGCAGTATTTGTGTTTTTTTTTTAAAGTGCCACAGAATGCATTTATCCAGCATTTAAAATTTTACTATGAGATTTACATAAAACGTATGTGACTAAAAATGCCCAGATACAGTTGTACTTCCCTTTTTACACCCTAAATTTAGATCTCACAGTGAAACAGGTGAGCTCATGAATAGTTTGACGAGTTCTGCTTGATTTGCTGGTGTACAGCGAGGCGCCTTGATGGCTCACACATATGCAAAGTTATTAAAATAGACACTGACAAAAAAATAAAACAACTTGCCTACACTAGCTACTCGCTTTCAATCTCAACATCAGTACAAAGTACAGCTATTATTCTCTATGAAACGTTCAGTCTAAAAGTATCAACCAGCAAACAGTGGATAAAATCTCACAGCATGGCTGCTACTTAGGCTGCGATTCTTAACGAAGGCAAGGCTTCTGAAGAGTAGACAGAGAAAGAGGAGAGAAGCAGCAGGGAGAAGCAAGGAGCAAAAAGAAAAAAGAAATGAAGAGGGATGGAGGGAAGGTTAGCTGAACCCTCCAAGTGAGCTCCTCTCATCTTGGTTGCGGGCAGGGGCACAGGGGACGCAGGAGGGAGCTGTCTGTGTGGTTTCCCAGAACAAAGGCATGCTCTTATCAGGTTGGCAAAGCCTGCAATGTGGATTAGCTGTGCTGGGCCTCAGCCTGAAACAGATCCGCTCCTTCAAAACCAGCTCAAGGACTCTGGGCCTCCATCAGTTTTCTGGCACTCAGCACTTTCACAACACACCAGCACTCCCCAGCTCTCAGGCCAATTTTCATGCAATAGTCAAAGCCTGTCTGTTTTTTCGAAGACAGCGCTGTAGCAGAAACCATGCTCATAAACACACGGAGAAACACACACGCACACCGTCTTGAAATGAGCAAAATAATTCATACCAGCCAGAAACTGTCTCATTATAAAGTCATTCTCCACCGCAGTGGAGTGAGACATACGACTCTATAAACTTATGCCGCTCGCTGAGCTACTGCATCAACAACAGTCCAATCATGCCACCTAGTGGTGTAACAGTGGGAGGCCATGAATAATCTAAGAATTTTATGAATAATATTGTATATGAAGCTGTACCGACAGCCTGTAGTCAACAGCAACTGTGTGACGGCTCAGCACAAGACAACAAGACATTTCAATTTCAAAGAAAAGTAATCACAGCAGAATGGCCGCCTGAAGGGAGGATTTGCTTGACTTCGCAAATGAGCTTTCCTTAGAAGGAAGGTGCCTAAACATGGTTCCTTTCCATCTTCTTTTCCCCCAGAACAGCCAAATCAGTGTTTTACCTACAGCGCGAGTGGGCAAATATGCTCAGGAACAATGCTGCATGTGGGTGGATTTGCTACAACACGTTAAATACGGATTTGCTAACTTCTAAACCATTTTCCAAAGAGGATGCCGGTTCTCAGCTTCTTGGTCTCCAGAGCTGGGCTACATTTGGCATGTGTAGAAGATGTGTTCTGGCCATTTAGGCTTTAACAGCTGGTGAACCTCAGGAGTTAACGTATCAGGATGCGCTCATGTAAGAATGAAGCATTCAGGTGTACTCACCATCGTTGCAGAGTGGCCCACCAAACGACGTCATGCTGCAGTCACAGGTAAAGCCCTCCCACTGCTGCAGACACACACCCTGATTAGAGCAGGAGTCTTCCTGACATGTAGTGCTGGGGCCTGCAGAGTGGGTTGAGAGAGAAAGCAACAGAAAGAGAGAGAGAGACAGAAAGAACATGAGGGCCATTTTAAGACACCGGACAAAATGACCGCTATATTATCAACAACTGCACTATTCAAAACAAATGGTTCTAGGTGTGGACCAATGAATCTAGGACAAACATTTAATTGGTTTAGAAGCTTTGCATAATGTGCAGGTTCTTTAACCTTCACACTCAACACACCTCCAATACAGAAATGGTTCATTGAAGAACCATCCATTGAAGTGTTCTTTTACGGAGCCAAGGGTGGCCTAGCTCAGTGGTTGGTGTAGCTCAGTGGATAAGACCACTACCCACCAGGGAGCTATCACACCATGTGGGAGATTGGGGTTTGATTCCCGGTCTGGGTGACCGTGCTACACCAATAAGAGTCCTTGGGCAAGACTCCTAACACTACAGTGGCCTACCTGTAATATGATTAACCTTGTAAGTCACTCTGGATAAGAGCGTCAGCTAAAACCCCATAAAGGTAAATGGCATCGCTGCAAAGAACGCTTTTTTGGCACCTTTGCTTTTAAGAGGAAGCTCTCTGTGTTCCTCTTAGGTCCAAGCCTGACTATACATGTGGACCTTGTTGAGGTTTTGCTTTTATATATGATCTGCTGAGGTTGTAGTGGGAGTAAAGCTGAGTCCAGGAAGGTATGATAGATTATATGAGCGAGTGGTTTTAAGGTGATTAGGAAGACAAAGGAGAAACGTTAGTGCCTTTTGCTTAGTGTTTAGAAAGAGTACTCGTACATAATTTCTGAATAATTCAAAATGTAAACAAAGCCATTCAGATGGGAATTATGTGAAATGGTGCACTCTAGAGAAACGTACCCTCTCCGAATTTCTTAATAATGGAAGTTGATAGGAACCAAGAGTCACTTGGTTCACTTCATGTCTACAGGGCAAATGTGGTGTTTTTATTCACTATGCAAAATCAATACAAAAAATCTATACACGCCCTTGAATCTGTACTGGGTACCAATTTGCCTTACAAACCTTATCACAACCCTAAAAATGTACAGTAAAACAAATCATACATGTGTCAGGCAAAAAGAATCATATCTGTATACACTTAGTATGATATCTGTATGTAAACTAGGTTTTAATGGTGTTCAATGATTTAGACGTCTGGTTTCACCACTGTGAAATCTGTTCCTGATATCAGGTCTTTTTTTTTCTCCAAAAATAAACCTGTCCACATCAAACCCTTCCCGAATTACTTCATTTACATTTTAATGATGTAATTATGCAGTGAATTTTTGAAAGTAATGAAATTAGGTAGGATTTTAAATGCTATAAATGAGTAAAACTAGGCAATAGTTGTTATATTACAATGCTGCTCATTAGCATGAGCTTTGCATTTGCATATTATTACCTGGACCCTTGTTAAATCAGAACGAAGATGCCATAAGTTCAGAGTACATTTCTGCTCCACTCTTTTATTTATGGTGTAATGATTATATGGGCTGCTGCATTGTAAAGTGTGATCTAAAAACCTATTAGTTGTAGCGTTGGTATCGGTCTTGGAGGTAATTTTAGTGTCAGTGACAGCTTGGCTTCAGTGGCTGTGGTAATAATAACAGGCCTCTTTTGTGATAATGAAGTCTGTTCCTGTTATTGTTGAGGTGGATCTAAAAAAGCACTGCTGCCCAGGGAAATGAAGCCCAAAGATAAATGGGACTGTCTTGAAGGGGGCTCATTTTCTGCTCTGTGTCTAGTGGCGGAGCAGCGAGGCAATGGGCCAGGGGTATTTCAGCCTGCAGAAACACTTCTGTTCCCATTACTCCTGCTACTTCAGCAGACGGGTAAAGCAGGCCTTCATCGCATAGACCTCCAGTGGTCTCCATCGCCTAGCTAATCGGCTGCGCAAGCTAGTCGACAGGAGAGTAGCGCTGAGGTTTTAGCTAAAGTCACCCACATGATCTCACTTTTCCCTGACTTTCCTCTTCTGTGTGACTGGAGAATATTTTGTCTCTGTGTACGGGTCTGACAGTACAACTTGACTTTCAAATCAGGGTGCTCACAGGCTCACTCAAAAGGAATCTTATCTATATGGAACGAGTACGAGTCTGGATATGCATTCATATGATAAAAAGGAGATCCATAACCGTAGGGAGAATCCCATCTCACTTTCATAGGATAGAGGACGCTGGTCTGTTTCCAGCGCACTTCTATTAGAGGGTCTAGACTACATGCAGTGGGTGGGAGGGGTCAAAGTCAGGAAGGAAAGGGGGCCATACACATGCCTTCATTAACAACAGAAAATAACAAGATGTGAGCTCGAAAGAAAAGAAAAACAGTAGTGACAGGTAAGTGAAGGAAACCGACACAGGACACTTTAAAGTCTCTGGGGCTGTAAATACAAGATGTGCCTTTTGTTCGGTGCTTGTATTTACTGTGATGGATTAACTCCACTGGCAGCTAGGCAAAAAAGTGATCTACAACATTAGACTTTCACACTGGAGGAGGGGTAGAGGGAGGCACTCGGTTTAAACACATATATATCTATCTACCTTGCAAGTCAGCTTTCATCAATGCAACTTTTGTCAGCCAAACGAAAAAGAAAAGCAAAATATATAAGATGTTAGTAAAGGCACTGAAAATGTTTTTTTTTTGTGATTACAGAAAATGAATAGGTAAAAGTGAGAGCAGGAAAGAGGGAAAGGGAGAGAGAAAAAAGACGCAACGCAAATCAAGCTCTGGAGCGGTAGAGGGTTAGAGCTGGCGCTGAGAACTGAACAAAGAAATGCTAGACAAGGTCTAGACATGGTGCTTAATAACTCACTACAGTTAGTCTACAGTCAGCATCAAACAAGGATCAGAGAGACCATCGACAGGTAGTAGATGTTACAAATCGTCTGAGAAAGTGAGAATAAGAAAAGGCAGAATAATAAAAAAAGGAGTGCACAAAATGTGAACACGCGGCCTTAGTATACTGAGGACAGGTGACCAAACCCCCCACTTGATCACATATCTTCTTATTCTCTTATGCCCACCTTCACATCCCCTCTCCACCTGGCCTGCTGAGGTCAGCGCATCGGACAGCAGGTCTGGCAAACGGCCATTCAGATCCACAGTTGCCAGGCAGCCCTGGAAGCCCTCTTTAGAATGCACCAACTTGGGCAGGTCCTTATACATCTCCTTAGACACCCCTCCAATATAGAGGTCACCTGCACAGAGAAAATGAGAACAGTTCATCAGATGACAGTTCAGAAATATGGAGATGCTGCCCTCTGGTGGGAGCACAAGTACTGCATAAACAAAACTAATGGCACTAGACTGTGCTAAAAGATTCTGTTGTGTGATTAAAAGTTTCTTCTGTGTACCTTTCAAATCTAGGTTCTTAGCGCCTGTAGTTGTTTGGGTGGTGATCTTGGTATCTATTTTGACGGTGTGGAGGTTGTTGGTGTCCCGTGAGATCATCACATTGTGCCAGTGGTTGTCATTGAGAGGAGTGTTGGAATTGCCTTTGATAAGATGAGCACCGTTACCCAAGTCTGAGACGTAGTGAAGGTAACTGTAGCCAACAGAAAGAGGAAAACATTACTAAACAACCACCAAGTATTCAAGCAGTGTCTCATGGTATAGACTCAACACATAGTCCATTAGCACTTTCCACATTGTCAGTGTTATTAAAATAAACCTCGTCCCTCCTTCTTTGTCCTCGTTTTTTTTTTTTTTTTTTTACCATTTTTTGGTAAACTTGTGAACTGCTCTTTACATTGTAACGTCATGATTATTATATTCATTAAAAGCCCATTAAAAGTAAATAGTTTCTTTTCCTTCTCCTCTAAAGTTACCAGTTTCGACATGCAACAAATGGTATGTAAATGGGCTTTGTTTTAACAGTTTGTGCTGTTTAGTACTTAATTAAAAAACCAGTCTGGGCTGAAACGTGTAAAAGGGTTTTGGTTAAAATCCTAAGGGAGATTGGAAGATATATCTTCAGTGCTTCAATTACTGTGTACAGCAATGAAACAGCTTATCACTTTGGCATGAGCAAGTGGGCCAACCTGCTGTAATCTGAGCGATAATGTCATATGTCATATTCAGGCTGCATTTATAGGTCAGTTCTCATAAATGACCTGGAAAGCTAGATTTCAAACTTTTTCACATAGAATATTAAAAACTAGGATGTGGCTCTCACCCTTTGACCAGTTCCACCACTATGAAGTCATTGCCGTCTCCTCGGTTGTACAGAATCAGTCCATCAGGTGAGGTGGTCTTAAATTGGAGGAACAGGTGCATGGAGTAGTAGGCCTGCAGAGTGGGCAGGGTCACATAACTGGAGCGAGACTTGAAGGTCACTGGGTCTGACACTATGCTCTTGTAGCCAATCATAGCATTCAGCTCACAGTAGTCAATGTCCCCGTTCTTGCACAGGTCGATGTAGGACATGCCATTGAAGGACAGACCCTGCAGGTGCCCGATGAAGTTGGACGGAACAGCGGGCATGTAGAGCTTCTCGGTGACGATGCCTGTCTCAATGTTATGGAACTCTAGTTGCGTGTGGTCACCTGTGATTTGACCTTCAGAAGGAGACCAATCAGATGAGACACTTAGAAAAGACTGAAGGCAGTGTTACACCGCTTTACCTGAGGCTGCCTCACTCACACCAGGTGCACTCCACCGTCACGTTAAAACTATTTCAAAGCATGTGAAACCACTTCATCTATTTTTAAAACTTTCTGCATTTCCTGCAAATGTCTTTCACAGTTCCTTGGAATAAAATATATTCCCACTCAAGTCAGAGAGGGTATTTGAATCTAGTAAATTCCCAGATACACATAACATATAGCAGTGCAGTTAAACAAAACAACAAAATCGCATGAACCATGAGAAGTCATCATTTTTCCAGATTAAGCTTTCCATGTATGCGAGAGGTGAGATCAGATGTACCTTCCGATGGCTGTAGGTCATCCACTGTTAACTGAAGGCTTTTCCCTCTCCTGACCACACGGACAGTGTGCCATTCGTTATCGTTCAGGTTCTGGCCCGCAAAGATGGTCTCTGGGCCTTTACCTATAACATAGTCCCATACGTCCATTACCACAGAGCAGAGGAAGAGAGTAAGAGAGAGAGAAATAGAGAGAGAGAGAGAAAGAGAGAGAAAAGAAAAAAAGAGGTCCTACAAGTGTGGACAGGAAAGAGACAGCGTATAGCAATTTGACTATTCCACTGCACCACTCTTACACCACATTCACACACAACTTTACCTCACCCAGTACTACAAAAACATCTTACTGTCTCAGCTACAACTTCCTTCTGCTTCCACCGCAGCAGCATCCTACCTAGATAAGCGGTACTTTAGCATCAACCCAAGTATATAGTACAGTGCAAAGTAAGAAACTGCTCTTAGCTTGTTTTCAGTCAAAACAGCCATTAATTTACTCATTTTTCACGAGCTACTTCTCAGGAGATTAGACCAAAGATAGGCTACCTCCAAAGGGAGGGCAAGATTAACCGTACTTAAGCTTTTGTCTTTGATTGAGAGAAATTTAAGCTCCGCTCTTCTCATATCTGAAAAAATCACAGGTTCTATTGTCCATTCTTTCCACAGAGAGAAGACACGTCAATGCTTTGAGTCTGAAAGGATATGCAGATGTCAAGAAAGCTCATACTGAGAAAAGGAAACTAAACAAAAGAAAATGTGGAAATCAAGCACCGAGACTGCTGCTGAACAATGGGAGTGGCCATCACAGAACCCACTTAATAGTAATAATAATAATAATAATAATAATAAGCTCAACAGAACCAATATTTTATTGATGGTTGAGTCTTTTCCATTTTATCATTTTTAGTATACATGTTACCGGTATGAATAGCTTGTACTTGATGGCCGTTTTGACTGGAAATCAAATAAACTCAGACAGGTCTCTGACCTTTGTACAGTACTGTGTGTGAATAACATCAAACCACAGCTCTGAGCCAAACCTAACAGGGTAATCTAAGTCCACCAGAGCAGCTACTTTTCATTTCGACCACTAGATGGAGACACTCAACAAGTGTTCCCCTCTGCTCTCCCAGAGGGAGCTGTCCAGCGCCTGCTCGAGTCGAGATGCCACGCTACATATTCATCTCACGTCCTTTCAATCCCCGAGTGTTTTAGGAAGCATATTCAAAACCCACGGACTGTAAACTCCATTCGAGAAAGCAATTTCTCGCTTGTAGAGCCTCCACCTTATCCCATGCACTTCTTCAGAAGAGGGGGGTGTAGCACCTTGCTGCTCTGCTCTCAGACTTCCGGTGGTGATCAGAGAGCGAGGAGAAGGGGCCCTGCAGGCTCTGTGATTTTCAGGTGCTCACTCTTTGACACGCCACCCTCTCCGCTCATCACTCGGCCGGCTGCTAAAAGGGCAGGGTGTCATTGTCAGAGCTGCCCGAAGCACGTCTCACTCGATAACAGGTAAAAAAGAGGCACTATTAAAGAACTGCCAGCCTCGCTATCGATTTCCCATCCCTCTCTGCTCTCAATTACTATGAATCCAGATCAGGCAGCCATGAGTCAGCTCAGAATGGAAAAAGGATCAAGAAAAAAAAAAAAACATGGGACGTGAGGCTTTAAGGTGCCCTCCAGCTCCCCCTAAAGGAATCTTTGCACTATACACTCCACCTCTCCAAGCAACAGAAGCAGGAAGCTGGGGAGGGGGGAATAAAACAACATGGTGGCACATACAGAAGATGGAGAAAAAGTAATATGAAGAGGAACAGAGCTTTCAGTATCCAATCCAAATCTGGGCATGACAACGCTAAACAGATAGGCTTCTCAAAATGTGAATGGAGTCATTTAAAATCGAGCATTGTAGAAAAACCTGACCAGTCAGAATTAGTCGCAGTGTTGGGGATGGGAACTTTGTCACTGGACGTTTTTACATGGAATGGTGATGAGCATGCTACCTGACACCCGAGAGGTTGTTTGGCTATAAGGGTTTGACCTAAAACCTTCTCAAATTCAAGGAAGAGAAGTGCACACAGGATGTTTGTAAGGCAAGGTCGTTCACAAAGAAACTGTTATTGATTATTCTGGAGCGGACGTCATGATTACATCACTGGCAGTTGTGCACGCATTTTGGATTCAGAAAAATTCATGTGGAGCAAAATGTGGCATATCCATATTCTAATGACAAAAATGACTTGTGTGTGATTGAATGTGCTGCTGGATCCCGGAACAGGGACGGAAAAAAAATGCTGTCATCAAACACACTCGTCGAGGCGAAACACGTTTATGACTCCCGTATAAAGCTGTGTAGCCTGTGATGGTCAGCCTACATTTGATGACAAGAAAAATTCACATATGCAATTCATAAAGGGCATACTGTATTAACCCTATAGCAAACAGCTAACTGTACTAGCATTATCTTTAAGGCATGAAATAATATTTAGACCTGGGACTAGAAATAATAATTTTACATACATCTGCCTAAGGGGACCTGGATACTGGCAGTAATCTAGTGATTTATGTTGTTCTATTTGTTCTAACATACACTCATCATCAAAAGATTAATTTAGAAAATATTTGCACCCAGAAGGAATCAACGGACAGGAATGAAACTTGGTAGGTACCCTTGCATGTGACTTGAGCAAGGGGAGGCTTTATCCCTGTACCTGACTAATCCAACAGCCACGATCGCGACCCTCCATGAGTCATCCTTATAGGGCCAGCACCATTGGCAGACGGCTGCACAATGCAGGACTACATGCATGTGGACCGTTGCAATTTAGGAAACTTCACCCTATTGCCACAGCATAGCTTACTAGTGTACGACAGTCTGTATACATATAAACTTATATAGGGCGCATACAGGTTGTGAATAGTTGGATAGTTAATAATAAAAAAAGAACATCTGGGTCAGTACATTTTGCTGCTACAAGCCATTTTTCATCAAATGAAAGTTTTCATTTCAGTGACCAACCTGTGGAAATGGAGGAAATTCTGAACAATCTGTAAAATTCTCATTTTAACTTGTGAAAAACAAAAAAATATTACATAACGTAAAAGATTTTTAGGAGCTTTTCAGAAGCACACGCAGCCAAACAAGTGCTAGTGGACTGTATGCATCAAAAAAGGTTACATGCACACTAATTTGTCATGAACGCAGCATTATAGTGTAATGTGCTAAAGGGAAGACGTCATCATTTTAACTCCAGGCAACAGGTGATAGCAGGATCTTGAGTCATTACAGCCATTGCGGTTGCCCCCACAACTCTGCATGGGCTGCTGGACCCACTGGGAGCCTCACAGGGGTCTTTGGCTGCATCGCCATAGTTAGTGATTTATGTCCAGACATGCAGCAGAGACCAAAAGCTCCTTCTCTGTCTGAAAGAGCACCTCGTTGCCATGGAAGTGGGGCAGATGGCCATGTGTGTCCGGTCACTTTTATTCCCATCTCCCGGGTTGGAGGAAGAGGGCAGAGTTAAATAAGCGAGAGAGGCTGGCACAAGCTGGCTGGAACATTCTGACAGGCCAGGGCCAGCGGGAAAGCACAGAGCGGACACTCGCGCATACACACACACGTACACTCAAAGCATGCAAGGTCTCAGGTAGGAGAAAAAAGCCCGGCTCGTTTAAAAAAAGCCTACATGGTGCAGGTAGAGCCGGCCATCTTCGAGTAAGGACATTCTCCCCTTCTATATTGATGTAATGACTCAGCACTACGGGAACTCATTAGCCACATGTATTTAGGAGAGATTTGCACAGGTGGGGATTTATGTCATTAATAGAGGATTAACGGCCCGGGTTTACAGAAAGTCTATTGAAACTAGGCTTGAGTGTACGTTACAGCAATACATAACCCAAAAAACAAAAATGGCTACAGCCTCAAAGGTGCCATAGAATGGAAAACTGCATTAACGTCATTACAGTTGAATAAAGAGAGTTCAGTACATAGAACTAACATACCTGCAATACTGTTGTCACCTCCTTTAAATACAAATCTCACCCTTGTGTAACAGACTTGACTGGAATACGTGCAGGGATCTGCCTCTTTTTACAACATGAAAAAGATGTCTGCAGTTTTCATACCCTTTTCAAGGAACCCAACTGCCAATGGGCATGGCTGATGTTCATCTTTAATTGAGGCTAAATTTGGTTCACTTGTACAGGAGTTAGTATGTTATTGTGGCGCCACATATAATAATAATACTAATAGTATTTACCTCTGAAGAGACTAAAGATTATTTTTACTACCATCACAACCCCTCAATGTCGAGATCAAACACAAGTAACTAATATAAATAATATTAGCTACTATAAAGTTAATACAGGTTCATTTCATTTTCCTGTGTGGTCTACATCGACATGCGGCTTCAATGTGAGCTGACACAGTGCCTCACTATAAACCAGCCAGTCAGAGTAGAGCTTATTTAATTATTCAGGAGGTCACCAAAAATATGACAGCCTATTTCATTCTACTGCCAATTCATAGGGATGTAAACGGGCGTGTAAAACCCCATCTGGGCGTGTTTCACCTCAACCTTCTCTGCAGACATCAGAGAACAGTTTAAAACACTGAATAAATGCAGTCTATGGCACCTTTGCACCCAGAAAGCAGCTACATTTAAGTAACAGTAAACACAAACAGACCGGATCAAATATGAACAATAATAATAACATTTAGTTGTATTTGAGGCTATAATGTCAAAAGTTCACTATTGCTGAATGGATGATGGTTATGTTTTTACTGGTTTCGACAGCAGACAGAGCTGCTTTTAAGTAGTTCTAATCTCAGTGGAGCATCTTTGGTCTTTGTTACCACATGCAGTAAAAGCCTATCACAATTTAGTGAATTCTTTACTGCTTCAGGTGAAGATAAAGTTACTAAGCCTTTACTACATCACCAAGATGTCCATCAGAACGTGAGCCAAAATGGCATCCTAAAATGTTGATTGCTGCTTTTTAGAATAATTCCATTGTAAATTGTTTGCTGTAAGGAGACATGAGCTAATTAGGAAGCTAGGATAGGATAATCCTATTTAAAAATAAGAATGTAGGAATATAGCAAAAACATGATTCAAACATACTAAAATAATATATTTGAAAGAGAATTACACATACACCTAAAAATGGATTAAAATCCACAGAGCACGCGTGTTTTACTGATGTTTATACTCTGCAAAGAAAAATAACAGCTTTGCTAGATTCTGCATATGTAAATATTTGTATATGGATTTGCAGAACAGTGCCTTATATCACTTCATATCAATCAGCAAGTTAAGCTAGCTAGCAAACAGCGTAACCAGTGCTTCACAGTGACTTAAAACGAGATTATTAATGTTGGTGAAGTTATCAACCTAAAAAACAACAAACAATAAACTTGTAACAGTTATAACAGTTTTAGTAGCATGCACGCTTACTAATATTAGCAATAGAAGCATTTATGTTGTCAAACTTCAACTGTTCAGAGCTATCTACTATCTGAGTTTTAGAAGATGTGATTACAAGATCACTGAAAGCTTATATTCCTATACTTTTGTTAAATAACTCTCAATATTAGCCCTGTTGTACCAACACCGCACTGCCAGCATTATTCACCCAGAAGCAAGTTCTGTGCTGTTATGATGTAACGCTGATTTGTCCAATAAAACAGGCCTTATACAGAGATGAATTAAAATAGGACAACGTCAATATGGCTCACCAGTTGTCTGCTGTTTTAGGAAATGTCAGTGCTATAATTACAATACAAAAGAAAACACAAAAATACAGTAAATATATATATATATATATGAAATCTACGCCTCTAACCAGGCACAGCCACAAACTTAGAGCCCAATTCCGCCGAGAGCATGAAGTGACCCCAACGGTTTCTAAATATATAACTTTCATCCTGCTGTCACTCAGTACACATTAACAACCTATGAACTGATGTGACAGCACTCTCTTAGTGCAACACACTGTCACCCTGGGGGGAGCCACAGCCCCTAATTGGCATCGGCTTGCTCTCCGTGTCAGTAGAAGAACAGAACTCGTAAACACACGCTCACACGCACACACAACCGTGCTGCTATGGCGGACAGAGAAAATTAATGAGGATACAAAAACGAAGCGAAGGGCCGCACAATAGCAGACTGTTAAAACATGCAAAGCCTCTGCTTCTCTTCCTTCTAGGGACCTTAAATAAAACATCTCCCTTTGCTCAGAACCTGAAGTTCCATAGATTTGCCTTTCTGACAGGGAGTCCAACATGAAGCTGTGTCCTTGCCAATGTAAACACTGCTCTAAAAGGAAGTAAAGAGGAAAGTGTCATTTAACATTAAAAAAGAAAAAAAATGATCACGATTTTAGAACTTATGAATTACCCAAATTATCATGAAAGCTAAAATGGCTGCCGCTCCACTGGAAAGCTTCAAAATGGAGGGAGCGGAGATCTCATATTCCAGAGATAAAAAAAAGAAAAAAAAAAGCAGACAATTACAAAAATGTGCCACAACTCACAACCAACTATTTCAGCAGATCTGCTTCCTGAGCGACTTGCAAATGGAAACAGCCAAGAGTAAACAAGAACGCATGAGTGCCAACTTCTTTCTTGCATGTGATGTTAAAAGGTAAAGTCCCAGCGGGGAGCGCAGCAGCAAGGGCCTTTTCCATCACTGACGTGTTTATTACACAAAGGCCGCATACCCAGTCTGGCAGCAGGTGAGAATGCACCTGACACTTGCGTTTGTGCTCCCCTACCTAGCGGCTGTTTTTCGGTACGCCAGTTTTCCCTGCAGTTTTCCTGAATCCTTGCACGCACGCCCTAGCTCATCTGCCCCCCACCACCCCCACTCCCCGCCTCCCAACTCGACACCTATTTCTCCTCACACTCTACACTTCGGCACAATCCTGTGTAATTATCTTCCAAAGTGCCAGGCTGTGCGGGAGGGCATCTATGTGCTAGCCAGACGCAGAGGACACTGACAGCTCTCCTGCAGCTCCACGTTTCACGCGCACCCTGCAGCTGGAGCCTGGGATGTTCCGCAAAGGCTCAGGCTCCCCGACGCTGCTCAGTTCTCAGTTCTCTGTTTCAGTATGGGCCCAGGGTACAGTTGTTCCACTCAGGAAGCTGTCCCAGGCTACTGGAGCTATTCCTGTGACGGCAGACTAGAGGGAATGTTAGCAGTTTGGGAATGAAGGGAACAGCTCTGCAGGACAGAACACAACTAATCTATAATGCTGCATTCTAGATGAATCGGAAAGTGGGAAAACCAAACAGCCTTCTGGTAAAAGTGCTACAGAATGCCAGTAGAGACTCAGATTCACTGAAAGTAATATGATGTTACGCAAAAAAGACAGCTTGCATAGAGAAACCCACGGTCCAGAGTAAATACTCATCTTAAGACAATCTGGAGCTCAGTTTGGAGCTACTAAACTGCAATGCTGGGACAGATTCACTCATGGCGTGATAATATAACCTGTTACATTTGCAGTCATCAGTGTGTAAGGTGTTTAACAAAAAAGGTTAAACATGAAACCATAGCATTATTAGCAATGCCAGGCAGGAAACAACGCAGTGTAGAACAATATCGGTAAGGGATTCCTTTAAATCTGAACCCCAAACCTGTCCCCCTGCATCTGGATTCATTCTGAACATTGTCATTTTCTTTGTTTATAAGCTTTCCTCTCAGATACCGGAACGAGTTGTGGTCAGGATTATCATGTAGAAACTTTTCAAATTGAAATTTGTAATGTAGCATCATGCCCACAATTTAAAAATTCTGAAGACGAGTCATCTCATAAGTGATTTTTTAACTGAGGGGAACATTATGGAGACCACACAATTGATAAGTGCTACTAGCCAACTTGTAATTTGTTGTTGAACTGAACACAGTAAATGCGCATGGAAAAAAAGTGTATGGGTTTATTATATTTATTGTTAGTATTGTTATCACTGTTATTAACGCTTTAATGACCTTTGCTGTCAAGAAGATGGCATTTAGATGAGGCACAATTACAGAAAATATTTGAGAATTTGTTTGCAAGAAATGAAAGACTCCCCTCATTATTTAAGGATCCCTAGTGCCATCTTTCAGGGTGCTCAAACTTCTAAAGGGGTTGGGAGAAGTCCCACTCTCCTTCTCCCAACACTATGATGAACAACAATCATTGCCGAGCAAACAGCTATCCTTACAGGTGAGCGCTAGTCTTACATATGCATGATGCAGATACAAGACGTCCAGGAGGGTCTTGGAGGGTGGATGGAATGTCAAGCTGACCAGCACAGGCTTAGCCTAACTTTGAGCTGTGATTTCACTTGGGGTGAAACTGCTGTAATATAACTCCGGCTTAAGAAGCAGATGCTGAAGGATTCAGACTTGAGGAGCATCACAGTGAATATCCTATTAGAGGTGGAACGTCCCCTGAGCCCTCCGCATGCTGGTTGGCTTGGTTTGAAGGACACACTTTCATTTCGTTGGAAGGGAGGAGATCGGTTAGAGTGGGAGCCACAGGGACAGGTTTAGGGTTCAGTGCCCAGTTGAGTGGTACATGAAGAAACTTAGATATTCCGCCCCGAACTGAGCATCACTGAGACAAATTAGGTTAACGCCATGGTGGTGGAGCAGCGTCCTGTTGGGGGGACATAATTATATGACCATCTGTTCTAGCACTTAGAGATTAGGCCGGCCAGAGACTAGGAGCTGAGCTTGTGCTATGTATCCTTCTAAATTGCCTTTTAATGCTTTTCCTCAAGGATCTACTCTTGATTAACTAAACGTAATCATAGAACAGTTCAGTAAATACAGACCAACAGAGCACTAGAACATGCAAAGCACACACGCACAATCAGAGTGTATTAGACAAAATGGCTGTGGTTTCCGCCTGTTCCCCTGCGTGTGACTTGCTAGTCCTGTGAGTGCCAGCACTCTCTCCTCTGTCCTCTGCACTATTTGCATTACAAATGAAACACAAGCGTTGCCGCTGCATATTTATGAGCCCGACCATTCCGGTAAGTGGCAATGCTGCTGCATATTTATAGAGGAGGTTGTTTCAGTGAAATGAGGTTCTTTTGAATTCACATGAATCTCTCGTTTCAGGGGAAGGATGCTCCAAACGCATCTAAATGTCTTCCACTTGTCAACCATAAATGTGTCTCCATGAAGATTGAGCACAAGGTGTTATTAAATCAGCAGCAGTTCAATAGGAGCTTCTACTGTGTGTGTGTGTGTGTGTGTGTATGTGTGTGTGCCTGCATGTTTTGTTCCTACTGTCAGTACTTCAAAATAACAGCACGAGCATATACATTTACTCTAAAAATTAAACACAGGCACATAACTGGAAGTAGAATTATGAGTAAAAAATTAGTCTTCATTTGTTCTATTTCTGGCTTTGTTAAAAAAAAAAAAAGGCTACAGTTTATGTTAAGTATGGGCATGAGTGTGTTAGATATAGCCATAAATATTACATATATGCATAACATGGACCCACGTTGTCACAAATGCAAATCTCTGCTCTAATGAAGCATTAAATATGTGACTGCTAATAGTGCCCCCTTGTGGAGAATTGTCAGCCTGCTAAACATGACCGAGTGAGTAAGTAAGTAAGTTACAAGCCAGTTCCAAGAACTATACAAAAAGCACTTTATGATAACACTTTGCTGTAGGGTATAGTTCATAGGTCTATGCGACTTGTACATAATCTTGTCAGGACAATTTACATAATCCTAAATTAATGCCTAGAAGCTGTTAGTAGAACAGGTATCATTTGCTATTATTGTTACATTTACCAATGATCAAACTTAGCTAAAGGAGTCTTTATGACAGATGACGTCTATCAGATCATTTATGTAAGGTTAGGTTTCTGTTTCCTGGACCCCATTGGTAGAATGTATGTGATAGCCATGCAAGTGAGCCTGTGCACCTCTTAGCTTCTCCCTTTTAGCACAGTAGTATGTCTGAGCCCATTGAAAGCATCTGTGAGTGTGTGCCAGTGTTTTCCTTCTGCACGGGGAGGGAAGAGAAGCCCCCCTGAGGAAGCTCAGCTGCGATCCTGTCTTGGGCATTCTCATCAGGTTAACGCAGATCACTGAATTATGGTCAAATTTCACCAATGCATTTTGTCACGATGGAGTCACTAGTAAACCTCTAAAATCATAGCAAAGCAAAACTCTACGGATTGCCTGTACATACTATGCTATGGAATTCATGGAAGAAAAATGACAACCTAATGTGAAATCAGAAAAGATGCCTTTAATTCCACCCGCTGTGGAAGGTCAAGTCCTTGAAACCCACGAAGGCTTCCGACTGGTTGAGAAAAGCCAGGTTGCCTATTAGGGAAAATAAATGAGAACACGGTTGTTACTATGCAACACCAAAACGAGCAGATTTCCTGAAGGCCATATTTGGTGGGGGCTGTCGAGAAAAGAGGAGGGTGATTGTTTCTGTTACTTTGAATGTGAATGAGCAGTCGCAGTTGGAGTCACTCAAAGACGGAGACATGAAGGAACGCATTAACACACTCAGGGAAATGAAAACAAACGGAGAGAAAAAAGCATCTTTTGTGTGAGACTTGTGAGGCATCTGCTAATTACCCAAAGGCCTTACGAGAACGGACGTCGGGCGAAGCTAAGTCTGTGAAAAAATTACAGGCGTAATGGAAATAAGGATGCTGCATACACCTGTCTCTCGCCCCCCACATTCTTCCCCTCCTCCTTCACCACCCCCCCTCATCCCGCCTTGCAGTCACTCAGCCTGACATGTCCCTCTCTGCTGCGAGTTTAATGAGAAAGCAAACAAGAAAACAACTCGCCATGGCTCCTCGTTTTTTAAAAGAGGTACGGAAAAAAGACCCCCCTCCCTCCAATCTTCATCCCTATGAAAGAGCGCAGTGAGAGAGTGAAGGAAAAAAAAGGATGAGGACAGAAGGAAAGGTTGTCCAGCTGGAAGCTGGAGACTGAGAGGGGGATTTGAGGTTTGTGGGAAGCAGCAGGCTGGGCTGGAGTGTGATCTGTGAGGGAGAAACTTAATCACCACTTCTTCATAGCCACAGTCGGCTTCATTTCTCTCCACTGCTGCTTTAAAATGGCTGCCAGAGAGGCTGCGGGCTCCAGCAAGCCTGCAGGCTAAACACGAGGAGCACTACCTGGTCGCTCTGGTGGACAAAACGACTACAGCGAATGCAGCGTGCTGACGATTCTAGTGGACACACACACCCACTCGCACTTTCATTCAGAGCACAGTTCATTCAGCATTTCAGAGGCGGAAATTGGACAGAGGTATATTGAAGAGAAGCACTTACTGGTAGTACAGTTAATCCTGATACAGTCTAGATGGGGGAGAACAGACAAGATGTAAATTCAGCCTTCAAGGTTAAGACTGCAGAAATTCAAAATAACAGTGTCCACAAACTGGGGACAGACACACAAATGGCACGGACTGGCGAGGATCTGTTACACCGATCAGACACGCGCTCACTCTCTCTCTCTCATCTGCTCTGCCTCCTGCGTGGAGATAATGAAATCCAGGTGGAGAGAACACACTCTTGCATGCCATCTCGCACGCCGGGCTCATGAATATTCATGCCTTCGCCCCGGCCCATAATATATTTAGAATTAGGGAAATTTGGCGAGTATAGAAATGTGATTATAGTCGGATCCATATGAGTCTCAGCACTGCTTGAATATTCAGAGGTAATTGATTAATTTCTTTTCTGGGGTAGCTCAGCAAATGGCAGTGGCAGAGAAATGGAGAGGGTAAGAGAGAGAGAGAGAGAGAGAGAGAATCTAGCCAGTGGAACAGCGTGTCCTCGCCACCGGCGCTTCTGCTGCTCCAGTATGCACATTTTTTTAAAGCCTTCTCTTTTAATGAGCAGAAATAGATGAATTAAAGAACGGGTGGAAACATTTCTCAAGACTTCAGGACTGGAAAAGGCTGCAAGGATACAGAACAGAGAGGGAACTCTTGTGCTTGGCGAGGCATACTGCAGCAGAGCGCCAGAGCATGTCCATCATAAAGCTAAAGCCTCTTGGGAGCGGAGCTGAATTCGGAAAGCTTTTCTGGGCAAAAGGAAGGAAAACTCGCATGAAGCCTCAGTCCTTGACTAGCAGCCTGCCTCCTCTCACCTGTGAGGAGCACACCATGCTTATATAAATATTCTGAGGTTATGCTAAATGGTGTTGGCTCTCACAGTGAAGTGTGGAAGGCAGCAAGACTGACCAAAGGTTTCTGTGGACGCTTATCTGCGTGTGATAATAAGGCTATTTCTACGATGTTGCAGCTAAAATGCTAAATAATGTTTTCTAGCTCCCCTGGTATCCTTTCTAGCTCCCCTCTTTCAACTAGCATTCTTCACACAACGCTGTTTCCAAAATGTACTGTACTGTTCAAAATGTAAATACAAACAGAATTCAATGATGTGTAAACCATATAAACTCTATATTTAATTAACAATATTACTTACTAATATAACAATATTATTAAAACATTACAAAGACAACATATTCAATGTTAACACTGAAAAAACATTTTTTAATTTAATGCCAGCAACTGCATTGGCAGACAGTTGTTTTTGGGAGTGTTGGGAGGGTAAAAGGGAAGTCCATGCATTGATTTGCATTACAGAATGCATCTACCCAATATAGGTTTTGGGCCTTGTCTCCTGCGTACAGGGCTTTCTCAGAATTCTAGAAGTCTTTTATTAATATTATGCAGTGTATAGGATGAAATTTTTATACCCAGTGCAGTTACTGACCTTTTGCCAATGAATCTAGTTGGTTATGAGATGCTCCACTAGATGTTTTTAGAATTTCCACAACATTACCATCACTTTGTTACCCCTTTTCTGGCATCAAACTCAATATGACATTTACTTTTTAAAAAACAACAAAGTCTGTCAGTTTATTAATGTGCTATGTTGTCTTTGTATTCCTTCCAGTTCAAAGGGCGAGGGGTTTTACATTTGTGCATTTTGCCAGTAGCACATTAAAATTTAATACATTTAGTAAAAGTGTGGAGTCTAAACATTTAAAACATACCACATTAATAGATACCACAATATAATCTAGCATATTTCTTTTCAAAAATAGAATTATTATTTGGGTTTTTGGTGAATTATTTGAATTTGTTGCATACAGTCTACAAACGCAAGCCGTAAATCCAGGCACATCCCATGTGAATATAATTCATATGTAACTATGTAAGTAATTATGCAGTCACATAATAGTTCAATAGACTAAATCTATAACCAAATGGGGCTACACTTCTAAGACGTCCCTGTTGCTATTGTTCACATTGTTCACATGGTGGTTCTATTACTCCCTCGTGAATTAGCCGTATAAATTTTAACCTACCACTGAAGAATAAAACCACTACTGTAAGCACCATTCTTTCATTACACATGCTATAATGAATAGCACCAGTGAAACGCTTCTCAACATGCAGCAATATAGCTGCCTGTGTCCTGGCTACTGTAATGAATAATACCTCTCATTTTGGTTCACACTGCAGAGCTGAAGGTACTTTTATTACAATCTTTTGCAAAGTGTACCTCTGGAATGGGGGGATCGATATTTTTCATGCAGCTGCTCTGTGGGTGAGTGTGTCCTATGATGGAGTGGAGGCCTGCGAGAAATCCAGAGCAAATCACAAATCCAGCTCCTCTTTCTCTCCCATGAGGCTGCAGCTCATTGCGTGTCGTCAACCGCAGCAAAAATGTGGTCGCAAACAGCCAGAGAGCAATGTGTACCTGCCCTAACAGGGAGTGCAGTATCGTCTGGGCTAGAGTGGGGATGATTTGTGTCTATGCGTGGATCCGTGTCTCTGTATATGTGCACATCTTAATGTGTACCTCTGTGTGCGTGTTAGGAGACGGACGGACAGGTTTAATGGCATGTCCTGAAGCCTGATGGCAATGCATGACAATACTAAGAACATGCACTTTAGTGTAAGAACATTTGTCTCTGCCTGCACACTAGACTGTCAAACCAGGCAACTATCTGTGCTAATGTATATCATGAAGAAAGCTTACAGAACCAAGCTGAGTAACTTGCTTATGTTTTTAAAGGGGAATTCCACTGATTTTTGTAGCTGATTTCTTCTAAATCAACTGTTGACATATACACAGTCCTTCAGAGTGGTTTCCTACGAAATGATGACAATAACAATGATAGGAATCTGAGGTTACAATGTCTGTGATGGCTATATGGCCAGTTTATTTACTATTCAATGTTTTGTTCTTTCTTAAATACAGGTAATAATGACTATTCTTTGAAGACCTGTATACATATTTATGGAGGTAGTTGTAGAAATTTAACAGGGTTAAGGCAGTGAATTCCACCTATAGGAAACAGCTCTGCTGCAAACACCCATACCACAGTGAGGTGATTTTGGGGGAAAGCGTGCCTGATTACATGCATCAGATGCCTGGTTCCTATCACCACTACTTGGAAAACTCTGACTGGGGAAGTTTAGAATGGATCATTTCACACTAAAAATTGCTCTGAATTCTTTTGTTTACAATTTAAAAATGTTATAATGCTGTGAAATTCCTCTTTAAGTCTCCATAGGAAAGCAAAATGTAGCTGGATGCTGGCAAAAATCTAATACCGCTTGTAATTTTGTTTATATTTTGCTACACAGTACTGAGCTTCCAGTTTAAAATGCTTCACTGGACTATTTAAGTTGGACAACTCTGTAAGTAACTAAAATTAAGCATGTTTAAAATGGCAAGAAAGATGCCATTATGTTAATATTAACTTTAGGGGATAATAAAGGAGCTACCTTTGATGCAGAGTAACAGTAGAGCCTTTTACATGCATATATAAAAAGCTGAATTGAACGAGGCACTCCATATTTCTATATTTTGAAAAATGACTTCTATATTCACTTAAACTGTGTTTTTGCTGATGTTCTTGCCTACTACAGAGAAACTGTACAGCAGTTGGTATGAAAAAACACAATTGTGCAAAGAGTATCGACAGGCCAATTGACTGGGAATCACTGGTAACATATATTACACTCTATGTGATAAGCCATATTAGCCATTACTCCCATTGTCCTTCTAAAACCAACAGTATATGGATTAGGTTGGGTGGAAAGGCAGTAAGTGTGCACTCCTTGGTGGGGCAGCTACAGCGTGCTCATCTGGAAGTGTGCGCAGGGCCGCAGACTCTGGCCTTTGAAGGGTGTACACCTTCCTTTCTCTTCACTCAGAGACAAGAACATTGTGTACATAATATGCGTATGTGAGTGTGAGTATCACCAAATTATCATGGCAGTAACAGCGAGAAATGATAACAATGCGTCATTCATTACAATCATTCATTAAAAACTGTGAACGCTTTGTGAAAGTCAGTAGCAGAGTGTGAGGTATGTCTTTCATAGCTTGTGTGTACAATAATGGGTGAAAATGTCACCCCGTAATGTAAGTGTTAAGAAAAGATCACAGTGAGTGAGTCTAAGGGCTGTATATTTACTTGTGGGTGTGGAGTGGAATAATCTGATTGACTGAGGTACCTAGATTGACAGTGAGTCGGACCCGCCCTCCATCCAGCTCCAGTCGGAGTGTGTCTGCAGAGTTGCGGGAAGTGGTTGCCATGAGAACACCATAGGCGCGCTGGGAGCGGAAGCGGAGAGACACATCCTCCGCCTCAGTGTGCATCACCATCGGCAGCTTGATCTTCATGAACTTACTGCCATCATAACTGAGGATAGTGGCCTCTGAGAGGGGGAGAGGGAGAGGAAGAATGAGGTAGAAAGTGGTTAGATCTCTGATATGCATTTTTATACAACAGGCACAAACTCAGCTTTGTACACAACTGATAAGATTTTCATTCATTCACAAAGTCTTTATTAACTTACGATCTAGCAGTTCAGTAACAGTGCAAAATCAGTTGCTGCGAGCACCTACAAGGGCCTTTTAAAACAGGTCGAAATTGTGTTCATATAATGCTTTTGGGCCTGCTAATGTTTGCTGAGATATGTATGTCTACAATATTTCTGGAACAGAGGCACTGTTTTTTTCTAAATTCCCCAATTCGAGTGGCCTAATGGCATGCTGTTTATATTTAGCAGAATTGTAGGCTATGGTAATAAACAACCATAATAACATAGCAAGTGACTGATGGCTGCAATACAGCTTTAAGATTGAGGCTTCTGGCCCAAAGGCCCCAAAAAAATCACAAACCGAATAAAATGGTTGGGATCTAAAATTAATATTTTATTCAAAATCAATTATAAAAAAGCTACTTAACAAAAAATAGAAACAGACTGGTTTTAATTCTGGTTGTAGTTTATGTGAAATATATACACATATATGGCCACATACATCAGTTTTAGTAATTTCAATATAGATGTGTCACATTTTCACAAAGGTGAAAGTTGACATTCATATGTTTTATTATTTGAGCTAAGAACAAAACCTATCCACACTCAACAGTAGAAAGGTGCAAACTATTGAGTGGTCATGAACCTGATTTTTCTGAAATGCAATAAAAAACTTTGATGAGGACTTTGGTGAACGGGACCAATGTGGATATAGTAATATAGTAACATATAACAATTGTTATGTCATACCATTCACTGCACATATTTTGGATTCATTGTTTCTGTGATGTCACAAGAAGCAACTTATTTACATACATCCACCTATACAGGCTACAGCTGTTTAGCTCTGCCTATTCATATTGATGTTCTAATGAGTGTTTCACATTTGAGTGTTTTTCTGATGTAATGCTAACAGCCAATCAGAACAGAGCTCAGTTATCTTATAACTTTTTTTTAAAGGCACAGTAACAAAAACACCCTGCTTTATAGACAGGTAATGGGTGGTTGGAAAATGGTCATACCATTTATGATGTCACACAAACGGAAATGTAAGTCGTTGTGTGATGTGAAATCACTGTAAAACACAGTCCTGCATGGCTTGTTCCTTTAATACATTTTTTAAATATTTCGCTGATATGATGAGCGGATGATTTGGGCCCCTAAAACGCCTGTATGCCTGTACTTGCAGACTGCTGAGTTAGATGGTACTATAAAGTGCTGTGAAGAGGAAATAAAGCTGAAGGTAGTTCGAGGCTAAATGTGGTGAAGGCAGCCATTTGCCATTCATCATAAACTCCAAGGTTCATGGAGACAGATGAGTGACAGGTTACCACAGCCTTTTACAATCAGACATAGCGGTTCTCCTTAGCACTGCACAACCACATACACAACAGCTCTCAGCCAAACCAAGTGCATGAACCTCATAACAGACCACGTTACAAGCTGTGTCCCATTAGCTTCTTTCCATATGAAGTATAATTTATGAACTCAATCACTGATAATATATTCCGGCTGCTGTGTGGCAGGGCTTGGCTTTAGAGACGCAGTTTACGGCCGCAGCTTCTTCTCCATTTCTCTAATCTGTTTCTTCATGTGGCAATCACTTTATTGGCCAATTCAATTTAGTGGCTGGATCTAAAGCCATTGCGCTTCCTATGGAAGATAGAAGAGGGCTCAAAAGCGGCAGTCATAATCTTACTGGCCGACTGATAGAGAGCCACAGACCAGACGGAGAGGGCGAGGAAAAGATATAGAAAGCTAAAGCCGTATCAGTGCTGAGCCATGGCCCAGAGAAAAAGAGAGAGACAGGAAAAGTGTCTGCATGGGGCTAAGTAGGAAATCTGCACTGTTCACAAATCCACTGAACCCAATGGTCTTACTCAAGCACATCTGTCCCACTGCAAACACTGGCCAGTGAGAACAGCTCAGCATCTGGCACGAGAATGACTATGAAAATACATACTACAGTGGAGGAGCTCCAGTGGCTGCAGGCTAGCAGCAATTAGACTGGTCTCCTTTACACACACGCACGCATGCACGCACACACACAAAACACCACGCCGCAGTTATTGTAATTCCTGTGACTGTCTCGTCTCGCCATCTCCTCTTCCTACTAGAAGGTAACCAAGTCTAAGAGTGAGAGGGGGAGGCAGCTGAGCCGGCGGAAAACAAGAGGAAGGACAGAAGAACAAGCATGGCGGCACGAATACTAATAAGCACAGGGGAGAGCATTCAGCCCCTAAGGAGAAATATGGCCGTGTGTGCATGCATTTGAGCGTGCGCTTGTGTATGTCCTCACCTAAGGCTGTCATATTGTACTAGTCTTTCGACCATTACTAAAAACTGACTTTTTCAACAAGCTCTGTTTTACAGCAGCAGGTGATGTTCGACTATTTTAAGAAGGACCGGGTTCCTGTCTTTGGATTTTGTGTTATGTGTGTCCTCACCTGAGGCTATGACCAAGTTAAGTCTTACTAACAAGGACGCATAGCGTCACTAATGTAAAGCACCAAAAGTTACTACAGTGCTAACAGTACACCCTTTTTGAAGAATCTTCTGTTTGCTAAATGTGAGTGAGTGAGTGATAAATCCAGGTCCACAAGGTGCTTAGCATCTATAAACTGATTCATTGATAATCCAGACTTTTTATTTGATATTAACATCCATCTTGTGTAATCTGATCTTGTATCGCTGTTTACACCTGGCATATTAATGAGTTTTGTGTCTCCAGTGACCTCTTGTGATCTGATTTTGTGATCGGATCGTATAAATTAGATAAGTACATACAAGTAAGTTAGCATGCACATATGCAGCAACATACAACTAAGGCTCATTTATGTGAATTGTTAAATATGGATATGGATTTAATTTATTATTACAACCTTGTATGTCATTGCAATGTTTTGTCTTTGTTAAAAACTTTGACTCTGGTCTGCCCTCTAGTAGATGTGCTGCCCTCTGCCTTAGCTGAGCTGAAAGTGCTACACAGCTGAAGTGCTACACAGACCAGTGAGTCAACTTTTTGTCATTTAACACCTCCAAAGGTGGTCTTAGTGATTGGATTACCATGCACACTTTGTCTTTCTGTGTCTTACAGTAATGTTCACCCTAGAATGTGACTTAAAATGCAGGACTGAATACGGAACTGCATACTCTATCATAGAGCTGCTATGTTTTGTATGAGTGAACACAGTCCTGCTCTATAGCCCCCCTTTCTCTGACCCCCACAGTGAGTTCCCTCTTCTCGGTCACACCTGAGCTTCCATGATGGAGCGAATCACAGAGCGGAGCCCCTGCTGCGCCCTTTAACCCCAGAACCCAATCTTCGGCCCTCCCTACTGGGCATAGTTGTAGGATGGCCAAACCCCGAAAAACACTGACAGCTTGACAAACGAGCCGCCCCCCTCTCATCTACAGACGAGTGGTCTCATGCCAGGAGAGGTGATAATGAAAGGAGTGAGATGGCCAGTGGTTCGAATAGACCCTCATTCTACAATGCCCCCCCTCCAAAAAAAAAGGCACTGTGTGTGAAGTCACGCAGCAGGGGAGTGTAGTGCAGCAGCTTCTGAGCTGCCTGACAGCCAACACATTACATCCAATCATGGCATGATGGAGTGGCAGTGGTCTGAGCCACAGACAGGCTGGAATGAGACAAAATGCTTGGAAAACAGCACACACACTGAAGAGTGAATAGTTGGGGCTGGTGTGGGGGTGGGGCTAGGGCTGGGGGTGGATTGTTGATTGGTGAAGAAGTGGGATGTGCGATATGGGAATTATCTCCTAACTCTATTCGCTGACGCAGTTTCATTTTTCCCTCACCACAAAAACAGCCTTTCCTAAATTAAAGACTAGTCTCGCCACAGTTACATCCTAAAAAAATGAAAAGAAGCACGAGCAGAAAAAAGGGTCCACACAGCCGCTGTCCTAGTTCCTAACACTTGAAGAAGAGAGGAAGCGACAGAAATGGAGGGCTGCAGGTAGAAAAGAGCGTACATAGCTGATCACTCTCTCCATCTGCCCCTCCATCTGTTGTTACTTTCATTTACCACTTGCTCTTGTCCAAGACTCCTCCTCTGAAGAGAAGGATCAAACCAACACACGCAACAGAGGCGCACACATATGTACGCTCACACAGTGGTGTGAATACATAGGCATCCTCATACACAGGGATGGGTTACTGAACGGAGTACCAGGGCCAGTGACCTGGGGTCAAGGCCTACAGTGGCTAAAATACTTGCAAAGGCTGTGTGAATATAAGATAAACAAATACAGTTTGAATACGTACAAATGACCATATAAATGAGTTATTTATTTCCAGGCCTGTTTTCAGTGGTGAGGGGTTTCTCCTAAGGCTTTTGTGTGCAGGCGCCTTAAAAGATCATGACCTTGCACAAACACACTGGCAAACTTTCTCTTTTTTTCTCATCCTGTCATTCTCTCTTATACACGCAAACACCTGACATGGCTGTATCCAGCCACACACTCAGAAGATTTCCATAGCAGTTAGCATGGCTGTAAAGCAGGGATGACACACACTTAGAGTAAGGTGTGTGTGTGTGAAGGGTGACGCCACACACACTGGCACTTCATCCTCCCCCTGCTGAGCCCAGCACAATCCACCAGCACACTGCAGCACTGAGCGCCTCTCGCCATGGGGATTAGGGAAATGTATGTTCAACAATCATGATAAACAGGATGAGTTGGCTCTGAGGCATCATACATAATTCACAAACGCTCATGGTGCGTTCCACACATTCCACTGGAACCTTTCGCCGTAAACGAGTATTAAAATTTTTTGCCCCCGCACGCAACACAATACCTCGTGAAGTCTAAGAGTGGGGGTGCGAGTATGATGAAACAAACACTGACTTGTGAATCAACATGGACGACCTGCCAACGGTGCAATCAACCAGGTGTAGCGGAAAGAAATAAAAGAAGCTCCTATTACTGCCAGGCTGCATGACATCCCACTGCACCCTGACTGAACGCACTGACTGCTTTAGGGGACAGTTCTGCTAACTAGCTCAGACAGGGGAAGGAAAGAAAAAGCAAAGCTGGGCTCGCTCACTGGATTACTGTATTTACATGCAGCAGCTTGTGCAGGACTTTATATTTAGTGGCTCTGTTTTAGCCACTAAGACTTATTAGTCTTACTATTAGAGTTATTAGTCTTACTATTAGAGAGTTATTAGAGAGTTACTAGTCTTACTATTAGAGTTATTAGTTTTACTATTAGAGGTACTAGTCTTACTATTAGAGTTATTAGTCTTACTATTAGAGAGTTATTAGAGAGTTACTAGTCTTACTATTAGAGTTATTAGTCATACTATTAGAGAGTTATTAGAGAGTTACTAGTCTTACTATTAGAGTTATTAGTTTTACTATTAGAGGTACTAGTCTTACTATTAGAGTTATTAGTCTTACTATTAGAGAGTTATTAGAGAGTTACTAGTCTTACTATTAGAGTTATTAGTCATACTATTAGAGAGTTATTAGAGAGTTACTAGTCTTACTATTAGAGTTATTAGTCATACTATTAGAGAGTTATTAGAGAGTTACTAGTCTTATTATTAGAGTTATTAGTCTTACTATTAGAGAGTTATTAGAGAGTTATTAGTCGTACTATTAGAGAGTTATTAGAGAGTTACTAGTCTTACTATTAGAGTTATTAGTTTTACTATTAGAGGTACTAGTCTTACTATTAGAGTTATTAGTCTTACTATTAGAGAGTTATTAGAGAGTTACTAGTCTTACTATTAGAGTTATTAGTCATACTATTAGAGAGTTATTAGAGAGTTACTAGTCTTACTATTAGAGTTATTAGTCTTACTATTAGAGAGTTATTAGAGAGTTATTAGTCGTACTATTAGAGAGTTATTAGAGAGTTATTAGTCTTACTATTAGAGAGTTATTAGAGAGTTACTAGTCTTACTATTAGAGTTATTAGTCTTACTATTAGAGAGTTATTAGAGAGTTACTAGTCTTACTATTAGAGAGTTATTAGTCTTACTATTAGAGAGTTATTAGAGTTATTAGTCTTACTATTAGAGAGTTATTAGAGTTATTAGTCTTACTATTTTTGCATACTATTCTGACTATAGTCTTACTAGTCTTGCTTGGAAAATCGAGCTGTGTGTATAATATGATACAGAGAGAAGTTGCATGAAATGGTTTACTTAAGTGAAGTACAAGAGAGCAGCTTAAGTTGCCTGCTGATGTCTGAACAATTCCAACACAATTTAAAACTTAAATATTGTTATAACATAATTTCATAGCCTGCTCCAATAACATTTCACAGTCACTTTCACTTTATTAATTCTCCATTAGAAGCCCTCAGTTCCAGTGAAGGTGCTCATTGTTTTTACCACAGCTGCCACATTGGGTGACTTTGTAAGGCTGATGAACTCCCCCTCTTGTCTACCCCCGCTTGTCCTCTTTTGCTCTCTCTGTTCGGGAAAAATAAACAGCTCCATTTTGCCAGTTAAGTAGCAGTGGTATGCAAGTGTGGACAGAGTTGGCAACACCCACGGGAGTGACACTGCACCATTTCTCAAGCCTGCACCATCACTCAAACCCGCGCCATCCAACCCATTAACGCCCATCTTCACACCAGTGGCAGCAAAGTCACTGATCTTTGTGGAGCTAATTGGCCAGATCATTTCCATAATTCCTGTGTGTAGTTCCAACAATGCGAGCATAATTGATTGCATTTTCCTGAAGCAGCCGAGATGCCGCTGCAGGGGGATTACTGTGTCCAGACAACTGCCACATGCTTAAGGAAAACACACGGCCATTAAACAATTAGCCGGAGTCCAAGCACTTGACAGGGACGCCTCTGACGGACAGCGATATTTAGCTCTACAACACATACAGAGGGAGAGTTTAGTGGGTCTTTCTCCCTCTCTCTCTCTCTCTCTCTCTCTCTCTCTCTCTCTCTCCCTCTCCCTCTCCCTCTCCCTCTCCCTCTCCCTCTCTCTCCCTCTCTCTCTCTCTCTCTCTCTCTCTCTCTCTCCCTCTCTCTCTCTCTCTCTCTCTCTCTCTCTCTCCCTCTCCCTCTCCCTCTCCCTCTCTCTCTCTCTCTCCCTCTCTCTCTCTCCCTCTCTCTCTTCCTCTCCCTCTCTCTCTCTCTCTCTCTCTCTCTCTCTCTCTCCCCCTCTCTCTCTCTCTCCCTCTCTCTCTCTCCCTCTCTCTCTCTCCCCCTCTCTCTCTCTCTCCCCCTCTCTCCCTCTCTCTCCCTCTCTCTCTTCCTCTCTCCCCCCCTCCTCTCTCTCCCTCTCTCTCCCTCTCTCTCCCTCTCTCTCCCTCTCTCTCTCCCTCTCTCTCCCCCTCTCTCTCTCCCTCTCATAAAGCTATCACTGTTTCTCACTCTCATTGTCCTGTTTTGCATGGAGCACTGGACAGGCAACTATGGCTGCTGTCATTCATCTGGAAAAACAACAGCATTGAAATTCCACAGAGAAAGGGAGATGAAAAGCAAAAATATAATGCACGCTCGAGTGCCTCTCTCTGAAGATAACATGGATTTAGGAAGAAACACAATTACCAGGGTAGTAGCGTCAGCTGGGTTTACTGTCAAGGCCAGGATGATGGAGAGGCTGCAAAGACTGAATGAAGACCCACACCTTCCCTTCATATTCTAATCACCATCCTCAGAAGATCCAGCCAGTCACAAAGCTCCCCAGCACAATTTCGTCATACATCTGAAGCTACACGCAGCAGCAGGCCTCATATACCCAGAGAGCAGTTCGTACACGCATGGGAGCTGGAGAAATAATGGACTCCTTATCCAGAATGTCCTTCATGCTGAATGAATCAAGATAATAGACAAAGTCATTTCCTGAATGAATAAAAATGTCTTTGTCCACCATGAGTTGCATGGAGGAGTGATGATGACTGTTCATCATTCACAAGTCCTAAATAGCATCACGAGCTTGGCTTTCAGAGCGAGTCAGAAAACTTACTTTAAAGATCATATTAGGTCAGGGGGGCAATTAATCACTTGTAGGGGTGGGGCAATTCCAATACGCTTGGCAAAAATCAAATGTGGAAAGTTACAGCCTCTATTCTTGAGACAAGGAGACTTTGTTTAGATGTGATGGAAAGACTGAAGCAGACTGCACACATCTATAAGCTAGCACCTCTATTTAGATTCTTGTTTCATGGCATCCCATATATTTTTTTTTATTGTCAGCAATGAAAGGTACAGATAGAGAGCAGAGGTAGAACAGAAGGATGGGGAGAGCTGGTTTGGTTTACTTTTGTTCTGTAATATGGCAATGAAGTGCTGTTTGAATAACGCAAAGTAAAATGTCAAAAAAAAAAAATCACAAGAGAAAAATGTAATTTGAAACAGAGTGTCAATAAAGCTGTATCACTGATACGACTCTGGCTTGTTTGATGGTTTTATTAGTTTCTGAATAAAAGGTCTCAGATTTCAGATTTCACAGCATCAGTATTATTAGAAGGATTAGAACAGGGATGCAGGACGTAGGGATGCTGAGTGTGAGGCAGCACAGATTTCAGAACTAGTTAACTGCAACTGCTAAAATGATTTAGAAAAATAACTTAACTGGACTTAATTAAAATGTGATAAAAATGTAAATCGGGTGCTTTTAGAGTGGAGCTTGTGGATCTGTGTTTTATTCATATACAGCATATTTTCAGAACCTGCAGTAACTGCCCTGTTTACAACACAGTGAGTTAATCACAACTCCTGGCTGATATGGGGGCATGTCACTAAAGCACACCCAGCTTGAGGCGCAAGCATGGAAAGTGTCTGCAGAGCTTTTGGCCATGAGCCCCCTCGCAGCCTAATATGCTGGCTACTTTGAAGGGAATGCTGTATTCAGCTTGTAGACTTCAGTCAGTGTCTGTCTCTCATCCACTTTCTCTTCTCCCCCTCATCACTTATGCTGCTTATCATCAGCTGTAGCTACAAACTACCAAGAAACAATTTTGGGGATGCTGAAAGACATGGTGTAATAGGATGATAAGTATAATACATGTATTTATATATTAACTAAATATTTTATGCTATGTCATGTTGCACATGTAGACTGTGTGTATCTTCATTCTTAACTGAAGTACCTGTATTGTCTTATACCTGAACAGCTGTTCTAATACACAATCTAAAACAGTTTTGCAGGCCCATTTGTAACCTACAACCCTGAACATCTTTACACTTTACACAACTTTTTAGCAACTACAATAAATTGTTCAGTACCTACTACAGTACTAATCCACAAATAATGCAGTTATGAGAGTGAGGAACTAAAGCGTGAACCCTCAATTCAACCTCCAAGGTTTAATTGCAGTTTGAAGTGAGGAACAAAGCGTGAACCTAGTACTGGGAAAGTTTATCAAGGTTAACAGCAATGTAGAAAGCGCAAAAAGTGCTTCTTGGTTAAGACCAACAACAGAGCAAGTAATACGTTTGTGAGCCGGTGATGACTGACCTCTTTCGCAGGATCGGCCCAGGTAACCTGTCCCGGAGCAGTCGCACACAAAACGGTTCCATCCCTCTCTGCAGGAGCCACTGTTAAGACAGGGATTGCTTATACACTGTTTGGGATGTTCTTTGGAGCAGGACGGCTTCACACCCACAGCCCTTTGTGCCTCAGCAATGCGACGGATGTCTTTACTCTGGCCATCCATGAACAGGTCCCGCACACAGCCCACATAGCCATAGTTCAGCAGGGCTGTCCACACCTCGGTGGGGAAGACCAGACCAGCACGATCCTCGGGAAGACCGCCCAGGTACAGAGTGTCATCCAGGTCCAGAATCTCACTCTCCCCAGGAGCATTGTAAGGCGTGCGCACTGAGTTGACTGAGATGGTCCCTAAAAATGGAAAAAAATATCAGATAAAATCAGAAATGTTGAAGTTCAGAGGTACAAATAAAGCAACTGATACATAAACGGAATGCAAATGTAATGTTTGATGACACTCTGGTGTCCTCAGTTTCAGTTAAACGCTTACTTAGAACTGTTTTAGAGTGCCCTGGGTGAAACTGATTTTTTTTTTTTTGTTTCTGTGGTGTTTATCTGCACAAGCTCATCTTTGTGGAAAAATATAAAGTGATTTTACAGTGGGGCACATCACTTTTCCACTGTCATCCCTAATTGCTTGCAAGCACATCAACACATTGACTGTAGATGACTCTTAATCTTACTTTAAGTCAATAAAGATTATATAAAGCCTGAACAGCTGCAACCAATGTTATTCTTAAATCATGGTTTGAGCTTTCAGATCTACTTAAAAACATAGTGTTATTAGAGCATCCAACAGCAAGGCTTAACAAAGGCAAATCTAGAACAATTAGTGACTGGACAGATGTCTCTGAAAGTCTTCTAACTCAGCTGAAACTACAAATAAAGAAGCAGCAAGCAATATAAATATCTTGTAGTGCGTTTGAATGGCTGGTATAATCACCATTAGAAAGCAATAGGCATTATGTTATGTGTATACACACTCCATGATCACAATGCATGGCATCTATTATTTTCTGCCCTGGACTGAGTACAGAAAGACAAAGCCTTACACTGTAGAATCTGTACTTAAGAGAAGCTGACGTTTTATGTCCTCTATTCCAGTGATTCCTCTGAATTTCTATTACAAGTGAATAAAACTGAATAAAGGTTGTGGATATGTTACCCATTTTTCTCCATGGGCCCTCCTATAGTTCTAGCTGTTCTGCAGGTAAGCTTGAATTTTAGCTTGACACCCTTGTTTTTAATACCACTCGTGCTGGAACAGAGGTTAATACAACTGATAACGATCTGCCTTCAAGGGAGTGCCCTTCATTGACTCTAATGATGTTAAACCACTTTCATGGGCTCCAAATCAGCCTCTTTGTTTTATTGGAGACGCCCCACAAACAACCATTTAAATCCATAGAGCAATTCTGCATTTTTCTCCCTCATTTTCCTCCATTTCATGCTGACATTATTCACGCCTTAAAGGCAGTGACAAAAGAAAAGCCATTACTCGCGCGATGAGACCACGCAGTCAGGGAGTGGCACAAAGAGCTAGCCTGCGCTCCTCATCTTGTTTATTAGTGTCCAACAGCCCAGACTCAATAAAAACACCATTGTAATCTACAAGATGAGTGATATTGGCCATTCGCAGCAGGGCTGCCTTGCTCTGTGGCAGAAAGCAGCCTACTTAACCAGGGCCAAATTAGTGTGGCTGTAAGCAAATGAGGTGCAGGCAGCAGGAGGGGAGGGGGAAAAAGCTGTTTTATCGCTGTTTGTTGTGCGACATGCTAAGTCACATCTGAGAACAGTAATCCAAGCTTTACTGTCGGACCTGGCGGCTGCTTTCAGATGTGCGGAACAGACTTTCAATCTTTTCTCTCCGTTTACTCGAAGATTTACACGTTTAATTTGAAATAAATTCTGTAAGCTGAATGCAGTAAAAAGCAACAGACAGAAAAGGCTGATAAAGTTGGCAGAGTTATCAAGAGAGTGTGTGCCTGTGTGAGAGGGTCCAGTGGGTGATGGATTTGTGCATGGATCTGGGGTTTATTTTCAGCATCAATGGCCATTGCGGGCATTTAATGACTGACCAGAGTTCAAATCCGTCTTATTTTCAGGCCTGTAGTACAGGGCTCTGAGGTCTTCCTTAGATTTTAGCTTAAATGCACCTCCGGCATATATACATACCCCCGGCACTGGAAACCCTCTCCTGCAGATTAAATATGATTCCACAGGCTCATTAAGGCCATGCTGAGGAGGAGTCATTATTCACAGGCACACAGAAGAGAGAAACACATCTGAACATCTGAACAGTCACACACCATAGCACAGAAAGCTGTAATTACACTCAAGGTAATTCCGGCCCTGTCACCCGTCTCAAGTTTTAAGCGTATATGCAGAATAAAATGTTAGCTGAACTCTGTTTTAAATAACACGCTTCAGACATAAATAGATGTCTTCAGGATCAAGGCAGGGGTTCAAATATGGAATTGAAGGAAATTAAATGAATTTCTTTTTATGTGCTTAGCTTATATGCAGATTTATTAAACTGTTAACAAACTGTCTGATGAGACTGATAAAGCAACAAAAAGCATCCAGACCCAGAATTACGGAATGATCTGTTTAAACTTAATTCAGAAAAGCTAAAAGTACACATTAGAACTTAGTTCATCATTTACTATAACACTCCCAAACCCCTTACCCATAGATTTTCCAAGGGCCATCTTTTAATCTCTTTCTACCTCCTTCTCTGTGACGTGCACACAAGTGCACACCATCTTGTCCGGTGTGTCGGACTTGGCGACTGTAGCCCTAAACGGCAGCCAAACACCTCCCTCGGGTCATCAGTAATGAGCAATGCTCCATCATTCTGCCTCCGATTCTCAGTGCTCACTGATTACGCAGCACGCTACTACCTTATGGTGGGCCTGCCTCTATCCTCTCCCACAACACATACACACACATATGAGAAAGCATGTACACCAAAGTCTGTCATCACCAGCATTTACCCACGCACACGCCTATTAAAAAACTGTCATATCCTTCACTTATTTAAATAGCAGTGAATATGGAAGTACAGGGTATTCAATTTTCAGAGTCAGGAAAGAAGGCAAAAACTGTATATATAATTATGAGATACAATTTCATTCTTTCAGACTAAGTACCCTTTGTCTCTATTACAGCTTCTGTTCTATCTTTTGATAGAAATTTGCAGGAATGTGCAGCCTTAGAAGTTTGTAAAGTTGCAATCATTTTGCACAGCACTGTACACCCATACATATTAGAGGTGACAAAAATGATGATTTATGAAATATCTCCATACTACGTTTTATGCTACTCTTTTAATTCTTAACAAACACAATTGCTTTTAAAAAGCTTGCATGCGAATATTGGGGCAGACAATGGTTTGTGTTTTGTAGTATTTAAACCTTTTACCGTTATATAGTAGTGCTGTAATCTATCTCCATTAGACTCTTCCACTCAACTATAAGTGAATACCCTTAATGTTAGCATTAGCAAATGTATGCACATGGTGGTACGTTTACATACTGTCATATTCCTAAACAACTTCTGAATTGCTATTACATGGTAACCACTGTATCATGATACATATTGTATTACCAGGTTCCTGCCAACATACAATCTTAATACATATGCACTTGAGCTGATCCATACGTAAATACATGACCACATGTACACATACACATTATGTGCATGTATGAGGAAACGGTCTTTGTGTAAATGTAGGCAGCCAGTTCACCCAGGCTGCAGAGTGACGCATCACAGCTCATTCCGTTTGGCACAGAGGGAAGGTCCCATCTGTCAGTGGTGTTTCAGATTCCCATGGCCTGCCAATATCACAACGGATTTTTCCCTCTCCCCTCAGCCTCAGACTGTGTCCAAACTCACCATGGCGGCGATGCAACACTGTATTAGGGAGCTTATGGTAATCTCATTTTAAAGATGTGATGGAACAGGGCTTCATAGATCTATGTAACTATGTAGTTTGGCTGGGAGAAAAAATAGCTATTTAAATGAAAGAGAAAACACCTTAACTCTCTCAAGCGAGCCAGATTAAATCCCAATTGAATACTGCATTACTGCAAAACCAAAATACCACTCTTGCTTTAGAAATCTGATTTCATAATTGCTCTGTGAGCCATTTAATTTTCTCCACATAATTCTCCCTCGCTGTGCATGTCAGAGCTAATGTAGGTGACCTGCATTTCTATTTCCGGAGAAAGAATGAGAGAGAGAGCTTGAGGGGGAAGAAGGAGAGTTTTGCACCGAGGCAATAACCACAGATCAATAAGGACTTTTTTTTCGCTCTTTCCAAACTTTGGCAGAGGGAAGGAGAGAGGAGCAGAGGCCACTCTCCAGACTTCAGGCAAAGCACCGCTGATGGAGGGAAGTGGAGGAGGGAGGAATAGGGGGGGAAGAGAAGAGGGATGAAATGTCTTTACTGGGCAGCGCTGATCACTAACTCGCTTGCTCCTCTGGGAAACCGACTTCTGGTTTCCATGGCAACTCTGGCAGAGAAGACGGTGGAAGAAAGGAGGAGGAAGACAGGTAGGACTAGGGGCCTGTTCATATTTAAATCTCAACCTGACAGCGCACCCCTTTAGGCACAGTTATGACTGTGTTCAGGCAGGCGTAAAAGAACAGCACATTCGACTTTACGTCAACATTACCACAAACGTCCCAACACCCCAGCACTAAATGTGTACTTAAAAGCACAATGAGTGGAATTTACCGTAGAAATTTGGACAGTATATATCTGAGAGAAATTAATATTGCATAACTATAAAACATAACTAGAAAATGGGCAACGAAGCCATTAAGGAGCTAAGGAAATGTCCCTTTCCTTATTCATTTATTTATGTTCAACCTGACACTAATTTGACACAGTGTCAAATCAAGCTGTCAATCATGCAACTAGCCATGAGCAAAGCTCAAGAATATATAGCATGGTGTATTCTCAATAAATCAAAATTTTGCAAACAACAGCAATAAGAAGAAATCTGATCTTTTACCTGATCTTCCATCTCTTTGGAAATCAACATGGTACCATTCTCCATCATTGACCTTCTTGTTGACAGCCCTGGTCTTGATTGTACCTGAACCCATGTCCAGAAGAAGGTAGAGGTGACCATCCAACATCTCAATGGCAAAAAAGTCCACTTTCATGGTTTTTGGGCCCTTGGGATCTTTCTGTTGTTGCTGCTTGGGCTTGCCATGGCTGAAAAGGAGAAGGCCATTGGGCTCGGTGGTGCGGAAGTCGAAGGAGATGGAACCAGCTTTCTTTGCTGTCCACTTGTTGAGTGTGACAAAGGATTCGGGGGTCTCGAAGGTGACTGGGTCCAGGGTGGCCACGTTCTCACACTTAAAAGCCACCATTCCACTAACTTTCATCTTGGGATCACCCTGTTTGGCCAGACGGGACAGTTCCAACCGCACGTCATTGTTCTTGTACACAACCTTTAAAAAAAAGACATACAAGCCAATGAAAAACCAACAGAGGCTGTAAAGGACCACCAGCCTTATCTACCTAATGTCAACCTGATGGTGCATGGAATGAGGTTGAAACCAGTAGGGATATCTTGAAGAAAATCAGTAGAGGTCCCTGTACTTTGCATAATGTCTGTATTGATGATGTGTCATGCTGTGTTTGACTGCATGAAATCTGGTCCGTATGATTTTTTTCCCATTCATTTCAAAAGCGACTCTCCCTAGTAGTCATGCTGTGTTTTTGTCTAGCTTCTTGGCACCAAGCTTTTTTCCCCCCCTGCCTCCTCCACATGGCTGAAATGCTGTGATTTAGACCGAGCAACAGACTGTGAAGTGTTCAATATCACCCTCTTTTAATTCAGTTTCGATTTCATTTGAGCACTTGCCAGGAAAGAGATAATGGAATGCGGATGCAATAAAAGGATATTGATGATGCTTCAGAAATGCCAATCACATGGCCAGGCACTAGAGCTGTTCCAGCAATTAACGAGCTGCAGTTTTTTTTATTTTTTCGCCCTCTCCCACCTGTTCACTTAGTGGGCTTCATAAAGTCATGTGGGGGAAAACACTACCTATCTGTAATAAAGCACTCTGCGACATGGCCTCCGGAATACAGTCTATTACAGGGGAGGGGTCGGGGCAAGGACAGCAGGTGGACGATGCCACATCTGTCTGTGTGACTCGGACCAGACTATCAGCATGCGCTGACCAAAGGCCCTGAGGACAGGCAGATTAAAACAAACCCTCTAATGATGGATGAGTTTCTGTTCTAAACGCCTGAATTAGTCAACCATGGACCTCATAACAACATAGAAAGCAAACTCTATAAAACCTGGTTGAACACTGGTTGTATACTATACAGTATATGCATGCCTATAACAATACCCTTCAGGAAGTAACTGTGGTGGTTATGGATGGTCATCATAATTATTTAGATGTGGTGTGAATGAGGAGAAAAGAGGATGAATTTAGAAAGCTTGACTTCTTGGCAGAGGACACAGGATTACCACATGTTTGTTTTCACAGGTCTAAGACCTTGGGTAGACCTCCTAATCTGTGGAAATGATAGTATTACAGCATGGCCAAGGGAGGGATTACATATGAAGGTGTGAAGCGGGGGTTACTCATGGCGCAAGACAATTGCTGGCACATGAGCTGCACTTTCATGCTCTGACAAACAAACTGATTGATTTCTTGTGCCTTGCGTTTGAGATGAAGGCTTTGGCTTCAAAGAGCTTTTAGTGAGCCCACGTCACAACACCCAGTACATCCTCTGCTCTGTCAATATGATGATGCACAGCTGAGCTGTACCAAAAGCCATGTATTTGATCTCTACAAGGAGCCAACAAGCAAACCTTGTTTCATTACCTTCAGAAACCTTGAAACTGTCTGCCTGCATATCGTCTTCCTAGGATAGTTTCCTTTTCACCTTCACGTTTGGAAGCATTCGCCAAAAAATGTATTTGAACTCTTAATTACTGTGGCTAATCTTGTCATTGCTCTTATGTGCACAACATCATTAAACTACTAGTATTACAGCCATATAATACATTCACATTGAGTACCTTCATTCTCTTGTTGTCCTGGATTTCAATCTGTACAGTTGGTTCAGCACATGAGTTGCTGCATTGTTTCACACACCTCTCACTTTCTAGTGTTAGCATTTTGTTTTACACCAAAAGTGTCCCAAAAAAGAGAAAATTAACACTCATCAAACTTCACTTCCTATGCCAAGAAATGCTGGATGTAAGAACTTCTGTGTAAGCTTTGTCCTGATACTTTTTCTGTGACATTATTTACAGAATATTTTTTTTTTTACTTTTACTTATCCCACTCAAATAACAATAGGCCTCATTCATAAATCTCGGTAATTAGTAAACACTGGTCTATATAGGAATCTTTGTGAAAACTGCCTAAGGTGTCCTTTTCTAAGAATGATTGGTATATGAGGCCCAATGCTTCTACACATGGGTTTTGAGCGCTCTTCCTTCCTCTGCCTATAACCAGAGTTCATCCATAAGCAGAGCTGAAAGGGCATTCTGGCCTAAAACTAGCATTTATAAGGTACAAGCCAAAATTATGTTTTATTCTACACCTCAGCATTGCATTCCTACACACACACATTTATACACGTATATACATGTCGTCACTGTCCAAAGAAAAGCTTGTATCTCCCCTTTTTGGCTATTTCTACTTTTATGCATCACTTGACCAGACCACACACTGTATCGTTTACATTGTGTGAAACTTTCATGATGAATGAAAAGGTGTTCCGTTGACTTACATTTACATGAAAATAGGTTTTTACTTTCTTCCGTAAAGTCGCCATTTTGGAGTTGGTATGTTCTTGTTTGATTTTGGACAGTGACGATATATATAGAACACTCCAGTCGATAAGAAAAATACATCGCTGAGGATGGCCAGACCACTGGCTCTGATTAAAATGCTGAAAATGTTTGGTAGATTACTACAAGAAGAAGCACTGCCCTTTTCTATTTACTGCAAATGAAAATGGCTACAATCCCATATGGCATGGAACAGAATGTCTGTCTGTATTGTTACTTTTCAGTTCGTGGAAAGCACAGCTCAGAGAGATTTCACCACATAACATCAAACCCCCTTTGGATTCAGAAAGAACAACATTCAAGTGCTCAGTAGAATGTCTAACATAGCAGTCGTACTTTTCAAACAGTCAGGCCAGACCTCCACCCCTGAGGGCTAAAAATAAACTAAAACGAAAGTGAGAAAGCCACGTAATATGGAGATACGAGAATGACATCAGCAGTCTGGTGTATAGATTCACAGATGAGGGTATTTCTCTAATAAAACCCAATCACAGTGAACGCTCTCCAACGGGTTTCCATGCACAGTGGATGTTTTTCCACTAATAGAAAGCTTATTAGTCAGACCTTTCACTTTCTCAGTCTGAAAGGTTATTTATCCTATTTGTCATGCTCTTGTTTATTTGTTATTGCTGCTGCTGTTGACGATCTGTGACCTATTTTCAAATTAACAGTCTTCAGAAGTGAAGCAACCTCATCAGCAATATTAATTAGTGAATGCATTTCAGCTGTGCTGTGTGTCGGTTAGAGGCAGCTTGTGGGCCCGAGCTGAAAAAGCAACGCAGACCGATAAATAATTCTCTCAGTTGTTGATGTATGTGCTTGGAGCTTCACAGGCCATAGAAAGTGACGTAACGGCAACATGTGCAGGGACACCTCCTAGGGGACACAGCTCAGAAGAAGCAGCACAATGCTGAGATCAGCCAAATAATGAAAAAAATGAACAATATGGAGGACCAACAGCAGGATATCCGTAACAGCTGTCATCTGAGCATTTGTGAGGGATGTGAGGAAGACAGTTCCAACAACATGGACATTTACCTGACTGCTCCAGGGCTGCAGGGCTATACGGACCCAAAACCTGTGACTTGAATTTTTACAGCACTTCTTACTTTTCTGTCATACGTTCAGATACACCTTGTTGGAGGTTTCTTGTAATCTTAAATATATTGATCTCCAGATTTATAAATGTAGAAACAAATGGTGAAGGCACTGCCAGTGTATAACCTATTTCCAAAAATAAATAATAATAAATATACAGCAAAGAACTGTATCATCTCATGTGACATATTTTAAATCTAGTTCTAATTTACTCATCTTCTAAACTGCTCTATCCTTCTGGGTGGAAGGCGGTAAACGCCTTGGACAGGCCACCAGTCAATCACAGGCCAGACACACAGACATACACATTCACATCTAAGGGGCAACTTAGCACCCCCAGTTCACTTAACTGCATGTCGTTTGACTGTGGGAGGAAAACCCACACAGACACAGGACATGCAAACTCCACAAAGGAAAGACCCCAGACACCCCAGCCAGGAAAGGAAGCCAGGTCTTTTTGCTGTGAGGCAACAGCGCTGCCCACTGTGCCACTGTGCCACCCCTAAATCCGGTTAATTTAGCTAACTCTTCTCATTTAAAAATAAAATTAAGATTAAATTAGTGCTAGTGTAGCAAGATAATCTTACTTCACTTAAAACACACACAAAATGTCTGGAAATAAGTTATTAATATTATAATAACCTTACGGCAATCTCAAAATGAGAAGTATTGTATACTGACCATACTTAAAATCATTTCAAATGATAAAAATCCCACTTAAGCTTAAAATTAAGCCTCTCCATTCTGCTAGGCAAGCATCCCAAGTGGCTCCTCATCAAACTGAATGAATGCCAAGAATGTGGATCTGGCATCAAAGCAAAGACTTTTATTATATGAATGAAGTTTTCTGGCCACCACTTATTTCTATATCTGTTATTTCAAAGTTTCATGTCTTTATTTTTAAATGAGTTAAACAGTACAGTGAATATTGTCGCTGTCCAAAGAAAAACAGTTATCTCCAAAATGGCAACTTTACAGGAGAAGCCAAAAACATCATTCAATTTTAATGTAAGTTAATGGAACCAGACGTCTTACCAAGCACTTTTGGACCATTTCAATTGGTCCATTCATCATGCAAATCCCACAAAGTGTAAACGGGAGCTGCTGTTTTCAAATGATGCATGAAAGCCAAATGGACAAAAATTGAGATACATATTTTTCATTGGACAGCGACGATATAAGTGTTCTATGAATTCTGTGAGTAGGTGTGTCTAGACCAGGACTGGCCTGGCAAGTGTAGCCTGTGTGTCAAAGCTGGAGCATAAAGATGTTTGATCTGGCCTTCAGTTAATCTAATGAGTTAATGTAACCTTCATCTAGTGAAAAAGCAAACATAATGTTATAAAACGTAAACTTGCTTTTCTTTAGTACCAAAACGTAGTGTAATGTCACAAATCACATTATTAAAACCCCGGTTTGTCCAGTCTACATACTTTCTTTGTTTGGAATTGTTCTGTCTTATCAGATCACTACAAACATTTACATTTGGTAACCCTGGTCTAAACCCCGGTTCTCTGTGATAGTTGTTCGCTTACCACTGGTCACCATGGAGGATTCTTATCTTGCACAATGATGAATCATATAAGAGTGCAAGGGAAAAGGAGATATATACGAAAGGCAGTTGTGTTTACCTCCTTCAGGCATCCCATAAAGTTGTTGCTAACAGGGGATCCGGGCAGATCTGCAGTGCTGGGACTGCCCCCCACATAGAAAAAGTCATCGGAGCCTAGCATGGTGTAGTCCTCTTGTGTATATCCAGTGGTGGTGAGAATTCCATCCACGGATATTGTAACCTAGACAACAAAGCACAGGGAAAGGACACGCTATACTCACACATAACTTGAATGCTGATATAGGGCTTTGGTCCCCCTCGTAAGGTTTTGGATACTCTGTTGTTTTGTGTTAGCTTTCGATACTTTTGTTATAAATACTCAGGTTTTCTTTGTTTTTATTGATTTAGTATGAACCCATTTTCATGTCTGTTTCAAGTATTTACTTATCAAGCTCGGTTTTGTCTTTAGATTATGTCCATTTTGGTGTTAGGTTCTAGTCTGCCAGACCCACAGAACGGGGTAGGTTAGTTCAGAGAGTGCGCAGCACAGAGGCCCACACTCGAGTGTTAGTCAGTTGCCAGTACTGGAACACAAAGGTAAATCAGCAGACACAAAAATGGTATTAGTAGAAATGTGTGTGTTTAGAGTTAGTATTGATTAGGTACAGTGCATGTGACTAGTTGTTCATGTCTTCATGTTTCCATAGGATGTAAAACAAAGAACACGACATGCCACAGGGTTAGGGATGAAAGCACAGGCAATTAAAGCCCCACACGTCTCACACAATCTGGCTGAATGGACACATGCTTCATGATCTCTCCCTCCTCGCATGCAAACAATGGAAAAAAAGAAAAAGAACTTTTTTTCTGGGATTAAATTAGACAGGAACAAAAAAGAAGAGCGAGGGAGAGAGAGGGCCACACAAACAAAGGAGCGCAGCTAACGAGACCAGTCACAGCAAAGTGTATGTGTGTGCATGCAGGAGCTCGTTCACTTAGAAAGAGAAAGGAAAAATCAGAAAGGAAGAAAGGGGAAAAAAGGCTGAGCGGCCACCCCGGTTAGTCTCAAATGGCCTGATGCAGCGGAGTGATGTTAGTAGAGGGGTGGCCACTACCCACGCCATGCTGAGTGAAGGCCCTCAGCGCTGGCTGGACCGATGAGGGACACCCACGGAGCCAGCCAGCCGAGACCGGCCAGTGAGCCACGTTATAATGTGAGATAACTGAAAGAAAAGAACAAAGCGCGAGAGGGGTAACATAACTTCAAAATGTGGACGGGACAGAAAACAGCTGAGAAAATTAAATGGATGAGAAGATAAAGAAAAAAGGGACTTGGGCAGGGAGGGGGAAGTAAGCGTAAAAGAGTACCAACCGCAGTTTCCCCCTTTTTTTGTTTAGTATTGATGTCTACGGTTCAAAAAAAGGAAAATAGACACACGGCAAACCCAAACTAAGAAACAATTAGAATGATATCTACCGAACAATGTAGTTTGTTTACCATAGCGTGTCCAATGCCTGAGTGCTTTGTGGAAAAGGGGGGAGAAAGGAAATTAAAAAACTGTGAACAGAACACCGTTCCTCAATCAAAAAGATGGTCTCTTGCCAAGGTTAGTACATCAGCGTTGCACGTTAGTAAGAGGTAATCGGTTAGTAAATGACACATTCCATGGATGAGAGGTTAGTTTCTTTCCCCAAAAGCATGTTAGTAACATTTAGAAAGGGCAAAGGAAGAAAAAGAGAAGAGAAGCAGACTAGAGATTTGCACCAAAGTGCCCCCAAAGGGCAGTTCTTCTGGATTTTCAACCAGCCTTCTTGGTTTCAGCCACAACTGTAGCTAATGTTAGCCCACATTGCTACTGACTGTTCGACAACAACAGAGCTGTCCTCTGATGCTCGTCCTCATGACCTACCCTGATATTTTGATGTTATACTGTAAGTATTAATGATTTATAGACAATTATATATTTTCCTGCAAACAAGCTAAACTAAATATTTTATTGATAGTATGGCCAACACCAGTTTTGTCTCAGATTAGAAGCACATTCACTTGCATGAATCTGAAAAAAGCTTCACAGCAGATTAATACCACACACTCTCAATGTTAGTTGTCTTTTGTGGTAGATGTATGTTAGATGTGTGTTATCCTGTCCAATCCCATCGTGGTTTAACTACTGCATTAACATCATTAAATTGAGTTAGATGTAAATCTTCTAGTACCAGCATAGTATACGCTTAGCATTTAGAGTTTTAGTGAAGGTTTTAGTGAAAGCAGTGGGTAAGTATGTCTTTGTGGAATTCAGCTGAAGTAGTTAGATCTTGATATCTACAGTTAAGACTATGGTGAGAGGTAACTTGCTGCTGGAATTTATAATGGTAATCTGAATGTTATGGAGTAATCCCATCTCGACCACCGCCTTTTGTGTTAGCGGTTACCTGACGGAGATTCCTGGTAACCTTCACATCATGCCAGGCATTGTCATTAAATTTCCCATTGACAGGCTCCACCAGGGCCTCAAAGGCCCCGGAGCCCAGGTTGATGACCAGAGAGACAGCGCCATTCTTCAGCGCCAGGTTGACGTAGTCAGCGGATTTGCCCGTGTGGAGCATTAGGCCGTTGCGTTGCAGGGTCTTGAAGGAGAGCGTGATCTCGTCGCTGCTGCTCTGGATGGGGTTTGGAGACAGGTCGTAGCAAAAGTACTCCGAGCCCTTGAAGGTCGCCACATACTCCTCTCTCACTGAAAAGACACAAGGGGAGGGGAAGGTAGGGACACGTTACATGAACTGGACAGTCAGGGACAGTGGTGCTATCATTAATATTATAGATATTGATCCACATTCATCCTCCACACATAGAATGCATACTCCACAAATGATGAAAAGATATGTGTGTAATTACATTTGATAAAATGATAACCAAACTTCATCCATTAGGAGCACAACAAAGACGACTTACTGTCTGTTTACTTGTGGACAGCTCCTTTGGACCAGAGACTTCCTTGCCCACAAATGAGTAATAAGTGAATGAGACGCAGGAAGAACTTACCTTTTTTGACTTTTGTGTGTAAATACCAGCAATTAACACAACACACATACTCACTGGTAAGGCAGCGCATAGGGCCATCCTGCCCTTAGAGTCATGGTCCACGATAATGGAGATAAAAACAGATATATTTACTATGGCATCCAGAGGCAGAGAAAAAGCTAACCAAACAATTTACTGCCCCCTGTCAAAGTGGGTCTCCATAAAAGAGACCTCAAGCTGAGAATTTTGGCCAAAAAAATATGTTGCATTAAGGAAAGCCACACTGATTAGGTATGAACTTTGATCATGTCCTACTATATCTATTGAGAAGCTCTGGTAGAAATTCTGGTAGGGATTGCAAAATGCACATCATATTATACAGGGGCTAAGCTAATTAACTAAGCTAATGAATGCAAAAACATGGAATTCAACCAATTACCAGAAAACCACCAGAAAAGCACCAGAACTACCAGTAAATCACCCATCAGAAGTGGTCAGATACAAAAAACATTCAGTAATCTGGTTAGCTAGCTGACTGGCTGGTAAATACCCTACAGCAGAGATGGCCACAAGTCACAAAATACAAGTCCAAGTCAAGTCACGAGTCTTTAGGATAGAGTCAAAGTCAAGTCTTAAATCAATTTACACAAAGCATATATAGTAACTGTATCATAAAGTGTAGATTAAAAAAACACAACAGATTAACTTAGTGTGCAAAACACAACTGCATTTTTTTGTTGTTTGTTTAAATGCTACCTATTTCCTTAAAATATTTACTCACAAAAATGACATACTCTACAACTCTCAAACAGAACAAACTAGAAGCAATATCACTTCTTGTTTCGGCACCATACTCTGCCCAGATGCCTTATGAAGTTTGATGTGGTCGATCCAGTGTCTTTAATTTGTTTCCCACACTCTTTGCACATCGCCACTCTTCTGTTATATGCTAGGATGTTGAATTCCCTGTAACCAAAGGTTCCCTCCGAAGCCATGTTACAGTGTTGTGTTTACACTTGGCGCCGCTCACTGATATCACGCACGCACGCGCTGAAGTCGGATGTTGTGATTCGTCCGTGTCCGTGGGGCGTGTCCCAAATCAACGAAATAAAGTACACATACACAAAGGAATTATTTTCCTGTAACTTCCGCACACTGTGCCTGGATGGTAATGGAAAGAAACTTGATGTTCATGTGTTATTTTGGACCGAGTCGAGTCGGGAGTCATTATAGACGAGTTACAAGTCAAGTCTGAAGTCTATTTATATGCAACTCAAGTTCGACTCGAACTCGAGTCGCTAACTCGAGTGCCCATCTCTGCCCTTCAGTATTGTTAGTTAGACTGTTAGAAGGAAATGTAGAGCTGAAAAGGTATAAGAAAAAGACAAGCTTATGAGGACGAAAGATAACTAAGACCCTGTTTAAACCCGGTCCATCATGCATTTTGAGTATCGGGATTATATCTGGATAAGGTCAAGCCTACACAAAAATACAAATGTAAACAAACCCAAGATGCACCTAAACCCGGATACACATCTTACACTCAAGCCACCTCAGGAAGTTGTCTGAGACACATTTGTCAAGTTATAGCAGTGTAACTGCATCTTTCTGTCCAAAACCAGTTCAGCTTCCAGTCCAACTGAAAGTCCTCCCCATGCAGTACATCACTGGGCATGTGATCTCAGTCTGTGAGGAAGATATTCATAGAGGACGCATCTGGTTGGGGACCGGAGAGTGCCAACAGAAGATGGCGAACTGTAATTGTCAGGTGTGTGGTGAGCGCATTTGACTATTTGATACATTTGACTAACTGGAGATCCATGTGGCTAAAATCCCATCAGGATACAATCCAGATAGTGCTCACTGGAAGCGACCAGGTGTAAACAGGGTCTAGTACATTCAGCAAGAAAGCATGTCAGAAAAAAACATTAGCCTCCTGTAAACATGTGACCACTACAATATATAATTAGCTAATGATGCTATTGGCTGTTCCCCTTTCAGTCAAAGGGTTCTCATAAGGTTCCCTCAAACTTCAGAAGTGCTACATTTAACATCACATACTAACCAGGATACAACACCAATACGTATAGGCACACACTCTTTATTGTGTACATGGCTCAACCTCTTTAGAGGGCATTCAACCCTTTATTCCAAACATGAACTCAATAGAAGAACCATTATAAGATTAACGTTAGATCTACGCCTGCTTTAGTAGCAATAAAGCAGTAAATACAATTACTGAGTTACAGTGAACACAGTGTCTCCTTCATGTCAAGAATTTTAATGAGACATCCCTTTAATGGGCAATTCACAACAAGATTGAACCAAATTACCATAAATCCTGGAATTTATAACACAATTAGGTCAGTGTAGAGGCTAATTTACAGCAGGATTATCTAGAATATTCTCAAGTGGGAAACACTGAAGGGTATCATCAACAGTGCAGGCTCTAGAGACAGAGAGGACTGAAGGGCGGGGCTTCTCCTGGCTCTCCTCCACCTCCTCTCCTCAGGGCTGACTCAGCTGGAATGTGACACGGCACAGGAAGCTGCCCACAGATTCATACCAGCAGACACGTACATGAGTGTGTGTTCTTTTGCACACATACACATTTAAACATGCAGTCACTCTCCTTTTTCATTTTCACATCATTTTAAAATGAAAGCTACTCCTCAAAATTAGCAGTCCATCTCCTCACTGGGACAAATGCAGAGAGCACATCAGTTCTGTGTAAGCTTATCTTTACCTAGCAATTACATTCCAACCATTAATGCCCAAAGTCAGCCAAAATGTATGGGAAACATTCACATCTACTATGGTGCTAGCATCCCAATTGTATTTAAGTAGGTTGTTAGCACTAACCTAACAACGATTTACTTGGCCTAAGCTAAAATCCAATTCGACCAATTAACAGAAAACAACAAAACTGCTAAGAATGCTGGGTAGTATCTGAAGTAATCAGACACAAGAAACATCCAGTAATCTACTTAGTTAGCTGCAGGACCATTAGGATGGTTAGAGCTGAGAATCCACTATAATGCTAACTATCGCTAGCATTCCTACATATTGAGTATATATTGACTAACAGCGATTCACTTGAACATCGTTCTAGATTAAACCCATTCATTTAAAACTTCTAAAAGACATTCCATGTCGTGCTAGAAGTTTGTTACTGACATAGTAATATATGTTTAACCTAATGATAAAAACCTCAAAGTGACTCTCAATAGAAAGGCCTAAAAATATTATTACATTTATATTAAGTTATATACTGTTTTATGGGCATGTTTCTGATACTGAACATTTTTATATGCATACAGTTTTCACAATGTGAAGAACCTTCTGGATTTTGTCTGGAGTGCTGCTATACAAATAAAACTGACTATGTACATTACTACATACTTTCTACATGACCTGACCACCAAAATCAGCCCAATGTTAAGCACAATAAAAGCTAAGAGCATTCTCTCCTGATCCTAAAAAGCTCCCTATTTCCAGTTGCAAGGTTTTGTCTCAGCAGTGACAACATCGAGGTACACCTCAGGCACATGAGAAATAATAATTCAGTTTGCAAAGGTGCAGCTACATCAGAGCATCAGATGGCTCACTCTAACGTCAAGCCTGGCACAGCCATCTCAGGCACTCTATCTGTGCTCCATCTGGATGTTCTCCAATGTGATTTCGTCACTATCCAATCTCTCATCTCTCCACTTTGTGCTTAAATCAGATTCCTCTCCACTCCACACGCACTCACAGGAAATCCAATCTCGCGCTCACGTGACATTCGTGGCAGCGGGCCCATTTACTCTGAGAACAGGCTCCTCATCAAACGGCTCCATTTCGCATGTGACATTTTGACAAGAAAAATGGAGTGCAAATAACCAAGAGTGTGCGTCAGCTGAAGACAACATCAAACTGCATTTGTTACATAATGCTAAACTCCCCATACTCTCTTTCTCTCTCTCTTTCTCTCTGCTGGGACTGCATTCTGTCATATGGAGTCACGCTGACGACTAGTGCCTTCACTTGAAAATGGCTTCCGTGCTAGCTGCTGGGCGGCGAAGGAAGGGGAATGTGAGGTACGCTTGCTGAGCAAAGGTTGTGCAATTACCTGTTAATCAAATTCAATTAAGATGTGGAAACGCTGGGCTCGGCTTTTTCCAGCATCGCCCCTGCTCTCTTTAGCGCTTCCATGCTAGAGGCGACAGTTTTATCCCTGAGGACATGGAGCAAGGAGACAGTGCAGCATTGTGGTCTCCCTCCCTACAGGGAGGCAAGCTGTTCTACCTCTTTTGGGCAATGCTGTATTCAAGCTTTTTTCAGCATGCATCCAGCTGCTGCCATGATGTGAAGCGAATGTAAGCTCTTCCCCCCTCTCATCATGAAGCTGAAAAATGAGCGATACGCAGAGTGTTAGTCAATACCCTCTGGTAAGGTTGGGTAAGGAGAGGAGGGGGGTTAATTATGTGTTTAAAAAAATAACCTCACCAATAGTGTCACCATTAATTGACCAAGTTGTGGTGAATCTCACAAATGCAACATGACAGAATTTGTCTCATTAGCATTGCTGCAGGGGAGTCTTACCAATAATTATTTAATTTATTCTTTATTCCCCACACACTTATTTACATATATTCATATGCATAAATGCACTGCTCAGTTTTAGATACATACTTCCTACCACAGAATAACATTGCTCTGAATTACTGATTTCCTGATTATGGATTAATATCTAGAGATTGATTAAGTTGCTTTATTTTTCCAGAATATTAATTATGCACATAACACTGTTACCTATTACAGTTTTTGGTTTAATGGACCACAGTGAAGACAATAAGAATTCACAAATTGCCACTGTTAATTATGAATGCAACACCATGAGCCACACTGCATTTGGAATTTGAATCCATGCAGACGAAACTGCAGCACTTGAGTGCTTTTTCCCCTGAGGGAATCAAAAACAAGACCTATCAAACAGGATTCATTCCCTTTGGTAATAGGCAGATGATGCTAACAACATGTTGCTCTTATTACATTATTATGGTCTATGTCAATAGGCAGGTACTCAGACAATGAAGTGTTGCTGTGGCTATTATATAATAATAATAACACCAGATTTACAATTGTAACACACTTCTCCTAAACCTAAAGCACTATAAACACCATAGATACAACAACATAGAACAAAAAAAAGAGCAAAATATAGCACCTAATCACACGCACATACGTTCATCATCAAAAAAAAATGTTGTACAAATAGTTGCACCCAGAAGGAAACAACTGACAAGAATGAATGGTGGGTAGGTTTGACATCGTAAGAAATGCAAATGTTTCAAGTTTAATGTTCTGCTACGCATGTGACATAAGTCATTCAGCGAGCAGTGATGCCCTTCATGAGTCATCACAAAAGACTGCAATAGTGTCGTACCAAACTGACAGTGACCACATCTTCAGTGATGATTTCCGTTTTTGTCTTGGTGAAGATGACCAACAAACCTGTGTGTGGAGACACCATGGCCTGCGCCACGATGGTTTACTGTCTAAAATCAGACTGAAATGGTTCAAACAGTTTATGCTGTTAGGGGCTTTTGAAATTGGGCAAACACAACAGAAATGAAAGATTAGACTTTGGCCAAGAGTGGTTCATTGTCACACATCCAGAAGGCCTGGTATCACTCCACCTCCACCCCTACCACAAAATCTGCAGAAACTGTGTGAATATTTAAAGCTGCATGGAATGGATTATCACAGGTGACCATTAATAACCTCTACAACCATGCCGAGATGTATGCATGTTGGGCTAGTACATACCGAGAGACACTACTTCTGTATGTTCAGCTTAATAAACATTGCCCATATCAGTCTATTTATCATCATGTATTGTTCCTGGTAACCTTTATTCTTAGCATCTTGCATTAACATTCTTCATAGCATCAGGTATGGTATTCTATAATCATGGTGCTCTACAGGAGACAGAACTAACAGCTTTCAGTTCGCAGGGAACCTTCTGAAAAGTGAGAGAACGAGCACAAAGGATGAAAAGAAACACAGAACTTTGCCAGGTTGCAGAGGTACACTGGAGACTGTGTGTCTTAATATAAGGGTTTTAAAACCAATACGAACACGGACAGAAAGCTAGTGTAACTAGTACAGGAGTTACATGCGCATGAGATGAAAAATATGTAAGACCTCAAAGCTACAATTTGGTGAATACTGAAGCTTCTGAAGAGACTTTCCAGGTAAAACAGCAAAAGAACATTTTAGTAGTCCTACTTGCATTAAATGAGTGCATGTACAAGGTTCTCAGCATCAGAAGGCAGGAGAAACAGCCCATGTCTGGCAATGTTACAAAGATGGTGAAAGAATATCAAAAGACCATCAACAACACTTTCGATTTTAGACTCACGTACAATGTAACAAGTCTGATTTGAAAGATGGAGAAAATTCTGGAGCAGCTGAAGAAAATTCTGTTGCATTCAATTTATTTCACAAAAGTCACTTAGTGCTGATGTAAATCTGAGTATTATCAGCATAAACATAAGTCCAAGCCATGTTTCCTAATGATATGCTCCAGAGGTAACATATGAAAACACTAAACAATAATGGCCTAAGGACTGACCCTTGTGGAACACCCAGACAGACTTGGATGGTGTGGGATTTATTACTGCCAAATAACACAAACTGAGAACGACAGAACCAAGTGTGCACAGTACCAGATAAACCCAGAGATTTTTCCATCTGGTCTAGCAGAAGAGTGTGACAGACCGTATCAAAGGCAGCGCTGAGGCCTGACAAAATGAGGATGATAATGGGTCCTGAGTCATTCACAACTCACAGTCATTCACAACAACTAGGAGATCATTCACAACTCTCACCAAGGCAGTTTTAGCATTGTGCTCAGCTCTAAAACCAGACTAAAATGGTTCAAACAGTTTATGCTGTTAGGGGCTCTTAAAATTGGGCATCGTTAACAAATTTTAAAGGCTTTAGCCAGAAACGAATGATTAGACATTGGCCAAGAGTTTACTTTATCATTTGCAGCATATCCTGATGTTTGTTAACAGGAAGTATCAAATAACACAGAGTGAGTTCAAAAATACAAGTAATGTACTAGTAGTGGAGTACTGCATGAGGAGCATTCGAAGAAGCTGCATTTGATACCATGTTTATCAGTAAAGCAGAACAGTGAATTAATAGGAGAAAGACGTTTGTTAACAGTATTCACTTTTTAGGTTTACCAGAGCAATTATTAAATTATTAGTACACTTTCAAATAGTTTTATTTAAGGAATATCTGGCTGAATGATTAAAATGAATGCCGGTAGATATAAATGATATGTGCATTGGATGCCATGCAGTTCCTTTAGTCAATCAATGGTGCTGAAAAAAAGCTGGCTCAGGATGTTGCAGGACATGCTGATGACCAACCAAATTGTTGGTGTCAGTGCGAAACCACCAGACTGCTTTAAAATGAATGGCTAAAGGTTCTCCACAAGGGGGAGATATAAACACTCATAGCTTTTGTGGTCATCATTAGAATGACCAAAAAACATAAATAACATGAAGGCAATTCTGGTTATGACATGAAGAACATTCCTTATCAGGATGAAGCTACGGAAGAGCGTAACTTAAGCATTAGAGACACAATATGAAAGGGACAGGGGTGCAGATTCTAATGTGGAACTGGGCCACTGGGCTAGAGTAAAATGTAATGACAACACTCTACCAGCTAACAAAACCAAGCCATAGCACCGTTCAACTCATAAGCTATACATTCAGAATACAACTTACTATTACAGTTTCCCTGATCAAAATTTAGAGACAGTTATTTATGTATTTGCCATGTATTATGTATTACTACTAATTACTACTAGGAATTAACCCTCGCATTAGACCTTACGCTCTCCTCTGTCAGACACTCTCCACTTCACTGTAGCGGTCGCGGATGGCTATGATTTAATGAGGCGAATTCTGACAGAAAACTTGGTAATTAGAGCGACCTTCGACTAGAGTCCTCTACCCTCCTCTAGAGTTGAGGGTACATACTGCATCCTACAATAACTCCCAACCTACCCTCACTTTCTTCCTTAGAACCTATGGTGGACATCAAGTATTCTGTTGTTGTCAAAACATCATAATCATTCTATGAATGCCTGAAATATTTTCAGATAAAAACTATATTCAAATTAGGAATTGTTCAAAATTTCCAATCCCATCTTAAATGGTGCTGCAGTCAGATTTAGGCACCTGAGGCATTATAATAACTACTGCACCATTTAAAGTGAAACAGAAAAACATGAAGCTAGGAAAAAAGGCAGAAAGGTAATTACTGGCCCATATAAGGTGGAATGGGAAATATGGACGAGAAGCTGATGAATAAGAAGCTGAATGTAACTGCTGCACCATTTAAGGTGGCATGAGAAATCTGGGCAAGAAACTCATGAATAAGAAGCGGACTTCAGCTTTTTAGTTTTGATGCTGGTAAATAACGGTTTGTCTTTCATTTTGCTTAGAGCAAACAACACAACAGAAGCTACAGCTAAACACAGAGTCTTGCAGTTAATTGTTGGAGCAGCTCTCAGGGATGGAACGTCTCTTAGCCTGTATCAATCAGTATAATGAGAACACTTCACACACAGTTTTAATTCTCAGATCTGGATACGGCAATCGATGCCCGGCGACTCTGAGCACTGCTGATTTTCTTAGCACATTACAGAGGTCCATCAGCTTCTTATCATGATTTAACAGCAACACCGAGACCACCGTAAGCCACTGTAGATGATGTCACAGCCAGTCTTTCAGATAAACTGCTAAACCTCAACTATTGATACAGACCAGTATTCTTTCACTCATCAGCAGAGTGCTGTTAGTAAGGTAAGAAATCTGATGCTAACCATAACTTATGCTGATAAATTACCTTTTATCAGCAAAAACAAAACGTGGTAATGACGGTAATGAGCTCAACCTCAAAGCAGGCAACACATGACCACGGTATTGCAATAATGCACTTATCATCAAATGTGCAGAACTGGTTTAAGGAGCATTTGGGACGAATTGTGTGGCCTGTGTGTTCACCCGCCAAGGGCCTAATAGAGGCATTCTACTATCATGTCTCATTCAAACTCTGATAATTAAGGTTGTCTTGCCATGAAAATGCTGGACAGTTTAACCTCACTCACAGGATAACACCTCACAAATTATACAGGTGTGGGCGTTAATCAGTTCACATACTGCTATCCCATCACTGCTATCCCATTACTGCTATCCCATCATTGGTATATCTGTGTAATGTTGTATATTACATACTATTTCTGCTAATAGATTCTGTGTATCAGCTATGGAGACACAACAGGTAACTCATTATACCTGGTTTTATAATATAATGTTTGATCAGTAAGCCTTAAGAATATGGTCAGGAATCCACAAGAATGGTTTAGAATTCTGTTGGGGTCTATAAAATTAAATTAATTTGTATTGTATATTAATAAAACTCAATGTTTTTTCTAAGGGATAAATTACTCTAATCTTGCAAACTGTGCACCCATCAGCGGTGAGCATGCTTTAGAACACCAAGTGCTTTACTTCTTGTCACATTCAATAAATCAGTGTTAAAGTGGTTGATGCTAGCAGTGTCTGTTCTTTCAGTGTCCAGTCCCTTATAGGCTCCTATAGTGATGTGTAGCATATGAAGCTTTACTGACGGTGCAGCTGTAGTGGTCGAGTGATTTTGGAGGGGGCTGAGATAAATGGGTTGATGTGCTGTGGGCTAGCCCATCACAGAAACCCAAGATAAATCTGAAGGGAGACTGCACGCCCCCTGGCTACACCAAAGGACAAAAATCACTTACCAGCCCATTCAAGTAGCAGCTTTACACCTCCTATTTCATTGCTGCTTCAGATAGAGCAGTACCAGTTCCGTTCTCGGCTTTTTGCCACCTATTGTTCTTTTATTTCCTGGCAGAGTCTAACAGGTCTGCAGCGGCTTGCTGTAGGTGTACGCATTCACCACCCTGGTCAATGGATGAACAAGTGGATAAAATAAATAAAGACAAAGCGGCTCATACTGTGTAAATCTCCACCTGGGAGAGAGTAGAGAGAAAGACGTGAGCACGCTTATAGAAACAGGATTTCTCTCTCTCTCTCTCATGAGTAAGGAGGATTTCTCCAGCTGTCAGTCACTTCATCACAAGCAGGTATGGATTTATAAAAGACATGTTCTGACCTACATGAAGACATGAGGGCTCTTGTAAAAAGACATTTCCTCAGATCTAACTCTTTGATACAGCTGGTTTAAAAGGCCTGTTTTACCATTACTGTGCCCACTTTTTGTTCCCGTACCCGGGCCCTAGCTTCCAGATACATACTGTACTGTCCAAAACACAGAGACCACCCATTTGTTCATTTAATTTCTAGTGAAAATGGCTCATTGTTCATTTGTCTACCTAATTAAAAATACACTGTAGCATCAAAACAGCAATATATATATATCCCCTTTTACAGTCCTCCACTCCTACTTATAACTTTTGGTGTTTCAAAGGAATCCACTCTTACAATTTCTTTAGTCTTAAAAGTTGGTAGCATTTTCTGCTTCTCATGATTCAAGTTATCCCAATAAATTTAGTAGGAAATGTACAGTTCCTAGTTTTAGGAATAACACTAACGGACTGCAGAGTTAAAGAGGCAATGGGCTCCACAAAAGTAAAACAAATGACGTACAGTCAGATTTGATATTTCACTTTGGCTGTGTGCTCACACAGCAGGTAAAAGATCGAATCTGGATTTTTTTCTTCATGTGTAACTTTTATGGCAATGAAACTCGACAATCATTATACATTTGTGCTGCCAAGATCTTAAGCATTTGGGCTTCTGTTTCTGTAGAAAACAGTAGGGCACTTGTTGTACTCGCTTCACAGATGAACCGCTTCAAAGAGATTTCCAAGGGAATGTCCAATTGAGGCTGCCATGTTAGGCTCTCAAGTCTCAAAGTAGACCAAGGACATTATAGTGAACTGGAATGCACTCTGGGTGATTCCTTTGGAATTTCATGATTGATTAGGCTGAAACCTCAGGAAGTGGACCTGCATGCTCTGGCAGTTATTATTATTTACCTCTGGTTGAGTGTGCCACGTGAAGCACTGTACTTTTGCGTACGCAGGTCATTTTAGGTGCACAAGGTTTTATATAGATTAGATTTAATAGATTTTGTGAACCTACTGACAAAAAAATCAGATTTAGTAAGAAATGTCAGATAGTAGTGTGCTTTGCTGCCGTTTCGTTGTTTTTTTTTTTTAAAGAAGAATCGGTATATTTCTAAACTGGAAACTCATTAAATAAAGGGTAGTTTCTGGCGCAGTACTGTATACACTCGGACAAGCGTAGAAAGAACGTGAAAATGCAAACAATGTGACGCGTAGAAGAACAGGAATAAGTCGTGGTTATATGCATCTGTGTCCTCACTTTTTTCTCACCTCCATAACACACCCACCCTTCTCCTTCATTTATCGCCATCACTCTGCATCTCCACAGTTTTCACACCTCCATCCCCAACACCTTCAGCCTAAAAATGTAGGCAAAATATTGTCCTCCATTCTAATCGGTCACGAGCCACGTAGATCCCTGAACAATTTGCACTCAGTGAGTGCATGTGTGTGTGTGTGAGTGTGTGTGTGTGTGTGTGTGTGTGTGTGTGTGTGTGTGTTAATTGTGTGCAGATAGTCACCTCGCCTCCACAGTTTTAAATATAAGCCTACTCTGACGGAGGTTGTTCGAACGTCGTGCTGTGGCTGCGTAGTACATATTTACATGAGCGCACATTTAAGGGTCCAGTGTGTCCACTGAGCTATAGAGGACCGCAACGGTTCACAGAGTATGCCGCAACAGCTCTGCCTCTTTTTTGTGGTTGGAGATGAGAGTACACTGGTTAATGAGAGTTCCTCTGGACTTGCAGCAGAGTTCCAATCTAACGACAGCAAGAAAAACAACAGGAGTGACAACAACAGCAGATAATAACACTGCAATTATCCAAGCTAAATATATACCAGAGGCTATGGACCACTGACAGCAACAACAAAGCTATTAAACGGAGCGCGGACTGCTGAGCTGGTTATGCTGACACTAAGCTTATACAACTGCTAACGAGGCCCTCATGTATTTAAAGTAAGACCTAATATGTACTATGCAGCTCTAAATAAGAAAGAAATGAGAATATAGGCATAGTTCCAACTGACTGTAAAGACATTTCAATAGGTGGTACAGTCCATTGTCTCTTTCTAGGGTGTCGATCTTCATGACAGAGATTACCACCATTAGTGTTGTATCTTAGCATAGACAAGTGAAGGTATGCCCCACAAATAAAAGGCACTTTGGCAAGTGGAAGCATCTTTGATATAGGCAGCATACCTATACTTGTCAATATGTGATTGATTATAAGAATAATTAAAGATGAATATTTCTAGCTCCAGATAAGCTTACCTATATAAAGTGATTTTACAGTATCAGGTGAAATGGTCTGCAGTGCCTGATCCTTTTCAAGCATTATTTCCTAAAACAAGCCAAACAATCTGCCAGTATAGTCATTCCTACTGACATAATGGCTATAAAGAAAATATTACCTACACAAAACATCTCATAATTAGATGCACCATATATATATATATATGTGTGTCTGTATTCCTCTTTTATTGCTTTTTAGTTTAAGTGATTTTTTAGAAGTAATGATAAACCTATGTCTGTAAAAAAAATTGCAACATCCTTAATGGCAAGATGATATTTATCAGCTTTTAAATTGTATTTTGTACACTTTATACATTTTATTTATAACCTTATTGCTAACCGCAGTGTGCATAATGCTTTATAATTGTAATTATCATTTATAGGGTCTACCCAAATAGGTTTGCATGCTTCAATTTCCCCAAAACACAATATTTTCCCCATACTGTACATCTGTATTCTTGCTCTGTCTAAAAGCCCCCTTCTAATAAGCTTAGGGTGCTCTGACTGGTCAGTTTGCCCACATTGTTTTGACGCATCAACCGTCAGAGCAAGTCTGTTTCTATATAGCACTGTTTGACGGGACCTGTGCCCAGGAAGCATTGATTCATTATCTCAATTAATACAAAATTAAATGTCATCTGATATCTTTGTATTTTTAGAATATATCATGATTTTGATGAAAACAAAACAATAACCAGAGCAGTCTCATATGGAGATGTTTTAGACATACTGGCTACGTTAAAGGTGCTTTCACTCACAAAGAAACCATTATTTGCATTGTGGCTTCACACAAGACCGGGTATCATTAGATACTGATACATCATTTAATTGATTGTTCCCTGTTTCATAAATCAGTCAATGAACAAGAAAGAATACACTGAAAAATGCACAAAGAACAAAACGCAGTCTGGCTCATTAATTCCAAGAACATGACTAGCACGATGAAAAATGAAAAATTCTAATTAATATTATAGTGTATGGCAGGTATTGTTGCTTTTGCAGAATGAGTATCATTTGGACTTGCATCATTATTCGTTCAGGAAACTGACAAAAGGCAAACATAAGACCAAAATAGACTTGCTCATCTTATATATGGGTAAATCGATGAGTAACTTTTAAAGAGCTTTTCCACACAGATATCAATCACTGTGCTATCCGCTCCAGGTACTTTTAATACACTGCAGCAGCTCAAAATTGCACTGCTTATACGACGCCTATGGAGCAGAACTGATATATGTTTAGGGGAAAAACATGTCAGACATACTAAATGGAAGAACTACAGAGAAAGCTCCTTTCTGTTTGGATTCGGGGCACACATACAGATGCAGATGTGGTTAAAAGACACCAGTGTTGATTTACAATACATATTGGTCAATTGTAGCGTTTTTGATAGACTAGAAGTGTATAGGGGACCATTGTACTCGTAGTTATGGATTCTTGGCTTTGAGCAGAGCAGAGGGATTTATTAAATGCATTCATGTCCACTGTGAAATGGGAATATCAGTTAAAGCTTTGAACATACACATATTGCATAGCAAAAGCCTTGACATTTTTGGATTCTGGGCATGCCTACAGATGGAGATGTGGTTTAAAGACCCCATTGTTACCCGGAAACATTTAGTCTCTATTCATTTCCATTTTTGTAGATTTTTATTTTTATGCAAATTTTTTTCTGTTGTATGAAACCTTCATGATAAATGACCAAGCAGAAATAGCCAAACATTGCTTTGAAAAAAGCCTGGTTCCACTGACTTACATTCAATTTTGGGGCTTGTTTTTCTTTGGACAGCGATGATATAACTTTCAACTGAAGTGTCTTTGCATCCAACAAGTAACTGTGTGTATATGGGGGACCCAGTGGCCATTGTAAAGCCAATCTGCTCATAAACATTTGTGTGCTTGGAGCTTAAACTAATGTATCTCCTGCATAAAAGAACTACAAAGTGCTTTCTGACTGGATTCCAGGCATGCATACAGATGTCTGTAGTTAAAAGACACCAGTGTTGACTGGAACCCAAGAATGATTAGTTCAGTCTCCTGTAGCACCTGACGGTAGCATTAATGCGTCCACTGTTAAATCCTAAAACAGGGACTGTTTTAAAGCCATTCTGCTCAGACATATGGCTTTAAGTTTAGGAGAAGGCTCCATTTAAACATGCTCCTGTTTTCCTTCTGATTATCCTTGTGCCCTCCTTGTTGACTTGTATATAAGCAATATCTTATATGAGCTTCACTGCTCCATTTCTGGTATCAGAAATTTCATCTCAGTATCTCACCCTCAGACAGACCCATACATCACCAAAGTGTTGGAAAATCTACAAATAGAGCAGAAGTAAAGCCTGTTTAAAAAGCATCACATTTCACAATATGGTGATTTTGAAAAGCCAAACAATGTTTGGCAGTAAGGGGTGCTAACAACTTAGTAAATCAAGTTTTTCATTTTGTCATTTTAGAAACATTAAGACACCAGTTTTCTAACTTTTTTATAGCTGTTGATTAGAGTACTGAAAAACCCTGGCCTGCTCTGGCAAAACATTCCCATATCAGAATGTGACACTGCTTTTTTAGCATGCCTATAAGAATGTTTGAGTGATTTCTAACTACTTTGCTTGTCTACAAGCTGTAAATGAAATTTAATTTATGCTCAGGTTGACCCTTCTTCTACTATTAAACCCCCATTGGCAATTAAAGTCATTCTTCTCATGGTCAAAGATTCACAGCATTGTGTTGATAAGACAGTCCTGTTTAGGATATTCTTATCTACCCTGTGTCCTCAAAGTCTCTAAACATACAAATCATGCCGAGCAGAAGCCATTAAACTTTAGCACCAGCTAATGGCTAATCCCTTGCATAGTGGAACTATAGAGTTAAGCTGCTTTCTGTATGGATTCTGGGCATGCATAAATATGCAAATGTAGTTACAAGACTCTACACTACAAGCAGCTGATTTTAATTAATTTTTGCTCTTGTAGTATCTTTGATGTGTTTACTGTTGAGGACCCAGTCAAAACTCATGAGCCATTTTAAAGCCACTTTGTCAGTGGTTATGGATCCATGGCTTTGTCTTGAATAGAAGGCTCCATCTAAATGTATGCTTATTTACCCCTGTGACCCATTAGACTATCACCTAAAGGCTCTAAACACGCAAACCTTGCATGTGAGTGAACGACTCACACACTTCTTGCACAGTAGAACTTTAAAGTAAAGCTGCTTTCTGTCTAGATTGTGGGCATGCAAGCAGATGGTGGTACTGGAAACCTAGAATGATTAATTCCACCTCGCATAGCATCTTTGAAATCCACACTATTTGAGTCTACAAATAACTGCAAGTGAGTGTGGGACTCAGGGCCGTTTTAAAGCCATTCTGTTCGCGGTTATGGATCCATGGCTTTGACTTGAAGAGAAGGCTCCATTAAGTGTATTCATATCCACCCCTGTGACCTGGGAATATTAGCTAAAGGCTCTAAAGACACAAATCTCTTGAGTCTCAGAGTGCTGCATGGTGCAGCCATAAAGCAGTGTGACGAGGCACACAGCTGACTTCAAGCCTTTCCATCCACCTACACACTCCCTCATTACAGCCCTTTTCATGCAAATATGAAGAGACAAACCAGCGTATCGGCGCACACACAGACACACACTACCTGCTGAACCGCAGGCGTCTCCTCCTCTCTCTCCTCTCCAACTCAACTTTTGAACCCACTTCAAGGTGCACAGGCTCGCTGTTTAAGTATCTACACTTTTCCATGCGGACACGAAAAACAGAATCCCGGGTAAATGTTCAGGAGCTGCATAAAAATCTCCTGGACTCATCTTACAATCTTGAAGAAGATTTAGCTTAGCCTGGTGCTGGCGTACAGCCAAGGAAACGGGAGTGACTGAAAATAAAGTCTATTTTTTGCTCACGTTACTTATTTCAAATCATCTGATACCTCTTTTCGAAAGCGCAGCCCTGTGGCTTTTTTTGGAAAGTCCTTCTTCATGCACCGGGGCTGTCAGAACGAGCTACTTCTCCAGAGCATCAAACCAGCAGGCTCCCCTCACACCACTCACACCCCTCGCACACAGGCCCTGCCATATGTTCCCCTCCGTTCTGCCAACACCTCCCAACTCTGCGCATGCTCACTAGTACTCACTAGAACTCACAACACTTGCTGAGTGAGAGATGGAGAGGTAGAGAGAGAGAGAGAGAGAGAGAGAGAGAGAGAGAGAGAGAGAAGAAGAAGAGAAAGTGAGAGAGAAAAGAGAACAAGAGAGTCAGAAATAGAGAGAGAGTAATGGAGAGATAGAGAAAGAGGGACAAAGGGAGGGTGTGAGAAGGGAAGTTGAGAAAAGACGCATGAGAGAAAAAACAAGGGGGAAAGAGAGAAAGAGTGGGTAAGAAGGGGAGAGAGAAAAAGAGAGTAAGAGAGAACAAGAGAGAGAGAAATAGTGAGAGAGAAATTGAGAGATGGGGAGGGTGTCAAAAGGCGGCTGAGTGAGAGATAGAAATAGGATTGAGAGGGGGGAGAGAAAAGACAAGGCAGATATAGAAAGAGAGAGAGGGTGGGTGAGAGGGGGAGAAAGAAGACAGGAGAGATAGAGAGAGAAAAAGACAGGTGAAAGAAAAGAGATGGGCAGTGTGAGAAACAGAGACAGGGAAAGAGAGTGAGAGAGGGAGAGAGACAAGAGAGATAGTGAAAGAGAAAGAAAAAAGAAAGAGGGGAGAAAGAAAAACGGAGGTCATGAGAGTATAATAAGAGTGAATGAGGTGAGAAAACGATAAACTGAAAAAAACAATAGTAAAAAGTGAGAAAGAACGGGAGAGAACAGAGAGAAAGAGAGGAAATGAGAGGCAAGAATGTAAAGGTATAGAAAAAAAGGGGGAGGGAGAGAGTGAGAAATATGAGAAAGAGACTGAGCGACAAATGCGGAATGGGACAGAAAGATGTAGAGAGAGAGAGAGCAAGGGGGAGTGGAAGAGATAGATGGATTGAGACAAACTGAGTGGAAAAGAGAGAGAGAGTGAGTTTAGCACAGAAGACAAAGTCAGGAGAGCAGAAGTGCAGCACAGACGAGGACAGAAGGATAGATGGGAAGAGACTGCGACAGGCAGCGCAAGAGCGGAGCTTTGTAAGCTCAGCGCGAGTGCTGTTCTGGCTGAGTGTAATTTGATGTAATGGTCAGGCTGTGAATCTGGATACATGGCTCAGTATTGATACTAAATAACAAGAGGAGAGTGCTTAGCTTTGCTGCCATAGCAATAACACACTACTGAAGCATTCAAGCATGTGTCCAATATGCCACTAGTCAGTGTCTGTCTGGTCGTCTCTAAACTGATCACTTACAAACACATCACACGCACACACACCAGAATCAGCCGAGTCTGAATGAGCTCTGCCACAGAGAGGCGGTCTGCATGTCTGGACAGCATTTCTGGACAGTATCTTGTGCTGTCCAGTGGATTAATTACAACATGAGTTTGGTGTTCACTATGACGCCTTTAAAATGTAGACTTACTATTCAGATATTAATTAGGATTTGTTATTTAGTATCTAATGTAAATTATTTAGGAAGATAAAAGGTATATTAATGCCCCAGTTAATTCAAGCATATTTACATATGAGCTATATAAAACCACAGATTTCACGTACTGCCCAGCATTTTACAGACCGCACTGTGTGGGCATTGTGCCAGTACTCACTGAGCCCAATCCCAGGAGCCATATGCTCTGCTTAATTTTCTGTTTTGATTAATAAGAAGAACTACTCCTGTATACAGTTAGAATTACACAGCAAGCATCTAAATAATTTGTTAACTACTATGTATATTACTTAGTTATGATGTCTAAAACTAAATTGTAGGTGTACAAAGCTCACAATATATACATATATATATTTCTTTCAATATATATACAGTATATATACAGGGGTTGGACAATGAAACTGAAACACCTGTCATTTTAGTGTGGGAGGTCTCATGGCTAAATTGGACCAGCCTGGTGGCCAATCTTCATTAATTGCACATTGCACCAGTAAGAGCAGAGTGTGAAGGTTCAGTTAGCAGGTAAGAGCACAGTTCTGCTCAAAATACTGCAATGCACACAACATTATGGGTGACATACCAGAGTTCAAAAGAGGACAAATTGTTGGTGCACGTCTTGCTGGCGCATCTGTGACCAAGACAGCAAGCCTTTGTGATGTATCAAGAGCCACGGTATCCAGGGTAATGTCAGCATACCACCAAGAAGGACGAACCACATCCAACAGGACTAACTGTGGACGCAAGAGGAAGCTGTCTGAAAGGGATGTTCGGGTGCTAACTTGGATTGTATCCAAAAAACATAAAAGCACGGCTGCCCAAATCACGCTGTATTGGCCGCACAAGGAGGCCCTACACCATACTAATAAATGATTGTGGTCTAAAACCAGGTGTTTCAGTTTCATTGTCCAACCCCTGTATATACACAGTAGCATTACTATGAATCTATTAACTATGCAACTTGAGATGAAATGCTACACTACACCACTACACTAACCAGTTACTAACATGTAAGATTTGTAGTTATGATATAGACGTAGTGAGTTATGAACTTAGATCCGGGCATATATTATCACAGTTGGGACAAACCTCGCCAAAATCTAAATTTTACAAGTGAAGGACAAATATTCTGTAATTATATGATAAATATTATATAATATAATAAATAAGATCTTAAGATTTCTAGTCTAAAATGTTGTGAAATGAACTTGAACTGAATAATTAGCGTAAAGGGATGAAGTTCATCTCGCAATGTTTCTTTCAAACTGGCAAGTAAGCAGCTAATAATGCTGACACTGAGGATAAGGCAATATGCTTATCTTATCTTACAAATATGATGAACTAAATTAAAATGTAATCAGTATAGGAAAAACAAAAAGATGGAAAATGGAGATAAAAGGTTTTGACAGCTACCATCTGAGCCCTTACATTTAAAGTGGTTAATGTATATTTGTGTGCATTGATTATATTTTTGGCAGATGACTGACCATTTGTATTGTCCTGTACAATGCTCATAAACCCAGCGGAAGAGTGATCTCATCTCTACAGTACGAGCTGATCTGAAACCACCACCAGCACCTAAATGGTTCCAGTAATCTCCTCTTACAGTGCTACTTCACAGGTGTCCTCTCAGCAACACTATTTTTAGTACCTTTAAATAAGATAATATAATGCACTCCCTCAATCCACTGAGTGTGTGTGCGTGCGCGTGTGGGTGTGCGTGTGTGTGTGTGTGTGTGTGTGTGCGTGTGTGTGTGTGTCTTTGTCTTTGCATGCGTGTCTCTTTCATCATTCAGCCGGCAGGATATTGAACCACTATCTTCACTCGCTCCCATAAAGATATCTCTGTCTGAGAAGCGCTAATGGAGTGGCCAAACGCCACAGTATCTCTCTCAGCTGCGGCCATCACCTTCCTCGTGCTGTTTTGAGTCTGCGGCAGGCCGGTAAAGATGGGATCAGTGCAGCAGTGTCCATGCAGAGCGTCACACGGGGAAACAGAAGAGGTGTACACTCACTCTGCAATTTCCCCACAGCCACACCGCCGTCCTGACAGCAGTCCAACAGCAGCATCTTAACACATTCTCTCTCACTCTCTATCTTTCTCACTCTGTCTCTCACTTTTTCCCCTTTTTCTCTCTCTTCTGTCTTTTCTTCCTTCCTCTCTACCTCTCACTCTGTATCCACTTCTGAGTATTTTCCAAACCCCGTTTTCTCACTCTACCTCTACCTCCTATCTCCTTCTCTTTCTTTTCATTTCCCTTCCTACTCTCACTCTTTTGCCCCCTCCTCTTCCTCTCTCTCACTCTCCCTTTCTCTCTCTCTAATAAGGTTTTATCCTGCCCTCCTCTCTTCTTCAGGCCGTTGACTGACTCACTGGCTGCAGCTCTACACTGGCAGCCATTTTACAACTCAAGATGGAAGACAGGAAGTTGGAAGTTACACCTCTATGCACCCTGAGAGAAAGAGGGACAGAAAGAGCAACACACACAAACAAACAGATGCTCTGTCTTTAAATTTACTCCCTATTACTGAAAGAGTAAACTATATAGTGTTGCCGTTTTGTGTTATTAAATTTTTCCATAAACTTTTTTAAATTCCATGGTCAGTTTATTAGCAAATGCTATGTGGTAAGCATTGAACGAATTAACCAGTTCAAACACAATTCTATTCTATTCTATTCTATTCTATTCTATTCTATTCTATTCTATTCTATTCTAGTCTAGTCTAGTCTAGTCTATTTTAGTCTATTCTATTCTATTCTGCTAAGTCAGGTCTAGTCTAAGCTTTGAGAAACTGTGCACTATATTGAAGAGCGCCTCAAATGCAGTTTACAGTACTGGACTTTGTAATCTAAGAAAGCATAATTGGCCTCACTCTCTTCTGGTGATTAGGACGAACCTTCCTCTCTCCATCTTTCAGCTTAATGATAGAAAATGTTGCCATCTCTTAGTTGATGTAGCAGAGTTAGTGTTCTCCTCCAAGCATGTTGAGGTGCCTAGTGACATTGCAATAGGGCTAGTTTGAGAAGATGTGGTGGCTGACTTGTCTTGGAGGAAGCAGGTGCTAACCTTCACCCTCCCACCTGGGTTGCATTATGTAACAGTGAAGACCTAGCTAACAAGTGGGAATTTGCTAGGACTAAATCGGATAGAGAAAACCAGAGAGAAATAATGAACGGCATAGTGTGTCTGTCCTTTTGTAGTGTTGCTGAAATATTCAATTTTATAAATTTTTCATTTGGCCTATGGTCATTCCCTACTGAGTTCATTATATAGCAAACACGCAAACACTACCTTGTAAATAGTGAATGAGTTTACAAGTGAACCATTCCAAACACTGCAAAACCCTCCAACATGTGATTAACACATCAGTTTCCACACACACACGCACACTTTCCCTCCTACCAGACTTTCAGGTATAAGGCTAGACTAGTGAGAGTGGTTGGCGCATGTTGGCAAGCAGCAGCGGTAATTGTGGGTATGGGAGAAAACAAGAGTGGGCTGAGACTGCTGTGAGCGAGACGCAACCGCTCATTTCTTACGGACGAGCGCTGCGCCCATCCCTGCCTCTCCGATCAAAGAGCGCAGTTTAATAGAGCACCCCCGGAGCGTGCTGACAGCAAATGTGGCGGACCCGGCAGGACACAGGAAAAAAAGTGCGGGACTGGATCTGCCGAACACAGCTCACAATGAAACAGCACAGCGCTCCCCCAGCCAAAACTCCTCATCAAACTGCTGCTGCATATTGCACTGAATCTAAACCACTTTGCAATGGCGCCTTGTTTATTCTTTCTCCTGCTTTCATGCCTCAACTCCAGCTGAGACGCAGAACAAAAAGATTACTGTCAGGGTTGGATCCTGCTTAGCAGCCCCCAAACACACTCCATCACCATCACAGCTATGTTAGAACAGAAAAAGAGAGAAAAGGAGTACAAGGGTGAGGGGAGGAAGAAGATACAGAGGAAGGAAGCACATCTGTTGGAATGGTAATGGAAGTGCGTGGGTTGGTGAAAGGGCAAAAAGGACGACGCAGTGAAAGCAATCCCTTCCCCAGGTGTAAGTGTGCATGTGCCTGTTGGGAGACTAGGCAGAGGAGGATGAGGACAGCATAAGCCGGCCTCAGCCTCCTCTGCCTAACCTCCCAACAGACACGCACACACACACGCACACATACAACACCTCAGGTAGGGCTTTATGAATAACCCGTGATCCATTAAAACACATACACTGACGCACACACTCGCGCACACCCCGAGAGGAGCCGAGGGAAAAGACCTGCCGCTCACTGATAAGCCCCCCACACTCTTCTTCAATTAATCTACATAATTCTGCGTCTTTCAAATATCAAATCATCCATTTCATGCCTCAACTGTTTACTTTACTTTGCCAAAGTTCAAGCGCATAAGCTGAGGCTCCTCATTTTTATGTTTTTTTTCCTCCTTCGCTTTCTTGCTTCCTCCATCACCCTTATCTTAAACTCAGACACTCATGTCTGTTAGCATCTGTAGAAGTCGATTGGGAATGCGGCACAGGTATGTCATTACTGTCGTATCAAGACCTTATATACAGCTATCGAAAAAAGAGACCACCTCAAAATGATCAGTTTCTCTAGTTTTACAGTTTATGGGTTTGTGTTTGATCAAAATTAGCAGTTTGGTTTTATTCTATACGCTACTGGAAACTTGTCTCCAAAATTCCAGATCAGATATTGTATTTATATCTGTTCATGTCACTAATGACGCCTCCAGAGGCCTTTTGAACCATGCTCACTGTGCATTTCAACCCAGCTGCCGCTCGCCAGTCTTTCGGTGGGTCACTTAAGATCATCTCACCGTAGTTAAGTGACATTTGAACGAGGTGACGCTCATCACGGTCAGTAGAGAGTGGTTTTGGCCCTCTTGGCAGTCTGTAGCTGTGTTGTCCTGTGTGTTTGCGGCTTGACCTTGCTCTTATGAACCAGAAGTAATCCACCAGGGACCTAAAACCGAACCTTCTGTTCCTCACTAAGAACCTGTTGTACATGTGGAGATGCTGATTTAAGAAGAAACTGGAGTGGTCTCTCATTTATTTCCAGAGCTGTATTTGCTTGTTTATAATTAATTTTGCATTACAGTCAAGTTTATGATGCAGGGATCAATGAAAACATTCCAGGATGACTTCTTATTATAGTACCCCTTTTCTGCATGCCCATTAGTGGGCATTCAGTCACAAGGGATCATAATCTAATCAAGTAGCATTTTATTCCTATGTTAAATGCTGTGCCTGTTAAGTTGCTAGTGAGCAATGATGGATGAAAATGAAGGGGTAAGAACCTCCTGCAAAAAAAAACAAACAAACAAACAATTTCCACAAAGATAGGCATGGTGAGATGAAACTTCCTGCTGTTTTATCAAACAGTATTTTTCCCCTGTTCAGAATTTTTTAGAATTCTGTTACTGGTCTATAGCTGTGTCCCAATTTGCGGGCCGCATCCTTCGGAGGCTGCATTTCAAGACTGATTGTGTCATAGAGCTGCGACTAGGTCATCCCATTGGGAAGGCCCCTTTATATGCAGCCAAGAAATGTGTCCTTCTTTGTCATAGCAAAAAAGGATCCAATGGGTGAATCTGTCGCCAGCCAACATATCCCAAAATTCATTGCGTGCTGGCGCGTCTAGAGTTGCTAGGTATCAAGAGCAGTATTTCATGACACTATGGTAAGGGCAAAACAGCAGTGCTCTGGCGCAAGCAGGAAATCCACAGAGAGCAGACTGTCTCATTTCGGTTCAGCCTTCGCAGTCATAGGTTTAGACTGCATGCAGCCCCTAAATTTGAGACACAGCTAACGCCAAATGTTATGTATGCTGAGCTGCCATTGAGCAATGATGGGTGAAAATGGAGGTGTAAGAGCCTCCTGCAATGAAAACCACGCATATCTCCCCTCAAAAACAGCTGTGTGGAGATAAAACAGACTGCAGGTTTCCTACAGCAAAAAAGTGAGGTACATCTGGAACAACACAATACCACTGAAATACAGTCAAACACTTTCACAAAACACTGACTGGTTTGCTCACCTATGAAGCCAAAAATACAGTGTTAAGTCTTTTGTGAGCTACGATTTTAAAGATACAAGTTTTTTTCACAATAACCACAAAACAGCGAGACATGGCTCTGCTGTGAGTGACCCTGTTTACAGTCCTCAAAACACCTCAAAACACACACCTACACACACCCAAACCCGTTTCAGAGGTGACTACCAAGTGTGACAACACATGCTCCACTGCTTACAGTGCACACACACAAGTACGGCCCTGTCACTTATCTCCTCTCGCATGGCTGCTCCGCCAACAAAACGCTTCATTCTCTCCTTTCTGAAGCTTCATATCTCCCCTCTTACAAAAACCAGAGAAAGAAAAAGTCATGCATTTACTGAGAGAATAGGCCCAGAAGACATCAGAGGGCCATGATTGGGTAGAGATGTGATCTCTGCAAGTTAGCGAAAAGCAGTCAAAGTCTGACATTCATCTCGGCCGAATTCTACTCGCCTTCTCCGCACACCGAGTGGTTTTGATGTCAGGGGAAAAGAAATAAAAAAGTTATCCCTCCCAGCATGCCTCACACAGTATCAAATAAGAGAGAAATGTAATTCACCCTTCGTGGGGGGAGTGTGTCCGTTTCACAAATATTGGTGTATTTGTAATGGAAAAGCCATTATCTCGACTCGAGGCTCGAGGCTAGTCTTTACTACACACACGGAGCGAGAAAGGCCGTTCTAATAACATCTACCATGAGTAACACTCGCCGTGGAAATCACAACAGATGACATTCCCTCGACAGCAGTAATCACGGCCATGTGAACCGTGCTGTGCGGAGTGTGACACAGTGTCAGCCTTTCAGTCAAATACCATTCACAAACTTAACAAGAAATGGCTACTGGAAACTGGACCGACTCTCAATTGGTACTGCAGCATCTACCTACACTGTCTGTGATCACACAGTAAAACGACAGGCAACCAAACTACAAACAAAAGTTTGGAATTACAGTTCAGTAAGAGAAAAACAGTTATTTAGTACTTGTTATTATGATTTAATATCTTTCTGTTGTTCCTAAAAACACTGAATATAGAATAAAGCATCTAGGCACTATTAGCAATGGCTTATTTATGTTGATGCTCTCTTGATGTCTTTGTAAAGCACTTCGCAGTGCTGTTCTATTCTGCCTTTCATTGTTACTACCTACTGTGTCCATCCATCAAGCATCAAGAACCACTGCATCTAGATTTACTTCCTGACGGAAAACCCCTGATCTAGCTTCATTCAGAAGCTATGCAATTGTCATATCCATTAATCAGTGCTAGGAATAGAAGGAACAGAGCAAAAGCAACAAAATAGTCTCCAAAAGTTACCAAAGACATTATTTGTTATATTATCTGTCACAGTGGTCAGGAGTCATCTGTCAAATTTGAGATAGGAGTTCTGGGGCTTTCCAAAAAGCGAGCGATCCACAATACCATAGAATGCTCATTCAGTCATATGCAAAATTTTGAGCACCACTGGTCAAATTAAACTCCTCAACACACATCCTCTACAGTAAATATAATAATTTGTTCTATTCTATTCTATTCTATTCTTAAAAAGGACAGGTTAACAGGTTAACAGCCATGCTGATTCTGCGGTCCACATCTCCAGTTTTCTGAAGACTATTGAAAGTGATCCAGGGCTTGTTGAAAAGGGCACATTGCGCTCTATTGACCTGTGTCTGGCTTTGTTCTAACATGCCTCCACTGATCTACAGTGCTTTAAATATCAGATACTGATATTTAGCAGTTATCTCTGGTTTCTCAAAGACCCCAATAAAGAGCCATGTGTTGTTGAACAGGGAGCATAAAGTCCTATAATCGTGTAAAGTTTAAAATCGGTTACTCCTACTTTCACAAATCAAAAATATTTAGAACATAATGGTGCTGTAAGCCTCTTGGAAGGTTGTACAGGCTGTTCCTAAGTCAGATGCAAATTTATAAGATGGTCTGCATTTCCAGTTCCCTGAAGCCCTATGGTCCAGGGCTGGACCATTTCATGCTCTGCCTGTGGGGTATGGCTTTGAAGTGGACAGTTTTTTTACATGTGGCATTTTAAATGTTCTTCCTTCTTCATGGAATCATTAGTGATTACTTGATGCTGACTTTCATCCCATAACTATTGACCCCTACTCTGCACTTGTACTTGACTTGTACTTAATTTGACCAGATGGCAACAAAGTTTTACATACCACTGTTTGTTTTATTGATAATGACTTTTTTACCTGCTTAGCGTTTGATTAAAACACTCCAGCCTTTATGGACCCTGGGAAATAAAAAAGAAGATATTACCTTTTCTAAACCACACTGTATACGTGTGAAAGGCATTTTCCAACCCTGGTCCCAAAGTACTGGTGCATCTCAACAAACAGCTACCCTGAAAGTCTACTCTACATAACTGTCCAGGGCAAAATAAAATCTCTGAAGCAGGCGTACTCTAGGCACATGACTGGGAACGTGTCTTCTAAATTAAACTGCAAACTTGACGCTTGCCTGTAATAAGGAACTACTCTGAAAAATGAGGGGACACTGTCCTGTACAGTGCTTGTAAGTAAGGTCAGTTTCCTAATTTGGCCAGTCAAGCAAAACTGAGCTTAAGACTTTTAAGTGAATCTGAGAAGTGTTGGATCTGAGAAGTTAACTTTTGGATCTGAGGAAGTAAGTTTAAGACATTTAAGTGGAGCTAAAAGTTACGGTTCTCCTCTGCACTGTGGTTTAATCCTACTCCTGTCATCAGAAGTCATATTATCAATATATGTAAGTCAGTTTTACTAAACCTTGTTTCATAGCTGAGGAGCCTTGCTTAGGATCATTGGTTTTTGCCCATACTCTCTCATTCTGGAATAGGTTCATTTTCATCTCATGTGCTCAGAACTCTACCGGTAGTTTGTGTTTGAGACAGATAATTAGCTTTTTTACATATTTCGTATCAGACTGTGGCTTTCCTGCTTTTGAGGCTTATTAGAAGCTTGCATCTTGTAGTGAATCCTTTGAGTTTGTGCTGATATATTTTTCTCTTTATGGTAGTCTTGAACACATCTATGCCTACATCCTGTGTCTATGATTTGTTCAGGTCTTCAGAAATCACACCACCTACAGTCAACTCTAGAAATCTTTATCATCTTATGCACATAAGCTACTGACAATAGCACACAACTGAACATCAAACCTGAGCAGAAAACCATCCAGCTGAGATGGTGAATTTGTGTATGGCATGGCCTATACAATTCTCCCACTATGGATGTTAATGCCCTCAAGCTGTCACAGCCGCTGTTTCATTTGTGGAGCACAAAATGCTAGTAAAACAACAAAAATGGTGCCGCTGTCCTATACACTACACTGTGCAGTATGTTTCTAAAACAATTCATCTGGAAAGCTTTGAAATTAGAGAGGATGGAATGTGTTTTTAAATGGTTTTTGCTTGAACATGTTTTTTCTATAGAGAACATGCCTCCGCACATTTCAATGCAGTCATGAATTGAAATGTGAATCTGAATTTAACTTATTGGAAGAATAATAAAATGTACAGTATGGCTGTTATATTTGAAGTTATTTTCCATTATATTAAACAGGATGAGGATTAGAGGATGTGTTAACTTATCGTACAAATCCAACACCTCATGTGACTGGAGGTGTTCAAACTTTTGCATACAACTTTAAAGATATGCTTTTTCCAGCATCCCTGATGTTGCCTAGGGTTACAGCAAAAAATTAACTATCATTGTCACTAAATAGAGTAATACAGGACTAACATGACACCATCGAGAGAGAGAGAGGGAGAGAGAGACAGTGATGGTGTCTGGACACTTGATGAGGAAGGAGAAGGTAATGATGGCCACACAGCAGGCCCACAGACAGCGATGTGACTGACACACTTCCTCCATTATCGGGCTCCGCAGGCTCCGATCCACAGCCCCGCTCCGGCAAGCATGAGTCACCCAGCCCCACAGCCCAAATTGGCAGTCTCTTTGAAAGGGATGAGAGGAGGGTGCTGAGCCATTCTCATGGAGGAATGGAAAAGAGATTATATTTTACCCACCTACTGAAGAGCTCAGCTCTGAGTGAGAAGACAATTTATGGGAATTCAAACACTGTATTCCATCTCATCACGCCATGAATGATGACACACTGATCACTGCTACTGACCATTGTTTCTGAGCCTAGATATGCACATTCATGTTGGCATCCATGCAAACATATAAAATAACCTGGCATAGCTCTTTGAGCTACAATACATAAAAAAGCAATGCCAGGAACAAATCAGTGTGATCATGCATAGCCTGTAGACAGAGTAATAATATGTTTTAACAGATACAGTCTTTAATGCACAACAAATCAATAAATTAAGAAAAGTTGTTTAATCTGAATTGAACACATAACTTATTAAAATACAGTTCTAGCACAAGCCACACCCATTTCCAGCTTACATCATGCCCACACAATGGACAATGACGTTATGTTATACCCCCACACTAAACATCAACCCATTTATGTTTTATCTTCCAGGTGATGTAAATAGTAAGTTGGACACACTAAGCAGCCATGAGGATGGACCACCAGCAGCTGAGCTGAGGGAACGTAACCTGTCCCGCTGCTGCACCAAGCATGGCTGCATCCTTCCATGCTGGTAATTTACAGGCATGTCATTAGATCAGACTGCCGGACATAAAGCATCACTGAATCAATCTCGCCAAGCTGTCGCCAGGCTGGTAAACACTGCGGACGGTGGCGGACGCACCCTATTATGCCGGGGATTAATGGTGTTGACAGAGTATTAACTCACACTGAAAGGTAAACAGGAACACTATGGAGAAATGCAGGGGCTGACACTGAGCCAGAGCCCACTGAGGATAAATCCTCTCCCTGATCTGGCAGGGCACGAAAGGAGAGAAGGGGGAGAGAGAGAAACAGAGGGAGAGGAAAAGGAGGGGGAGCAGAGCGTCTGACTTTGAAGAGGGATAAAGGGGCAGCACTACGTAAGACCCTGTGGGCAGTCTGGGAAATGATGCCGAGAGGTGAGAGAAGTATAAAGCGCAGGTACACACAAAGAAGGATGAAGATAACATTTGAGAAAGAGGCTCAAGGGAGCACAGGAGAAAACTCATTTAGACTAAAGTGCATTAACCCTTGGAAGTTTTGGTTACCATAGTGCCATACTATTCAAATGTTATTAACAGTATTCATTTCTATTACTGACAGGTTTGAATCAGTGCTTTAAACTTGTTGAAAATTGAGATTTCAGAGCCTGTACCCTTCATCTACGAGGGGGGGAAATCTAAGAATAGCAGAATACCCTGCACGCAATTTGTTTAGTATGGCAGGCCCATGGCTCTCTCCTAGGAAACCTCTTTGGCCATAGCCAAGGTCACCAGGCCTACTCTGCATGCGGACTCAGCCCAACATCCCCACTGCTCTCTCTAGCCTGCTGTCCAGCTGTCAGTGCTTTTAAGGGGGAGTGCTGCCCCAAAGGTCACTCAGACCCCACACCCCTTCGCCACTCACACTGCATGTGCACACACACACACTAACATTGCACCAGACTGCGGGTCAGCATCCAGCGTGACTGGCAGGTTGGGGCAGAGAACACACCAGGGATGACAAGTCAATGTACCATTGGGCATCTACAGCATTTCTTCAGCTAGTCCTCAGTACTGTTGAGACATGCACCCCAACCACTCTGTGGGCTTTTCTTTCCCAACAAACTCTCCAAGAACTTGTTTACACTGGAGAGACATTTGGCCATATACACACACCATTATGGGATATTACAGTAAAGAAACATAAACACTTTAATGAAATAACTTGTGTGTTCCAGTTTCATGAAAATAAATAAAAAGATGTTGACATTTATAGGCCTTATGAACGTAAATGATTGGCTAGTAAGTCTTTTTACAGATGTAGTAAAAATACAGGACACTTCTGTATTTTAATTACGGCTCATTACTATAAAAGCAGAGTGCAGTACAGCTACATCACAGTATCTTTTGGCTGTTGAGTCACTGTACAGAGTTTCTATTTTACTAATATTGTTATTAATGTTACAGTGAAATATTGTATTCAAGTATGGTCTGGTTACATCAAATGCCAGCTGGCTTGACATTATCTTTCCTAACAAAGTGAACCTGGAATCCAGTGTTTAGTGTCCAGTTTTAAATGCTAGAGAAACTGAAATATCTTATTAATACAGTTAAAAAATATTACAACAAAAAAATCACAATATATCCAATACATAGGAGCAATATGTAAGACGACACAATCAATATTCCTAAATTAACTAAATATTTTTATCAAAGGAATTTGAGGAAATAATAGTTTTGAGTGCGTAAAAGACGTCTGTGTATCATGTCATGGAGACATCTACTGAAGTTAGCATGCTAACCAGCTAGCCCTGGTCCATGCTGTCTCATAATACGACTTTACGAGGTGAATTAGTCCAGCACGAGAGGATGAAGAAGCATCACTACCCTGATGGCATATTCTAATCTCATGTCAATCATGAGGTTCTTCTCCCGGTTAGATTATTTAAAGACATGTAGCCAATGAAAGGAAAAGTAAATGCAACAATAACTGAAGCTTTTGGCAAGCGACTATTACATAAACCACCACTGCCCACTCATGGTAGGAGTCCGATTTTGTCAGTAAATAAAAGAAGTGATATTAATAGAAACTAACTTTGGCATTGTTTTCCACTGCTGGAGATGCTCTTGCTGGGTGAAGGGATGATGTCTAATGCTAAACTTCCATGACTTCTTATAGACTGATAGATATTGAAGAGGGAAGAGGAGGGACTATGCATTTTCTGATGATATTACGCTCCAGTATGCTTAGAGTATATGTTTTAGAAGTTGCATCATCTCACAAATTGTGTAATCTTCATAAAAAACACATTGAGCTTGTTAAAAGTCGAGTTTTTTATATTTAATCAAAAATATCCACACACTTAAGCTTCTCTAAGGTTTAATGGGCTTGCCCTACCTTTCATGGCTTGTTATGAAATCACACACTTGTAAGCACAGCTTGAATAGGTACATTGATTTAAAGGTTTACGTCCACATTAATTTCCTCATTATGAAATGACATAAAACACAATTATTCCTTAAAGTAAAACCCCGAAAGAGATTTTATTCACATGCAAATAACAGCACTTGAAGTGAATTCAATGCATCACTATTTACGGTGTACAACAACATTAAGCCTTTCAGATGATCTCATAACAATCAATAGGTGAGCTAGCTCCATGGGTATTTTGTGTTTTGAGTGTTCTCGTCAGCAAAACAAGGTCCGACCCCTGAAAAGCATAAACACTTTTCTGAGGTCACGCAGTCAGTCTGATTCCTCCACGCAGGCTGAGTCACTGCTCACCTTGCTGAGGAGTTTGCGATGATGAGTGTCCGCTGTCTCTGGCTCAGTTGCCGTGGAACATAACGAGGTAAGAAGCGAGACGACGGAACGACTGGAATGTTGGGCAGGTCAGCCGAAGCATCTCATAATGACCTATACCCTGGGGGCCAATTCGGGCATATTCTGCAGTACAAACCAGATGCAGGAGATCCACAAGAATAACTGAAACCCCAAAAAATACAGCGGCCGTAGCGGGAGCTAAACAATCGTCCACTAATGAAGTGGTTAGTGCCAAAGCGGAGCCGTACACGAGCAGCATTCGAACCAGTGACACGTATATAAACGCGTCCTGCCCCACTTTGTTGCACTGGCCCCTGGGTACACCTCAACAGACCTCCAAACCCTTTCTTTCCCTAACAAGTGAGTCAACATGCGCTGGAGCCACTGAAGCTGCAAGTGCTTCAAAAAAGACCAGCCCAAGTGATAATGACACTTTGTTGCCAGAGAGGAAAAAATTCAACAGCAACTCCAGTCACCAGCGGGCCACGTAAACTAATTAGAACGCGTTGCCTTGGGCTTATCGTGTTCAAGAGAAAGTGTTTGAATCTAATGAGAGGTTTAATATCAGTAAACAGCGCACAGCACCGGAGAGGATCACAGGCTTTGCTTTAGATTTCAAACCATACTGCCCCAGTGCTACCTCCATTTCCCTCTCTCGCTCTCTAACTCACTGGAGGAAAGTGTGGGTTGTTTCTGACGTCTGTGTTGTTCTAAGATACAGACTTGTGTATGACATGCCATGTAAGAACGAAATTGGTGCTATTTCAGTTCTCTTCATCATGGATCTCCCACATGCCAATAAAGTCCTCCTTTGGTGAATTGGGTAACTATGCTGTTGTGTGAACTCGACTATGTTTATTCGATGCCCATGCACTCCCAGACATAAACACGAACCTATATCAAAGCGGAGGGAGGCCTGTGCAGTGCATGGCGCGGCTCCGATAAAGGGTTTAACACTTGCGGAGAGTTCCGGCGGGGATAGAAGCGCTTTCCTGTCTCGTCACGTTTGGGTCACATTCATGCTCGGTGAGGCTTTTATCTTTGTTAGCTCACCTTCCTCTCTAGAGCATAAGCATCTGTCTCTCTTTCTCTTCCTCTCTACACACTCCTACACCATTAATGGACTCCACAGGGTCTGGCACAATCTGGCCGGAGACTCGGACGAGCCCATTCAAAGAACAGATTATCATCTCCGCCGTCCGCTTGTAATGGCCACAAAGATTTCGTGAACTGCAGCGGGATGGACCTTACGCTGGATGCCAACTGTGCGCGTATGGGAGCAGATGGACGCTGGGAAGAGGCCAGTCAAAGGAGGTGTCAGAATTACTCCCAGGGAGGAATCCAGCACCTAATTATTTCTCTGTTGCACGGCAACGTCCCGCTCCCCTGAACCTAAAGGAACGGCGCCCGGCAGAGAAATTTTCCCCTGCGCTAATTGACTCATTCGATTTCCCTCACCCTGCCTTTGAATGAGCATGACATTCTTCAGAATGTGACAAGCCATTGACATGTCCAGATCAATGTCAGCGAGTCTCCCTCGTGATGGACTGTTCTATTATTACCAAAATCAACAAGAGTCACATGCTTATCCTAATAAAGCAATGCCTCACAAAAGCAGACAAACTCTTTTCAGTTCTTCTTAGTCACTGGCAGCTGGAGTTAAATGTCAGTCTTCCGGATCACTCCTCTCTTCCCTGTCACTGACGTTTTGAATAGTCTTCTGCCAGCCAGTTGATGCTTCAAACGGCTCTGGGGACAGAGGGTTTATTTGTGCGTAATCCCTGCAGTATTCTTTGATGTGATTAGCGAGCCGCATGCTTCAGCTAGCCTTACTGTACGCCCTTTAAAAGAAAGGGTTCAGGAAAACTTGGCCTAGATGTTCAGTTGAAAGTAAACCCTTTAATTAGAATGGGCCTTTAAACGGCTTGTCCCTGATATTAAGGAATCATTTAAGAGACAAAATTAGTTCTTCTAAATAATCTTTGACCAAAGTGTAGTCACTTTTGCTCGTCCTATTTTGGGGTCAGCTGCACCAACCAGTCTTAAATAAGCCCAACTAACTGTGACTAATATGCAGAGCAACCTGGTTTACTTATAATGGCTTACTGAGCTGAATCTTTTCAGTGAACTTTGGGCGACAACTTGCATTGAGGAGCCAAAGAATATAACAAAGGTTCAGATGTCATAATGCTATAACTGAAAATCACAGGATGCCCTACCTTTTAACATTCTGATTCCCACTCGTTATTCCCAAACCTGCTGCCTGCTGTGTAAGTTTGGATCTGGTGTTGTTCTTGGCAGGTTTCATGTAATTCTTGCCTTTGTTTGTTGATGACTAGTTGATGGATTTGTCTGCATTTTGTCCATCTGCTTATCTTGTGAGTCCTGCCTCTCGAAATTCAACAAAAACGAACAAAGAGCCATTTGGGAACTAAAGGAGTTGGCTCTGGCTGGTGAGCTGGGCCAACTGATCTGAGCCAGAACTCCCCTGACTAGTTACTAGGCGAAACTGCTACCTGTGTATCTACTACTGCCAACTTACAGATTGATGCTTTTGAAATACAAAGAGGAATTTTACCAACAGTAGAACTTGCATACTGATAAAATACAGTCTGCTTAAAGTCACACAGATGTATAAACATCTTACAAACAGCTTAATTTAAAGACTGTCCACATGGGAGTGTTTGGGAACAACATCGGAGGGTTTGGGAATCTCACCGTGGGGGAGTACAATGGAATAACATTTCTCAACATCTTTGAACCATGACCAAATGCATTTTGGGTGTTGTGACAGATCTTTATATTTCTCTATGTGGAGACTTCAGCTCTGGAAAAACTGCTGTCTGTTTCTCTTGTAACAACCTTAGATAAGCGGGCATGTATCAGTCTACTGGCTTAATCAGGAAGGCACCCCGCTGACTGTTTGCCACTGCTGGTCCACCCTCAGACCACCCACACTATTCTACTGCATACAAGATGTAGCTAGTTTTTTACCTCTTTAAACTGATATTAAATGTGTACAGGCTTAAAGTTTAGAAAACTAAGACACATACTACAAACATTAAATAGTAAATGAGGGGTATACCTGATATAAAAGAGTGTAGCTTGTTGCTTATTGGTGATTCTACAAAGAGACTCATTAATAAAGAACAGTGAAAGTAATAACTGAAGGGAGAATAAGTAGTGAGTTAGTTAGTTAGTTACCAGCACTGCCATCCGTGGGTAGACAGTGGGTTAACACCTTTAAGTACTATCACAAAACACCAAAGAGTAGAAAATGAAAGAAAAGGTATTTTTTACCCAAATACACAACGGCCGCTATCTACATTGGGTTGCAGTAAAGTTTAGAATTTCTGGGTCTGTATAGTGAAACGTAAACGACCCAAATATTGTATTATGTCTTTACACAATCACTTATACATTTTTGGCTATAAATTCACCAGGGTGTCACTCTAAGATTGGCATTGTGTTTCTGGAATTGTGCCATATTCCATGGCAGTTCTCTGTTTTAAGTATTTTAAAATAATAAAGTCCAGCCCTGACTTCAGGCTTTTCATTTTAATAGGAAAATGCATGAATATGCACCTTTCCCCTTGGGAAAATGAACACGTTGTTCTTTGGAAACTATAAGTGCCATGTTGTACCTTAAACTTTTAGTGTGTTTGTATCCTGAGGGATGAAGTGTCCCTGTACAGTACCCTTCTAAATAATACTATATATCAAATCAACAAATATTTTGATGCCATTGTATTCCAGGACACTACCCCCTACTCCAACGTGAGAGGTGCCAGATGTTCTGCATAATTATTTCCTGTCCCAGTATCCTCTTTCACTGGTAAATGTTTCACGTTAAAGAAGAAAAAAAAAAAAACAGTTTCTGATTCATCCATAAACATCCATACACTGAAACACTGCTTAGGAAGGCAGATGTGTCCCTGTGTCGCAGTGCTCTGAGGAACTCTTTTTGTTAGCTTTATTTTTAACAGGGTAGGATCACATGAGCGCCAGGTTTCAGCACGTCTGTTGATGTCACTGTCACCTGGCGCTGACCTTTGGTGGCAGTGTGAGAGTTCTGACAGTCTAATCTCCACCTTCACACACTGTCCTGACGCCTTCCATTCAGGCTGAAATGATGCCGCTTTGTCCTCACGGCTCTCTTTGTGCTCTTTCGCTTTCTTCTTCCCTCCTTGCTTTCTGTCAACAATCCATTGGTCACTGGAGTCGTTTTCTCTCTTTCTTTCTCTGCTCTGTTCCTTTCATTCTAACACGCCCCCTCCTTCCCTGTTCCTGTCCTTTTTCATTTGCATGCTTTTCCCCTAACCTCGTCTACTCTTCTCCTCCTACCCTCCTCCTCCTCCTCTCCCCCCTTCCTCTCCCACTTCCCTCTAACTCTCCCAGGTGGGAAGCAGTCCACGCTCGGCTGCTAGAAAACTAATTTGGGTCATCTTCGAAAGCACCGGTGGTTTCTATAGCAACCCCATGCTAAGGGGCTCCATCAGTCAGTCTGCTCGCGGGTGACTATAGATCTGTAGTGGGGGAAAGTAGCAGCGTCTGAATGTCTTGGGGTGCGCTCAGTTGTTTATGGGTGTCTGTAAACGTGTACACCCTACACGTATGTTTGTGGGTGCATGTTTTTCTCTGTGTATTTCCTGGGCGACTCTGCCTGAGCCTTTGCAAGCAAGAACGACACATTGAAAGACAGCCACCCTGCACCGCACCTCAGCACCGAGTGTGTGCGTGCGCACAGAGAGAAACGCGCGTCAGCATGCATCCCTAAGCACGTATCTGTGTAGACAGCTCTACTGAATCAAAATGGAGGACGGAGGAACTGCAGTACGCTGCTTTATCTGTGCAGTCTGGCACTCGTCCTGCCCAGACTCAGCAATACATCATTTAGCGATAGTCCCACAAGAGACGGACATGAAGTGAGGAGAGATAGATAAATAGATAGCGAAAGAGTGAAAGAGTATACAAGAGTGAAGGAGACAGAAAGAGAAACCAAACAAGGCACAGATAGGGAGATGCTGAGAAGCAGCAAGACAAAGAGGTGTAGGTAGGAGAATGTCACAGAGAGAGAGAGAGAGAGAGAGAGAGAGAGAGAGAGAGAGAGAGAGACAAATAGACAGACAAATAGAAACTCAGAGACAGACAAATATATATACAAATATATATATATATATATATATATATATATTTGAGAGAGAGAGAGAGAGAGAGAGAGAACAACAGAAAGACAAAGGAAAGGAGAGGGAAAGAAGAATGAGAGAAAGAGAGAGATGAAGAGAGAGATAGTGAGTTAAAGAGAAAAAATAAAGAAGATTCAAAGCTTTTCAGTACACAAGTGACGCTTCTCTTACTCTCTGCCATCATGCATCAATAGAATACACAGTCCAGTTCACTGCCTTTGAATTTCATCTGGGCTTCTGTTTCCTGAATCTCAATTTACAAAAGCCTAGATGGCACGTAACATCCCGTGGGTCCACATGCTTGTGTGGCTGGAAAGCAGAACACTGCCACCTTGGCATCTTTCTTCTGGGCAAACTCCTCCATTTAACTTTGTACAGATCTTATGTACCTGCATCTTCCAGTGTTCAAAGTTGGTATCCACATAGATAATTGGTAAGCTTCTGTTTTTGAAGCCTATAAATTACATCAAACACTTCCACTGTATGCACTGTTTAAAGTGACCATAGACGAAACTCATGGTTCAAAAGGAAAGGGTGAATAAAGACAAACAAAAAATGTATATAAATGAGAGTAAAAGAATGATAATTAGAGTACGATATTAATAATATTAATGATCAATGATATCAATGATATTAATTATTAGCCTTGTACTATTAACTACTCAAATAAACAGACTATGGGATGAACCATTACACAATGACATCAATCTCTCCATAATACACATTCACACACATCCCTGAGTAGTAGCAGACACAGAAATGCACATGCAGACAGCGAGCTGTCAGCAGCAGCATGACAGTAATGCACTTAAATCTCATTGGCCATGATGGTGTGGACACAGTATAAACAGATAACAGGATTAGGATCAAAAGCAACCGCTGTCTGTCTGTCAAGGAGCAGAAATCGATTGACTATGGAACACAGAGAGAGAGAGAGAAAAAGGCTAAAGTAAAGAGTGGGAAGGAAGGAAAGAGTGAAATGAAAAAAAGTGTTGAAGGAGTATAAGAAGATGTAAAAGAGTAAAAGGGAGAGGAGAGAGGGAGCTAAAGAGAGAGGTGGAGGGAGGAAGGGAGGGGGGAGGAAGAGGAATAGGGAGGGAAGTGGAGGGACAGCTGCTGACATCTTCACATGCCCACGTCCTATCTAAACCCAAAGGGAAAAAAGAAGACTTCAATCATGGCAGGCCCGTCACCATGCCGACTGCTGCTGCCTGTGACCACGCACACACACACACGCCCGCCCGCTCCATCACAGCGCTGTTTCTTTTTCTTTCCTTTTTTTTTTTTTTGAGAATTCATTTCCGCCCACGTTGCATTTCTCATATCTCAGCTCATTTCAGCCTCTCACATCTTCCTCCCGCAGCCGGCTTAAGAAATCCGACACAGGCAGGTACAGCCATTCCACGTCGGCTTACGAAACCAGGGGCAAATCACTGCACTACCAAACACGCCAGGACCCAAAACACTCTACACAAAGAATCTAACAAGAAAACAAACATCCAGGCACATGTTCAAGCGAGGCAAACCAACCAACCCTCCCCATTAAATTTCTCTTTCCATTCATGTTATCTTCTCGAAAGGGAAAATCAGGAGGATCAAGTATGAAGACCAAAGCTATGCAATATGCCATGCCAGGTTCTCTGTGTATAGACTCTTCAAATGTATATTTAATAAGCAACACAATTACATACAACACCTACACGCATCTTAGCTGCACTGTGAAACCCATTCTCCTGGTAAAACGTAGGCCGCAGTTGCCAACCCATCTTTGCTTAAAGCTTGTCTGATGATGCTCTTGTGCATATTCAATAAACCTAAAGACACTAGCAGTACACTACATATGGCTGTTGTGCTGCATGCATTTGTTTGTATATATAATTTGTTTTGCATTGCCTCATGTAATGCACAGAATGAAATATGGATGAAGCTGTAAAGCATGCTCTAGATGCAGCATCTCTGCCCTGCTGGTATAAAGAATTAATGTAACTCATTATGATGGTAGGAACATGGCTATGACCGCCATGCTGTTGACATGCTCTCTGTAATTCATAGTACTCTGCCAACATCACACAATCGTGCTGTTGCCATTTTGGTAGACTGCTCTTGTTGTCTGATTATGACCACCAGCTAATATCCATTAAAGGGACTTAATAAGGTCCTGATGGGTTGTCACAGGTATCTGGAGCCATGCTGACTGCAGTGCATCTCACAACTGCTGGTGGGTGCATGAGGTGGATCCATAAAGAAAACATGATGATTCAGGTGGTCCCACAGATGCTCAATTGGGATCAAGTCTGGGGAATGAGAGGGGCCAAGGTAGTACTTGAAGTCTTGGTTATGCTATACCAGTGTCGGGCAATTCTAGTCACGTGGCATTGTCTTGCTGGAAGATCACATCTACCCCCAGGGAAGACAGGGTGTACCTGATCTTCAAGAATAGATTCTTACCCAAATCAGTGGAGAGTGCCTTCCACATGGAGTGGGCCCAGAATGCCAATGAAAACGTGACTTCCTTCATAAGCCACTGTCACATATAGGAAGTGGTTATAATCATGTGACTCAATGTCCCAAGTCACGCAGCAGCACACTAAGTAGTATTCTAAAATGACACGTGCCATTAGAAGTGTACACTCTTTAGTGTGGTAGATGGAGTACTGAAGTTTGTGGTTTGGGATGCAGCACTAGATCACCCAGTGAGGCTTGTTTTCAGCAGTCCAGCAGCTGCTCTGCTGTGCTGCTCATTAACTGCTCATTACACATCTCCAAGTCAAATTTATGTCCTGCATCTGTTGAGGTAAATTATTACATTTATTGAGGTAAGCTAATGCTAGCTTCCTATTCGCCAGCTTCTTGTTTATAATTCTAAATTTAAGGCAGGTTGTTTTAACTGCGTTGCCATTTAACGTGAAACAGAAATGACTTGGTGATGGAAAGGTGCCTTCAGCTTTATATGTTTTGTAATAATCTGAACAATCTAGCTAATCCTCTGAAGACTCCATATATCCATGATGTCCATAAGATGTCCAAATACCTTTCCAACTTCTCTATGGTAATTTTGGTCAAATGGTCTGCCTGTAGAGTGGTGTCTGCAGTGGTGATGGCAAGATTACAGCACAGTTGAAGTATGTGCAATCAAACACTATGTTTAGTATATATATATATACAGTCATCAGCAAAACAATAGTATTGATCAGAAATAAACCGACAGGAATTAAACTGGGTGGGTAGGTTTGACATTGTGAGACATGCAAATGATGTTTCACACTTGGCAGTGCATGTGACGCAAGAAGGATAGGCCTTCTTGCTGTATCTGACCGACCCGACAGCCATGTTTACAGACTTGCAGTGAGCAGTGATGTCCTCCATGATTAATCCTGTTAGTACCAGCACCACTGGCAGACGGCTGCACAGAGCAGGACTACATGAAAGCACACCGTTCCCATATCCATTTGTGAATGAAAACCGTTTATTTTGGTCCAAAGGGATTCCTTTCCAATAAAAACACCAAATGCAAAACTGCTGTACATCAGCTGCAGCAGCAAACTGATCTTTCTATTGAGGTCTGTGCAAACTGACTCTAATCTGAACTACTGATAGACAAACTGCATGTTCTTGCATGGAATCATCCCTGTAATATTCACACAGCCATATTCACACAAAAACCTGATTGCACACAGCCATTGGTGTACACTTTCATCAACATCTAACAATCAGTCTGAAAACCCTGCAAATATACATTCGCCACATTAAATAACAGCATCTATTTGCCTAGTAACATGCAACATTAAGGGGTACACTACCTTTAACCCTGAGGGATGGATAGTTTCAGAGTGGAGAGAGACTAGCACACTTACAGTGATAAAGAAAAAGTGTGATAGGGAAAGAGGACAGGAGTACATACAGCCAATGACAGATGAAGTATTAGTCAGTTAATCAGCCTGTCTGCATGTATTCTGCATTATCTGCATATCTGCATGCTACTACTCAATCAACCGAATGTGCATCTGTCTCATCTCCCACTCTCTCTCTCTCTCTGCTTCTCTCCTTTTCTTCTCCCCTCCTTCTCCTGTCACCAGTCATCTCCATATCAGTCCGCATCTCTTTCTCTTCCTCCATCTCTCTGCCAGTCGCTTGCATTGACTACTTCCCTCCCTCCGTTTTAATATGATTTATTTATACCCTTTCAATTCCCCGAAGAGGAGGCTGTTATTTCTTCTCTCCCCCATCAGTAAATGCAATCTTACGACTCTATCAGCCACGGTACTTCGTCATTATTTAAACCCCACGTTTGCCTTTTTCCATTTCCCCCTGGAACCCAGACGCCTCCCACCCTGAACACGGCCCCACCTCAGCCGCATTTCAATAGCTCATTAGTCCCATTCACGGGCTGAGGTTAAAATAATAGCTGTGCAAATGAACAAATAAGATGGAAATGGGCTGTTTCTCCCCACCATATTTCAGCCTAATTTATCTTAATTACAGAATAGCAATCTCATCAGAGGAGGAAAAAAGGTTAGCCTGAGCGGGGAAAAATAATAACAATAGCTCTGTAGCCCAACCAAAGATGGACTTGATTGAAGTTTTAATTAAATACTCTCTCAAACCGCTCGTGACTGACTATCCAGCCCCGCTAAATACCCACCCATCCCTCCATCGCCACGTGCCGTGGTACAAAGCTGTGTAGTTAGTGAGTGTAAAACCTCCCTACACACTCATTTCACCTCCTGAGCTTCTTTTTCCCCATCCAATTACCACCAAGGGCCTCTCTCTTCTCCGTGCCCCTCGCCCTCTCCACATTCACTGCTCTCTCACCACTTCCTCCCTTCTGCTCATGGCCGCTTGCCATAGACACCTTGATGAATGAAGTTGGACCAGAAGCATGAAACACCATATTCTGCAGCAAATTTTCCTCTCTCTCTCTCTCTCTCTTTCTCTCTCTCCCACACACTTTTCCTGTCTCTCTCTCTCTCTCTCTCTCTCTCTCTCTCTCTTTCTCTCTCTCCCACTCACTTTTCCTGTCTCTCTCTTTCTTTCTCTCTCTCTCTCTCTCTCCCACTCGCTTTTCCTCTCTTTCTCCCTCTCTCCCTCTCTCTCTCTCTCTCACTGTTACTTGCTTTTCCTCTCTCTTCCACTCGCTTTTCCTCTTTCTCTTTCACTATTACTTGCTTTTCCTCTCTCTCACCCACTTGCTTTACCTCTTTCTCTCTCTCTCTCTCTTCTCTCTCTCTCTCTCTCTCTCACTGTAACTTGCTTTCCTCTCTCTCCCACTCGCTTTTCCTGTCTCTCTCCCTCTCACTTGCTTTTCCTGTCTCTCTCTTTCTCTCTCACTCGCTTTTCCTGTCTCTCTCTCTCTCTCTCTCTCTCTTGCTTTTCCTGTCTCTCTCTCTCTCTCTCTCTCTCTCTCTCTCTCTCTCTCTCTCTCTCTCCCTCTCTCACTCGCTTTTCCTGTCTCTCTCTCTCTCTCTCTGGTTCTTCTTTCCAGTCTTTATCTTTCTTTTTCTCTTTCCACTTCTCTCTCCTCTCTTTTTCCCATTTTTATCTCTCTTCTCTTATTCAACTGCTCTCTCTGCTCTCTCTCATCCCTTTATCCTTGCCCATCTCCCCTTCGTTTCCTCTTTCTGTATCCCTCTCCTTCTTCCCTCTCCTACACCTTCCTCTTTCTAAATTTCTCTTTCTCTACTTTCCTCTCTATTGTGTCCCTCCCTCTCTTCTTTTTGTTCTCTCTCACATCCTCTTTATCTTCCTCACTCTCTCTCTTTTCCAAATCTTGATTTTTTTATTCACTCTCTCATCCTTTCTTTTTCTTTCCCCTTTTTCTGAAGCTCTCCCTTTCATCTGTTTTATTCCCTCTTCTTTTTGCTCTCATTTTCTTTCTACTTCTGTCTTTCATCTCCCTTTTCTGTTCCTTTTCTTCCATTCTTGCTTGTCTGTCATTTACTGTATCTCCCCAATCCTCTCACTCTGTCTTCGTCTTACTCACTCCTCTCTCCTTCTGTCTCTATCTTTTAGTATTTTTCACTCTGTATCTCTTCATTTCTGTTTTCCTCTACTGTCAACTACCTCTCTCTCCCTCTTTTTACATCCCCACTATTCTCTCTCTGTGTATCTCTCCCCCTCTTTCTATCCTTTCTCTCCCTCTCTCTGTCTCTCTCTTTATATCTCTCTCTTACTCTTCTCTTGCTCTCTCTCTCTGACCTTGCAACCTGATTACGGTGTAATCCTCTCCCCCCTGTGACATGTCCTGGGCTATTTCAGTGGGTTGCCAGGCGACAGGGACTGCCTGGGACCCCCGCTGGAGGCAGTGGAGGGCGGCGTGACCGCAAACCCCGCACACACACACGCACACACACTCAGCAGTGAGACCAGTATCCTCCATCTTAGCGTACTCCAGCACCCCATGCTGCAAGCAACTGTCATTCACTCACTCATTCACTCGCTCACTTGCTTACCCCCCACTCAGCAACATCCCTCACCACATCGAGCTCCATCCCTTCAATCGCTCACTCACTCTCCCACCAGCCTCCATCTTAGCATCCTCCACAGCTCGCTGTAATTAATTCACACACTTACTGATTCATTCACACTCCCTCGCTGACACGAGCGTCCTAGTGCATCGTGTCTGTTCTTCTGCTGCATCCCACCACACTGTCGTTCACTCACTTACTCTCTAAGAGCAGCATCCATCTTCACATTCTCCAAAGCAATACCACGCTTGCTCTTCATCTCCATCCCACTGTGTAATTAGCTCATACACCTACTGATTCATTCACACGCTCCAGTTCTGACACCAGCATCCATCTTAGCATCCCAGACTCTGCATCAGGCTCTCTGTCCACTACCACACACACAGTAGAAGTAGGCAATGCATCAAACTGAACATCCTGAGGAATGTATGAAAAGGCCTGTCTGAAAGGAATCTGAATGTATGTCAATATATATCCCCCCAACTCACTCACTCACTCACTCACTCACTCACTCACTCACTCACTCACTCACTCACTCACCCATTTACTCACTCACTCACTCACTCACTCATATTTTATAATATTGTACAGGGGTTGAACAATGAAACTGAAACACCTGTCATTTTAGTGTGGGAGGTCTCATGGCTAAATTGGACCAGCCTGGTGGCCAATCTTCATTAATTGCACATTGCACCAGTAAGAGCAGAGTGTGAAGGTTCAGTTAGCAGGTAAGAGCACAGTTCTGCTCAAAATACTGCAATGCACACAACATTATGGGTGACATACCAGAGTTCAAAAGAGGACAAACTGTTGGTGCACGTCTTGCTGGCGCATCTGTGACCAAGACAGCAAGTCTTTGTGATGTATCAAGAGCCACAGTATCCAGGGTAATGTCAGCATACCACCAAGAAGGACAAACCTCCACCAGCATCACGTAGTGACCTGGCCACTATCCTGCAAGAAGAATGGCTTAAAATCCCTCTGACCACTGTGCAGGACGCAGTATATGTCATTCCCAAGATGAACTGACGCTGTATTGGCCGCAAAAGGAGGCCCTACACCATACTAATAAATGATTGTGGTCTAAAACTAGGTGTTTCAGTTTCATTGTCCGACCCCTGTAGTGTCTGCATAGAGTAAAAGTATGCAGGAAACATATATGTGCATTAGGTCATAAAACGATGTCTCAACAGGTACTAGGCAGCACATTCATTACCACTGCACTCAAAATTAACTTTTTGAGGTAGTTTTTAGAGGAAAGCTTTTTCTTAATGTGTTTATTCCCAGCAATTTAAATTGAATGAGGTGAATAATTCACTGGAATTCCCATTTTATTAAACTTTTTGAGTTACCTGAGACTTATGTGAACGGGATAATAATACATACATTCAATTACAACTATTGTGGTAATACCACTGTACACTAACCTGTCGGTTACTAACCTGTGATACATACATCAGGCCATTTTTAGGAAACACATCCCATAGTGTATTGTAGGTATATTATGCTCCTACAAGCCCATGTGCTGAGCATGATCGATTTTTCAGATAATATCTGGTCAACAGTGGTCACATGGTGGTCTCTTTCTATCACTAGAAAGGATATGGTTCCAACAGATCTGCAACAACCAGTAACTGTAAGCATTCTAAATGTACCTATTTCCGATGAAATGGGATAACGAATGTAGGTCTATGGACCTAATAGACCAGCAGCTCAGTGTGTATCATTTTTAGCTCCTCATCGCTCCTAATGACTGGAACCACGTTCCGTGTCTCTTACTCCCTCTCCATCCCTCTGTGATATGCAATATGCACACTGACTAGTTCCAAAACATGAGCTCACACACACTCGCTCATACATTCATAAGATCGACCACTCATGAGGTCATTTGTTAGAACAAGCCGATTCACTGCCTCATTGGCTCTCCCTCACTTAGTCATTCTCACACGCTAGCAACACCCTCTCTCTTGAGCCCAGAGCTTTCACAGATGGATGGCCTGCTGCAGTCAATGGATGCAAATGCATTCAAATGTACGCATGCTCAAGATATTAACCTTCAGCCCAACGTGGCCTTGTGGCCAAGTTCACATAACAGTCCCTCTCTGCGATTTAGTTGCTTATCAAGTTTTATTTTGGTTTCCTCCAAAACCGATGAGGAAATACACACATGCTTAAAAGGATAAAGCCCCCCGACTCACATTCAGTTCAGCGCATTGCTGTAGTGTGATACATTGCCAGGGCTTTTGGAATTGATCCACGGTGGCACACAAGGCATTGTGCAAATGATAACATTCACAAAAGAAACAGATGCACAAACAATAGTGGAGGAACTAATCTGAACAAATAGCACGGAGACCATTTCAGCTGCATCCCCTCCTTATTCAGAGTAATCACTGAAGAGGAAAAGCTAAGTGTTATGATAATTAATGCCTCTGTAGACCAGCTACGCTGAGCAGCAAAACCTTCAGAAACCTTCAGATGTGAACAGAAACGCTGTCCAATATGAAGCCAGAATAATGCAGCCTGCTTTCTCCGCCGTGAATTCCCATCCCTGAACAAATGCACTGAGGCTCATAATGCTGGAAATAGTGTTAATCTCCCGTTTCTTAATACACATCCAAGCTAATACCAGTCAACAAGCTGAACATTCTGAGCAGCATTTTAGTATTTCCATATTCATGTATCATAAAGAGCACTTAGGCCTACGTCTTTAAACTGAAAAGCGCATACGTTGTAATCATGCTTGTTTTTAAAAGACGTAAAAAAACAAATCACCCTTTCACCTTCTTATAAAATGTAGGAAATAAAGTAAATGCAGAGGACTACAGCACATATAGCTGGAGAATATTTAGTTCAAGTTTCAGCTGGAAGCTTGTTATGGGATAATATGTCACTTCCAGCAGTTCTATGATAGCGTTTGAGCCGTGATCCTGTTCTAAATGTACAAACACACTTCAAGCATGTCTTGGCTTTGAAAAGCAGAAGCATGTAATGGTGCATTGTGTGCACTTAACAACAGTCAAAACCCCTTTATCTGTCCGCTACATTTATGTCCTCTACTTTATGTCATCATTTCCACTGTTACATAAGCTGGCACTGCTGGGGACGGGCAGCTTTTTCAGGGCTAAATAAAAATGGGCTTTTTTCTCTGTAAATTAGGCTGGAGAGACCACAACTAAATAAACCGGCTGAATGAAACAAAATCTATGAACTGATGAACATGTCTTTGAAAAAGAAAAAAGATTTTGACCCATGATATGTGGAACTAATTACGCTTCTGCTTATGTTGGCCTCTGGTTCTCATCCTCACCTGAACGCTGCCTCTCCCCTGCCACGCTCTTGAGAAGGAGCTTAGTGCTATCCTGTCCGACTACATCTGACGGCCAGTTACAAACATGGACAAGATGCTGCCATCTCCACATTTCAACAGGCCAGACAATTAATCATGGCTCTGCCTGGCATCCAGCAGACTGTTTCTTCTCAAATTACAGCAATAAGTGATCCATTGAAATTAATGTGCAAAGCAATACTTCCTCCGACCATGTGTAGAGATTTATACCTCCTCCAGGGAGAAGTGGGCTTGATGATATAATTGCTGTCTCCACTCATCCTCTCTCCATTGTTCGCCGGTGTGGTCACTGTGTGGCAAGTGAGCAGACTCTGGCATCATAGCTGTGCTAATTAGTCTCATTGACAAGCATCATTTCACACTGTAAAGTCTGCCGGACTATTCCATTAGAAAGATACAAATACTCTCACGGCATACTCATCACGTTACACCTGAACGGTGGCTGAATAACCAGTAAAATGTAAATTCTTGCTTAAGTGGCTCCTTTTTTTCGCAGGAACATCTACTGTTCCTGAGAAAAGCAGTAAATGTGTTACTGGGAGGCTTAATTTTAATGACAAGCTATAAAAGCAGGAAATTAAAGCTAATTACCAGGTCTGCGAGCTGGCTGCCAATGAAAGGTATCAGGAAAGGGCCTCCCCCAGCACTCCGTGACATATTTACAGAGATTATATTTATGGAGGTCAATCACCAGTTACATGCCGCTGCCCGAGCGCTTCCCAGGGTCAATTATCCAAACTGGGGTATGAGGTCTGGACTGTACAGATATATGTTATTTACTGCTCATTAGAAGAAACTGCACTAATGCACATAATCCAATTGAAGTGTCTACTGTATCCAACGCGTCACGCGTAATCCTACGCAATGCTCAGAATCTGTCTGCCTGCACGCCAGGGCATCGGCTGCCTATGCTTAATCGCACACCTTCAAGGACAATTCCAGAGCCTGGTATTATCAAACACAGCCGCACGCCCTCTTCACTTTGCGTCGCTGATTGTGAAAATGGGCTCCCTTCAGAGACGTGGCGCCTGTGGCTTCTCTACCAGCTTTCAGTCTAATTTCATGTCAATCTGGCAGATCATCTGTCTTTCCCGCAGGCTCCGCATGGAAAGGAGTCTGCCCACCAGGCTGCCCATTGCACCAGTCCATCTCTCTCGCTCTACCCTCCTGACCTCCTCTCTGAGCGCCCATGGTCCTTGGGGTGCCGCTACAGGCAGGGGGACATTAATAACTGGCGATGCTCTTCGTTACGCCTCCCTGTCGCCCCGGCAACAAATTAATTCCACTTATTTATCTCTCTCGCCAAGGTCGGCGCGGCTGGAACAACTGTTTATGGAGCGAAAAGGACGAGGAGTTATGGGTGATGTGCGTTGGCTGACAGCACCGTTTGTTTTCCCCGCCGCACTGCGAGTGAGATAAAGCTTATAATGATCAATTTGATAACAAAAACTCTGCAGCCCTGCGTTTCCCCCTCACCACCATCCTCTATCCTTTTTGATGAACAGTGGGTTTTTTCTTCTCTCTTTTCTTTCCACAAGAACACCGACTGCATAAAATTAGGAAATAGTCTGAGGTAAGGCTGAATGATAAAGAGGCAGCCATTTTGAGCGAATTTATCATGATCATCATCATTTTCTCGCACGAAAATTCCTGTCAGGCACTTTTGTCTCGGCAACAAAAGCACGAGAGCCAGGGACTTCTGGCCCACTCGGTTTCTGCATTTCCATGAGCACAGAGAGCCGGAGAGAGCTCCCTCGCGCTGACACGACCAGTCAGCTTATGAAAAATAATACAAACAGTGTCTATGCATCATGGCGCAGGGCGACCATGATTCACCTCCAGAGTGAAAAGGACAGGAAGGATCTTCAAACGAGAAAATCTTGGTGAGTCAGGATTTTCCCCCTCCTTGTCCATGAGAGAAAGAGGGGGAAGATTTTTCACCTAACAGGAAAAAATATCTCTGTAAAGTTAGAGCTACCTCAAGTGCAGAGGGCTCGGGGCTAGAAAGCAGAGTAGAAGGAGGAACCAGTGCTCGTTCTTCTGTGAGCAGCTGTAGAAGAAGATACGCAAGCCAGGGCATATATATATATATAAATATAGCTGCTGACATTTTGTATCTGCGGAAGGTGTCTTGGAGAGAGACGATGACTAGGAGCAGCGGCGGCGACACTCCAAGGTGAATTATTTACTAACCCTCCTTAAGAGCTGTGTCCGCATTTCACGGGAGCCCTCCGTAATACCACCACAGGACCCACAGCCCAAAATGGTAGGAGTGAATGAAATGGAGACAAGCAATGAGACCGAACCTCTGCTCTGCTCTTTACAGGGCAGCTTTCATCAATCATTATCTTCATTGATTTTTTTTTTCCCCCTCTTTCGGGTTTCAGCAACCCAAGTCCTCCATTATTAATGTAGCTGACAGGCCTCTCAGTCAGGCCTGCAACACTGCCACTCACAAAAAGCCATTTGAGCCTGGAAATGAGCTTCCAGCTTCACACTAATACAAGAAAAAAAAACGAAACCCAGGGAAGGCAGCAAGGCAAGACAACAGCCAAAAGCCCTAGATTACATCCTTGGCTGTTAAAGAAAAGCAACGGAGAGGTCAGCACCCACCCCCACTCATCCGTTCCATTGCATCTAGTGTCCTGAGGTGAAGGTAAGTCAATTACAGGACCATTAAATATTTAGCCACTGTGTACATGGCCACTATAGCGAACAGGCATCCTGGAAGACACATACTCATGCGCACACACTGTTTTGGCTGCTGGCTGTGTCTGGGTGTAGTGTTCTCTCCCCTAGGCTCAGCGGTTGCCCAAGTCCCTAATGGCCCAGAACGCTCACGTCTTCCGTGCTCCATCCAGTGGCTCCTGCAGCCACAGTGGCAGTGAGAAATGACTGCAATATCGCAGTTCCACAGTCAGAGTCTGTCAGCAGTCCAACAGCGGCACCTTAACTGATTCCCCTTCTTCCGCCCTCGCTCGCGTCCTCTCTTCACACCCCCGCCATCCCTCTCCACTTTCAATTTAGTTAAAGCACCGTCAAACTAAATCCATTTGGGAAGACAAATTAACCCCTCTACCCCAATGAAGTATCCTCTACGCGGGCAATGCGGAACTGTAGCAGCGCTCGTTCGCACGGCGAAGAGAGCAGGATTAAAGTGCTGCCCTACGACGCAAAACGCCAGGGCCTGGCATATTTGCAATTCCACAGCATCAGCACGACAGCCGCAGCCTCGTTGACAAGCTCGAAGGGTATGTTCTTCCTGCTCTACATCCAGCACAAACCCCATTCATGATTGCTGACGTCTGTAATTGCATTAATGAGTAAAGTGCAGGATTATGACAGTCTGGAGCCGTCTGAGATTTGAAAGCTTTGACAAGCATTGCAGTTTTGACAGATGTTTACAGTCCCTAACATCCAATGACTGAGGAGAGGAGTGCACTCTGAAGTGGAGCTCAGTTTTCAGGAGCATTGAGCCGAACCACAATTATATATCTATATGAAAAAAAGCCCAGAACACGGCATGAACCTTGTCAGCACTGCACTTGTCACGTTAGTAGAAAGCCTGCTCCATTTTAGCCCAAACTGCAGAGTCGAGCAGCTCTGCTGGCTTCAGCTCCATTTCTTCCTCTGCTCTCCATTCTTAATGTTCTCAGGCTGGCTTATTCTGAAACCTCAACATTTGAAATGCTGTAATCAGGAATGAGTAATATTGCTGTTAATTGGCCAGCCTCGTTAAAATAAGACAATTAAAGAACTAAATAAAGAAATTATCCCATTTAGAGATACACTAAACAAATACCAACTAAACAAATAAGTAAAAAAGATACCACACTGTCTGCTAGCAGTGATTGGCAGCTACTTCCTTTATTTTTAGAGTTTAATCTCTGAAACTGGGACCTGCAGAACATTACCAAAACCAGCAATGCACCCCTTCATCACTTTTTTGGGCACTTAATCTGCACTTAATCTGCAGGCAAACCCCAATACACAGAAATCTACATGTGGGACAACCCATGCTGCTCAATTTCTCATGAAATGCAACGCTGTTCAGCGAGTCAGGCACAATTACCAATTGACCACATTCAATTTTCTGAAGTGCAAGCACTAACAGTGTAATTGTCCAATTTGCAATCAGACATCTGTAAAAGCCCATATGGAAATACTCCACTGGCTGAAAAAAGGTGGAGCAAAGAGTCATGAAGATAAAGAAGAAGAGAGCCAAGATAAAGGCTAAAATGGGTTGGGAAAGATTGTGCTACACAAACACATACAAACAGGTGGATCTTACAGTGAATGTGTTCTATATCCCATATCTAAATGTGCTTTCCTTACCATCAGCTCTTAATGACTACATTAATACAACTACATGTTTCATTAGAGAGAACAATGAGTCCTGTTTAACTTTGTTCAGTGCCATATGTGAAACACTAAATAAAAAGCATTGTACAATATTTTTGGGCTCTGTTGGAGCTCTGTTCACAACTAAATACTGTGATGCATATATCAAAATAAAGTCTTACTGTGACATGGCTTTGCTACATCGCCCTCCCTGGTCTGCACTAAGCTTTATTATTTGTAACTTTTTACTGGGAAGTTTGTAATCATTTCTAATAGACACCTATTATGCATTTTGGCACTTGCCTTTGCCTAATTGATGGCGACATTACGGCAACAAGGTGAATGCGCCTCGGCTCAACTGTTATTAAAAGTTCGTAACGTGTGGCAGTTTTTAAACACACCGAAACTCAATAAAGGTGACAGCTTATTGAATCCTGATATAAATGCATACATCTATAGTCTGGTGTGCAATGAAAATCGAGACTGTTTTTCCAGCATTGGCATGAACTGAATAATTGCTTTCGACAAACATGCTCTACCCATCAAATATCATCCTTATTATTAAATTGCTCAGGATTCAATAAGCTGTCACATTTCCATATTTCCAATTTGACAACTTGTACTTGTGGTGGGAATCTGAATTTATTCCAGAGCCTATTCTCCACTCGAGCGCAGCATTGCTCACACTTATCATGAAGAGGGAAGGAGAGGGAGCGAGAGAGAGAGAACTCATTTCCACCCGAGTTAAAGAGCCAACATTTCATCTCTCCAATTCATTAACATACACCAAGGACATGAATATGGATTATTGGAAATCTGGTGAAAGAAAACAGCTTCACTTATCCAATCTTTGGCGTCAATTTTAAAAGGCGTTAATCTGCAATAGAAATTCCAAAGAGCGATATTCGTGTTCACACAAGGCAGATAAACAACCACATGCGTTTTGCACCTTTCAGAATAACTTCAATCAATTAGCGAAGATCCTAACTGCAGTTAATACAAACCGGAACAGCTCTATCACATCTCACTTATCCTGCAATTACAGATGCATCTATAACACAAGATTATTAGAATTTAGAACCATTTGCCAACTGTGTTTGCGCACAGAGGAATTAGTCTACTGCATTCACCCCATCCATGAAGGGAAACACCCACATGCACACACACAGTGGTGGGCAGCCCTACACACCATGGGAGCAATTGGGGGTTAGATGTCTTGCTCAAGGGCACAGTTGTGTCCTGTCGGTTTAGGAAACCCTTTGGTCACAAGGTCGGTTCCCTAACCTCCAGCCCAATGCCCATGCAGTCTTGTATCCACTGTTAGTAGATGGAAAGCGCTGCACTCAGTTTGTAGAGGGTGATGAAGGAATCAAACAGAACTTTTCACTTGCAAATATCAGGGCCATTTGTATTAGAATAGTGCTGCCCTCTCAGCAAGCAACAAAACAACCATTGCTAAGCAACGTCTGTGTGAATGACGCCAGAGTCTGATCTCTTCAAGGTATCAGACATTATTTAAGACCTGCGGTAACCACGACAACTCTTTACCCTGAAAGACAAAATCTTTTTCTTTGGGCTCAGTGGAATATTAAAGCGTGGATGGGTCTAAAATGGATCCTTTTATGAGGCTTTTTTTCCTCACAGAGTACATGCAGAGTGCTACAACCCACATCACTCTTTGTGTGTTCCCATCACATCTTCTCTGTGTCTACTCTGAACAACCAACACAAAAATGATGTTATAACAGAGATTACAGAACGGGTTTTAAAACTGTGTTGAAAGTCTGCTCAAATCAATACGGCAGCCATTACAAGAAAGGACTAAGAGCACAGTGTTTTAAAAATCAGATAAACACACAAGCAGGATCCACAACATCAGGCCTTTACTGTAAGCACTGTCAGCACTGAAAACAAGTGCAGTGGTGCAAAGGGCAAAAGGACAAAGAAGCAGCATCTGGCATTAGGCAGAAAGTGGAAGGTTCAAGGTGAGCATCAGTGAGAGAAAGAGAAAGACGAGAGAGAAAGAGAGAGAGAGAGAGTTACATACAGCCAATGGCCTTTCATCATCACATTCAGCTCTACAACCTTCAGATAGATAAATATAGAAGCACTCTGACTGTGCTGGCTTTCATTTATCCGAGAAACTGCACATCCTTGGGAGGCCCCAGATTCCCTTGGCAAGGTACCCACATGTCTTACGTACTGTTTAGAGCACTGTTCCTTGCCTTTGTATCTTTTTTTTCTCTCCGCTGCATTAAACAGCTATTTCCAACCTAACACTCTGCACCTAGGTGTATAATAAGCCCACTTCCCCTCACACTCTGATTAACAGCTCTAAACATACGAAAGCCCCCTCAGGTCAAAATACAGCACAAATTGACACCGCTAATAAAAGATAACAGCACAAAGGAATATCCCCACTACAAATTTTTAAATACTGGTTTGTTTATTTTTCATGGAAAACTGCCAGCTGCTTAAGCCAGTGAGCTCATTTAACACAACGCTCTGTTTCCATCTCCAGCCAAAACTCAGGGAGCTGGTTTTACTGCTACTCTTGCTGTTCTTGCTATTGCTATTCTTTCATGTTTGCATCTGCCTTTGTCTGTGATTTATGGCCTAATGATCTTAGGCCCAGTTTCTCCAGAACAGAATGAGCACAAATTATCCCTGTCCAAGGCGGCTCAGCGCTAGCCAACCTGATTTAGTGCCCCTCTCTCCATGCTAGACAAATGATCAGACCCAAAGACACTGTGGCAGTCAGCTCATCCACTGCTTGATATTAAAAAGGTAACTGGCTATACGTTCTCATTTAGTTTACCCATACACCCAACCAATAACAACCTAAATGAATCAGCGGGTGAACAGCGCACCCTCCCTTTCAACACAAGTAGTGGTTTACAGAAACTTGGCTTTTATCATGGCTTGTGTCATTTTATCATGGCATGTCTGTGTCATTCCTGAAAGTTTATGAAAACAAGCACACCACTCCCAACTCCCAAGTTCTCCCAACAGAAGTATCAGTTAAGCAAAATGCTTAATATTCTTGCTCGGTAAGCTAACCCTGCTAGTTCTCCTGTAAATGTCAAAAGCTATTGGAGAAAGGTAGGCTTGTGGTTTGCAGTCAGGAACGGCCTAGCTATACAGAGGAGCAGGACAATTCCTATATCTGAGATACTCATTAGTAGCCAATTGTAACCATAGCCAAAATAAAAAAAAGTATATGGGAAAAAAGAAAAGGCATGAAATGACACAATTAGTTTGGTATGGCAGGCCCAAGGTGCAAAAGTTAAAAACATTTACCTAGTTAGTGTCAATGTAACATCACCCACCAAGTCTGGCTAATTAACTGGTCAGCTAACTAGCAGTACTGTTATTTCTTCAACAAGCTACAGCCTCTTTAACATGTTCATGCTAATATATCTTAAAGGACCAAACTGTCTTTATAGTTATTTACTGTTGTGTTACACTACATCTACATTACCTATGATAGTAGGGTCATTTGTCTTCTTTAATACAGAACTTTAGCGAGACAATTAGAGCCATGAGCAGAAGGCTAGTTCTGGAGGGGAAACAAGGAGTCAGTTGGGGGGAGTAACAAAGCCAATGCAATGGAGAACAGAGTCAAGAAAGGATGTTGAAAGTATGTAACCTGGTGCAAGCCACTAACCCACTGGTAAAGAAAGATTTCTCCTGCATGGACCCCACTAACAGAAAGTGCTTGACTTGTTGACATGAGTGGTGCACACTGTGATGCTTTGTTAGCATGGCATAAGGAGGCCCACTGACAGCAGTTGTTGTTTTTTTTTGGCATGACATACTGGAAACATGTACATCAGCACTCTATTAGAAAAAGGACAAGGTTCTGTGGTTACATTTCTTTCTAAAACAGCTGTAATAATTAGACAATGAGGTTAATACAGCCATACAGTTCAGCACCTTATGAAAGAATCCATTCTAGATGGTTTTCAGAAGGCTGCACTGTCACTGATCTAGACGACATTCCTCTCAAGACCAACGCTGAGTACTCAAACAGCTCAAGCTGGACATGAGCAAGAGCACCGTACATGCTTCAGTTGGGTGCATCAAATATGCAAAAGGTAATATAAAGGGTTTCCTGCCTGGATGTCTGGGGCATGTCAAGGGCAAGGTCCATGTATTCTGCATGGTGCTTGCTGGCACTACCCAAGTAGTGATTGTAAGTGGATCATAGTTTTTCCTTCCTAATGACATTGCTGTGTTCCTGAACAGTCTTCTTCCAGCTGGATAGACAGGGCGCTGTACTAAACATGAGGCCCTTAAGAAAGTCTATGGATTATTTGGGCACCCTGAGACAATTTACCACACTCTCTGGAATTTGAGATCAGGCCAGCACAAACAATTCTGTTTGTTTAAGAGAAGCATGCAACAGACATCCAAGCAGCAAGCACCTAGTGAGAAATGACACTCAGGCTAGAAGTACCTCCAAACACAAGGGCTGGACATTCTGTTAACCACACACATAGGCTGTGGCTTTACAGAAGACCCTGTAGAGCCACCTGCATAGCCAGAGACTTCTGGTAAAAGCAGCTGCATATAGATTTGTACAGTAGACATTGATGTTGATAGGACCATCCTCTCCTACATTCTAAGAACTTCTCTTACACCAGTATCGTGCCTCTTTCAGAAAATCATCGCTGTCCAATAAAAAACAAACAACATATTTTGAATTATCTCCACTTTTATCCTTTTTTACTTTTATGCATCAGTTGAACACATCAGCTGCTGTTTACACTGAGTGAGACTCTTCAAGATGAATGCACCAACAGAAAAGGCCCAAAACTGTTTGGAAAGATGTCTGGTCCCATTCATTTACATTAAAGATAAATGAGGTTTTTGGCCTGTCTTGTAAAGTTGCCATTTTGGAGATACTTGTTCTCCTTTGGACAGTGACGATATGCTCTACAAGAACTTCCTTTTAACAGGCAAGAGACTGTTCTAAAACATGCCAAATACACTCCGAACCCTCACTGGATACACGTCAGTGGAGGACAGCTGTGGGGTTGAAGAAAAGGATTGTAATACTGTGGAGAACAGCTGCTCATCTTGCCTTTGGTGTTACCTTAGTTCTGAAAAGATTTAACTTGCTAACAGATGTCAAGCAAATTCCTTGTTTGGCAACAAGCTTCATCTCACAGTTTCCATCAGCCATGTAAAGCCTGGCACCAGAATGAAGTGACTAAAGGAGTTAAACATGACAAGGGGGCAAATCTTGTAGTTTAGTTAAAAAAATTAACATTAGGGTAATTTGAAAGACTGCTGTTCCAAAACCAGATAATACATTTTAGGGATTTGGAGCATATAGATGCAAAATAACAGGCCAGGATTTCTGAAAGATTCTAACCGCTTACAGAGAGATGACTGCGGAAATCCACTAAATAATAATCAACAGCATCAGGGTTATCTCTCTCTCCTTCTTTATCTCATTGGCCAAAACTGCACTTTCCTGTAGTTTTCAATCTGGGTACTGCTACAATAGAAAAATGTAATGAGGGCTGAAAGCTTTATTTATACCCACAAAAAACAAACAAATCTGAACGAAAGCGAGATGCTCTGTCCCTCTCCACACTGCTCCATTCAGTACCTGGGACAGCGCCCTGGGACCCTATGCAAATCACAATGCTATCTGTCTCTAACAAGACGATGGCTAACTATTTAGCAAGCAAATTATCTTGTTAGGTTTTAGGATTTTTAAATGACATCGTGTACAACATGGCCTGAGGTTCAAATCTAATAAAATCTAAATTGATCACTTGACACACACAACAAACCATGACTCTGCAGGAACAGCGCTAGGTTTCAGAGACTGCTTCAACTACTTGATGGGGAAAGTAGGTGTTTCGTTATCATTGTGCCTTAAACGTACTAAAACTGCAGAGTTGGAGCAGAAAATACATCTTAAGGGGGAAAGCCCAGAGACATGTATACACATTTTCAACACTCAGAGTAACCAAAAGCTTATTCAGTTAGAAGTATGCTGTGACAACAACTCATGGATAGGACTAAATGCTTCTAGCCACAGAGAGAGACGTCCTGGGAGTCACTGACTGAATGCAGAGAAAAGGGACCAGCTCAGAAAAGCGTGGTCCATTTAGTTGTTCTTTCCCTCCTTTGTGTTCTACATATTCTGAAATGAAACTCTCATTTGTTATACACAGAAATGCTTGAGGTTTGCAGAGGATTGCAGTGGTCTGGTCTAAATAAAAGTCCAAGACTGAATGTGGTTCCCAGTCCTGCCCTCTTTGCAGTTAAGTGGTTCTGACTGAATTCATTCTTTGACTTAAGTGATTAATTAGGGCAGCAGGCACTGGGCAGACCGCGCTGATAAACAACCCTGGAGCACAACGAACAGGCAGGCCTGCTGCAAAACAATCCAGCAACACCTCCCTTTGAGTCCCTGCTTTAGTGCCGGAGCAAAGGCCTAATTGCCAAGGCAGGAATTTAATGACAAGGGACCTCAGTTTTAATAAGGGGTTAACAGCAGCCAATCCGCGTCCAGAAATCAATTACATCTAAATATGTATTAGACGATGCACACTCATTTAAATTCCTAAGAGCTTAACAGAATGTCAACTCGAAAAGTATGGCAGTCTATTTTTAGAGTTGACATATGGAGTGACAACCATTACGTTATTGCTGAATAATTAGCAAACCAATTATGTAAATGATGAGTAATAACAGCAAAAGAGATTTTTTTTTTTTTCAAAAATGTCCATTTGGGAAAATTTAAACAGGTGTCTATACATAAGGTTAAACATTACATACATATTATTAATGGTGTTGATGTAATCGTGTTAACCAGCAAACCATGTAATAAAAAAGCAATTGAAAATAAACCTACAGCATGTGGTTCACTATACATCTATCTATGAAGTGCACTCTTAAGAGTTCTTCTGAGAGAGCCAGGCCTACAGTGTCTGCTTGAGTAAATATGGGTATGAAGGTCAGGGGACACAAATGACCTCATAAATGTCAAATGGAGAGAACACATCATCTCACAGTGTCTACTATTAAACAATTACTCTGCTCCCTTCAGGACAGCAGGCTGGAGATTAATGAGTACCAGAGCACCCCCAGGGGGACAGATTGGAGCTGACCGCTACACATTTGGCAGGTCAGGAGGAATGGGGAAATGGCAGAGTTCAACCACCCATAGGGGTGCTCCCCCTTCTGTTTTGCGAGACAAATGTCAGTAACATCAAAAGCAGCTAAAAGAGTGGTGTAAATGCAGAGTCTTCCTCCATTTGTGTGCTGGTTTAAATCAGGTGTTATAATTACCCTCAGAAACAAAAAGCGAATCCACCCTGTTTGCCATTCCATCAGTGGAGCTGTCAATCCAGCTGTCAAACGTTCTGGATCATTATTAGTACTTTTTATCTCAGGCCTTGGAGGGCACCTAAGCTCAAGGTTCTCAGTGTATGCTTTTTGTCTTCTCCTCTTTTTCAGCCTGGATTTGCGGTTCATATACAGCACTCAAAAGAAACACCTATGAATGCATAAGCTTTATGACTCATCAGATATGAGTCACAATTTTTCTTCACAATCCACTGACCGTGAAGACGAAAATGCTTAGCAGTCTTTCTCATGCATATTTACAGATTTCAATACCCAATCTGTCAGCGCTCATCACTTCAGAGGTTATTAAAAAAGATTTTATAGAGATTGTATTTGTGCCTGTGTGTGTGCGTCCGTGCTGCTCGGGTGCGGTTCGAGTTTAATTCTTATAAAGGTCAAAGTCACAACTGTAATTTATCTTGAATTAAATTATGATGCAGATACTCTGTATTTATTCATTGACTTTGCTCACTGCAACAATAATAAATCACAGCACTGCACTTTTTTATTGCTATGAAACAATACGTATGGTAAAAAACATCATTTCTTGACAATTTGTCTGATAACAAACGATACTCTGTTAAGATAAGCGACAAGACAGGGAATGAGATACTGCCTGCTGTAGTCGAGGGAGATTTATGCTGATATAGAAAAACCAAGGTCGGACTTACTCATGCTGAAATTGAAACAGACATGCAAGCTGAGCTAAGGTGTTGATGTTGGCCCCCCTCCCCCGCCAACCGCCCCCCCATACCCGCCTGCAGGGCCATTCCGTCACCCTGCTGCCTCAGATACACTTCTCCATCACCACAGCCACTATCCCCCATCGACTGCAGCGCATCGATTCAACTTCTATTCTCCATCTGTCTCACCTGTGGAGCTGCTGTGTCCGTTTTCTATTGATCTGTGTTGTCAATGACTTCCCTTTTAATTCTTTCTTCCCCCCCTTTTTCTAAGGCCTGTGCTGACTTTTAATTCAAATGTTTAACAAAGAGCTCAAAACCACCAGCTCAATTCTGCTTCTTGTCATACAGTGCGAGCGGCGGAATCAGACAAGTGCCCATGGATCTTATTTGGGACTAAAAGCACGCTCAGAGTCTGTCTGAGAGACGAAGTGAATCTGTTAGCCATGTGCTGGAGGGAGGCTCCGAGCTACCAATCGCTTTTAAGTGCAAGCAATGGTGTTCAACAAATTAGCCGATCACAGGAAGAAGCTGCAAGCTATAAATTGAGTACAAGTGACACAGTTCAACCAGTTAAGCAACCACAGGTGTGATATCCTAAATCTCCTCCTGAAGCTAATACCAGCCTTCAGCTCTACTATTATTCATGTGACAGTGAACATGCAGAGCGGTGGCCAAGGATAGAACCCACCTGCCAATGCTGGTAATGACATTCTGGCAGTCGCACCACAATGCTGAATCCAAGCACACTCAAGCCTGGAGGGTGCTTCAAGATAGCCTGACCTGATGGCAAAAAGAATACTGCCAGCAAAGAATATGAGTCCGGCCAATTAGACCTCCCATTTTCAATGGCCTACATAAGACAATGAAACTGTGGCTTTAGTCGTATCACAGTGAAAAGAAACGGTCTTTTCTCTAGTTCTAATTAGGTGGGCTTCTTTTCTCAAAGGCTGCTTAATGATATGATGTTGATTTCTTTCCAGTCTAGTCTAGTATTTTATAACACCGTGAGAGGCGGGAAACTAGAGAGACTAGAAAGTCCTTTCAAAGCATAAGAATAATACTGCCCGAGTAATTTAAAAAGTACTGTTTACATTACATTACCTAATCCCAAACACTAATCCCAAAAGTAATATAGACTTTCATATTTGTTCAAAACCTTGTTTTTATTCTAATATTCTATTCTGTTCTGTTCTGTTCTGTTATTGTCTATTCTATTCTATTCTAATTTATTCTATTCTGTTTTGTTTTGTTTTGTTTTGTTCTGTTATTATCTATTCTATTCTATTCTAATTTATTCTATTCTCTTCTATTCTATTCTATTCTGTTCTGTTCTGTTCTGTTCTGTTCTGTTCTGTTCTGTTCTGTTCTGTTCTGTTCTGTTCTGTTCTGTTCTGTTCTGTTCCATTCTATTCTATTCTGTTCTGTTATTATCTATTCTATTCTATTCTAATTTATTCTATTCTCTTCTCTTCTATTCTATTCTGTTCTGTTCTGTTCTGTTATCATCTATTCTATTCTATTCTATTCTAATTTATTCTCTTCTCTTCTCTTCTCTTCTCTTCTCTTCTCTTCTCTTCTCTTCTCTTCTCTTCTCTTCTCTTCTCTTCTCTTCTCTTCTATTCTATTCTGTTCTGTTCTGTTCTGTTCTGTTATCATCTATTCTATTCTATTCTAATTTATTCTCTTCTCTTCTCTTCTCTTCTCTTCTCTTCTCTTCTCTTCTCTTCTCTTCTCTTCTCTTCTCTTCTCTTCTATTCTGTTCTGTTCTGTTCTATTCTGTTCTGTTCTATTCTGTTCTGTTATTATCTATTCTATTCTATTCTAATTTATTCTATTCTCTTCTATTCTGTTCTGTTCTGTTCTGTTCCATTCTATTCTATTCTATTCTATTCTATTCTATTCTATTCTATTCTATTCTATTCTAGTCTAGTCTAGTCTAGTCTATTCTACACAAATTCTATTCTACAAATTTGTGTAACTACAAATAAGTTTTAATTTGATTTGATTTGGATCTAACAGATTTGTAGTTAGAAAATGTCCAATTCGTACATTAGGATAAATGGGCTTATTCACTGCCGATATGCTTCATTTTCCTCTGGAATGGTGGTAAAAATCCATATGTACAGTATAAGCCAAAGCAGAGTTTGATGTTTAAACCAAAATAAACTACTCTGGACAGCTGGCTCACATTGCTTTATATGAGACAGTAAATGGAGAGAAGAAAAGTAGATTGAAACTCCCAAGAAATGCATTCTCATTCAAGTACAGCATCGCTACAGAAGACTGGTCAATAAGTGAGTCAGAATCCGATTATCAAACAGTGTTTACCCATTTTTTTATCTGTCCATTATAAACAGATATCAGCCATGAAAAAAAAAGCACCGTTCATTCACACTGGAAGGTTTTCAAAAAGAGGCTGTTGATGTCAGTGCTCAATTCAAATCCATTTATAAGTGGTCTATAATACATTTAGAATTGGTCTGGCATAATGGCATTCGAGACCAAAGTGTCCCACAGCGGCCAGGCTGACCTATCAGGAAATCATTACATCTACTCAAATGAGAACCCCAATCCAAAACCTCGGAATGACATCTGCTGATTACTTTTTAATTTGATTATGGGAATTTAATGAGAAAATCATTTCATTAACAATGATCAGCCCTACATAAAGCGTGTCAGGGAAGCCATTTCAGTCCGGCTGCTGCCTGGCTCGCCTAAGACCTTTACTGGACACCCAGGCCTGTGTGGCTGCTGCTTTGATGGGGTCACCCACAGCAGTGAACCCAGCAAAATGAGAACTCTCCTGAATTAAGCATCGCTCTAACAGAGGGAAATGTCAGAAAATAACTGCTGCCACAAGCTATCCACTGTATGCTGCTATTTCAGACGACACACAAAGTATTATACCATTTGAACATTTATTATTTCAGCTTCATTAATCAAGTCTGTTTTCAGAGCCAGGAGGGTTTCGCAGAAGAATACACTCGAAGAGTGTCTCAGTAATGGTCAAGACGCACTGACCTCTAAACCACGTAAATGCCTGCTAATCTGCTCCTAGCAATAGCGGCTGCTGAGAGGAAAAGCATCGGGCAAAGCACACAGCAGTTACAAAAGAGCAGCTTTTAAAACACTTGACACTGATGTCATAATCTTTCTTTTCTGAGTATTTATATGTTTCAAGTGGAATACGATCCAGCTGGATTCCAACTGGAACTATATGATTGAAATAGGTAACCAATTTGAGATAAGGTCTAGCAAAGGACTGGCTTCTTGGAGATATGGAGACTGAGGTGGTTCCAACAACAGTAATAAATGGCACAATACACCCCAATTTCCTCCTCCTCCTCCAAAAAAATCTAATTTCTTCTCTTTGGCTCACTCAGAAAGCCTGCTTAAGCTAAGCAACAGGACTTCCATTTGGCAGCGGGCTTTTAACATTGCCCCTCTCCCTCTAGAATGTCTTTGAACTTTGCTGTGAATGAGCGGTGAATAATGAGGGCACGGTAAAGAGCTAGATGTGTGATTGATGAACAGCTGCGAGGAGACTGCAGTGCTTTAAAGTGCTTTAGAACTTGTGGAATTTGTGCCCTTGCCCGGCTTATACTATGATTAGATAAAAATTGCTTCAGTCAGCACTTTTTTAAACTACATGTAAAAGGGTCAAATTACTGGTCCAACAAATGTCCCACAATGAAGCTTTGCTGGCATTCGCCCAGCCCAGTTGACATAGTGCATAATAGCGCACATATGAATGAATCTTCCAGGGGAAGTAAGCAAAGACTTGGTGTTGCAGTAATTTAAGGGGCCGTTTCCCCTCAGATCGCCTCTGTAATTACATTAACAAGGCATCCGTGGTGCAATGGCGGACATAATGGGATTTTAAATACGTATTGATCAACACGTCTAACCAGGCTTTCTTCTCCTCTCTTCCATAGCCAGGTCCATTTGGGTTGCCGGCACTAGTGAGCGGTGGTGTCTGGAGAGCTGAAAAGGGTCTCCAGTGCACAGATTTAGGATCTTAGATAATGAAATTTGGTATATTCTCAAGGAATACATAAATACTACAGTTCATCCGTATGCTCCACTGCAACGTAATACAAACTAAATATCTAATCAATTCAGTTCAACCTTTTCAGCTTCTCAACAGCCACTCTAATCCTAACCATAACCTTAACTCCAACTGTGATCCCAATCCTAACTTACTCCTGGGCCTAATCCTAACCCGAGCACTGTTGATAATTAACAGAGACAACTGGTTAAAATGGTTATACTTATACTTCTTTTCTATTTGCGTGAGCTTATGGATAAAAAAAAGTCAAATCATTTGACATCACCATTTTCTAACTTCTCTGTATTCCATTGAATTTAAAAGGCTGGTTATGAGTTTGTAGTGACAGCTCTTAATGCCACAGAAATCCCACCTCTTCCAAAGCATTTTAATAGGGGCTCCCTGATTCCCACAAATCATAGACATTTTCCCAGAATATATATATATATATATTCTGGGAAAATATATAGGCCTATATATTCAAGAGAGAAAGACACATACACACATAGTAAGAGTGTGACAAAGAGCATTCTAATCAGTCTCTCTTGTGCTTACTAGCTCTATGAGACTTCTTTGTGGGAAGGGCTTTACAGGTGGGTCAGGTGTCAGGGTCTTAATGCTACCCCCCAGAAATTAGTTTTTGCAGGGCGGGATGTCTGCATTTACTTTAAAAATGGATTCTCACTTCTTAATATGTGGGATGCAGGATGCAGTATCACGTCCTGCTATAAAATGGAAGGGTGTGGGTAAAAGTAGGCTCCCCCTTGGGACTAACACCTTCTGTGCCCCGGAGGTGATCTGGGTCAGCAATTTATGATTTTTTATATTAAATATTCAAAAATGAAACACAAAATATATTAAAAATGTCCAATTTCACTTTAGAAGAACAAAAAAAGATCAGAGGTCTCAGGTGAGATTTCACAGGAGGTTTCATGTCTTTCCCTATTACTCTGACAACATTTTAAAAAATACCAAAAGATGAAGTAGTGTATGTATAGCCTTCATATCCCCTATGAATCATGATTTCAGTAGTTCATACCATTATACCTGTGAATATCTAGGGTCTGAATATGTATAGCTTTACACTTTGAGACCTCAGTTCAAACTATGTATAAACTGGTGCACTGATGCTGTCATCATGAAACCTCACAAAAATTCAAAGCTGCTAGTATATAGACTGTATGGGCAGAGAAAGACACGTTTTGAAACTGAATTTATGTTATACAGTAATAAGACAGTAGCAGAAATGTATAACGGTAGTTATTTATAGGGGCCTTTCTCATTTAGACAGATACAGAGGGTGTAGTCATAAAAATCTGCTGTAAATTCCAAACCTGCAGCCATTCCTTACTGTGTTACGTCAATTAAGCTTAAAGAACGCTGCAACATAGTGCCACCTGCGAACGCTGCTTTACAGCGCCTTGAGCGACATTTCAGGTTCACAGCCAGTTCGTCTGCAATGGCAGCAATTAGAGCCACCGACCCTCTGCATGCCACCCATATTACCGCACATCTTTTATTCTGCCCAGAGCAACTTTGCATAAGAACGATAGAAATACAGGTGCAGTGTGCAGACAAGTGCAATCTCTCAGACACACGCTTCATCTGTACTCCTCTGTGCATATTTTAGCACAAATTTGCACTTGTCTTCCATTCGTCTAACGCTGCATAAAAATAAAGGTTCATGAATCCCGAAGCCAGGGGCAGACACTTAAGCAGATCCCTCTATTGAAGGTGACCCAGTCCAACAACTAAGAGCACTCCTCCAGCTGTAAGCAAGGACACTGAGGAAAGTGGACCAGGTGACCCCGGCAGGTCTGCAAGAGCATGCCCCTCAGTCACCCCGATCTGGCTCTGAATTGCAGGAGCAGTAAATCATACTTACGCACCGAGCTCCAAAAATGTCCTCCCTCAGATCTGCACCAACTCACTGCATCACGAAATTGGACAGCCAAGTTTTTGCAACTTGGTGCCAAATGAAACCACACGCTTGCTTTGAGAGCGTTGCAGGCTTTGAACATTTTTACGGAATGTTTCTGTGAATCCTAATCTTTTGGGACTCATTGTCAAAACAGGCTTAAACCAGCCAAAACTTTCATTATGAACGCTAAGAGGACAAGCATGTGAAATCGGAGGGATTCAGGAACAGACACGAGCATTTCCAATTTTGCCGCTTAAGAACTTTATCTCAATTTTAAATACTCCGCTCAGACAAACGGAACGGATAGTACTAAACCCTCTTTTCATGTTCTCAGTTATCAGACATACATTTATGTCCTAATTAAAATGAAACCAAAAAAAGTTTACTCTGATTTAAACCAAGTCAGAGTGCACTTCTGTAGTTTTGGAGATGTCTAGCACCAGGAGGGATAGCCAGAGGGAAGCCAGTGACACCTTAACATGACACATGGATGCATTTTTGGTCACCACGGTATTAGAGAGTGAAAAATTGAATCATCGTCAACAAAGCAGTCATCAGAAAATTGTACTCTAACGTGCTCTGAGTGAACTGGCAGGTTTTTTAGGGCAGATTTCTGAACATCAAATGATGCTGCAGTAAACAGGCAAGTGAATGTGTGCTGCGTCTCTTCAGCAGTGCCGCTCTGTGAGGTAATCTGATGATAAGACGTGTTATCAAAAAATCATCAGCTGTAATCTTCTGTCATGTTAACTAATTACCATTTCAGCTAAATACATGCATGTGTTCTAGACTAGATTCCATCTGAGCTGAATACAGAGCTAGGCATAACAGGCTTGTGCTGAAACTAGGTTAGCACTATTGCTGAATATGATCAAGTATCGAAGCCACCATTAATAACTTCTACAGGTCATCTACATGAAAATTCCACTATGTATTTACTTTAAAATTCAAAGTGGCAGTACTGAAGCAGGAGAAATGCTACTATATGATGTACAGGCGCTTTGGTGAGTCACCCTGCAAAGCCTGAAATAGTGAGTTTGAAGTCAGAGGCATCAGGTGAGATTTCGCAGGAGGTTTTATGTCTTTGCTTATTACCCTCACGTCACACATATGGATTTAAAAAGGAGGTCTGGGTCGATGTTTGGGTCTCAGATGCAAAATCCACCACTAATAAAGATATGATGATAACAGTAGACAAATCACTTACATCCTCGGATGTCGTTCAAGTTTTTAATGAGCTCTCTTTGAATGCGCTTTCAGTATGCCACGAAGGAGTCCAAAGCACAACCGATACAAAACATCCTCCCGCACGCTGAATGCAATTACATGTTTTCACCAGAGAGGTCTCTAACTCCCCAAATCTTACATATTGCAGCTTTGAAGTAGTGCACTGGAAAAAGGTGATGCCACGAATTCAACTTATCCAGACACGTACATATACTTTCTAGTTAATCTATAAAAAAGCATTACATTTTTATTTTGTTGTTAGTTTTGGCAATTATTGCATTTATTTTTTTACTCATATGAAAAAATATGCACCACTTTGTCATTTTACACTTTATACACCAATAATAGTTCTAACCTGACAAAACTAATATTATAAAGTAATGGTATGCATAAAAATGTAGTGATATGCATTTCAAAGTCCATCTATGTGTCCACCTTTTGGTCATCATTTTGCTAAGGGCTGAATGTGCCCAGCTAATGATTGAGACCAGGATATGCAAGGTAAGTTGATAGAATACCTGATTATATTATGGGTTCACTTGTACTCAATTATGTTCACATTATGGGTAAATCTGTGGAACTCAATTACAGAGGCTTACAGAGTATATTACAGAACATATGCAATACTGCAGACGCTACTCTAGCAATAAACAGTTTAACACACACACGCACACATGCAAAAGAATATATAACACATTTTTCTCCTGCAAATATTTGGCTTTACCCAAAACACATAAAAGCAAATATCCACACAGAGAAACAATCAACAAAATGCAAATTTCATTTGATAATGCCTGCACGACCAAGCCAGCAGGGTCACTCCACACACGCACCATTACATTCAATTTTACAGCCAGATGAGAACCAATCTCCTATGGAAAATGGAATAAGCAAAACCTTAAACGCCTCCAAAAAATGCATTCAGATGCTTTAAGAGAACCCTTATTTTTAGGCCCTCCATCACCCATGGACAGTAGCACACTCAGGACAGACCAGTGGCCAGAACATGAAGTTTAAAAGAGCGTGACCCCCTTCCCTGGTCAGCCAGCTATAAGGAGCAGCAGCGAAGCCCAGAGAAAAAGACATAAAGCGCACCTACCTGCTCCACCTAGCACGGCCTTTTACTCTCTCACATCCATACAGATGACAAGTTGAAATTTAGCCATGTGTGTGTGTGTGTGTGTGTGTGTGTGTGTGTGTTGAGCCCTGGTGTGCAGTAAAAGGCAGTGAGCTCCAGCATGCAGTGGCTGTGAGGAGAGCACACACATTGAGTGATTGCAAGCAGGAGCAGAGCAGGTGCTGTAGACTTACCTCAGTAGGCTCTCGGCGCGCTCTTCAAAATGGCAGTGCATTGACAAACAGCAACACTAACACCACTAAATGAACTTTGGTTTCATGTATAAGATAAAGGCTAGTGGAACTGGAAGGTCTATCGATGCCAGTAAACATTACTATGGAAGGCTCATGTGGTGTGATGCTCTTACCTGTTCCTAGGAGAAAATGAAGTGCTAGAAAATGTAGCATAAAGTATACCCTAGCATAAAGTATAATCTGACATAATGCAGTATGAAGTATATACTATATATTGTTATGTAGAGAGTAGTATATCATCAATCTCCAAAGCATCACATTTCTTTTATTCTATTTTTACTTCTCTATGTCATTTGAACACAGAAGATGTGCATAACCTACAGCACAAAAATGTCATGCTGCACAGACCAATAGAAATGCTCCAAATGAGGACTGGCAATGCTCATGCACTAGTAATATAACACTTTAAATTGCACAGGTGATGCCTTTACTTGTCATAACTATGGGTTATGGTTTTAAGCTCTAAAAAATGTATTCACTGCTGTCATAAAATTAGCTTCCAAATCAGTAAATGACTAAATGCCAATAAGTAGAGAGTATTACACAAGCATATATCTGTGCAACTGCTAAACTGTACCTACAGTCTTCCATCTCAGATGGTTCCTTGTGTGAACGCGGTTCTGCTGTGCCTCCATACAGTTTATTATTCTGCTTTGCGCAAAACAAAAGGGGCAAATCCCACCCTACCCCGAGCTGACTGAATCCCCATTTTGCATTTGCTCGTGCATTCAGCCATAAACATTTCCACAGCAGTACACACCTACCTTCCGGCCCAGTGGGCGCTCTTTCAGGACATCACACATCATTCAGTAAATCAGTGTGACTTTGGATACCCAGAAGCACGCAAAAAAGTGTGGATGCATGTATAAAGCCACAAATACAGGAATATACATGGAAAGCTTACAGTGAGAGCTAGTTATACTGTGTAACATCATATCATGGGAAACAAATGGAAAGAAAAGACATTATGTACCTTTACTTTTACCTATGACATTGATATAATGGTTCCGTGAAGAGAAATTCCAGAGAGATACAGTGGGGGGGATACAAAGGAGAGGAAAGAGGCAACAGTAAGAGTCATGAACTTATGTAAGATCCAGAGAAAGGATATGAAGGTTAACGTCTGCACTAACTCCATGCATTAAGAGCATAACTGGGAGGAGGCAGGCAGAGGAGTGATGGAGGCTTCCTGTCGGGGAACATGCCAAGACACTATGGTGTGGGAGATGGACAGAAAGCATGAATACTGAGCAGAAAGCTAATGCTTTCCTGTTTTGCATCCTGAGAATATAGACTATCACATTTGCAAAAGAATGAACAAACCCCTGAGAGGTGTCCTTCAATCTCCAGCCCATCCAAAGCTTTTTTTTATTTTCCATTTTTCCCCCGGTATGAAAATGAGGTTGACAAGCAACAATGGAATAGCAATCAGTTGTGGATGACTGACACAGGGAAAAAAACAAAAAAACAATAACAATAACAAACGGAAAGGAATAGCATGATGGATTGAAGCACAGTTGAGGATTTCAAAGAGAGAAGAGAGCAGAGAAATAAATAAATAAACAAAACAAACAAATAAATAAACGAACGGAAAAGACCAAACCATCCATTGACTCAGCGCCAAGCCGGAAAGAAAGCAGCCCCAAGTAAATCCCTACCAGCGGTGACGGGGATGTGAGGAGGATTCAGCACAAGGAGCGGAGAGAGAGGCATAGGAGGGATGGAGGAAGGAGGGAGTGAAGGGTAATGGAGGCAAAAAGGGTGAGAAAGGAACAAAACCCATACCTTGGTCGCCCATCATCAGGTGCGCAAGACCTTAAGGGAAGACAAGAGCACAGTCAGCACAGAGAACGGGATCATGGGAAGGTTTGTGTCACATTGACAAGCAGGCATCTTCTGAATGCAGGATGCCTGTGGTGTGAGGCGAGGGAAGGGTGTTACACTAGGGAGGAAAAGAGGGTGGGGAGGAGGTGAGGAGGAGAGTGGGTTGTGTTTGGGGAGGAGGGGTAAAAAGCATTTCTTCAACCCAGTGGTTGCAATGCTTTATCTGTCACACTTATCTGTCACACTTGAAAGAGACAAATCTATACAGAAATCATTTTGTTGTTGTCATAGATCAAACATGTCCTCCATCCAGACAACGTTTCCCAGGAATAATATGAAGTAACTGGGACAAATAGCATGACTGTCATGACTGGACACCAGAAAAAAAAAAAACACTGGAATGTGCAAATTAGACCTAATTGTACCTAAATGTCTAAGGCTAGGTAGACCATAAGTTTGCAGCTATCTGTTCAACTTCTCTTCTGAAAACTTGGCTACTAATAAGGAGTTTGTCTCCCCTTTGCTGCAGGAACAGCCTCTACTCTTTGTGGAAGACTTTACACAACAAATGAAGAGAAGACTGGATTGCACCCATAGCAAAACATTGCTGTCCACAGAAAAACAAGTATCTCCAAAATACTAAGTTTACATGTGAGGGCAGATGTGTTCTTCACTTTCAGTGTGAAGTAATGTAAAAAAGTTTTGTCAAGCAGGTTTGAGCGTTTCTACTGGTCAATTCTTCATGATAATTTCAGACAATAAAGTGCATCTGCTGAGGTCAAATGATATACAAAATATAAACAGCCTAAAACAGAGATACGTTTTTATTTGGACAGTGCTGATTCGTGAGGTCCCATCCTGATGTTCATTAGATTACATCTTAGTGCTGGGTCACGTATGCTGCTCCAGCTCATCCCAAAGTTAGCCCTCTAGCCGAAGCTTGGCACTAGACTTACTCTCATGTGCCGCTGCTCCAGAGGATCCAATTCTATGCAAACTTTACAAGCTGTGTGTGTACAATGGAACACCAATCTTAGCAATGCGCTCACCACTAAGTCGCTTAATTCACTAATCAGAATGGGTGTCTGGAAACTTTTGGACATAGAGTGCGTATCTACTAGAATGGAACTGAAATATGACAGCGCTACCCATTTCATCTTTACAGAGGTATCACCTGCAAGCTGCTTTTAGCTACGCTCTTCCCTACACACATAAAAGACACGATACCTCAAAAGGAATGAATTACACTGGACGTACTTTACCTGCCTACACTCTAACCTGAATATCTGAACCATCAGTGGGGGAATATAAAATCTGATTTGTCCATGGTACTTACCCTCTGTCCCTGAAGCACACAACACAATTTCCGGAAAATTGACAGCATTTTGCTACCTCTGAATTTCTGTGTTCTGGTGTTCAATGGCATTAGCATGTGAGTGTGTGTCTTTCTGTGTGTCAATGTGTGAGACAGAGTGCGTGAGTGACTATGTGAGTGAGTGAGTGAGTGAGTGAGTGAGAGAGTGAGTGATTGGTGAGTGAGTGAGTGAGCGAGCGGGTGAGTGAGTCAGAGATAGAGAGATGCAGCCGCCTTATTTGTAAGAGGTAGAACCTGATATTCTGAGCAGGATTGTTTTCCCAGCTCTCATCATGGCTCCAAATAGTAAGTAACAAACTGAAGTTGCCGAAGCATTCTGACCAACCAGCTTAAATAAGACATGGACATCAGCTGACATACGGGAAGAAAAGATTTTACCTTTTTACCTGTGGTGTACACCTTGTAAATAACCTGGTTGGTTGGTTCCAGCCCCCAGGTAGGCAAAACCTTGATCCACTTACCGTCCTTGTGCCCCCCAAAAATAAAATTACAGTTGTAAAAAAAATACAGAGAGGTCCATGACAAAGGGGAAAGGATGAATGAAAGGAGAATAGAAGGGATTAGGTTAAAAGTGTACCCACCTCCGCTGTAGGCCTCTGCTGGAAGGATCGGCCGAGGCGTGGAGAGAAAGAGGAAGACATTGATTAAGAGGCATGCAGTCTGGAAGGTGGCCCAACCTTGAGGACTACCACGGTTACATGCGTCTTATCACTCCGTGCAAGTGCCTAAGCCAAAACAAATGCTGCCATAGAAGGACTAGAACTATAGGATTCCTTCAAGTCTCCCATATGCTTTTCTTGCTTTGAGTACAGTCCAGACTCACTAATTTCCCACTAATGAACTCTACTGGGGTTCAACCAGGGGACTTTTTCTTTTTTTCTTTATTTATTTCAATCTCCTTACCCAATTACAGCCTGTCTGTCCCTCACTTCTTCTATATCCAGGAAGCTCCAGCTGGCAATGGAACAACACTGTAGGCCACCATGGTTCAATTCAAATGTTAAATTCAAGTGTTGTAACTCCATCCAAAAAGTCTTCCTGGTTGAACGTATTGTTTTTCACCTTCTCATTATAGTTAATGAGCGGATCTAATTCTGATAAAACATATTAAAACCGTGACATTTCAAAGAGCATGCACAGACATGCAGGCAGATATAGAACTAGAAGCAAAATGGAAGACACTGAGGAATGAGTGATGATTAATTACTAGTATTTCTGTAGTTAATTATTGTTTCTTCATTTTTAGGGGACAATATAAACACCTACACCTAAGTTTCAATGCCTATAAATCAACTTGAGTCTAATATAGTTTTGATGCATTGGAGTAGAGTACAATCCAACAGCAATATCTGTTCCTAATCACTTCTGCAGAATTTAATGGCCGAGGAAAAATTAATAAGGGAATACGAGTAAGTCATGCAGGTGTTTAATAAAGAAAAACAGGTGACATAGCATAAAATCAGTTAGTCAGTTCATTTATAATGAAATGTACAGTACCTGAATAAATACATGTGTATGCATGTGATGAATTACCTCATATAGTCACTGTTAAAATGTTTTTAACTGAATTTACTGTGTTCCTTCTCTAAAGAAAGAGTACATTACCTTGAGAAATGAGCCTTTCATGCTTTGGTTCAACTCACACACCTCTCTTTCCTTGGGCCAGCTCCTTTCTTGGCAGGCCCTGACACCCAAGTCCTTCCTAAAAACCGTCCTTTCTATCTTTAAGTGTTAAAGCATTCAGTCCTACCTCTGTCGTTTTGCACCTCAAGGGGGGGAAAATGACCCAAAACTTACCGCTGCAGTCTGCTCCTCTGGACCAAATACAAATTGCATGCACCACAACTGCGACTAGAACAAAAATGCTGATGAATGAATGAACAAATAAACAAAGTAAAAAAAAAAAAAAACATAAAAAGGACGTGCCATGGCAGAAATAATGACAAATCAACATTATGCAGTTAGTGTTGCAGCGCGTGATGGCATTATGTATCGCAGGCCTACTCCTACTGTGTCCTCTCTCGGGCAGATTATGGAGGAATAGGCGATACCGTTGTACCCTTGCAATTGAATAATCTCTTTACAGTGCACGAAAACACAAAGGTTTGGGGTAAAATGCTGCTAAATATGAGGGCCGGCAAACAATTAGGCTGATGATGCTGAGAAAAATCAAGCAGCTATTCCTAACAGTGTGCTGCTGCAGCTTTCAGGAGGAGCAGAGCCTGCTACTATTGATTTTATGTTCACAATCACCCTCGGCCTTTAGCACTAGTAAGTGATGCCATTATCTCTCTTACAGTATATATGCCACTACATTGCTAATCCTATTTGTGTGCGCATGAGAGACGTAAGCAGGCACTGAGAGGGCTACGCGAACCCAGGTTGGTTTCCTCTCTTAGCTCGTCCGCAAGGGCTGCAGTTGTGTTTACACCAGCCTGACTGACAGATCAGGATCATGTAGCCTCTCTCTAATGCTGCAGAGTCCACGCAGAGCCAGGGACACGTAGGCTCTCATCAAGCTGACGGCTTGTTTTGAGCACTGGCCACGCACAGTGGAAGGCTTTTTGTTGAAGGAATAAAAACTAGCAGTAGAGGACAAGGCACCAGTATGGGTCTGAGCGGGCATGGGCCAAACGCAATGTGACGCGTGCTCTCACACAGCCCTGTGCAACCAGAGCCGCGGCTCCAGCTGCTCGTTTATAGCAGTTTTTCAGTTCGTCAGAGTGTGTTATTCTCAAGCGCACACACACATGCACACATGCATAGAGATAGAGATACTGCATGGAATCCTCTGAGAGGGGTCACTCTGTGTACGCTCTGCTGTACAAAGCATTCGGCTATGGCAAAGTCACTAAAGATGTCACTGTCAACAAAGATATAGTCAAACTCCATAAACTACATCGTTGAGCCATTGTTCCAAGAAAACAAGCAGCTAGAAACCATCCCTAGTCTAAATATAGGGTAGATGCATAAAGATGGAATCCATAAACTTGAAACGATTTGTATTACAGTTACATAAAAGAGCATTTCAAAAGCATTTAGAAAGGTGGATGTGTGTAACTATGCATAGAATAGAACACTCAAGTATAATTTAACCCCCTAATCTAAGGCTTTGCCATTGCTGCACTTGACTGATGGCTTAGATGATCCTCTTCGTCCAATCTAATCCAATATATCTTCTACAGAGAGCTTTTTATAGTGTTTACTGTATCACTGAGAGATTAATAGGGCTTAGTTAAGAGGTTTAGATGAGAGGATATATGATATGATACGCTAGATCTCCATACACAGTCCATTCACATGCGACTCGTCACCAAAGATTACAGACGGCAGATCCTGAGAGGTCTAAGAGGTTGAAGGTTAACTCTTAACATGACAAATGACCCTTGTAAATCACAGTAATCAGTAGATCAGAAGTAGCCTTGATCCTTTGACTAAGTGCATTGTGGTAATAATACAGGACTAGCCTCTGACTGATGCAGTTAAACCACACCTATAATTTAATGTTAGAAGTTAATGTGTTAAAAAGCCCAGACAATACATCCGGGCCTACTTTCTTTAAGCCCATCTAAAACCTCAGGTCCGATTTCATTTTGGAATGGTTGACAGGGGAGTGTATACTCAATTGAAGATGTATATTTGTTATAGTATGTACATGTTTGCCAATGTACCCTATCAGTGGTCACCAACCCTTCTTCTGGACAAGAACCGACATCTAGCTGTGAAAACTTGGGCAGACCATAATGAGTTGAATCTGGTGGGCTGGATTAGAATTAAAGCCAACCTCAGCCAGCAAAGTAGATATTTTAATTGATTTCCATTTTGTTTGCATCCACTAGCTCCATTCCTAAGGCTTCCTAAATCTTAATTCTGTGTCTATTCATGAAGCACTTTGGATTACAGATGCTCATACAGTGCTATAAATATAAATATGTGATATCCAGTATGAGCACTGAAGACCACTGCTCTCTACTGTACATGTATAAAACAGATTTGACATTTTCTCTTAAGCCTACGTTAGAAAAAGCCCACCTGCAGTGTATAGGCACATAGTGCTAGTAATGCTAAAACTCTGCTGCTCTCCTTCCACTGCACAGGTCCCACTGCGAGGGTTGAACAGACACCCCTCCATCTTCAAAGCAGCACAAAAGGCTTAACCAAAGAGCTAGAGCATATGCAGCCCCAAATGTGACATAATACCTCTGTAAACCCTTTCTGTCTGTAAAACCAACAGTGATATTTAAACACGGCTGAGTGATCAATGCTTTGACCTACACAAATAAGCCCTGCAAACCAATTTCACTATTCAACCAAACACTCTAAGCATACCAATGGCATAGTATTCTAACAGCCATCTTGAAAGAACAAGCACTTTACATATTACACACGTTAAGTCTCATGGGAGGAGGGGGGTGGGTTACAGATGAGTGGCACTTGATATAAAACAATCCTTTATGGCTCTTAAATGTAAAAACAAGGTGAAAGCATAATAACACTTAGGAAACGTCTCTCACCGTGCCCAGCAGTGTAAAAGTATCTCATTACATGTAGCACGGTTATTCTCTGCAGTGCGGCCACCCTCTCCCACTGCGATCACCACACCTGCTTCACTAAAGAATGTCATTACCACAACTGCCTGTAGCGAGAGTGACAAAGCGTTTGTGCGTTCAGAACGGACACATTAAATCCACACACCACCCCTTCCTCGCCAGAGTGTACGTAACCGGCCAATCAAGAAGGTGGCCTCTGACGGATCACTTCGCCTGTGAGGTTGACAGCCGACGTTACTGCAAACCATGGAAAACAGAAGCAGAAGTGTGTCACAATGGGCCGTTTCCTTCTCAGCTGAAACCTGATGTGCTGGATTTGCATTAATATCCATGGGAAGGACAGAATCAGGCTAAGAGGAGTTACAAGTCATGGAGCCGTTAAAAGACACGCTCTGCCCTAGTGTCTATTTGACATGATGCATTAAATTTTAATGCCTTTCTGTCCTTTTCACTGCCATTAAGACTATGCTAATAACAACAACGTTAAACGTCAGAGCGAAAGGTCATTCTATTCCTGTCTCCTGCAAGAAAGTAAAGACACACCATTGTAGTCATACTATTATTATAACTATTTGCATTAAAAAGATATCCTCCAAGCCAGTCCTTCTATCAGTAATGAGGTATGATATTAATATTCAGAGAGAGCTGATGTGCACCATTAACTAAAGCATTTGCATTCAATTCTGAGATTTAAAACATAGCTTTAAAAATTACAAAAAATGAAATATGCTCTCTGAATCAGTGGCGATTAATAGATACTTGCCCAATTAGTAGTGAAAATCGCCATGCTTTTGTCAATTATGCTGATTTCCCATTAGGCTAAACACAACAACAGCTGTGCACCATATAGGATACTGCAAATAAGAGTTAAACACTTTAAAGGGGGTGAGAAATTAGATGCAGAGCCATTCACAGTGTCTCACACAGTAACTAGTGCTGCAGCCTCAACACACTTCGGTGTCATCCTACTTTGTGTGAGGACTTAACAGTGGGGCAGAACAATTTTGTCTACCTATCTACCTGCAGTTGTAATAGTGAAAGTGCAACTGTGATACCTTGGCTGAGGTATGGGCCCTTTTTAGGAGGCCTTACATATACATATTCTGGCTTGCGGCTCGAACGCTTAAGACCATGCACCAGCCTGCCACTTATTTGTGACTGTGATGTCGCTGCACCTGGATGTTTGGTTGCTTCTGATTTAATCTGAAAGCAGTTTACAAACTGCATGTAATCTGATTCAAATGCCTTTTGAAACCTACAGTGCATGTATGTTGCTAAAAACAGACTATAAGACTGTGATAAAGATTGCAGCTGCTTCGTGTTGAAAAGCTGCACTGCACAAATTTCAATATAAAACCCATTCATCTTTCAGCTCTACTCAACAGGCATGCTTTCTCTGACTCACCAAAGAAAGACAGCTTGATTTAAAGCAGCTCCCTGCCATTGCACATGAGGAGGAACTATCAAGAACCTGCTTGGGAAACCTATGACATCCATTACATAACACAAAATACTCTAGCCTTTACACTACAGTTGTCTCTAAACTGCATATACAGTCTCCATTCTGCTTTACTAGGACACCGTTTCCATCAGTGGGTATGTAGTTTCCTTGGCAACACCGTATCTTGTATGCCTAAGACCAACACGAAATCCATCAATATTCAGTTGAATTCAGTCCATAGAGAGGATTAACCAAAAAAACAAGGAAAAGATGGAACAAGCTTAAAGACAGTGAAACATCAAACAGCAATCCACCAGAATAGCTACAGCTCTAACAACCGAGAGCTTTAGCTCTGTGTAACTGATCTCTTCCTCAGGTTAACCACAATATTATCCCCACTCAATTAGACACATCTGTTTGAATTGTCCTGAACCAACAATTCTTAGGATTTACACACAACATGGTGTTTTGGCGTGATACTGATGCATTCTGTATCTCCACCAAAAGTGAACAGCTGGCTAATCACTCAGTCTGATGACCCGTGCCCTGCAGCTCTGAATGAGTACAGTGAAAATGCTGCAGTCATCTACAAGCATCACCGTTGTGGAGCTACTTTCTTTGAGGGAAGGTGATAACGTTTTTTTGTGGGTGCTCTGGAAGAGTTGGCTAAAACGCAGCAATAAAACCTCTTATTTCCTCGGTGCTGTTGCCCTCTGCTGCAAACAACAGCCTGTTCTACTAATCTGATCACGTGATGGCCCACAGCCACGGTAGAGGCCTGAAACAGACATGATGTAGCATGCACTTCTTTCTGAGATACTAGTGCAAATGTTCAAAAAAGAAAAAAAAAGAAATTAAGAAAAGAAAGTCAAGGAAAGGGCTATGTTTCAGGAAAATAAAAGACATTTCAACAGTTTGAACAACAGGGACGACGAATCCAGGCCTCTTACCTTCACTGCAGTCTTTCCCCTGGAATCCGGTTTCGGAGCAGTCACAGATGGGCTCGTCGTTGACGATGCTGCACACTCCTCCGTTCAGGCAAACATGGTCAGCTTCACAAATGTCGCTGTTGATCCCCTCACTACCAATTAGCACTGGCTCGGAGCCATTGACTTTCAAAACGGTTATCCATCCTTTGTATGGGACCTGGTCTTTGATGGAGGCGGACGTTAGGCGCAGTGATACAGAGCGTAGTTCTGGAGGTATCCCCCCTACGAACAAAGGACTAAAAACCGTCATGTCCCTTCTTTTAGACTTGACCTCCACCCACTTGATCTCGTCGTCCACAACTAGCGTAGTGTTTTTGAAATTCCTGCGCACAGTGACCGCGTGCCAGCGGCTGTCATTGACAGCAGTGTCGGACAACACCGTGGCGGGTTCGGCGCAGAAGATCGAGAAGCGCAAACTGAGTCTACCGTTGTGGATGAGCAGTTCCAAGAAGTCGCAGAATCCCTCATCGTCAAAATACACCAAGAGTCCGTGAGAGCTTTTTGTTTTCATGTTGAAACTCATTTCACTCTCGCAGCAGGCGTTCCACATAGGGAACCTGGCCCACTGGCCCTCAGCACCAGTGAACTCCATGCTAGCCCCTATGTCAACCAAGCAGCAAACTAGTAGGCCTATCCAAATCAAATGAGCGCCGTTACGCATGGACATGCTCATGGTGAATTCAAAAAGTTAGAGTAAAACTACGCTAAAAAAAGAGATACAAGTAATTTAACAAGATTTTAGTTCTGCAGTCCTAAAACACAGAAGGCCTCCCTGCGAAAGATGGGGCAGCTATACATTTGGGCAGATTTTTGTTTCATCATTGTTTACGTACAGAAAAGGGGAAGGCCTGTCCTACGGCCTTATCATATTTAACCAGAATAGTTTCTAGCTGAAACGAAGATAAGCCAATAAAAGTGCAGACCCGAGGGTTGTAAACTAATCTAAAGGCCGCTAGAAAAATTAGGCAGTTCCCCTTCAATGGAATCTAAAAGGGCTACAGTGGGGAACACTTGTCAAGGTATCCATCGCACAAAGTCAAGTATTTACAGGATACGTCTGGGTGAATTAGGCCGCCACGGATCATCAGAGTAGCTTAGTTAATAGTCATTGCGTTGGCCAGGTGGACAGAAAAAGAAAAATGAGGAAGAAAAACAGAACCGTCTCAGTGTAGGGTTAATGGCCTTCAGTGCTCACAAACCTTCTAATCACATCCACTTTGACATATCGATCCGCAATCTGAAAAGAATAAGAAACAAGCGTCTTAATTTCTGGTATGAGAAAATTATTATATGACAAAGCACACACAGATCACAGCATATGGTATCTTTCAGTGATCACTGCCTAGCTCTCCTAATTTACAGCTATGGGAGAGTAATGATCATTAGGCTTCTGGTTGATTAGGGGCTGGATCTCCCTTTAAAAGAAAAGTAAAAGATGATGAACATAAACAGCCACTGCAATTATCCTCAGCAAATCACAATATGGCAAATCCCAAATGCGTCACCGTACGTCTCTCGTTCTCGTGCGCGCGCGCACTCGCGTCCGTTCAAACCATTCAGAATGCGGACAGGCGGACAGAATGAACTCCAGTCTCACCGTTTCTAGCGCTTTATGCTTTAGCAGTCTCATTAAAGGCGACTGGATCTTCTCTAGCACGACCCCTTGGTAAGAAATCTCATCCTTTAACACAACACATGGAAGTGAGGGAGAGAGTGAGTGAAAGTCTATCTCTCTCTCCCTCTTTGCTCAAGTCCTGTACCCCCCCGCCCGCCACCCAAAACAGAGACCGGACCCGAGAGGGGTTTCAATATTCATGCCCCGCTTCTGTGGAGCCCCCAGGCTGTCTGTCAGTCGAGCTCAACCAATCACTCCATCCTTTAAGCCCTGCGTGCGCATCCCATAAAACACAGGTGGAAGAATGTAGACGGGATAAGGCTGACGGTGGACCGATAACGATAGTGCCCTGACATCTTTAAAGGCAGCACAGTTCAATTACAGCAGAACCCTTTTCCCCACCACCGTGAACCAACGCTGAACTGCAGCGTGGGGAAAAATAACATATTACCCAGAGACAGCTCGGTTCTCCCGCACTGCTGGTGCCCTTAAGGAAGACACCGAAATGTAGGCGCTATTTTCCTTTGATCAGTGCAGTAGATGGATGAGTCAGATGCGCAGAGCTTAGCCAATTATCAGCCATCTCCTCCTCAGAGTGAGAAAGGAGCCCAGCTCCCAGCACGCCTCTATCGGTGAGCTGCTGTAGGCTACAGCATGACCAGGACACCAGTATATATATATATATACATACATACACACAAAATCAGACCTGCCCAGTCATAAACCTCGAGATGAATTTACCCCGTGACTAAAGCACAAGTCTCACCTGCGTGCAAACAGGATTTCAGTCAGGAAACCACAGCAGTGCACAAACACCAGCAGGCACAGAGACAGAGATGAGATGCAAATGGAAACGTGTTTTTTACCTTGAGAGAAACACCATCGTGTGGTCCCCCCTTGATCGGACAGCTTCACCGAAGAAGCTCGGTGACGGCTTCCGCATCGACCAGCTTCTGCAGGATTTTTCAGTTCGGCACCAAGAAAAAAAATCAGTGCATCGCTGTGGGGAGAAAAAACGACCAGAAAAGAAAAGAAAAAATCAGATGCAGTCTCCTCTGCAGATCCCCCCAAAGTCCCAATGGGTGACGGATTCAGAGACTGAAGCAGCTGCCTGTAGTAGAGCTGATCACGAAACGACTCATTTCCTACCGCAGAAACTACAGCAAGTACGCCGACGCGCGGAAAAAGAAAGAGGGGGAGACATAGAGCGAGAGCGGGGGAGAGAGAAGGACGACGCTCCCCGTTTGGTGCGAGAAAAACGGTGCGATGTGTTTGTGAGCTGAGCTCTGCCAGGGACCGTCAGCCCCGGAGACATAGCGTCACGTGGCCTCCCCGTTAGCCGGAGACGGGCGGGAAAGGGGCGGGGCGGGACTGCAGCAGCCCGGGCAGCGCGGAGCTCTACAAGGTGCTGAAGAGGCACGGAGCGGCCAGGCTACGCTTCTGTTACCTTTCCTGACCATGATCACAAGCTGGCAAAAATGGGGGAAAATAGTGGCGTCAAGCTTTCAGGACTCTCTTCCATAAGACACATGGGCTTAGCATATATTAAACAAAGCAGCTATTAAACAGTACGGGATATAAAAGGAACCTTTCTCTATGAGAACAATGTCTAATGACTATCTAGTATCTAGTACAGTAGAACCTCCCTCTCACTGTGGTGAGCTTTGTTTGTGATCACAGTCTGTTATTATTGAGCACTCCTCTATACACGTCTGGTGTAAGAAAGGTATGGAGGGGATAATTGGTTTCTTAATGGCTGGCCACCAAAGGTAACGGTGAATAATATAGAGGGACAGTAATAAGGGGTTTTGCATGAACAATGTATAGTGACCATAAATTGGAATCTGTACATAAGCTGTGATCACAAGTTAAAGTGATTAAACCGCTTAAATAGGCAAAGCTTTATCTCACACACCTATAACCTGAGAATAACTCAGCCAGCTCGCAATTTGTGGCCAGTTCATGGTATTTAAGGTAGGCAGATGTTGAACTGGAAACTCTCCCTCTCTCTCTCGGTAAGTATCTGGTTTGTGAAAGTTATGTTTGTCTATAAAATGGTGTTTGGGGATGGCTAGCAAAGGCAGTATTTGAAGGCAGCTAATGAACAATATGGAGTAACTGAAGGACCACTAGTGAGCAGGTACTATTGGGGTGATGGATGCAGAGAAACAGATGGACTACAGTCTGTGACTGAACAACTGCAACATGCAACTATATAGTAAGTAGACCTGATAAGATAAACAGTGGTCATATCATTACTCTGTCATTATGTAGTCATGATGTCTTTCTATATGTATTGTGCCCATATTCAGCACTCCAGGTCTAAGTCTATGAAGAAGAAGGATCTATGAAAGAAATAAATGCGATGGAAAATCACCGCTGTCCATCTTATAATAAACAAAAATATTTCATAGCATATACGTTTTTCCCCTGATGTCACCAGATACTCTGAATTATTTAGCAGTAAAAACATGAATAACGTTGCATACATGTTGGAAGCAAGTTAATGCTCCTGTGCACTGAAGGGATACTGAATAAAGGTCAGTTTATTGGTAAACTTCAACACTATTAAATACCAACACAAACTTCTAAAACTGCAGACAAAACCGTCAAAGCCTCTAAATGACCACTTACTGTTTTGCATGGGGCATTTTGGTAAAGTTGCCTATTCAGTGCGCAGCAGTTGTAGTCTACATGTAGGAGTAGTCGTATTTTGGCTCCTTAATGATCTCGTTATTCAGAAGATGTGGCGACACTGAGGGGAAAAATGTCCACAGGGCATAATGGAACATTGTAGTTTACCACAGGGTGCCACAGCTGTGATTTTCCATGTAGCAAAGATTAGACCTGGAGCTACTAGTATGACACAGACTGCAGAATTATGAGACAACTTTAGAGGTCTATGTGTGTAGATACAAGGTGGGTGTACCTCATATAGTGGCTAGAGAGTGTGCAGTCAAGTCCACATGTATTTAGACAGGAGCACAATTTTGCCACTGTACACCACTACAGTGGATCTGACCTGCCTCCTTTGAGATGCTTTCTGAGGCAATTGCTGCAGCTCCTATCAGTGTCTGCTAGTTTGTGGGTCTTTGGGCCTTTACTTTAGTTTTCTCAAGTGAAAAGATTGCAAAAATTGTGTCACTGTCCAAATACTTTTAGACATGACTGTATCTAGTGACAGTAATGTGGTGAATCTGTGTAGTCCAATAGTAGATGCTGCAAATATTAAAAATGTCTCACTAAGAGTTGGAATATGTAACAATTAAGTTATGAAGAAAACAACTGGTTTTCATAAGATTGGCCAGTAAACTAAGGATTACATTCCAAAAGGCTGGTGATTTTTAGGATCAGCCAGTTTAAAAGCAGCTCCTCTGCAATTTGGAGTAACTGCGGGTCCTCCCTCAGTTAATATAGGTCTTATAATGACTTATAGACTAAATGAATGCTTATTATGTGTTACCCAAAGAACACTGAATGTGCTATAATGAAAATTGACTGAGCTCAGTATTGATAGTGTGTAGTCATGGCATGTCTTCCTGAAAGAGGATTGCTCGTTGAGGCGTGTGGAAGTGTTTTATTGTTGCAGATATGGTGAGGATGACCCTCATATGCTTCACAGGGCAGCTGACTTACTCAGTAACCTACCTCTGTTTTATAACTGGTAAAATGTACCCATGTGTCCCCCTGGAATAGTGGGTTCGACAGAAGGGTGGAGCGCTTCAGTGACTCGTCCCTTCACATGTCAAAACATGCTTCCTATAACAAGCCCTCATGTGGTACCTGTGAAAGCAGAGGTGTTACAGTGCTTTAGGTGCAAGCTCCTCCAGTCCTGGTACAAGCTGGCAAGCTTGAATTTGTGGAAGCAGATGAGTGGCACAGGGTGTCATCTCTCCTAGCTGTCTCAGGCTCCTAGAGCTATGACTGAAAGTTCAGTATACACTTGCATTTAAGCAGTGTATAAACTTTAGTTATACAAGATGTTTTAGTCCAGTTAACTGTTACTGTACTAACCTATTATTGTTCGAGCATTTCAATAAATCATCAACTATAAGATTTGTCTCTTAATACGGCTCAGTATAAGATTAGAACCAGACAACAATATACCAGCCAATAACAACAGGGAGCATTAATGCTCGAGCACAGGGTGATGGGAGGGGTTTGGGAGAGGAGCTACATGCTGTACTCCACACATTGTCAAAGAAGGATAGCTGGCAGGAAAACAGCCTATAAACAGAAGATCAGAAGAAAAAAAACGAGAAAGTAATTCTTAGATCACATAAAGGCGAGGAGCCTTGTTAACATCAGTGAGGTGTTTTAACAGTGATCTCAGGTAAGTGTTTTCTGAGAGAACCAAGCTGACTTCTTATGCACCTTAATCTTATTCATCTTGAATAGTGCTGCAGTTACGTGCTGAAGCCTGAGCTGCCTATATGTAATTGCCTCACCATTTAGGGTGGTACTAGAAAGTTTAAACAAGAAGCTGGACAGGTAGACTGAGGCACCAGTATGGAACTGTTGCACTATTTAAGGTGGAATGGACAATTACATGAAGCTGAGGTGCTGGAATGTAATAGCTGCACCATTTAAGGTGGAACAGGAGAACTTGAAGAAGAGGCTGAGACACCAGAAGTGCCCCACCAATCGAGGTGGAATGGAACCATGAAACCAATAGATCAGTTTAGTTTGGTCTCATTTGTTGTTTGTGATAGCAGCTGGTTAGCATCACAGCAGCAGTTGTAGTGACTGTTTGCTAACCCACAGCTTAGCTTACATTGATTACATCAATCGCTGTTTTTGGCACTTACTGTTTCATAATAGCATACCGTATGTATTATGTGTCCATACAACAGACAAAGAGTTTAATGGGCACAAAGATCTGAAACAAATGTCTCTTGCCTTTGCTGTTTGTTAAGTTCAAATATCAACAGCAGTTCTCCAGAATATACGGCATATGGCACTTTATCATATTAACTTCTGTAGTTCAACCACTACTACAGTTTTTAATGAAAAATTAAAATCTATAATTTAGCAATAATAACTACATGAAGCTAACGTGTGTACTGTTAGATGGCAATGTAAGATATCACTATATAGTAATAACCATATCTTATCCTTTTTATACCAACCAGAACTAAATATTGACATACTTTAGTAAGTCAGTCAAACCCCTTGGTTCTTTTTACTGAGCGTAGAGAAGCAGACAGAGAACAGTCATCCTCAGAGAACGTCTACAGTGAGTCATTTTCATTCTCTCATGACGTTCAGAAAGACAATCCGCTATAGTTCAGATCAGGACAAGAAATATTCTGTGATTTGAAATTTGAAAGTCCATCATCAGTGTAGGGTATAATTCAAAATTATATGCTTCTGCGTGCAGTATTGTACGGTTGATGTTACCCATTAATTCTGATGAGCTTAATTTGACTTCTTGTTCATTGTGTTTCTGCTCTCCATTATTTCATCAGTATAAGCATTTCTCTGCAATTACAGGACATTCAAATATGGCAATCATTATTTCATACAAGGAAGATTTAAGGCAGCAATTAAGGAGAGAATTTAATGGCTCTGTTTACATACCATGAGATGGCGATTTGTTGCCTAGTTTATATGTCAGATGTTCTGTGGAAACTGCAATGCAGTAAAAACACCAGAATATTGTCACAGATGTGCAGTTTGGCCTAGCCTTACTCGTACTCTGTTATGATGCTGAAGGCTGGCAGTATTTTTACTCCTGAGCTCTGTAGATACTTGAGAGAGAATTCATGAAAGACTGATCATTATAAACACAAACAAGATACGTTCAAATGATGACTTGTCAGACATACCCATAGAGAGCCCCTCCTGTACCCCTGCTGTTCAAGCAATTCTGAAAGCATGTTTCACTCCAAAACATGGCCTCATAATTCTCCTTCTAAAGCTTGTAAATTTATGAAGGAATTATATACTACCTTAGGGATGATTCATGGTCTTCTCAGGCATGTGGGCACAAGCATCTTTGGAGCCCTCCCAAATTCTAACAGTAAGGCATAATAAATGTATTAATTGTAAATATAAGATCAAGCAGTAGTTCATGTTTTTACGATGTGCAGCACTATTTTAGCCTTGACTATAAATATGAATTGAATGTGAAAAAATAAATAACAGCTTTGACGGCGTGTCAAAGACATCTCTATATCAATGTTGTGTCTACTACACTGCCTGGCCAAAACAAAAGGTCACATGCTCTAATATTTTGTTGGACCACCTCTAGCTTTGATTACGGCACACATTCGCTGTGGCATTGTTTTCACAAGCTTCTGCAATGTCACAACATTTATCGCTGTCCAGAGATGCATTAAATCTTCCCAAGATCTTGTATTGATGATGGGAGATTTGTACCACTGCGCAAAGTCTTCTCCAGCACATCCCAAAGATTCACAATTGGGTTTAGGTCTGGACTCTGTAGTGGCCTATCCATGTGTGAAAATGATGTCTCATACTCCCTGAACCATTCGTTCACAATCTGAGCCCGATGAACCCTGGCATTGTCATCTTGGAATATGCCCGTGTCATCAGAGAAGAAAAACTCCATTGATGGAATAACCAGGTCATTCAGTGTGTTCAGGTAGTCTGTTGACCTCATTCTTTGGGCACATAACGTTGCTGATCCTAGACCTGACCAACGGCAGAAACCCCAGATCATAGAACTGCCCCACCGGCTTGTACGGTAAGCACTACTCATGATGGGCGCATCACTTTAGCTGCCTCTCTTTTAACCCTGATTCGCCCATTGTTCCCATTGAGTCCAATCTTTAGGCTCCCCAGCAAATTGAAGCCTCACTGACAAGTGTTTTTCTTTGAGCTACACAGCTGTTTAGTTCCCTTCGCATTGTGCACGCATGTTAAACATATCCATGAGTTCCTCTGTTGTCTTTCTATGATTAGATTTCACCAAGCGTTTAAGTCATCGCAGATCACAATCATTCAAGATTTTATTCTGACCACATTCCTTCCTTGAAGATGTCTCCCCACTGTCCTTTCACTTTTCAATAATAATAATCTTTTCCACGACCACAGGATGTGTCTTTCAAGATGGTTGTTTAACAAACTACTCACTCTGAGAAGCTACTCACCGCATCAGTTAGGGTTAAATAACATATTGCCAGCTGAAACATAATCACACATGCCATAATTATCCAATAGGATGTTCTAAGCATTTGAGCCCTCTTCACGCTTTGTTGTCTGAGGGCCCTTGAGGTACCTGGCAGTCAGAGGCCCCTGGACACTGGATCCATTGGCCAGGTCAGGAATTAATCTCTGCCATACCTATATTTTGTGCATAGGCTCTGATTGCAAAATATGATCTCTTTCATCTGCTGTGAATCATTTAACATAATTTAAGATGACTGAAACAATGTAGAGACCCTCTATCTTTTACTATCGGAGCTGACATTCAGTATCTATACTTCATAAGATTTTAATTACAGCACGTATTTGGGTTAATAAAAGACCTTTCAGGGACAAGAAATCCAGCTTTTTCAATCAATTAATAAATCATATTACCTTTCGCATTAATCCCACATTTATACGAATCATCCATTTCATATGTAAAAATACATATTTAGTAACAAGTCTTATTGGCATTAAACCCTGTTCCTAAGTTAGGTTCTGAAAAGGTCAAATATTTTCCATGGTGCTTTAGACAGTGGTTATTGAAATGGCTCATACTTTTATCTCACAGTTGTTCAAAGCTAGATCTTTCTAATAATGTTGCTGCTATTATACCCCTCATGTCTAATAACCAGTTTTAGATTCAGAGGGTCTAAGCAGGACTTTGACTGGAAAAGGGGGGTTTAGAGGCTTAACACTATTACAGGATATATTGGTACAAGAGTTTCATCATGCTCCAGGAACCAAAGCTAGCAATTGCTCTTGAATTGAGCCTTTAGGAAGCAGCAATAAAACAAATTGAAAAATAAAAAGCTTGGACAGTCTTGTAATAGGAAAATCCACAAACATCTGAGCTACTGGATCAGGGCAAGCCTCCTATGCATTGCGGCCGAGCCGATGGAACATGACCGGGAGTCCTTTGGGGATGAGGCCTGTGTGGTACAGTGCATTAAAGCTTGATTGTTATGTAGACCTTTGTCTTCTTTTCATCAGATAAGCAGGATTGAAATCTCCCCTGCTATTTCCGATTGTGTACCCTGCATGTATTTAGGAGGAAGCGTAGAGGGAAGGACACATTTACATTCTCGTGGATAGCCTTCAAATATGCTGAAAGAGGTGAGCAGGGCCTTATCTGGCACTGGCATTGTTTACTTCCACAGAGGGGTGGCAGGTTGATAAGTGGACTAATCAGATTGGCAAAGATCGTTCAGCCACTCCATCGGGGGAGACGGATCCTTTCTTTCTTCTGTAGGACTACTGCCTACATAGCACTCTGCAGATTTTTGTTGGCTGAAGTTTTTGAATAGATTACAAGGGTCCTTACAAAGAGTTTCTTTAGCATGTTTATAGATGATGATGACAGATTTACAAGACGGAATATGTGCAATAAATAAAGGCTATAAAAATTTTATGTATGATGATCTGAAAATTACAGTGGAGAGGTTTATCCCATGCTGGGAAATGGCCTTGCTGGAAAACATACCCAAAGGCAAAATATTCAAGAGATACCTTGAGAGTTTCTGTAAATATTGAATTAGTCGCATACAGTTCTGTCTGGACATGCCACCACAAACAAACAATTTTTTAAATATGGACGGCAAAGCAAAACCTGCATATTTAACAGTAAAGTTATCAAAGAGGGTTGTTTTTTGGTGTAATTCCATAGAAGTAACACCTGGGGTTCCCCAAAGAGCTTTCAATGGAAAACAACTATGTACAATCTGCCAATATAATGCTAAAGGACTAGTATAACGTTTCAAGAACCTCCACATAATGTGAAGGTTTCATACAGACAGAGGACCTAGAACTATGTATGTTTAAACTAAGGACCATATAAGAATGTTCACATGACTGTACAAATTTAGAGACCACCATTCGTTTATTTATGTTTCAGATATTATGTACAACATTTCATTAATTCCCCAGTGCATATACGAAAACTAAGCTGCAAATCTGCCTTCATTCACATACATCCACCTATTTAGCCTACAGCAGGTTAGCTCCGCCCAATTCACATCGACTGTTTTTAAATCTAAGGAGAGAAATAAAAAATGCAGAAGCTTTTAAGAGTGAATTCGGAAAGTGAGGAAAAAGATACCTTCAGATCTTGTGGACACAACAAGCATATTTGGTTTCAGTGTTTCTCCTGATGCTAAAAAATAAGATCTTGTATTTAATTAGCATTATCGCTGAAATTAAATGAATGTACTACGCAACTTACTTGAGAATTTAAATGTAGTGGAAAAATGCAAAGTAGAAATATGTACAGAATGCAGTAATGTGCAGTCATTAAAACCTTTATTAAATGAAAATAGTATAAAAACAACATATTAAATGTTAAAACTGAAAAATATTACTGTTTTTGTATTTGATTCCAACAACACAGTCCATTTCAGGGACGGCTTCATGTTCACCACTCTGCTGCATCAGCTTTCCTTTTAACTACACTCTGAAAGCGTTTGGGAACAGAGGCGAACAATTTCTGTAGTCATAAAAGTAAAATGTTTTCCTTGTTTGATAGGATTTAGTCAGCTCCATAGTTAGGGGTCTTCCTTTGCTGTGTCTTCTGTTTCTGAATGTTTGTTTTGCTGAAAAAGACATCATCTGGATGCAACACATGTTGCTCTAAAACTTGTATATATTGTTCAGCATTAATGGCTCCCGCACAGATGTGCAAGCCACCAAGGCCATGTGCATTAATACACCAACTTACCATCACAGATCCTGGCTTTTGAACTGTGTGCTGATAACAAGCGGAATGGTCCATCTTCTCCTTAGCCTGGATAACGTGGTTTCTACAAACCAGATTCCAAAAAAGTTGGGACACTAAATAAATTGTGAATAAAAACTGAATGCAATGATGTGGAGGTGCCAACATCTAATATTTTATTCAGAATAGAACACAAATCACAGATCAAAAGTTTAAACTGAGAGAATGTATCATTTTAAGGGAAAAATATGTTGTTTCAAAATTTAATGGCGTCAACAAATCCCAAAAAAGTTGGGACAAGGCCATTTTTACCACTGTGTGGCATCCCCCCTTCTTCTTACAACACTCAACAGACGTCTGGGGACAGAGGAGACCAGTTTCTCAAGTTTAGAAATAGGAATGCTCTCCCATTCATGTCTAATACAGGCCTCTAACTGTTCAGTCGTCTTGGGCCTTCTTTGTCACACCTTCCTCTTTATGATGCGCCAAATGTTCTCTATAGGTGAAAGATCTGGACTGTAGGCTGGCCATTTCAGTACCCGGATCCTTCTCCTACGTAGCCATGATGTTGTGATTGGTGCAGAATGTGCTCTGGCATTATCTTGTTGAAAAATGCAGAGAGATGACGTCTAGATGGGAGCATATGTTGTTCTAGAACCTGAACATAGTTCTCTGCATTAATGGTGCCTTTCCAGACATGCAAGCTGCCCATGCCACAAGCACTCATGCAACCCCATACCATCAGTGATGCAGGCTTCTGAACGGAGCGTTGATAACAACTTGGGTTATCCTTGTCCGCTCTGGTCCGGATGACATGGCGTCCCAGTGTTCCATAAAGAGCTTGATACATTCTCTCAGTTTAAACTTTTGATCTGTGATTTGTGTTCTATTCTGAATAAAATATTAGATGTTGGCACCTCCACATCATTGCATTCAGTTTTTATTCACAATTTGTTTAGTGTCCCAACTTTTTTGGAATCCGGTTTGTATGATTTCCATATCATCGCTGTCCAAAGAAAAACATGTATCTCCATTTTTGTTGATTTTTACTTTTATGCCTCATTTGATCACATGAGCTGCTGTTTGCACTGTGTAGAAATTTCCTGATCAATGGACCAATAGAAATGGCCCAAAACCTCTTGGAAAGACATCTGGTTCCATTGACCTCCATTCAAATTAAATAAGGTTTTTGACCTCTGCTGTAAAGTTGCCATTTTGAAGATACCTGTTTTTCTTTGGACAGTTACGATATACTGTTTCAGTTTTTTTATTTTAAACCACACAACAGGTGCAGAGAACCCTGGTTAAAATACAAATTTGTTACAAAAGAATTGAATATGGTTGCATTTTGGATGAGCATCGGATGCACATCAGATGCATTTTAGTTTTAAAATCTTCAAACTCAAATATTCATGCCATTAGCATCAACAGCATGTATGAACTATCGTGGCTACAGCACGTCTTATAAATGTTTGTGCATTGCTTTCAATCAAGTTCAATTCCAATTGTGCCTTAAATCCAATTTATTCTTCCCACAAATGGATTGTGGCTAAACGTGTTCTGTTAATATACTGTACTATGCTGAGAGTCATGCTAAAGGACAGTGGAGTGGATTGATTCTGCTTTCAGTCTGGGTTGCTTGCCCTGTTGAAGGCTGGTCGGTCCTGTACATAGAGTACATGTCCCTTCAGGGGACTGCGTGTGTAACGGGCTAGATGAGGGTTACGCATGTGTGTGAGAGAGAGCGATGGGGCGGGCTGGTGGCGGGGTGTTTAGCAAGCTGAGTGTGTCCGGTGTGTTGTGTGTTGTGTGCTGGGCTGGTGCACGTTCCTTGTGAGGATAAAAAGGGAGGGTTTTGTCAGCGGTGAAGGCCATGGAGGAGCGCTGCTGTCAGTGATTAATGGCTGGCAGGGTTTACTGTTCTCTGGGTTATGGATTTCCTGTCTGGCTCTCTCTGCGGTGGCTGCCTCTCATTAAACACCGCAATCAAAGGAGCCCCGGCAAGACCTGCGGCTGGAGAAGAGGAGGAGAAATAGGTGGGAGGTGGAGGAACGCTCACACGCATGGGGTATAGGTGCAGTAGGAGTGGAAGAGATGGACTGTATGAGTGAAATGACCAGGAGAGAAGGGGAGAGAGTGAGTTAACAGGTGTCATACATCAAACTCAACCCACCTAATACAGATGATCCATGTGTTTAGAGATAAGGAAGATGGAGCCCAGAGCATTAGAGGACGACTGTATTTTAGCAAGGACCAAAGACATGAGGAAGTGACCCTCCATTCTCCATCCTGGCATGTCCGTATGGTGTTTTGACTGAGCGAGCATGCCCAAATCTAATGAAGTCATCAGAGACTGAGGAGAAAAAACCAAGTCATGGAGAGAGGAAATGACTCATAACACATTTGAGTGACAGATAGCATCCTGCGACAGCCAAAGGCCCACACTTCATAGACTTGTCAACATTAGACAGCAAATGAAGGATGCTTCTTCTGCACACACTGGCCAAATGTGATAGAAACAAGATCCATTTCCAAGCTACTGAATGTTCAAGGTCAAACACTAGTGGATATAAGTCGCTATCAGCAAAGCATTAGCGTCTGTACGTGACTAAATCTGCCCATCATTTTCAGACAAACAGAACACTGCATAAATAGTACTAGTGCCAAAAGTAAACCTATGATAGTCATGACTAAAAAGATTATCTATTTGGAATAAAGTTTAAATAAATGCATTACGTTTTTACTGCATGTTAACATAAACTGCATTCAGTCCTGGGGTAACTTTGGTTTTCTGCTGGTTTCTGCTGGTCTGGTGCTGGTTTAGCTTGTCACTTGTTGCTTTACCAGCATACCAACATCCAAAACCCAATGCATGCTGGTATTGCTGGTGACCAGCCATGCTGACGCTTTTGTCTAGTGGTAAACCTACAACAAATGTACATACTGAGGTTTAACAAGAGCTTAGTTAGCATGATAGACTATGTTAGGCCATTCTGTGCTAGTTAACACATCATCACATTGCTTACTTCATGTTGTGACGTACTGAGAAGTACTGATTAAGGGGCCCAGTGTCTATCCACCTGCCAGCTTGCTGAGTAAATTAGTCCATCAGAGCAAGATATGATAATTACTAAATCTTATATCTGATCTATCAGTCTAACTACCCCATATATATTATTACCATGAAGTGTAATTGATGTGTTACTTCGAACTACTGACAAATATTACAGTTTACATATTTGTACAGACATTACTAGCATAATTAAATGCATGGACTTATGTATTTGATTTTTGTTACTTGCTTATATGTTTTAAGTACTATACAGATGGAAATAGGTTTAATACATAGGGAGGTGGGCTAATGTAATTCCTACTGGCATTTCCAAGTGATTTTGGACCTGTCCTGGTTTGCCATGTCAGTTTTTTGCAGACTGTACACTCTGTCATCAGTTAAGAATGTGGCACATTTTAACTGTAGAGCTGTAGAAATAATCCCAGGTTGTAGTAATTCTGTGCAAACTGGCGTGCTGGTTCACAATGTTCTCTGGAAAATGAGTTTTCAGGGCACTCAAAGAAGCATTTACTTCATTGCAGCTTGATTCAAACCAGTACTGTCCTGCCTCAGTCATGCACCCTAAAAGTGAAAAAAGGTAAAATGACAGATGTTGACAATGTTTTTGACACACTGCGTTCAAATAAGACAGCTAGGCAAATGCTGTAGTAAAATAATGGAGGAGTTCTGTACTTTTTGGGAGTGAACGCAGTGCGTGAATTGAGTAGCCACTTTCATCTTAACCTATATAATGATTTCATACGCAATGCAAAGCAATCACAAACATCACAAACATCCTGTGGTAGAATTACATTACTCCTTTGACTTGCACGCCTCTCTTTCTTGCATATATATTTGCTAAAGTAATCATATATTCTCCATATATGAGTATATATGCTATATATGCTGTGAAATTATATGATATGTATGTATGGTGTATCTTGTTTTGCTATGATAGTCATATATATTCTGTGTATGGCTATCATAGCAAAGTGAGATATGTAATTAACAATACAGTAATAATTATTTTGTAATAATGGTCATATCATAATAATTAAGTTCTGTTCTAACAGTCAGAAGAGCAGGACAGAGACCTGTTTTACCAAAACCTCTCTATTTAGATACGAAACTGACGCCTCGTGGCTAACAGCAAACCCCTTTTTTCATTCCTGGCATTTGCAAGTCTTCTGTGACCTGTCTGTAACCTTACGCACACACTTCACTAGCAGTGAGCCGTATATATGATGAATGCAAGATGGGAAACATTAAATCAGCATAGCTACATTTTTACTATTGATCCCTAAATCAATTACCACACCCTCCTCTGCTGGCAGACTCAGAACATTATGACTAGGGTGGCCAAAGTGGGGCACAAAATTAGTATGAGGTGGTTACAGAAAAGCAAAACGTAATCAATACCAGCTTATCAAAAATAAAACATCCGTTTAATTATTTATTTTTCATGTATGGTTTTCCAAACAAATATCTCATGCAGATAAAGGCAGGTAAAATACCATACTTTTTTTATTTTGCCTAGGCCTGAAAAAAAGCTGGAAAACTATATGAAAATCCATGCCTGGAAATTTATGGCTGTTTCACTTATAAGAATACAAAAATAGCATAATAAAGGTAATAAGGATAACGTACAATGGGTAAGATAAATATTTGATACACTGCCGATTTTGCAAGTTTTCCCACCTACAAAGAATGGAGAGGTTATTGTAGGTACACTTTAACTGTTAGAGACAGAATCTAAAAACAATCCAGAAAATCAAATTGTATTATTTTTAAATAATTAATTGCATTTTATTGCATTATTTGATACAATGGGAAAACAGAACTTAATATCTGATACAGAAATCTATGTTTGCATTTACAGAGGTCTGACATTTCCTGTAGTTCTTGATCAAGTTTGCACACACTGCAGCAGGGATTCTGGCCCACTCCTCCATACAGATCTTCTCCAGATCTTTCAGGGTTTTAGGACTGTCGCTGGGCAACATTGAGTTTCAGCTCCCTCCGAAGATTTTCTATTGGGTTCAGGTCTGGAGACTGGCTAGGCCACTCCAGGACCTTGATATGCTTCTTACGGAGCCACTCCTTAGTAACCCTGGCTGTGTGTTTTGGGTCATTGTCATGCTGGAAGACCCAGCCACGACCCGTCTTCAACGCTCTTACTGAGGGAAGGTTGTTGGCCAAAATGTCACGATACATGACCCCATCCATCCTCCCTTTAATGCACTGCAGTCGTCCTGTCCCCTTTGCAGAAAAGCACCCCCAAACTATGTTGTTTCCACCCCCATGCTAAACAGTTGGGACGATGTTCTTGGGGTTGTACTCATCCTTTTTCCTCCTCCAAACACGGCGAGTGGAGCTGAGACCAAAAAGCTCTATTTTAGTTTTATCTGACCACATGACCTTCTCCCATGCCTTGTCTGGATCATACAGATGGTCAATGGTGAACTTCAAATGGGCCTAGACATGTGCTGATGTGACTAGGGGGACCTTGCGTGCCCTGCAGGACTTTAAACCATGACGGCGTGGTGGGCTGACCTTTCTCAGAATCATCCTTACCCCACGAGGCGTGATCTTGCATGGAGCCCCAGACCATCTTGTGTTTCTTCGGTTTTCTAATAATTGCTCCAACAGTTATTGCCTTCTCACCAAGCTGCTTGCCTTTTGTGCTGTAGCCCATCCCAGCCTTGTGCAGGTCTACAGTTTGGTCCCTGGTGTCCTTAGACAGCTCTATGGTCTTGGCCATGGTGTAGAGGTTGGTGTGTGATTGATTGAGTGTGTGGACAGGTGTCTTTTATACATGTAACGAGTTCGAACAGGTGTATTTAATACAGGTAATGAGAGCAGAATAGGAATGCTTCTTAAAGACAAACTAACAGTCCTGTGATAGTCAGAATTCTTGCTGGTTGGTAGGTGATCAAATACTTATTTTATGCAATAAAATGGGAATTAATTATTTAAAAATCATCATAAAAATGACAGACCTCTCCATACTCCGTAGGTGGGAAAACTTCAGCAGAGTATCAAATATTTATTTTCTCCACTGTGTATCAGCTGCCCTAATTCAGTCTCCCTATACACAAACTACCGAGCTTAATTATCCATAGAAGACAGTTTTTATGTGAGGTATACGTATAATTTAGACCTACAGTAAACATAAGCTAAAATGTTAAACTGTTCATCAGTGGAGAGTCATCACTACAGATGCATCAGCTTTTAAACACCTTCACACTAGACTGTAAAAACACCCCTAAATAGCATGACAATGTCAGCAGCTTAATCTGAAGTCTCATGTTAGCAACACAGCAGGCTAACTAGACACTACTGCTACATTCTGTTTAAGTTCATCTGTCTACAGTTTGACAGATTTCTCACAGATTGCATGCTAGATAACACTTCATACATTCACATGAACAACTACAGATAAATACTATACTGTACTATAGTGACCTACTACTGGCATGTGCTGCCTCTGAGTAGCTTAGGAGGCATGGCCATGCTATTGGCCAAGCAGGGAGGTTCATGGTAGGCACGTGCTCTCCCAAATAGGGACTATTTATGTTGTATAATGTTGTTTATGTCGTTGTTTTTAGTTGAAGTGTTACACGTTTAATGAATGTTGTTGTGTCATGGTTGGGCGGTTTTGTGTTTGGGGATGGTAATGGACAGGGTGAAGACTGTGACAGGTGGGAACCTCATCCATGGGTTTGTGCTTCTGCATGTGACTTTTTGCTAGTGAATCTAACAAAGAGCAGCACAATTATGGCCTCCCTTGAATGCTGAACTAGTGAATAATGACATATCATATTACTTTCTGGACATAAAAGTTATATTATTACAGTTTTTAGAGAAGCAATTAATCAGTTGTATTGGATAATTATTATTATTTTACCTTTTATATTGAACGTACCTCAACACTCATTTTACAACAACCATTTTCCTGAGCTGAATATATTTCCCTTTTCTTTAAATAGATTTTCTTACCTACATCCACGTACACTCATCCTTTAGCAGGAGAACAGGTTGCAGCACTGACATTCTAAAAACTTACATCTCTTTTAGTAACCACTCTATAGCTCTCCTTGTATTATTATTCCTCCTCCCATTGTTGTTACTCTGTGTTTAGTATCTTAATATATTATTATCCAAACAGAACTGCAGCACTCTTCACACTATAATTATACGAGCAGAATCAAATGCAAATGCCCCCCCCCCACCCCCCAACCTATTGAACATTCATAGTAACACACTCTAACAGCTACTAGACTCAGAGATGCTTATTCAAAGCTTGCTATAGAACATGCTTGAGTGAAAGCGTGGAGGCTCTTTAAATAAAAGATGCAAGCAGCCCTGCATATCATAGCAGCGGTAAATGAGAAAATTTGAAAGTACGTCCAAGGGTGCCACTTGCAAGTCAAACAAAATAACATCCTTGACATTTTAACGAAGCTGTTCAGATGACAGTGAATTTATACATCAGTAAGCACAGATGAATTAGATGTATTCCCATGTTGCCATGCTGTCTGGCAGATTTAATTGCTAATAAAAATGTAAGCAGTAAATAAAACATCCCCTTCCAATGAGAAAGAATCATTCTAACATATGCATATATGCATTCATAAAAGGAATGGATTTAATTTCATCCCAGAAATTGAAATATATATAACTTTTTTCCCAGCTCAAGTGCTTCCCCAAGTTTCTCAGCTTCAAATTAACAGCATTCTGTGAACACGGTCATTAAGCTGTCCTAATATGTCTTGACATTTGACAAAGCTTAAGTGTAAAATGCCTCAAATTTTCATGAATATTAATTTTCCAGCTAGTTGATCACACAAATGGCTTGGTAGGAGGAGAGATGTTACACAGAGTGGTGGCACAACTAGAAAATGCGATACACGGTTCACTGGACAAACCTTCAATATGCCAAAACACAAGCTGCTCATAAAGCTCTCAGACGCATCACTCTAAAATCACAGACGTGTTTTTAGAAGTTACAGTATGGAAAGAGTTAACATAATGAACAAGCTCAAACAGGGCACTGAGTTAACAGCTTGGTCTTTTAAGGAAAGTATCATGATAGCACATGCATACACATACTGGCCACTTTGTTATGAACAGCTATACACTGCTTACCTATATTGTCATCCTATCAGCCAATCATGTGGCAGCAGCACAATGCAGAAAATCATGCAGACACAGGTCAATAGCTTTAATTAAAGTTCATGTCAAACATCAGAATGGGGAATAAGTCACTTGAAGCTTAACATAGTTGTTGGTGTCAGGAATGATTTGAGTACTTGAGAACCCCCGATGTCTTGTTGAGGAGACATACTTATCAGAGGGGGATGACCAGATGCTTCATTCAAGTGTTTGTTTGTAGATGTGTCTACCTCACAGAAAAAGAAGGCAAGAACATCCAGAGGACAAATACCCTGCTTTTTATTTGGTGTGGTACATACTCACTGATATAACAGGAGCAGGAATATATTTCTTCACATGAGCTGCCAGTTTTTCACACTGGGCTCCATTAGCCCACAAGACTGTATGCACTGCACAATAACTAGACTGGTATAGTTGTATAACTGCTGTGTATTTCATTTATCTACGTTTTCTACATATTGCACATCTGTACTGTAAGTTACATACCATAGGCTACATTCTGCACATCTGTACTGTAAACTACAAACATAAGTTACATACTGCACAGCTGTACTGTAAGCTACATACAGTAAGCTACATACTGCACATCTGTACTGTAAGCTACATACCATATGATACATACTGCACATCTGTACTGTAAGCTACATACCATAAGCTACATATTGCACACCTGTACTGTAAACTACAAACCATAAGCTAAATGCTGCACATCTGTACTGTAAGTTACATACTGTAAGCTACATACGGCACATCTGTACTGTAAGCTTCATACCGTAGGCTACATACTGCACATCTGTACTGTAAGTAACATACCGTATTATACATACTGCACATCTGTACTGTAAGCTTCATACCGTAGGCTACATACTGCACATCTGTACTGTAAGTTACTGTTTATCCACATGTTTTTTTATTTGTCTTACATTGCCTGGTTGGACCTTTCCTGATAAGGTAAGATTAGGTAAACTCCAGATAAGGGTCACACACTTTCTGGCAAAAGTGGACTGGATCTGTTTTGGGACAGAGGGTCAAATACATGTTGTAGATATGTGGGCCACCTTTGGCTCACTGCAGGTTGCTAGTGTTGACTGTGATCCATCAGTATCATATCTTTGCCAGATCTGGCCTACATCCGCATATTATTTGGGATGGACCCCTGTGTCAAAAGTTCAAGCTCATGGTGGTTAATGGTGTGATTGAGTCTCCTAATGCCAATTGGGGAACATTTGAATGCTCTAGTCACAATGGTGGCTACAATACACCTGTACTGGCTACTTCCAGCATAATAATGTATCTTGTTACAAAGCACAAGTCATCTCAAACTAGTTACACAAATGTGACGATAAGGATGATTAGTGGATGGTCTTGCTAAGAACAATGATAGCTCTGTTCAGAATGAAGAAATAAATAAATAACCACAGAAGACATTCAGTGCTGGATTTGTCATTATGGATTTATCTTTCAAAGTCTCCAAAAAAACAGTGCAGTTCAAGGCTGGCTTACAAGGCTTATGAAAGGGATACAACTGCACTGGAGCCCTCACTGGAATGGTCTCCAGCATGCAGCATTCACAAGATATATTGCTTTTTTGTACAATATCTTTTAATGACATAAATGACATGGTTAACATGACAGGGTTAATGCCCTCCCAAATCACCAGATTAGAATCCAGAAGAGCTCTAAGAAATGTTTTCAGCAACTTGCTGAATTGAAACTTCATGGATTTCAGAGGCAAACTGCATTAAAATGGTATTCCTAACAAAAATGGTCAATAAATGTCCAAATTTCCTTATCCAAAATGCAGTTCAAGAAGTGATAGCAGTGAAAAGTTTGAGCGTTCAGGATCCTCTGTGTTTTATCCAGGGCTAATAATATACTTCTCCTTTAGCATGTAGCCATGATCTAGAACGTCTGTTGTCCATCAGTGTTTCATATCAGTGCAGCAAAGCACTTTAATATGGATGAATCCTCAATAATACATTGTCTACTGATTGTGTTTTAATATGCTTTTCTGGCCCTTGTTCCCTCGGGCATGATGCAAATGGCATTGGTCAACTTTAAAAGAAGCCAGATTACCTCCTTTAATATGACATGCAGGGTGTCTGTCTATTATCTGGATAGCCATCAATCAGCTTTTTAATCCCTTAGGACAATCCCTCAGACTGACAGCTGAGAGTGCCACTTCAGTCTGTCTAAACGATAACTAGAGGATAAAAATCACGTTTGTTGTACCATCCATGTGTATTAACTATATTTTAGGGACCAGAGAATGTCTTTTGGCAAATATGAGATTAACAATCATCTCTTCAAGTGGCTATTATCCATCGTCTTTACTGCCCCTAACTTGAAGGTTTTTGCTGCAACCATAAAGGCAATTCAATTTTTGACCATGGGCTGTGAGTCAACATGCATTGGCAGTTTTAAATGAAAGGCAAAGCCAGTTCAGCATCATAAGAGGAAGATTAGCTGAAAGTTAAGGAATGAAAGGATGAAAAACACAAATATAAGTCAAGTTTTATAACTGTATAAGCCCATGGCTATTCCATAAGTAGGCATATGATATTCGTTACTTATGTGAAGTGGCAAATCTGTTTTTTGTGTAGTCTCTTCATTTTTTCTCCCATTTATCCTTGTCTTTTCTGAGTGTGCATTGATTATTGAGCATGCCTGCAGGCCCTGCAGCGGCTCTGCTATCTCTTCAAGCAGCAGAGTCTCAGGGACACATCGTTCACTCACTCCAGTCTCCCCCCACTTTCTCGATCAGTCACTGGCTATTCTTCTGCAATAGCTCTCTGAAATACAGCAAAGCAGAAATGACAATTGAGCTATCCATGCTCTATCCCCAAATGAGTTCTTTTATAGCGAATGTCACCAGAATGGGCAAACATTACAGAACACTGGAAGTAATCCCCTTTACCCAATGATTAAATATGACACACTGCAAAACACTGGCATCTTGTCAAGTGAAATTAGCTTACATCTAGTCAATATATCCGGTAGTCCTTATTTTAGGATTGTTGGTCTTTATGAGGTAATTATAATAATATTTCATTATTTAAGATGAAACATAGAATTCAAAGAACAAGCTGGTGTTTGCTTGGCACATTTCACTCTTACAGTTTAACAAACCTTGGACAATATAGAGCAGGCTTTGTTCTGCATTTGGCTGAAGAGACTGGTGAGAGGGGTTTCACCTTTATTAGCATCATACTGGGGGAATATTTTGGTAAACTGTTAAGAAATATATTTGTCTAATATTAGTGCAATTGTAGTGCAAAAAAATTGTAAATGCGGTTAAAACATTTGTAGTGAAATTGAATCCTGTCTAGTGAAGCAAAACCATAGAATGGAACATTCTAGCACACACAGACCCCAAAGGTCCAGGCAATTGTTTGCAAAGATCGAGACTAGGTGCAGTATTTAATTTACAATCCAGGGAATACAGAAGAGTACAATCCCAAGTAGTTAGGAGTCATATTGTGTGCAAAAGCAGACAGGCATTCCATTTGGGCTTTAAAAATGTTTAATGTGTGCGTCTTGGAATTTAACCTAGAGCTATTGGTAACAAAACCTACTTTGGGCATGTATAGGTATAGAAAAGCAGGAGATGTATTACATCACCCCCTGAAAACTGTATAATTATGGAAGCTCATATGTTGCAAATGAATTCAATTTGCCCATGAGACTGCTTTTCAGCATGCCCCTGACAATAAAGCTTGGAGACATTTTCTCTTTTAATCCTGATTTTTTTTTGTTTAAGTGTCAGTTTATTTTATAGAAGTGTTTTATTCTGATGTCTGGCTTGGTCAATTAGAGTCATGACAATAGCCCCAAAAGCATCCTTTAAGTAGCAGCCATGTTGTGTGTGATTTTCTGTAAACATTCCTAAATTTTGGGTTTCTAATAAAAACAAACAAATTTGCACCAATATCGTAAAGGTTGTACAGCCTCGCAACAAAATGAATTCTTGTCAGAACCTGGGTTGGGTCATTTCTCAAAATCCACTTTGTATGCCTGTCCTGAAGGGTACAGTACAATCCTTCATGTCGTTTGCAGTGTCACATTTCAAAGAATGGTAATCCAGCTGGTCATTCAGGCACATTAGAAATGAAAACATGATCACATTTTCTGGGGAATAAAAGAGTCTGCAGCAGAGTTGGATTTTACATATGGAGGAGCACTGAGGAGCCAGGCTGTTGTGACCTGAAAGGATGAATGGGCTTCCTTTCAAACAGGTAAATCAACCACATGAACAAAGAGAGCAAGCATGCCACTGCTTTTGTGCCCCGTCTGTTAGGCCCATGTAACTCAAACTGTCCCTTTCCCTGCTTCTTCTCTAATGAGAGTAAATGTCTCACAAGGCATGGGCACATAAAGACTTTCATCAGTGAGTAACATTTCTGTGACTGCTAAGTACACTGAGCTATGCTTGTCACTGGTTTCTGTCATTTTTGTGAGCAGTAACTAAAAAAAAAACAGCAAAAACTCGTTTATGGTCATGACACACCAGGCACAACCTCTACAGACACCCGAGTGCATGTGTCAGGCCGTGTCACATGGTAGAGTTGCTGTGAATGGCTTTGTGACCATGCCTCTCTGTCTTATGTCATGCTGAACTTCAACTGCATGACATTAGCCACGACATGGATCAAAGCACACATAATTCAACTACTCATAAAAGATGAACATAAAAACAGGAACATGCATGGCAGCATAATTGTAATGTTCCGGGGACATAATAAACATGCATACTGCATGTATTTGTAGATGGGTTTTTACCAGTGAGGTTGTTCAAAGACTCCCACTGTTGTAGCAAAAAGCACTTACCTAACATTAGCTGTACTTCTGTAACATCAACCTTAACATGTGTGTATTTATGGTTCTATAAGGGAGGAACCTACATTTAGCATGCAAGTATTACTGTTACTCTTGTCATATTTGTACAGTGCTGTGTGAAAATTTATGAACAGAATAAGTCATGATAATAGATAAAGGAAGTCAAGTACAACAAATAACAAAAATAATAATAATATTAAACACAGATATATATATATTATGTATATATAATAAAAAGTAATCTAACATTCAATAATAATAAGAATAGTAATAATAATAATAATAATAATAAGTAATCTAACATTTAATTTCCTTTTTAGTAAAAGAATGTGGAAATGGCTCCTATAGCTGAAACACTCTTTAGTTTGGCCAACCAAATATCTCTCATTTACACCATCCATTATTCTATTAATCATATTTCATTTCTGCCATATCAGTCCACATAACATTATTTTGGTAGTTCATTAGAAAGCTTTAAATGCACAGAAATGTTCTTTCTGGAGAGTCTTCACTTTCCATATTTCATCTGTCTGTGCTGTTTTTGTTTAGTGTTTGTCTGATTGTGGAATCATGAACACTGATGATTAACCAGTGTAAGAGATGCCTGCAGATCCTTGGATATTAGTGTTCTTTGTGGCCCAGGATAATCTATACCTTAACCTTGTATTGTTTTCACTTACTGGTACATAGAAATCTCAATCAACTGAGACATGGCATGCTCTAACAAATGTGTGTGCTAAAGATCAGACATTTATAGTGAAGACTCAGGTCGATGTTTGTATGGTGTATGGTCAGACTCACTCCTGATTATCATCCAACTGAGTGAACCTTTAGGGCCCAACACATTTAATGCTTCATAATCAATTTATAAATAAATGGTTATAATTGTTAATTATTATTAATAATAACAAGTTTTCTGTATCTATTGTTATGATCGTATGTTAGGTCAAATTTATTTAAACTTTCAAGCAACACTAAATATATATGTATGCCAAAAGCTGAAACAGCAATCAGCAAGCAAATAGGGCCACGCCCATCCTTTTACTGGCATGCTAAATTACCTTCATAGATCCATAAATGCACACATGAAAAGGTTTATGTTGAGGAAGTACAGCTAATGTCAGATGAGTGTTTCCTACTACAACAAAGAACGTCTTTGGACATCAATGGACATCAGGGGCAAAAAACCTCTTTCCAATAACATGCAATATATATGTGCATTATGTCTCTGGAACATTACAATAATGCTGCAGTGCATGTTTCTATTTTATATTCATCTTTAATCTAAAGTGTCTGAAGCCTCTTAAAGCCCACAGATACCACTTGATTATGCTGGATGCATCGTTATATAACAATTTTAAGACAAGCTTTTGACAAAGGCTGAATTGAGGCATTTAACCCACCAAAAAATGACTTGCCACTGTTTAATACTATGAGCATGACACGCTAAAGCTAAGAAAACACTGCAGGTTCACTTTTATTTGGAATGTAAGTAAAATGGCTACATTCTCATCATAACGTCTGGTTTCTATCACCACCACCATATTTTTTGTTCAACAATATACTTAAACCCCTCTGAATGACATTGTCTATTCTATCTACCTACACCAGTTGCATGTCCACACGCATCATCATAAATATCCTTTCAATGGAGCTTTTTTTCTAAACCCCTAAACTTTAAAATGTTTCTTGACACCCACACACATCTCAGCTTAAATACTACCACAAGCCTTTATTTCTCAACTTACAGCACGCCATATGTGCTATCATTAAGCAATCCTAATATTTCTTATTATTTAGCAAAGTTTAAAAGCAACATAATTCAAAATCATTGTTTCCAGGCAGTTAAGCACACAAATGGCTTAGTGAGGGGTGTGATGTAAGACTGAGTGGTGGCACAGCTAGAAGATGATATATGGTTCACTGAACGGACCCTTCAATATGCCAAAACACCAGCTGCTCATGAAGCTGGTAGTGATGTCCTGAGACATATCATGGGAAAAATCACAGGCATATTTTATAAGTGGCACTAACAGTGAGATCAGTGAGTTAGCAGTTCGGTACTTCCAGGAAAGACTGGGGTCTAGGGTAAGAATAATTACAATGCACGCACTTGAAATCTCTCCTATTTGAAAACCAGTTCAAGAAGTAATAGCAGTGACAAGTTTGAGGAATACCAGTCGCCTGTGTCTTTGTCCCAGGGCAATCATTTACCGTTCCTCTAACATGTAGCCATGAACCGAAAAGAGTTGTCTGCTTTCCATCAGTGGTTCATATCAGGGCAGCGAAGCACTTTAGCGCCCCATGAATCCTTAACAACACATTGCTTACATCTCTGATTGTGCCTTAATCTACTTTCCGTCCCCTGTTCCCCGAAGCGTGACGCAAATGGCATTGGTCAGCTTTGAAAAGAAGCCAGATTACACTCCTTCTTTAGGACACATACAAACACGCACACACACAAACAAAAGTACACCCACTCTCAAAACACACAAGACACATAAGCACCCCCCTCGCACTCATTATGGGATCTGGAAAAAAGAAGATTTTAATTCTTGCACTGTCCTTCTGGACGGCTATCATTAAGCTGGGAGCTTTCTAATTGTCTGGTTTGGCTCTGAGAGCGTATGATGCTCGGCGGTAATTAATCTTACACAGAGTCAGAGGGAGCAGAGGAATCAGATCAGGTGCTTCGGCACACTCCCAAACCCTGATGATGTGCTTTTACCGTTGTTTTTAATACCACGTCTGATCAGTGTCACTTCATCCCTCCATCCCTCACTAATAGCATTACAGTAAACAAGAGGAACACAGAGCCTGAAAGCCAACCCAGATCATTTAGTATTGGGCCTCCAAGGAAGCACAACAGTCAGTAGAGCTGAGTGAGGCTCCCTGCTGCCACCTCTGGCCAGGATGTAGAATAGTTTCAGCTTGAGAAGTTGATGACACAAAAGGACCAGTTCTTCTACAAATCACCTTCCTTTCTTTCTGTCTTCCTCCTTGAGTGAATAATGCAGAGCAAATGACCTCAATTGACTTCTAACTGCCGCAGCCTTGCCCATTACTTTGACAGGTATGGCAATGCCATACATTCAGGTTCATTACACTAAGAGGTAATAGGTAAGAACAAGGTGTGGTATGTGTGTTTTCTAAGAAGCTATTTAAAACGAGAGCCGATTAAGGAATGGCATATTGATCCCCTTCCGTTTGCATGTTCCCGCCATTATATATGAAAGCTCTCGGACATTATGGGACAGTTTGTTAGACTATGTGCCAAGGCTGGCAAATATATGCAAAAGCCGAATGGACAGATTTATCGGCATTCCTAAGAATATGATTGGTGTGTCTCATAATGGCCGCATGCATGGAGCGTGAATAAATCTATCAAATCATTCTGCAGGTCTGCCACAAATCAAGCAGCAGTCAGGCATAGAGTGACAGCAGCAATTTTCTAGCAGTCCCGCCATGAAGGAGCCTCACCCCGAAGCATTCTGAAGAGTCAGCAAAGAGGAGTCTTACAGGCCATGTGAGGCCCCCAAAACACACACATACACATAGAGCGCTCGCATCACCCTGAAGAAGAGGAAAATATTCCAAGTCAGGCTGTTTGGGTGGTCCGCTAAAAGCAGGGCGGCGATAATACAGCCGGAGCAATTAGCCCAAACATGGAGAGCAGCTGGAGCAGGGGGAGGATTTACAGCCTGCAGGTCAGCTCTTATCGGCCTGGGGCTTTTTCTGACGCAGGATTAATGTGGAAATGGCTTTTACATGCCTCACTGGTTCTCTGAATTAACTCAATGATGTCTTATAAAAAGGACATATTAACAGAAAACATAGATTGAATTGCCTTCATATTCAACAGTGACATACAGTTTGGAGGAGGCACCAAACAGACGGCTGGTGACTTTTTATTTATTTATTTACTTTGTATTTCTTCTTTTTGCCCCCGAGTCCACAAATGATGGATTTTCGCATCTGAGTGTAAGGTGTACGCATTGTGGCTGTGGTTAAATCTTATTGCAACAAGCTTCTTGGCATGACCATTACTGGGTTTTGATTCCCGCATTGCAAATGAGAATGCTACAGAGTAGCGGTATTACAGTCTTTCCCTCAAGCACTGTGCATTATGCAACATGCCGGTGAAAAATTCATCTTGTGACAGATCTCACGAATTATGTCTCATTTTTTTTCTCTGTTTTTATTCATCTTTCCACGTCCGCTGCTGTCTATCCCTCATTTCTCAGTATATGTAGAAGGGTGGGCTAGGGGACAGACTTTTTAAAGGAGGGGTCCTGGTCCTGGGTCTTATTCTAAAGGTTAATGATATTTTGATCTTCCAAAACCATTTTTCATGGCCCATGCCATTAATACGACCTTTGATCTTTTGCAGTACGGAAGGGGGAAAAATCCATACACCTATTTTAATCACAATATAAATAGCTGTGCAATTTTACTCCGAGGCAGAGAAATGTCATTTTGCTCCTTTGTTATTGCAAATCACAACAAAATATATGGTCCAGTCAACTGCGCCAAATCTCATGAAAGATTCATTTCCATTCGTCATGATTCTTCACAAAGGACCCTCAGGACGTTCCCAGAACACTGCTCCATAATGCCTCACTGTGTGAGTAGAGGGAGGCATAAAGCACTGAGCCGCAAGCTGAGCCAATCCTCATATAAGTATTGTTAATCACCGGATTCAGAGCACAATTCGAATCAGGGCTGCCCCATTCATTGCTGTCACGGCCACTGGCTGACCTTTATCGCAGATGCCACCATTGATGCCAGTTTCACTTCATGTTAGCTGAGACTCAGATCATATTTACAGGTGAGGCACTCAGGATGCTGGTTAACATCCTTAGCGCCCTGCCTATCTTCTGTAATTATGTCTCCACCACTGGACTTGAAGTCAGGAATGCAGAGAAAGACAACTTTGAACCCAGCATGTTAATGCCCTTCCTCTGGTCCGCTTGCCAGCTGTTAAACAGGGTGTGCTTCCATGCTGGTGTCTGCTGGAGTGATTTAACCCTCCGTTAGAGATGCAGGGTGGTAATTAGGCCATGACAGAGACGAGGGGAGCTATAAAACACAGACAGGAAACTCTATCGACCAGAGTCAGTTTAGAGAGTGAGTAACAGCTTTACATGGTTACATTTACTGGCCAGTGAAGCACTGGTCCAATATAGTGGACCTCTATAATTAACAATACTGACACTATTAAATGGATCGGATATCAGCAGATGGGACCAGTGACATAGCCAGAGTTTCATTTGAAAGGGGTTCTGGTTACAGATTAGGGGGACCAGCTAGGACACCAGAGAAATCGCTATAAGGAGTTTGACAACCACTTGACAACTAGCCAACCATAGCGTTGGTCACCATAACCAGGGAGAGAAATACCACAATACACAATTGCTGACCACACACTAACCTATACCTTACATGCAACAATTGACAATATTTTTTCCAATGAATGTAAATCTCATTACAGTATAGCATGCTATTTCCCACCATATTCACTGATAAGCGTTCTTTAGTAAAGGCAATAGTTCTAGATAGAACAGTTTAAATACTGAATTGATTCCTGAGATTCATGAAGAATGTGTTATATGTAGTACTGTAGGAGCTTTTTGAGATGCTGAGATGAGCTTAACATTGTAATAATAGCAGAACAGTTTTGGTGCTATATTGTACCATATAGCTGCTCACCTCGTGGTGCAATAGCTGCTCCTGGGCTTAAATGGTTTACAGGGCCTATACAGGGCTGAAAGTCCTTGGCCATAAGAAAGACAGTAACAGTTTCCAGCATTGTCATGTGGGCAAGAACTACTACAACATCCATGACAACTCTCTCCATGGGTGTATCAGAACCACTCCTACATGCCAGCCACTTCATGCACTTTATCAAATAACTGCACAGAGCTAGCAACTACCAATGGCACTTCCTGGGCGCTGGGTTCTCCAGCACATGATACAGCAGCTTGTCGTACATCTGATGACTCATCCTGCTCTTATCGCTGGCATGTCCACAACAAATCCACCACCTGTGTTGGGGAATGCCAGTGTTAGTGTCAAGCATGAAAGGATGTGTAAGACAGCAAACGTGTTCAACTTGCGTGTCCAACTGGCAAACAGCACCCTTTCGTGTTACCTGGAGTATTGGTGTGCATTTCTGCATTCCTGTGCTGCTGCAAAACCCCACAACAGCAGCCATTCTTCGCTGCAATAGCTTCAACACTGTGGGTTATTTTCTTTTGGCACCATCTAACTTTTATTGGGCTCTGATTTCCTACTGGCCTAGTCTCCCTGCATTGTTGGCTGTGTCTTTTTCTGCACCACCAGCACACTATCTGCTCTGTCACCTTTCACTCGAGGGCTTTTTCATGTGACGCCCTTTCCTCAGACTCCTCAGCCATGTAGCGTTGGATTACTCACCCTGATGTCTTGTTGTCTTGTTGCTGAGGATGGGCTCTACCTCAAACCACCTCTGCTGCCACTGGCAGTCATTTTAAGGCTGCATGTGTGGCCTCGGTTCCTCTGGCAGCAGCGTGTTCAGGACTCCTTCTGCTAGCTCTTTCTGCATAACCCTTTTATTTACTGGGTAAGCCTGTCAGACAGCCATGCTCAGCTGTGCTGCCAGTTCAATTATTCCTTCTCCTGTTCCGAAAGGATCTTGTGTTGCTGTCAGTGGAAAGCTGTGGTCAACACCACTAGGTCACTATGCTGAGATGGCCAGATGGTCCACGAGCATCTGGAGTGCTTTTACATCCAGGACCAGACACAGCTGAATCGTGGTGAAGGATGCTGTTTAGTCGTGATGTTGCAGAGCTATGCGGAATATGTCTTCCAGGCACCTTTGCATTTTTCTGTCTCCCTCTTACTGGGGTCCAGCTGAGTTTTACAAATGGCTGCCACTGTGCTGCCTCTGTCCCAACCTTCTCTTCCACCACCAGTCGCTGCTGCTACACTGGCTATTTTGCTGTCTGCTCTGCTGGTGGTTGCTACATTGCCATCTTCTTTCCCATCCTTGCTGCTGCTTTCCCAGTCAGCCAAACTACTCTTTGCTGAGCGGAACTGTCCAAGATTTAGGATTTTAATCCCACAGTGGGGAAATTTAGTCTTCGCATTTAACCCAGCCGTGAAGTGAAACACCCACAAACACACTCACTAGTAAACACACACACTAGGGGGCAGTGAGCACACTTACCCGGAGCCATGGGCAGCCCTATCCACGGCGCCTGGGGAGCAGTTGCCTTTCTCAAATGCACCTCAGTCGTTACTGCCAGTTCAGGGAATCGAACCAGCGACCCACTGGTCATAAGGCTGGTTCCCTAACCTCCAGCCCACGAGGGTGTAGGCATGAAGCTTGGTACTCTTATCCATGGAGTACTGTCTTCTCCAATACCCTTTGCAGAGTTTGCACGATTACTTCTAATTTAATGGTGATATTCTACCTGTGAAACCAAATGTAGAGTCATGGAGGAGAAGGAACAGAAAGTGTCCTTATTTCAGCAAGGAAATGATCTTTTTCAAAGCAGAAAAGGCCACAGATAAACAGCTGGAATAGAAGAGAGGGTACTTCTAGCCTTATAACTTCCCTCTATGGTAGACACACAACCCACACCTAACTACACCCAAAGGCCAACACCATAAAAACACACACATCTTAAACTAACAAACAATAACACTTTCAACAACATAACAATAACTAGTCTCTTACATAGATCTTACATGTGTGGGGCAGCTTTGCTAACCAGGCTTCTAAGGCCATTCTGAACACAGGGCAAGTGATTGCCGCATTTTCTGCTGTGCCAGTTTTCAGATAGCACTGGTGAGTCTAAATGTGCTAACGAGTCTAACTAAAGTAAACATTAAACATACTGAGAGAAATACGGTATGAGCAGAAACACTGCCACACTATAACTACCAAGAGTTTGAAATGCAGAATAATTGAATTTCCTAAGGTGAATGACATTTAACTGCATAAAGGTTCAGGCAATGATGTGATGCTATCATCAAATGGGCACTTAACTGGCACAAGTGGCTGAACGAGCCGAATTACAAACACACTTAACGAATTTACTCACTTTAAACTATTTAGCCGCGCCATGAAAAAAGAAGCCAATTAGAGATCACAAAGCATGAGAAGCATGACGTTCACCACTCATATTCAAACTGTGCAATGCTTCAGAGGATAGAGAGGATAGAGACTGTAACCACTGCTAGCCACAGGCGAACAGAGACAGCCATTGATTACCCGTAAATTTTCTATTCTGTTTAAATAAGAGCATGAAGCATTACTGTGCTATAAGAAATCTTGCCTGTGGTCGTCTGGAAAGCTTCATCTGTCTTTTCTCCTCTTTCCTTCACAGCGGTGAAACATGAAGGGTGGTCTCTGACATAGATGCTGAGTCATTGCAAAATCAATTCAAATGAATGCTCCATGGGTGTGAGGTGTGCACTGGAGAACAACAGAAATGGTTCTTTACTCTGGGCCCGTTTTCCTATTTGCTTTTATACAAATAATCTGGAAATCAATTGCTGTGGTCAGCATATAGACTCAAAACAGGAGGACTTTTCGATTTCAGCAGTGTGCAGGAGGCAGTGGAAGAAGCAGTCGGGACCTCTGAGAGAGGAAATGGCTGTGGTATTCTGAGAGCAGCACTAACCTCACGCACCAGCTCAGGTCCTTTTATTAGCCAATACATCATTTTACTTAGCCAATAACAGAGTCTCTCACACAAAAGATAATGGATGTTTCTGCTGGTTGCCGCGGGATCCGCTGCAGTGGTAATGTAGATTAATTTACTGCAAACAGATTGATTTTTTCCTTTTCTGTAGGAGTCATTTGTTTTTTTCCTCGGTGTGGTGGTCAGCTACTGTAACTGCCCACCTGTGTGAAGTAGCATTGACTTCTCAAGCAAATGAGTAACTGAATGCATTCAAATTGCTGTCCTCCCTCGCTTCTGCTCTACTTACCTTGTTTCCTCGCATCTATAAGAAACACTTACAGAGGAATTTGTGCAGGATCCTCAGGGATGAACCCAGCTGAGACTTCTTCATATTGCTGCCATCTGGCTAATGCTGCCTGAGCATCCATCCCACCACCAGCCACCTAAATGATACTTTCTACCATCAGATTTTCAGCCTGTTCCTATGATAACACTGGTATTTGTTGCCAGGATTTCAGAATGCTTAATATTTATTATTCCTCAGTAAAATACTTTATTAAGAATTTATTGTGTAACGTCTGGGGACATATTTTATATTTAGGGTATATTTTATGGTACGGTGTATATATATATATATATATATATATATATATATAGTCTTTCTAAAATTATGATTTGAGTTATTAAATTTAGAGGACTTTTTAAGTTTTATAACTGTGTTTTACATTTACATTTAAGGCATTTAGCAGACACTCTTATCCAGAGCAACGTACCACCGTGCTTAGTGTTCTATCAGAGAATGTTTCCCAGCTAGTACAAGATGGTTAGAGTTTAAAACTCCATTGTCTAAAAGCTCAGATGCTGTCCAAACAAGGGCCAGTGCTATTACATAGCAAGAAGAATACACAGTTAAATACAGCTTAAGTGCACTACCTAGCAATACCAAGACACCCCTAATACATTGTAATGCTGGAACACTAAAACGCTCACAGGCATTTTATTGTTCAGTGGTATTATCGAGAATTTAGTCATGTTTGTGCCAAATAATAATTGTAAAAAATCATATTAAAGCATATAGGCAACACATCTGTTTAATTATTATGTTTGTTTTTTTTTTTTTTTAAACAGCTAATTTATAGGTCTGGTAAAATGAAAAGCATTCATTTCCATATGCAAATGTACATTAATTACTGGCAAAATAGGTTGCATTGCTGTTACAGCTGCAGTGTAAATACATGGGAGATTATTGTACTTTAGCAACAGCTTATGACGTTACATGTACAGCTGTATTACTTTTATTAACTCTTAGCTTTGTGTAGTAAATTATAGGGAACAATAGAAATAGAAGTAGTTTTTATTAATACTTTACAGTGATTTTAGCCCCTATTCATTTATTAATACTTTACAGTGATTTTTAGAAATAGTAAAAATATATTTTTATAACTGGACATTAAACTTTATCTTAAAATCTGTGTATGTAAAAATATATTTTTACTATTTCAATTTTTAGAATTTACAACAGTGGTCTATCAGAAAGACTGATATTTAAAAACATTTCAAAATAAAAACAGGGTTATTTAGAAACAGAGTTTGATTTGGAGGCAGTGAGTGTCTATCTCACCAGAAATGACTATAAAGTATTAATAAATAAATATGGGCTAAAAATTACATTTATTTGTACACAAATAAAACAAAACCACTAATATAATTATTCAGTGGTTTTGTTTTAATTGTGTATAAATAAATGTAATCCATTATACAGCAATGTAATTAATTATAAAATTAAGTAAATCATGTAATAATTTTGATTTAAATGTAGCAATATAGCAAAATGACAGTCCAGACTCAATTCTGTCAATATAAAATGTGAATTCAATGTTTATCATTTGTAATAACTATGCAATTGATCATGTAATTACCCAGTCTCGAATCAGTAATGATAATTATATAGGCTGACTCGTGACTCTGTCCTACTTCTGTTTTTAATTATTGTCCATGCCACAAGTAAGGAAACTCTGTTTCATTTCAGCTGTGCAAAGTAGATATGACAGTGCAGTGAACTATGACTTTGACTTTTTACCTGTCCTTTTGTTCTTACGTTCTACATCACTCTTTTCCCGTTTTTCATTTGTCTGCCACTTTTTCTCTCGCTCAGGCTCCTGTTCTTCTCTAACCCTCTACCCCACCACTCTCCACTCCCTATGTGACAGCAGCGTTGGAGGCTAAGGGAGACAGCAGTGACCC